>JBBGZY010000248.1:0-1200000 GCA_037952925.1 Lithobates clamitans
CCCATCAAATGCAGCCACTGTACCCATAAATTGCTGCCACTGTGCCCCATCAAACGCAGCCACTGTACCCATCAATTGCAGCCACTGTGCCCGTTAAACTCTGCCACTGTACCATCAAACGCAGCCACTGTACCCATAAATTGCCACCAGTGTGCCCATTAAACGCTGCCACTGTACCATCAAACGCAACCACTGTACCATCAAATGCAGCCACTGTACCCATAAATTGCCACCACTGTGCCCATTAAACGCTGCCACTGTACCATCAAACGCAGCCACTGTACCATCAAACGCCAGCCACTGTGCCCATCAAACGCAGCCACTGTACCCATAAATTGCCACCACTGTGCCCATTAAACACAGCCACTGTGCCCATCAAACACAGCCACTGTACCATCAAACACAGCCACTGTACCCATAAATTGCCACCACTGTGCCCATTAAACGCTGACACTGTGCCCATCAATGCAGCCACTGTACCCATAAATTGCTGCCACTGTGCCCCATCAAACGCAGCCACGGTACCCCATCAATTGCAGCCACTGTGCCCGTTAAACGCTGCCACTGTACCATCAAACGCAACCACTGTACCATCAAACGCAGCCACTGTACCCATAAATTGCCACCACTGTGCCCATTAAACGCTGACACTGTGCCCATCAAATGCAGCCACTGTACCCATAAATTGCTGCCACTGTGCCCCATCAAACGCAGCCACTGTACCCCATCAATTGCAGCCACTGTGCCCGTTAAACGCTGCCACTGTACCATCAAACGCAGCCACTGTACCCATAAATTGCCACCACTGTGCCCATTAAACACTTTTACCACTTTTAACTGTAATTTGCTTATATATATATATAAAGCCCTATGTGCTTTTATATGTGTCTTATCTATATATAATGCACTCTTTAAATGTGCTTTAAAATGCATGGTTTTCCATTTTATGAACAAGAAAATAATGACGTTATGCTGTTGGGCTGGTATAATAATGCTATGGGGCTGGTATGACATTTTTTCCAGGGCTGGTTTTCATTCCCAGTCCGGCCCTGACTCCAGAACGCCTGAAGGTGCTCCCCTGCATGTTGGGCTTCTGTATGTGGCCACGCTGTGTAAAAGTCTCACACATGTGGTATTGCCGTACTCGGGAGTAATAGCAGAATGTGTTTTGGGGTGTAATTTGTGGTATGCATATGCGGTGTGTGAGAAATAACCTGCTAATATGACAATTTTGTGAAAAAAAAAAAAGTAAAAAAAAAAAACTTGATTTTGCTAAGAGTTGTGGGAAAAAATGACAACTTCAAAAAACTCACCATACATCTTTCTAAATACCTTTGAATGTCTTCTTTCCAAAAAGGGGTCATTTGGGGTATTTGTACTTTTCTGGCATGTTAGGGTCTCAAGAAATTAGATAGGCCGTCAGTACTTCAGGTGTGATCAATTTTCAGATATTCGCACCATAGCTTTTGGACTCTATAACTTTCACAAAGACCAAATAATATCCACCGATTTGGGTTATTTTTACCAAAGATATGTAGCTGTATAAATTTTGGCCAAAATATATGAAGAAAAATTACTTATTTGCAAAATTTTATAACAGAAATGAAGAAAATGTATTTTTTTACAGATTTTTCGGTCTTTTTTCTTTTATAGCGCAAAAAATAAAGAACCCAGCGATGATTAAATACCACCAAAAGAAATCTCTATTTGTGTGAAAAAAAGGTCAAAAATTTCATATAGATACAGTGTTGCATGACTGAGTAATTTTCATTCAAAATGTGAGAGCACCAAAAGCTGAAAATTGGTCTGGTTAGGAAGGGGGTTTAAGTGCCCAGTTGTCAAGTGGTTAAAGAGGGTAAATCACCACGCAGTGTTGCACAAGATGTTGGTTGTTCACAGTCGGCTGTTTCTAAAACATGGACCAAATACAAACAACATGGGAAGGTGGTTAAAGACAAGCATACTGGTAGACCAAGGAAGACATCAAAGCGTGAAGACAGAAAACTTTAAGCAATATGCATTGAAAACAGAAAATGTACAATAAAACAAATGAGGAACAAATGGGAGGAAACTGGAGTCAACATCTGTGACCGAACTGTAAGAAACCGCCTAAAGGAAATGGGATTTACGTACAGAAAAGCTAAAAGAAAGCCACCTCTAACACCTAAACACAAAAAAAACAAGGTTACAATGGGCTAAGGAAAGGCAATCGTGGACTGTGGATGATTGGATTTCTGTCTTGACGCTTTGATGTCTTCCTTGGTCTACCAGTATGCTTGCCTTTAACCACCTTCCCATGTTGTTTGTATTTGTATTTGTTTGTATTTGGTCCATGTTTTAGACACAGCCGACTGTGAACAACCAACATCTTGTGCAACACTGCGTGATGATTTACCCCCTTTAGGGGTTTGATAATCCTCTCCTTTTTTTCAATTGACATCTCTGGTGTTGGAGTCATGCTTCGTGTCAGTCCACTTGTTGCAACAGCTCTCCAAGGTGTGATCACTCCTACAGACTAACAAGCAGATTTAATCTGATGCAGGTGTTAGTGTTTGTAATGAAAATTTACAGGGTGATTCCATAATTTTTTCCTCAGAATTGAGTGATTCCATAATTTATTCCCTGTGCTTGTTCTATAAATCTAACTGTTACTGGCCACCACAATTATTTTTCTTGATTTCTTTTAGTGTTTCTTAAAGTCAGAAAGTTGCCATTTGAAATGCCTTTAGTTTTTGGCCATGTCTGTGATCTGCTTTTTTTCTACAACAATAAACAACTGAAGGAACATCCTCAGGGACTGGTGATTCCATAATTTTTGCCAGGGGTTGTATGTTAAATTGACAGAATAGGTTTGACCCTTCTGCAGTGTAAATTAACAGGAGTTAAAAGGAGTGCACCTACAAATGGACATCTATTAAGGATTAAAACATTAGGCATAACATCTTGAGAAAGAATTTTAAATAAGGCAGCACAGACAGTTAAATCAAAGTGAACAATGTAAAAACAACAAAAATTGCAAACATAAAAAAGATTTCATTGTAAAATAACCACCACCCAAAAAAAAAATCAGCAAACCAAAGTAACAAATAAATTGCATAAAAACACATCTGTTTTGCAACAACATAACAAACAAAATACAAATAGAAAATACATGTGTTAGAAACTCGATAAGGAAACCCAAATGTACTCTCTTGCCGGGCCCCCCACACACACAATCTTGGCTCTTTTCAGGGCAAAGTAAAGATTGCTATCTGCAAGCTTTATATAACATAGGTTTGTGTGCTAAGAGGCAATTGCAAACACATGGACAGTCCATTAAACACACAAAATGCAAGTTCACCCAATGTAGAGACTGAACTTCAAAGTGGGTACACCTGTTAAGGATATCCTTAAATTACTTACCCAAAAAACACACTCTGAGCATGCCCAGAAACATCCACACACAAAAAGCACCACCCAAAAAAACCAAAGTCCATGAGCATGCTCAGAACAACCCAAATGCAGCTAGCACAAAATAAGCCACCCCACTGTCCAAAATTAAGCACATCATCCAGCATGCACCAAAATTACAGATGGGACAAAACACTCCCCAGTCCAGGGGGGGCAACTATAGAGCCTAACATGTGCAAAAGTTATACAACAAATACCATTGCAGTCTAATGCCCCATACACACGGTCGGATTTTCAGACGGAAAATGTGTGATAGGACCTTGTTGTCGGAATTTCCGACCGTGTGTAGGCTCCATCACACATTTTCCATCGGATTTTCCGACACACAAAGTTTGAGAGCAGGATATAAAATTTTCCGACAACAAAATCCGTTGTCGGAAATTCCGATCGTGTGTACACAAATCCGACGCACAAAGTGCCACGCATGCTCAGAATAAATAAAGAGATGAAAGCTATTGGCCACTGCCCCATTTATAGTCCCGACGTACGTGTTTTACATCACCGTGTTCAGAATGATCGGATTTTCCGACAACTTTGTGTGACCGTGTGTATGCAAGACAAGTTTGAGCCAACATCCGTCGGAAAAAGTCCTAGGATTTTGTTGTCAAAATGTCCGAACAAAGTCCGACTGTGTGTACGGGGCATAAGGGAACTGACTTGGCAATTTTACTAGTCCCCACTTGGCTGGCTTATCTTCTAGTTATTGGCCTTAAAATGAGTATGGGGCCCAGGTCCCACCCTAAGGGACATATATCAATGTAACCAATTGGACAACCCCAAAAACGAAACAAGGAGAAATGCCTTTAAATATGCCAAATTGCTTAAGGGCCAGTTCACACCAATG
This sequence comes from Lithobates clamitans, assembly GCA_037952925.1. Taxonomy (NCBI): domain Eukaryota; kingdom Metazoa; phylum Chordata; class Amphibia; order Anura; family Ranidae; genus Lithobates; species Lithobates clamitans. The sequence goes on from JBBGZY010000248.1 coordinate 4,295, forward strand.
CAGTCCAGTGCATATTTTATGCATCAAAAATGCATGGAAATTCGGTTATATGGTGTGCAATGGCATAGTTCACACCAGTGCTTGCCGTTCCAGTGCGTTCCAGTTCCAGAAAAAAAGTAGAACATGCTGCATTTTTTCTGCACTGGACTGTATTGAAAAGCTGTAAAACGCATCAAAAATGCAATGGAACGCACTTGTCCTTATTTAAGGTTAAGAAAAAAGAGGGGTGAAAAAAAGCACTGGACTGCATCAAAAACGCACCAAAAACGTGCATGCAGAAAAGCACCTGGAACGCATCCGGACTGCGTTTCTATGGTGTGAACTGGCCCTAAGGGCCCTAAGGGCAAGATCACACCACAGAACCGCAGTCCGGACGCGTTCTAGGTGCTTTTCTGCATGCACATTTTTTATGCATTACAGTGCGTTTTTGGTGCATTTTTGATGCAGTCCAGTGCTTTTCTCCCCTTTTTCTTAACCTTAAGGCCTGATTCACACCTATTCATTTTTAGTGCTTTTTGCATTTTGCAGATCTGCACTACAGTCCATTTAACATGGTTTCCTATGGAACACGTTCTGTAGTGCAAATCTGCAAAATGCAAAAAGCACTAAAAATGCATAAGTGTGAATCAGGCCTAAATAAGGTGTATTGCAGTGCATTTTTGGTGCATTTAGGTGCCTTCCAGTGTGTTTTTGATGCATTTTACAGAGTTCCAGTACAATCCAGTGCATAAAAAATGCAGCATGTTCGACTTTTTTTTTTGGGAACTGGAAACACACTGCAACTGCAAGCACTGGTGTGAACTATGCCATTGAAAACCATATAACCTACTTTCCGTGCGTTTTTGATGCAGAAAAAAAATGCACTGGACTGCATGTGGTGTGAACTGGCCCTTAAAGAATAAAAGTTATTTAAAACTACTCGCGGCTATAATGAAATGTCGGTCCGGCAATTAGGGATGAGCCGAACACCCCCCTGTTCAGTTCGCACCAGAACTTGCAAACAGGCAAAAAATGTGTTCGAACACATGAACACCGTTAAAGTCTATGGGACAAGAACATGAATAATCAAAAGTGCTAATTTTAAAGGCTTATATGTAGGGATGAGCTTCGAGTTCGAGTCGAACTCATGTTCGACTTGAACATCGGCTGTTCGCAAGTTCACCCAACAGCGAACAATTTGGGGTTTTCGCGGCAAATTCGAATGCCGAGGAACACCCTTTAAAAGTCTATGGTAGAAATCAAAAGTGCTAATTTTAAAGGCTTATATGCATGGTATTGTCATAAAAAGTGTTTGGGGACCTGGGTTCTGCCCCAGGGGACATGTATCAATGCAAAAAAAAGTATTAAAAAGTCCGTTTTTTCGGGAGCAGTGATTTTAATAATGCTTAAAGTGAAACAATAAAAGTGTATATCCCTTTAAATTTCATAGCTGGGGGTGTCTATAGTATGCCTGTAAAGGGGTGCATGTTTCCCGTGTTTAGAACAGTCTGACAGCAAAATGACATTTCTAAGGAAAAAAGGTCATTTAAAACTACTCGCGGCTATTAATGAATTGCCGGTCCAACAATACACATAAAAGTTCATTGATAAAAACGGCATGGGAATTCCCCACAGGGGAACCCCGAATCAAAATTATAAAAAAAATGACATGGGGTCCCCCTAAATTCCATACCAGGCCCTTCAGGTCTGGTATGGATATTAAGGGGAACCCCGGCCAAAATAAAAAAAAAATACGTGGGGGTCCCCCTAAAATCCATACCAGACCCTAATCTGAGCACGCAACCTGGCAGGCCACAGGAAAAGAGGGGGGACGAGAGAGCACCCCCCCTCCTGAACCGTACCAGGCCACATGCCCTCAACATTGGGAGGGTGCTTTGGGGTAGCCCCCCAAAACACCTTGTCCCCATGTTGATGAGGACAAGGGGCTCATCCCCACAACCCTGACCGGTGGTTGTGGGGGTCTGCGGGCAGGGGGCTTATCGGAATCTGGAAGCCCCTTTTAATATGGGGACCCCCAGATCCCGGCCCTCCCCCCTGTGTAAAATGGTACGGAGGAAGAACCAGAAGAAGATGGAGGAAGAAACCGAAGGAAGATAGAAGAAAGAAGAAAGACGATAGAAAATAGAAGAAATAAAGGAATTGTCAAAAACTGTCTCTTGTAATTTTTAACATTTTTGACAGTTTTTTTGTGAAATGGTAGGGGTACTTTTGTACCCCCTTACCATTTCACACGGGGGGAGGGCTGGGATCTGGGGGTCCCCTTGTTAAAGGGGGCTTCCAGATTCCGATAAGCCCCCCGCCCGCAGACCCACACAACCACCGCCCAGGGTTGTAGGGATGAGGCCCTTGTCCTCATCAACATGGGGATAAGGAGCTTTGGGGGGCTACCCCAAAGCACCCTCCCAATGTTGAGGGCATGTGGCCTGGTACGGTTCAGGAGGGGGGCGCTCTCTCATCCCCCCTCTTTTCCTGCAGCCTGCCAGGTTGCGTGCTCGGATAAGGGTCTGGCGTGGATTTTTTGGGGGACCCCACGCCAATTTTTTTTAATTTTGGTGCGGGGTTCCCCTTAAAATCCATACTAGACCTAAAGGGCCTTGTATGGATTTTTGGGGGGACCCCACGTCATTTTTTTTTTTTTGGCGTGGGTTCCCCTTAATATCCATACCAGACCTGAAGGGCCTGGTATTGAATTTCGGGGGAACCCCAAGCATTTTTTTTTCTGAATTGTGTTTGTTTTCTTAATGCTGTTTTTATCAATTAACTTGTATGTGGTTTGCCGAACCGACATTTCATTAGAGCCGCACGAAGTGAACCAGCATTAAAAAAAAAAAAAGTCTAGAGGTGCACCCGTTCAACCTATGCAAATGCTTTTACGTTGCCTGACATTTACTAATATTTTGCCGGTGCATTGAACTAAAGTATTTGAACAAGCGCAAATGTCGTTTGAGCATGCACAGTGTATAAATTCACCTCCCGCAGTTTAAATGTATTTGCCGGCTCTGCCGGCTTGTTCCGAGAAAGTCACTTTCTCGTTCTATATTGGCCATATTTGTGACTTGGGCAGTTAGTACAACACTTCCCCACATCACCCCACATCACTACCATATTACTGGCACTTCCAGCTTGTTTAAATTTGAAGTTAAACATGCCGTGCACCAGGTCTATAGTGGCGTACAGATCACCTCTTCCCGTGCGCCGGGAAGAGAATAGTAAATGGGGGATCACGCTGTGTTACCGGCGCAAATGCTTTATAAATACGAAAATGTAATTTGCTCATCGGCGTACACCGCAAGTCATGGCGCAAATGCTTTGTAAATCAGCCCCATAGTGTTTGCACTATAGTAAGTAAGAACAGGTAGTTTTACATAATAAGCTATATAGTATTATGCCCCGTACACACGGTCGGATTTTCCGATGGAAGCGTGTTGTCGGAAATTCCGACCGTGTGTGGGCTCCATCGGACATTTTCCATCGGATTTTCCGACACACAAAGTTGGACAGCAGGAGATAAAATTTTCCGACAACAAAATCCGATCGCATCAATTCCGACCGTGTGTGGCCTGTTCCGACGCACAAAGTGCCATGCATGCTCAGAAGAAATTCCGACACGGGACAGCTCGTTCTGGTAAACTTAGCGTTCGTAATAGATAAAGCACTTTTGTCACGCTGCAATGTAAAGACTGGTTTAATACAGTGCACTCTCTTCTTCTTTATAATGTGACAAGAATTAAGTCGTTTTGATGCTCATATTCACACACACTTCTCACAAACTTTTTTCGTTACTATTTATCGGGATTCCCTCAATATATTTTGATTTCTCACATCTGACAACATATTTTTTATTTTTTTTTTTTTTTTACTTTAATGTAGAATCTTTTTTTGTGTTTCTCTTTTTATTTATTTTTTTTTGTTGGTGATTTTGATTTGTACTCCCGAAAATGTTTGTGTGTTTTTTGTGACAAGTTCCCACAACACCATTGATATGTTGTTGTATTTAATCTGTAGGAGGAGATTGTTTGGTGTTGTTGTCCCTTGTTAATTTCACATTGTACTTTAGAAATGTACCTGAATACTCACCAACAAACTGTCCTTTTTGGATGAAAACACACACAGGAGAGTAGAATTTACCTAAAAATATTTTATTAAGGGGTCACAACTATAAACAAAGAGGGAGGCAACGCTGGAGAAACTGCAGAAGTGGGCGAAGCCTTGGACCCCCAGGGCAGACATCAATTACCGTATATACTCGAGTATAAGTCGAATTTTTCAGCACATTTTTTTGTGCTGAAAGTACCCCCCTCGACTTATACTCGAGTCAAGCACTTTTCTGCAGCAAAAAATTTCATTTTCCGAACCGACTTTGGGGCCCCGTATCTCAGGGCCACTTGATGCTAGGAACCCCAAATTTGGTGTGCTAACCCAGTGGAACTGGGTTGATAACATATCCAAAGCTGGAGTTCCTAGAGATAGAGATAGGAGATACGGGGCCCCAAATTAGGTTCACAAAATGTCATTCTCTGCTGCAAAAAAGTGCTTGACATTTTCTGAACCAATTTTGGGGCCCCGTATCTCAGGGCCACTTAGGGCTAGGAACCCCAAATTTGGTGTGCAAACCCAGTGGCACTAGCACCATACAATATCCAAAGCTGGAGTTCCTAGCACCAAGTAGCCCCGAGATACAGGGCCCCAAAGTAGGTTCACAAAATGTCATTCTCTGCTGCAGAAAAGTAGCTGACATTTTCTGAACTGATTTTTGGGGCCCTGTATCTCGGGGCCACTTAATGCTAGAAACCCCAGCTTTGGATATTTTATGGTGCTAGTGCCACTGCATTTGCACACCAAATTTGGGGTTCCTAGCACTAAGTGGCCCCAAGATACGGGGCCACAAAATCCATCAACTGTGTCCATCTGCAGCAATGTCATTTCGGGACCCTTTGGGTTCAGAGACCCCAAATTTTGGCTGCAGCTTGGGGGCATCCAGGAACCCTTAACTACAGAGTTTGAAGTTCGGGGGACCTATGGCTGCAAATGGGCACAGTGATGCTGCAAATGGGCATTGTTGACCCTCTTTTCCACTTACAATAGCTGTGCATTTCTCACCCTCGTCTTATACTCGGGTCAATAAGTTTTTCCCATTTTTTTGTGGTACATTAGGGCCTCGACTTATACTCGGAACGACTTATACTCGAGTATATACGGTATTTAAAAGCAAAATTGGTGGCCTGAGGAGTCCATATCTAAGGGAGTGCAGACTGGTCCAGAAGTCCCAGAGATCCGGAAAGCAGCAGATGACATCTGTGTCCCCAGGCTGTGGTCATACGAGAGACTGCATCTTCTGTCAGACCAGACTGAACCCAGGGCAATCACTCTCAGGTCTTCCTTCCACGCTTCCTTCCAGCCTTTGGCTGTGGTGGTGGAGTTGTGGCAGCAGGAGGAGGAGGAGGAGGAGGAGGAGGAGGATCGTCCCTCTCCATGACATCCGTCTCGGGTGTCAGTTCCCCACTCTCCCCCTTACAAAGGACTTTATAAATCAGGTCCTCAGAAATCTTGCGTTGGCCCTCCTGCATGCCCAGCAATTTGGTGGCAGCCATGCAGGCAAAGGCCTCTGCAGGACTGGGGAAGGCTCTGAGGGACGCCGAAGCCTCCTGGATCAGCCTGTACGCTGAATCCTGCACAGGACTGGGAGTGGCCTTCCTGGCCTTTTATATGGCAGGCGGAGGGGAGGGACCTGAGACTCAGTCAGGCTGCGACTTGTCCCAGGCTTCTCTTGGCTGCCACTTAGCCCCGCCTCCTCCTGGCTGCCACTAATCCCCGCCTCCTCCTGGCTGCCACTAATCCCCGCCTCCTCCTGTCTGCCACATTCCACAGCCTCCTCCTGGCTGAGGTCTTCCTGTGTATGAAAAAGGGACATAGTTTTAGTATTGTTTTCATCAATCACACACAATTTTCACCTCCTGACTGCTGCAAATTGAATGTTAACAAATATAACAGACTATCCTTCTGAGCCCAGCATTTTTCATTCTTGTCCCAATTTTGGGTGCCCACTACTGTCTATTGATATGTAAAACACTTTCAAGCAGCAATTAGTGATCAATAATAACATCTAGTAAACATCATTTCTTTATTGACCAGAAATCTGTAGAAGAATGCTATACCTGACTCCAGCTGGGCTCCTCCACTTCTTCCTGGCTGGAAGGCCCAGGTTGGACATCGGAAGCCTCAGCTGGTATGGAAGGAAGCGTGGAAGGAAGAGTGGAGAGGGATTCCCTGACTTCAGTGTGGTCTGACAGAAATCGCAGTCTCTCATAGTACCACAGCCTGGGGACATAAATGTCATCTGCTGCAGCTCCGGACCTCTGGGAATCTGTGACCTTCTTGCGCTCCCTAAGATAAGTGCTCCTCAGGCCCCCAATTTTAGCTTTTAAATAAGGGATGGTTGCTGTGGGGACCACCGGCTTCACCAACTCCAGCAGTTTCTCCAGCGCTGCCTGCCTTTTCTGTTTGTGGTTATAGTGGGGGTGTCTGACCTGCCACAGACAGGGCAGCTCCCTGTACTTGTCTATGAACAGGGGCAGGAAATTGTGGTCGTTGAACCCATCCATTTTCTCTGCAAGACACAACACAAGACAAACCCTAATGTCAGGCCAAACTCCCCTAATCTTGTTACAATATAGGCTTCAATTTCGAAGCAGTATAGGCCCAAGTTTAGATCCTACCTTCGTTAGCACGATCGGCGTCTCCGATGCTCCTTCCTCCGCTCACAGATCGTACGTAAGACGCGCGCGTTACGATTTATACACACTGCGCATGCGTATAACTCCGCCCGTCCCTGACGTTCTTTCTATTCTATTCCCCGCCCCTTTTCGTTCGGCGCAGTGGAGGAAGAGCACATGGCGGAGAGACAGCAGGATAGTGCTATTTACAGCAACGAGGAGGAGGAGGAAAGGCTGGAGCCTGAAACGTCCCGATCCAGAAGGGGATTAAAGGACTCAAATATGTCCTTTGGGGAGATGTTGGAAATGGTGGACATCCTGAAGAAGGCCGACTATGATGGAAAGTATGGGCCTTACCCCAACCACAATGTCCGAAAGGCCAAGATCATGGCGAAAGTGGTCAGGAGTCTGCACCGGAAATTCGGGGTACGACGATCGAAAGATCAGCTCAGGAAGCGGTGGTCGGACCTGAAATTACGAGAACATGAGCAGTACAGAAAGATCCGGAGAGTGCTGCAAAAAAGTAAGTAGTTGTGCTGTGTTCCTATTGTTCTTGTGTTTATTACGTTCGTGCTGCTCCATGTGCTTTTAGGAACCGTTGTACAGTTTAAAATGGCAACTTTCATGTTCATGGGCACATTATGCGTTCGGATCACACATTTTTTTTTCGGACTATAAAACACCATTGTTTAGCCCATATGCATTTGGCCACCATTTTGAGGCCCTATACTTGTCTTCAAAGAATTGGGTTGTGTAGATGGCTTTGTTACTAGAATGAAATGCAAACTAGATTGTGTGTAAGGAGAGGACACTGAGCAGCTGTTTTCACATCTGGACACTGGAGCACTAGTGTGGGACCCCAGAACACCATTTTTATTAGGGGGCCACACAGGTGCTCCGGTGTATACTATAGGGGGATCTCCATCTGTGAAGCTTGTACAAAACAGGTAAAGTATTGCAGCTTGACAAAGGACACTAAAAAAGCTACATCTTGTAACTCTGCTAAAATAGACAATTGTACCTCACTTCCAAGCAATGTTTCATCTTTAGAGTTCTGCCATCAAATATCTGTGTGCTAATTATACCATTTTTGTTTTACATAGGGGAGAAAAGACTCGGAGGACACCCCTCATCCGAGGAGACCAGAGCCCCCCCCCCTCTGGAAGAAGGGAAAATCCCCCCAACACAAGCTGAGCAGGAGGAAGAAGACGTGGTGGAAGTAGTTACCACAACAGGTGAGTGTCTGCAACCACAGGCTCAGATAGGAGATGGATGGCGGCATTTTTTTTAGACCTAATTTATTTTGGGTTTCCTTTCTTTTTAGGTGGTCGTGAGGTTGTGGATGAAGATCCTTTCACATTCGAAAGTGCCCAGATCCTGATCGGGGAGATCATGGGGTGTAATTTACAATTGGAAAACATCAAGCAAAACATCAATGATGTTATTCCAAAATATAAAAACATCATTGATGTTTTGGGGCGAGTTTAAAGCCCCTCAAAATCACTTTCTTCTTTTGTCTGCTACAATGTGCGAAATGTTTTGGTGATTTTTCCCAAAGCCAAATTTGGAGGATGCACACAGTGTGTCAACATGTGCTATCTGCCATCACGGGAGATCAATGGACGCGTTTTGGGGGTGCAACTGCTTCCTCAATAATAAAGTAGCGGTGAGGAAGGGCTTTCTCACCCAAAACACATCCCCCGTGATGGCAGATAGCACATGTTGACATTGTGAAATTTGTGTGCATCTTCCAAATTTGGCTTTTCCAGGGGTGATTTCCCCCCATCTGAACGCAATATCAAACACAGTTCCTAAATACTCATGTCTGATATTGCCTTCAAGTTCTACCAAATGTGAACTTTGTAAGATCAAGATTTGTGTCTTTCTTGTGGGTTTTACACAGGCCTGTTTTCTATAAAATGCACATTTTGATTTTGGATAATGACACCACAAAATATGTTATACAATAAACATGTTGGTTTGTCAGAAAAACCTTTGGTAAATGCACATGTGATTGTGCTGCTATTAAAAAGATTGTTCATCAAGAATGTGTGGAATATTGTCTCAACGCTACAACACTTTTGGGGTGATGTAATTGTTGTTTGATGAGAAAATGGGGGTTATTTCCTAAGGGCAAATCCACTTTGCACTACAAGTGCAGTTTCAGGGCAGTTGCAAGTGCACTTGTAGTGAAAAGTGTCTTTGCATTTAGTAAATAACAGCCAACAGTGCTTTGTATAAGGTTACACAATCACGCCATTTTCTGGACTCCACACATTTCTGTCAGGGTCAGCTCAAACAAACACAAGCAGTAAATGTCCACAAAGAAGAGCCTGGGGGGAGATGCCTGTCGAGAAATTGAGGTCCTGCAGGCTTCTCCCTGTGGCCAAATACCGCAAGGTAGCAACCAACCTCTGCTCTGGAGTGATGGCTTGCCTCATGCAGGTATCCTGCCTGCTGATATAAGGGGTCAGCGAAGCCAACAAACGGTGAAACACGGGGTCCGTCATCCTGAGAAAGTTCCTGAAATCCTCAGGATTCTTCTCACGGATCTCACGGAGCAAAGGCATATGACAGAACTGGTCACGCTGAAGCAACCAATTCTTGGTCCATGAACTCCTCCCCACCCTGTTCATGGACTGGACTTGTGTCAAGGTCAGGACCCCAACACCAAGCCCCCGCACAGCACGAACTGTACGAGGAGTACGCATACGAAACATGGCTAGAAAACGGTCGGCTGCTCAGAACGAAGTAACAGAACGCACTGAAGAACAGCAAGGCCTGTGAAGAGCGACCTGAAAAACAGCAACGAGCGGACAAGATCGCACAGAAAACTCCGATACAAACTGACTGCACGCACTGAAGAGCAGATACAAACCCACAAGCACAAACTGAACGGCAGAAAACGATCTGAAAGCCACGAGTCTGAAAAAGCGCGAATCGTCTCTCACCAAACTTTTACTAACACGAGATTAGCAAAAGGAGCCCAAAGGGTGCCACGCTTGGTTCTGAACCGGCCTTTTCTAGTCTCGTCGTACGTGCTTGACGTCACCGCGTTCTTGGCGATCGGAAATTCCGACAACTTTGTGCGACCGTGTGTAGGCAAAACAAGTTTGAGCCAACATCCGTTGGAAAAAATCCTAGGATTTTGTTGTCGGAATGTCCGATCAATGTCCGACCGTGTGTACGGGGCATTAGGCTTAAGGGTACTACATAAAGGGTTCACTAAGAGAACTTGAGGAAATAATAAAAACAGTTACAGGGGATCCATGTTGGCTGAGAAAGTCTGCATGGACAGCATAGGTGAACAGGCATGCAACCCTGGACTAGCCACAGATTCAAATGCACAAGATTTGCTAAACAAATAAAAAAAAAGTTTTCCTTTTGTTTGTGTTATAAAATATTTTAAATAAGTAAGTTTTCTCCTTCACTGATGGGCACTGATAAGGCGGCACTGATGAGGTGGCACTGATCGGCACTGATCGGCACTGACGGGGGGCACAGATAGGTGGCACTAATGGGTGGCACTGATATGCAGCACTGATGGGCATTGATAGGCAGCACTGATGGGCACTCATGGGTGCCACTGGTGGGCACTGATGGGTACTGATAGGCGACACTGATGGGCACTGAAAGGCTGCACTGATGGGTACTTATGGGTGGCACTGATAGGCGACACTGCTGGGCAATGATGGGCATTGATAGATGGCACTGATACATAGCACTGATGGACACTGATATGTGGCAATGATAGATAGCATTGATAGGCATCACTGAATGCACTGACACTGGCAGGCATTGGGGATGGGCACTGATTGGTGGGAAAAGCATAACAAGTGAATACCATGTAGACATAATTTACAAAAGGATAAACAATCCATATTACATACATGTAGTTATAAAGATAATCATGCGGTCATAAAGCTGTACTATGACAGATACATCACAATATGCAAAGATTATGGTGTCACTGATTATAGTATCCCCACAATATCACTAAGGCACTCACATAGCTAATAGATCTATGGAACCATAGCATAAATATATAGCGCAAAGTAGAAAAGTTAAGATGTCACTGAACATAGTATTGGTTTGCCCAGGTTCTAAAACTTGTTTTTTCCTTGTCAAAAGTTTATTGATTAAACAATGTTATAAAGATACATAAAGAAAGTTTACAAGGATCTATAAAGTAAGCTCATTGTTTTACAGTAGGGTTTATATAGGTAAATATCATGAAATTTCAAATATTAAACATTGGGTTCACGTAAACCTAAATTAAAGATGTATATCATTTCCTTAGTTACTTTTGTAGGTTTTGTTACTTTTAAATGATTTATACCTACTATACATATTGTTTACAAGTAGAGTGTATATAGGTCAAATAAATTCTGATAATGAGCTTTAATCGTAAGGTGGAGAAAAGGAAAGAGAAAGAAGAAAAAGGGTTGAAAGGTAGAGGTATGGTCCACAAGGTTGTCCCGCTCGTCAGTTTATTATTCTTTTTAGTTCTCTTTGAAGCCTTAGAATGGGTGTCTCTGTAAGTCATTTAATCTGTTACCATGGCAACAGGACAGAGTCATTGAAGTTTGACAGGAACTGTTGTTTTATCCAAGGGTGCCAAAGTTTTTCAAATTTTGGAATTTGATTTTGATCGATGGCTACCATCTTAGCATGGGACATTGTATTATTCATTCTGTGAATTGTTTCTGCTAGTACCAATGTAGGAGATTTCCATGCCTTGGCCACTGTTTGTTTTGCAGCCGTTATTAGTTGGATCATAAGTTTGAATTGAGAGAGTGTTAACCAATCCGGTTTTAGATTAAGTAAAGTTAAATATGGATCTGGTTGTATTATTTTTTTAAATATTTTAGGTGCAATCACGAAGACTTCCTTCCAGAAGGTTTGGATTACTGGGCACGACCACCATATGTGTATATATGTGCCTATTTCTGGGCATCCTCGAAAACAAAGAGCTGAGGTATTAGGTGAATATTTTGCCACTCTAGCGGGTACAAGGTACCAGCGAGTTAGGACTTTATAATTTGTCTCCAGTGCTAAGATGTTGGGTGAAGATGACTTAGATGTGAGCCATATGTTAGACCAGTCCGTGTCTTCTAAAGTTCGCCCCAGGTCCTCCTCCCACCTCTGAACGTAAGAGGGTCTATTAAGATTTGCTACTCCATATAATTGATTGTAAAGTGATGAAATTGTACCTTTAGCAAATGGATCTTTTGTACAGATTGATTCAAAAATGGATAATTGGGATAATGGTGTATCCCCCTTTAGGAATGGTGTATAGAAATTTTTGATTTGGAGATATCTAAATATCTCAGAGTTTGGTAGATCATATTTTTCTCTAAGCGATGGGAATGAAAGGAATGATTTAGATGCTATGAAGTCATTTAGTGTCTGAATGCCTGATGTTGTCCAAGCTTTAAAAGAATTTGGGTAGATCCATGCCATATAAAAGGCCGGATTTCTGATAAAAGAAAGGAGAGGATTGTGTGGAGATTGTAACTGATATTTGGTTTTTAGTTTATCCCAGAGACATAAGAAGTGTTTGTTATGGGATTATGAATTTTAAAGCGGTCTTTAGGATCAAGCCATAATAAATTTGATATTAATAGAGGGTCATTTTCTGAAGCCTCTATAAATACCCATAATGGGATTTCCTGTTTTGCATGGTATTTGGACAGACTGGCCAAATGTGCTGCTCTGTAGTAGTTAGTAAAATTAGGGTATCCCAGGCCTCCTTTATTTTTGGGAAGATGTAGTGTATGTATAGGTATACGTGGTTTAGAAGAGCCCCATATAAACGAAGTTGCTCTTTTTTGTACTATTCTCAAAAAATAGGAAGGAATTGGAATAGGGAGGACTCTGAATAGATAAAGCAATTTGGGTAGAATAGTCATTTTGATTGCATTAATCTTCCCTATCCAGGATAAAGGAAGTTGCGACCATTGTTTTATTAGATTTGTGATCTGTCTTAATACAGGAGGATAATTGGTTGAGAATAAGTCAGAATGAGATGCTGTTAAATGAATTCCAAGATATGGGATTGATTTTTCTGCCCATGTGAATGGGAGTGCAGCCCTAGCCGGGATCAATTCCATGTTTGTGAGTGAAATATTAAGCACTAGGCATTTCTTAGGATTAATCATAAGGCCGGATAGGGCTGCAAATCCATCAAGAGCTGGTATTAAGTTGGGACCAGAGACCTGTGGTGATGATAGAAAAAGTAATATATTGTCTGCAAATATACATTATTTGTGTGTAATACCTCCTACTTCAATGCCAGTTATAGTTTGGTTTGTTCTGATGTATTGGGCCATGCGTTCGAGTATAAGGGCAAATAATAAGGGAGATAATGGGCAACCCTGTCGGGTACCTCTTTCGATATTAAAGGCATCAGATTTGTATCCAGCATATTTTATATAGGCTTTGGGTTTATTATATAATGCTTTGATCCATGTTAAAAAGTGGGGTCCAAAACCCCATTTTTGTAATGAATATTGCATATATTGCCAGGATACTGTGTCAAATGCCCTCTTAATATCGAGAGATAGAAAACATAAAGAGATTTTCCGTTTTTTAGCAATATGTGCCAATAACACTGCCCTGCGTATATTATCGCCTGCCTGTCTATTTGGCATGAAGCCTACTTGATCTCTATGTATTAATTTTCCTATAATGCTATTGAGGCGTTTTGCTATTATTTTTGCTAATAATTCAATATCGAGGTTTAACAGAGAGATAGGCCGATAATTCACACAGGAAGTATCATCAGAAAGGGGTTTTGGGATCATACAAACAATTGCCATTAGTGTTTCTTGCCGAAAAGAATGTCCATCTAGAAGTTTGTTAAAAGTTTCAGTGAGAATGGGAGAGAGTATTTCTGAGAATGTTTTATAGTATAAAGCCGAGTAGCTGTCTGGGCCTGGTCTTTTGTTAAGTTTTAGGTCTTTTATGGCGTTAGCAACTTCATCTATAGTTATAGGCTCATCCAAACTGCTTTTTTGATTCTGAGATAACTCAGGTAAGGCTATTTTTGAGAAGAAGGATTCAGCCTCTGTAGGATTAAATTCATTGTTTGTCTTGTATAAAGTTGCGAGATGTGAGTGAAATTTATGGACTATTTTAACTGGATTACAAGTGTAAACGTTTTTTGATAATTTCAAACGTATTGGTTTGAAAGATTTGTTAGTTGAATTTAATGCCCGAGCCAAATATGTACCTGGTTTGTTTGTATTCATGTAGAAATTGTGTTTGGAGCGTTTGATGGATTTATCAACTGACTCAGTGAGAAATAGATCGTATTCCAATCTAGATTTTTCCACATGAGATTTTGTACTCTGAGATGGATTATCTTGAAATGATATGTAGGCTGCATTAAAATTAAGTTCTAGTTTTTTTGCTAGATTTTTGCGTTCCCGTTTAAATAGTGCCATTTGTCTTTGTATTGTACCACGCAAGACAGGCTTATGAGCTTCCCACAGTGTTATTGGGGAGATGTCTGTTGTATTATTAATTGATATGTATTCCTTTAAAGCTTGTTCAATGGCCATCTGATGTAGTGGGTGTTTGAGCATTATGTCCGGTAAGTACCACGTTGGGTCATGCGCTTTTGGTATGGCTGAGGCTATAGTAGTGTATACTGCATTATGGTCAGACCACGGAATCGGAATTATATCTGATGCAATAATTTCTGGTATCATTCCTATTGTTAGAAAAATATGATCTATTCTGGTAAAGGTTTGATGAGGGTGCGAGAAATAAGTGAATTTATTTTTCATTGGGTTACTTTCTCTCCACGAATCTACCAGATTGTATTTGGAAAGAAGTTGGTTAAAAGGTAATCTAGAGGTTATTTTGGATGGTGTAAAATGTGATTTATCTAAAAATGGGAGGAGGACCTGGTTCGAATCCCCACACATTATCACTGTTCCTATTTTGTGTGTATTAATCACTTGTAATATATGTGAGAGGAATGGTGTAGGTTGTTTGTTAGGAGCGTAGTAGGAAATCACCGTGATTGCTGTATCCATTATATAACCCATGAGTATCAGGTATCTACCTTCTGGGTCTTTAATTTCTGATGATAAGGTGAATGGTGTGGATCGGTGAAATGCAATTAGAGTTCCCCTTTGCTTGGTACAGGCAGAAGCCGTGTAAATTTGTTGATAAAAAGGAGAAATATATTTTGGAGTAGAATCTTTGGTGAAGTGTGTTTCTTGGAGGCATACTATGTGAGCCTTCTTGTTATAAAAAGTACGGAAGGCTTTGGTCCTTTTTTGAGGGACATTTATTCCCTGAACATTCAGGGAAAGTATATTCAGTGGTGCCATGGCAACAGATCAAATAGTTTTGACTTACTTTTTGTTATGCAGAGCTGACTGCGCAGATCAACCTGTGTGGACTGAAGAGATGAATAGATAGAAAAGAAACCAGTGAATTCTGGAGTAAAGAGTAAACAAAAAACATATGAGATTAGATGATACATTGTATAAGTTATTTTTTGCAAGTAATCACAATTTACCCGTCAAAGAGAGTAAATATCTCTCTCAGGGGAATAAGTGCCTTCGTCACACTCCCACATAATATGGTTGGGAGAATGAGGAGGGCTAATGGGGGTACACGGATCTTCCGCTTACAGGAGAGAAGTGCTATGTCAAAAGACATCAAAATGATGTTTCATTAATTGGAGTGCAGAATATAGTTTTTGTTGAAATTATTTATTCCAGGGTAGTTGCATATGGTTAGTCTTGCCCTAGGCTAAATAATTCAGTTAGAAAGGTACTGTTAATAACTTTGGTATTGATGAAGATAGTTTGAATTATTTTGGGATTTTAACCCTTTTAGAGTAAACAATTACATATTTTATTCATATGTAACTGTTTAGATATGTTAACTCATAAAATTGAGGTTGTATTGCTTCAGATTAGAATAAACAAAAACATAATTCTAGGAACTAGTTAGGTAATAATATATTTGTTTTAAGAAAAGAAAGAAAGAAAAAGCTTCCATTACTTCTGGATTATTGAACATATTTGTCATTACCTGATAATATATAACTGAACAAGAATTTCCTTATTTCACTTATATACTCTAAGGCTATATGAATCAGAAGTAATAAGAAATATAACTGGAATGTAACATGATCCCACACAGTGTGTGACTATCAGAATGCAGTTACATTCAGTTATAAATACATGTTTTTTATAGAGAACCATCTCTTAGTATAATAAATGAAGAGATATCAGGAATTAGGATGTCAGTCCATTGAATCTTCTTGGTCCATGGATGATGTGGCATAACGGCCTCTTTTGTGAGAATGATGATTCCCATTTTGTTCTGAAATTTTCTGGGTGCTGCCTGAAGGTGAAGATGATGCCATTCTTCTGCGTGTGGGAGAGTTGCTGCTTGTGGGTTCTGTCAGATTTAATTTTAAAAGGGTTTGTTGTAGTTCATCTGCTGATCTGCTTCTGTAAATTGTACCTTGGTAGTTAAATCTGACTGAAAAGGGGAAGCCCCATTGATACATAATGTTGTGGCGTTGCAGTTCCATTAGTTGGGGTTTCATGGATCGTCTTTTAGTAATAGTAAGTTGGGATAGGTCAGCAAAAATTTGATAATTGTGTCCTTGAAAATTAAGTTCCTTTTTTTCTCTTGCAGCAATTAGTATTTGTTCTTTCGTTCTGTAATAATGAAATTTTGTGATTATATCACGTGGGGGTCCATCTTTCTTTTTGGCTGTGAGGGCTCTGTGTACTCTGTGCAGTTCTAAACGTTCAATAGGGATATCTGGCTTTAGTTCTTGTAATAGAGCAGTAATAGTAGATTGCAGGTCTGTCACAGTTTCAGGTATTCCCCTTATGCGCAAGTTTGAACGTCTGGCTCTATTTTCGTAATCTTCGAGCTTAGTTTGAAGTATTAAATTCTCTTCTTTTAATTGTTCCAATTCTGTTATATTTACTTGGGTTGTAATTTCAATTTCATCCATTTTTATTTCTAAGGCTGCGGTGCGGTTTCCCAGCTCTCTTATTTCTTTGGTTAGGCTTTTTGTTATTTGGTCTGAGGTTTGTTTTAAAGCCTTATGAAGCATCTTTTCAAATTGTAATAATATTACTGGGGATGCTGAGGAGGCTTGTGGAGAAGTTTGTGAGAGGATTTGTTCTGTATCTGACTCAAATGGAGAGTTTTGCTGTGACATTTTCTGTCTGTGAGAGCTCCTTGATGCTGTATCTTGTGAGGTGACTGGAGCTGCTTTAGTTGCAGTGAGTGCCTGTGAGCTCTTTGTGAGGTGATTTTTATTTCTGCCACGGTTTCCTCCCAGTACCATATTTCCTGCCCAAACTTTCACAGTTTGTTCCCTGGGGCAAAAAGGTTCAAATGGATACCTTTTGAGCCTGCAGGCTCCGCTTTGTCCTTCTCTTCTCTCCTCAGCGGTTCAGAGCTCTAACAATGCATGTCTGCTCCGCTAGGCTCCGCCCATCTCCCCCCTAAAACTTGTTTTTTAACCACTTGCCGACCGCCTACCGCATATATACTGCGGCAGAGCGGCACGGGCAGGCAAAATCACGTACCCGTACGTGATCTGCCTCCCGCGGGCGGGGGGTCCGATCGGACCCCCCCCCGGTGCCATCGGCGGTCGGCATTTGACTGGGAGCGTCTGGAGGCGAGGGGGAGACCATCCGATCGTGGCCCCCCCCTCGCGATCGCTCCCAGCCAATGGGAATCCTCCTCTGCCTGTGTGTCGTTTCACACAGGCAGAGGATGTGATGTCATCTCTCCTCGGTCTGGCAGTTTCCGTTCCAGCGCCGAGGAGAGATGACAAGTGAGTGCACAACACACACACACACACAGTAGAACATGCCAGGCATACCTTACACCCCCGATCCCCCCCCGATCGCCCCCCGATCCCCCCCCAATCACCCCCCCCCCCCTGTCACAAACTGACATTAGCAGTATTTTTTTTTTTTTTTTTTTCTGATTACTGCATAGTGTCAGTTTGTGACAGTTAGTGTTAGGGCAGTGAGTATTACCCCCCTTTAGGTCTAGGATACCCCCCTAACCCCCCCTAATAAAGTTTTAACCCCTTGATCACCCCCCCTCACCAGTGTCGCTAAGCGATCATTTTTCTGATCGCTGTATTAGTGTCGCTGGTGACGCTAGTTAGGAACGTAAATATTTAGGTTCGCCGTCAGTGTTTTATAGCGACAGGGACCCCCATATACTACCTAATAAATGTTTTAACCCCTTGATTGCCCCCTAGTTAACCCTTTCACCACTGATCACCGTATAACCGTTACGGTTGACGCTGGTTAGTTTGTTTATTTTTTATAGTGTCAGGGCACCCGCCGTTTATTACCGAATAAAGGTTTAGCCCCCCGATCGCCCGGCGGTGATATGCGTCGCCCCAGGCAGCGTCAGATTAGCGCCAGTACCGCGAACACCCACGCACGCAGCATATGCCTCCCTTAGTGGTATAGTATCTGAACGGATCAATATCTGATCCGATCAAATCTATAATAGCGTCCCCAGCAGTTTAGGGTTCCCGAAAACGCAGTGTTAGCGGGATCAGCCCAGATACCCGCTAGCACCTGCGTTTTGCCCCTCCGCCCAGCCCAGCCCAGCCCACCCAAGTGCAGTATCGATCGATCACTGTCACTTACAAAACACTAAACGCATAACTGCAGCGTTCGCAGAGTCAGGCCTGATCCCTGCGATCGCTAACAGTTTTTTTGGTAGCGTTTTGGTGAACTGGCAAGCACCAGCCCCAGGCAGCGTCAGGTTAGCGCCAGTACCGCTAACACCCACGCACGCACCGTATACCTCCCTTAGTGGTATAGTATCTGATCGGATCAATATCTGATCCGATCAGATCTATACTAGCGTCCCCAGCAGTTTAGGGTTCCCAAAAACGCAGTGTTAGCGGGATCAGCCCAGATACCCGCTAGCACCTGCGTTTTGCCCCTCCGCCCGGCCCAGCCCACCCAAGTGCAGTATCGATCGATCACTGTCACTTACAAAACACTAAACGCATAACTGCAGCGTTCGCAGAGTCAGGCCTGATCCCTGCGATCGCTAACAGTTTTTTTGGTAGCGTTTTGGTGAACTGGCAAGCACCAGCCCCAGGCAGCGTCAGATTAGCGCCAGTACCGCTAACACCCACGCACGCAGCATACGCCTCCCTTAGTGGTATAGTATCTGATCGGATCAATATCTGATCCAATCAGATCTATACTAGTGTCCCCAGCAGTTTAGGGTTCCCAAAAACGCAGTGTTAGCGGGATCAGCCCAGATACCTGCTAGCACTTGCGTTTTGCCCCTCCGCCCGGCCCGGCCCAGCCCACCCAAGTGCAGTATCGATCGATCACTGTCACTTACAAAACACTAAACGCATAACTGCAGCGTTCGCAGAGTCAGGCCTGATCCCTGCGATCGCTAACAGTTTTTTTTGTAGCGTTTTGGTGAACTGGCAAGCGCCAGCGGCCTAGTACACCCCGGTCGTAGTCAAACCAGCACTGCAGTAACACTTGGTGACGTGGCGAGTCCCATAAGTGCAGTTCAAGCTGGTGAGGTGGCAAGCACAAGTAGTGTCCCGCTGCCACCAAGAAGACAAACACAGGCCCGTCGTGCCCATAGTGCCCTTCCTGCTGCATTCGCCAATCCTAATTGGGAACCCACCGCTTCTGCAGCGCCCGTACTTCCCCCATTCACATCCCCAACCAAATGCAGTCGGCTGCATGAGAGGCATTTTCTTTATGTCCTCCCGAGTACCCCTACCCAGCGAACCCCCCCAAAAAAGATGTTGTGTCTGCAGCAAGCGCGGATATAGGCGTGACACCCGCTATTATTGTCCCTCCTGTCCTGACAATCCTGGTCTTTGCATTGGTGAATGTTTTGAACGCTACCATGCACTAGTTGAGTATTAGCGTAGGGTACAGCATTGCACAGACTACGCACACTTTCACAGGGTCTCCCGAGATGCCATCGCATTTTGAGAGACCCGAACCTGGAACCGGTTACAGTTATAAAAGTTAGTTACAAAAAAAAGTGTAAAAAAAAAAAAAAAAAAAAAAAAACACAAACAAAAATATAAAATAAAAATAGTTGTCGTTTTATTGTTCTCTCTCTCTCTATTCTCTCTCTATTGTTCTGCTCTTTTTTACTGTATTCTATTCTGCAATGTTTTATTGTTATTATGTTTTATCATGTTTGCTTTTCAGGTATGCAATTTTTTATACCTTACCGTTTACTGTGCTTTATTGTTAACCATTTTTTTGTCTTCAGGTATGCCATTCACGACTTTGAGTGGTTATACCAGAATGATGCCTGCAGGTTTAGGTATCATCTTGGTATCATTCTTTTCAGCCAGCGGTCGGCTTTCATGTAAAAGCAATCCTAGTGGCTAATTAGCCTCTAGACTGCTTTTACAAGCAGTGGGAGGGAATGCCCCCCCCCCAACATCTTCCGTGTTTTTCTCTGGCTCTCCTGTCTCAACAGGGAACCTGAAAATGCAGCCGGTGATTCAGCCAGCTGACCATAGAGCTGATCAGAGACCAGAGTGGCTCCAAACATCTCTATGACCTAAGAAACCGGAAGCTACGAGCATTTTATGGCTTAGATTTCGCCGGATGTAAACAGCGCCATTGGGAAATTGGGAAAGCATTTTATCACACCGATCTTGGTGTGATCAGATGCTTTGAGGACAGAGGAGAAATCTAGGGTCTAATAGACCCCAATTTTTGCAAAAAAGAGTACCTGTCACTACCTATTGCTATCATAGGGGATATTTACATTCCCTGAGATAACAATAAAAATGATTTAAAAAAAAAAAATGAAAGGAACAGTTTAAAAATAAGATAAAAAAATAATAATAATAAAGAAAAAAAAAAAAAAAAAAAAAAAAAAGCACCCCTGTCCCCCCTGCTCTCGCGCTAAGGTGAACGCAAGCGTTGGTCTGGCGTCAAATGTAAACAGCAATTGCACCATGCATGTGAGGTATCGCCGCGAAGGTCAGATCGAGGGTAGTAAGTTTAGCAGTAGACCTCCTCTGTAAATCTAAAGTGGTAACCTGTAAAGGCTTTTAAAGGCTTTTAAAAATGTATTTAGTTTGTCGCCACTGCACGTTTGTGCGCAATTTTAAAGCATGTCATGTTTGGTATCCATGTACTCGGCCTAAGATCATCTTTTTTATCTCATCAAACATTTGGGCAATATAGTGTGTTTTAGTGCATTAAAATGTAAAAAAGTGTGTTTTTTCCCCAAAAAATGCGTTTGAAAAATCGCTGCGCAAATACTGTGTGAAAAAAAAAAATGAAACACCCACCATTTTAATCTGTAGGGCATTTGCTTTAAAAAAATATATAATGTTTGGGGGTTCAAAGTAATTTTCTTGCAAAAAAAAAATATTTTTTTATGTAAACAATAAGTGTCAGAAAGGGCTTTGTCTTCAAGTGGTTAGAAGAGTGGGTGATGTGTGACATAAGCTTCTAGATGTTGTGCATAAAATGCCAGGACAGTTCAAACCCCCCCCAAATGACCCCATTTTGGAAAGTAGACACCCCAAGCTATTTGCTGAGAGTCATGTTGAGTCCATGGAATAATTTATATTGTGACACAAGTTGCGGGAAAGAGACAATTTTTTATTTTTTTTATTTTTTTTTGCGCAAAGTTGTCACTAAATGATATATTGCTCAAACATGCCATGGGAATATGTGAAATTACACCCCAAAATACATTCTGTTGCTTCTCCTGAGTACGGGGATACCACATGTGTGGGACTTTTTGGGAGCCTAGCCGCGTACGGGACCCCGAAAACCAAGCACCGCCTTCAGGCTTTCTAAGGCCGTAAATTTTTGATTTCACTCTTCACTGCCTATCACAGTTTCGGAGGCCATGGAATGCCCAGGTGGCACAAAACCCCCCCAAATGACCCCATTTTGGAAAGTAGACACCCCAAGCTATTTGATGAGAGGTATAGTGAGTATTTTGCAGACCTCACTTTTTGTCACAAAGTTTTGAAAATTGAAAAAAGAAAAAAAAAAATTTTTTTTCTCGTCTTTCTTTATTTTCAAAAACAAATGAGAGCTGCAAAATACTCACCATGCCTCTCAGCAAATAGCTTGGGGTGTCTACTTTCCAAAATGGGGTCATTTGGGGGGGGTTTGTGCCACCTGGGCTTTCCATGGCCTCCGAAACTGTGATAGGCAGTGAGGAGTAAAATCAAAAATGTACGCCCTTAGAAATCCTGAAGGCGGTGCTTGGTTTTCGGGGTCCCGTACGCGGCTAGGCTCCTAAAAAGTCCCACACATGTGGTATCCCCGTACTCAGGAGAAGCAGCTAAATGTATTTTGGGGTGCAATTCCACATATGCCCATGGCCTGTGTGAGCAATATATCATTTAGTGACAACTTTGTGCAAAAAAAAAAAAAAAATTTGTCACTTTCCCGCAACTTGTGTCAAAATATAAAACATTCCATGGACTCAACATGCCTCAAAGCAAATAGCTTGGGGTGTCTACTTTCCAAAATGGGGTCATTTGGGGGGGTTTTATGTCATCTGGGCATTTTATGGCCTTCAAAACTGTGATAGGTAGTGAGGAGTAAAATCAAAAATGTACGCCCTTAGAAATCCTGAAGGCGGTGCTTGGTTTTCGGGGCCCCGTACGCGGCTAGGCTCCCAAAAAGTCCCACACATGTGGTATCCCCGTACTCAGGAGAAGCAGCTAAATGTATTTTGGGGTGCAATTCCACATATGCCCATGGCCTGTGTGAGCAATATATCATTTAGTGACAACTTTTTGTAATTTTTTTTTTTTTTTTTTTTTTTTGTCATTATTCAATCACTTGGGACAAAAAAAATAAATATTCAATGGGCTCAACATGCCTCTCAGCAAATTCCTTGGGGTGTCTACTTTCCAAAATGGGGTCATTTGTGGGGGTTTTGTACTGCCCTGCCATTTTAGCACCTCAAGAAACGACATAGGCAGTCATAAACTAAAGGCTGTGTAAATTCCAGAAAATGTACCCTAGTTTGCAGATGCTATAACTTTTGCGCAAACCAATAAATATACGCTTATTGACATTTTTTTTACCAAAGACATGTGGCCGAATACATTTTGGCCTAAATGTATGACTAAAATTGAGTTTATTGGATTTTTTTTAGAACAAAAAGTAGAAAATATCATTTTTTTTCAAAATTTTCGGTCTTTTTCCGCGTATAGCGCAAAAAATAAAAACGGCAGAGGTGATCAAATACCATCAAAAGAAAGCTCTATTTGTGGGAAGAAAAGGACGCAAATTTCGTTTGGGTACAGCATTGCATGACCGCGCAATTAGCAGTTAAAGCGACGCAGTGCCGAATTGTAAAAAGTGCTCTGGTCAGGAAGGGGGTAAAACCTTCCGGGGCTGAAGTGGTTAACATATAAGCTCTTGAGTAGAATGTATGAAGAGATGAATGTCCTTAATGGTCCCAAACTTGTTGAGACCAGAGTCTGGACAAAAAGTGAGGCCACATGCCAGAACAGCCATCTCATTCTGATCCAAAGGGTATGAGGATAACATGTGCATGTGTATATGTTTACATGTGTGTGCGCATGTGTGTGTGTGCATGTGTATAGGTTTATTATAAACCTATACACATGCACACAAATAAACTCACACACACATATAAAACACACACACACATGCAGACACATACATGCACGCACCCAAACATGCAGACACACACATATAAGCACATACACATACATACAAACATATATAGATTGCCTTTTTAAAAATCTGCAGCTGCAGCACTATACCTTCACTCTCCATGCCGGGTACTGCACTGTAGGGGGAGGCAGAGAGCACAGCACACACTGTGCTAGACACCTCTCCCTTATTTTCACTTTCATGATAATTACAGCATGACCGAGCTCCTGCACTACTGATTTACGCATCAGCTGAGGATCGCGGAGCTCGGTCTAATATATGCAGCCACCGCTCAGGGAGAGGGGGACATGGGCCCCCTGCAGCATGGAACCCAGTCGCAATGGCGACTTTTGTGACCCCTATACTTCCACCCCTGGATTTATATGTGTGTGTGCATGTGTATAGGTTTATATGTATGTGTGTGCATGTGTATAGGTTTATATGTATGTGTGTGCATGTGTATAGGTTTATATGTGTGTTTGCAAGTGTATAGGTTTATATGTGTGTGTGCATGTGTGTAGTTTTATATGTGTGTGTGCATGTGTATAGGTTTATATGTGTGTGTGCATGTGTGTGTGTGTTTGCTCATGTGTGTGCGTTTATGTGTGTGCATGTGTAAGTTTGTATGTGTGCATGTATTTATATGTAGTGGCATAACTAGAACCTTCAGGGCCCCGGTGCAAGAAATCATGAAGGGCCCCCCTGACCCCCAGCTGTGGCCTTTTCCTTCGAGCCGATGGCATAAATGCCAAGGCCCGGTCGCAAGTGTGACGTTTGTGACCCTGGTAGTTCTGCCACTGGCGTCTGTTTTTTTTTCATTTTTATTGTATTTTTCTACCATTTATTTATTTATTGTTTTACAATATTATTTTTTTTAAATATTTAAATTTTTTTAAGAGTTGGGGGGCTTTGGTGAGATATCAGGGGTCTAAGCAGACCTCTGATGTTTCACCTTTGAGAACGAGAAAGGAGATTGAGAACACAGCCTCCGCTGCACAGAATGAATGGACAGGAATAGCTCTTTATAGAGCTGCCCCTTTATTTGCAAACTGAAGCATAGTAAATACAGTTTACTATGTTTCAGTAATGAATGGATTGAGTCCATGATCGGTATGGATCACTGACTCTCCATGCAGATACCCTACAGCAGCTGGCAGGAGAGGGGAGGGGGGAACTCTGCTGAGCTGTGGGGATAAGGGGAGGGGCCAGGAGAGAGCACAGAGGGCCAGAAAAAAGTACAAGGGAGCTGGAGAGCAAACAGGGGGCAACAGAAAGAAGCTGCATAGGAGGCATGGTGGGTGCGGCTGCATATAGAGGAACTGATCTTTCCATTTCCCTCAATTCTCATCTCCTTTCAGCAGCTGCAGGAGGAAAATGGAGAGATCAGTTTCTGTATCAGTGTTTCTCAACATTTTACCAGTCAAGCCGCAACATATTGCCTCTTCACTGCCTGTCAAATGCCTCTGAAAAGGGATCTGCATCGCTTTTCAGAGGAAGGGTATTTTCTTGTTGGTATTATGAACCCACCCTAAAAAAATCTGTTCTGATCATAAAGAAAAAGGTGGTCAGGAGTACAAGTAATGTGTATACATACACGCATATAAACACGGATGTACGCAAATACACACACATATACATATAAATACATGCACACATACAAATATACACATGCACACACATAAACACACACACATGAGCAAACACACAAACATGCACACACACATATAAACCTATACACATGCACACACACACATATAAACCTATACACATGCACACACACATGCGCACACACATGTAAACATATACACATGCACACAAATAAACACACACACACATATAAAACACACTTACATGCGCACACACATGTAAACATATACACATGCACACAAATAAATGCACACACACATATAAAACACACAGACACATGCAGACACACACATGCACACACCCAAACATAAAGACACACACATATAAGCACATACACATGCATACAAACATATATAGATCACCTTTTTAAAAATCTGCAGCTGCAGCAGTATACCTTCACTCTCCATGCCGGGTACTGCACTGTAGGGGGAGGCAGAGAGCACAGCACACACTGTGCTAGACACCTCTCCCTTACTTTCACTTTCATGATAAATACAGCGTGACCGAGCTCCTGCACTGCCGATTTACGCATCGCCTGAGGATCGGGGAGCTCAGTCTAATATATGCAGCCACCGCTCTGGGAGAGGGGGGCACACTGGCCCCCTGCAGCATGGGGCCCAGTCGCGATGGCTACTTTTGAGACCCCTATACTTCTGCCCCTGTTTATATGTATATGTGTGTGTATTTGCGTACGTGTGTGTTTACATGCGTGTATGTATACACATTACTTGTAATCCTGACCACCTTTTTCTTTACGATCAGAACAGATTTTTTTAGGGTGGTTTCATAATACCAACAAGAAAATACCATTCCTCTGAAAAGCGATGCAGACTTGCGACCGGGCCTTGGCATTTATGCCATCGACTCAGAGGGAAAGGTCCCAGCTGGGGGTCAGGGGGGCCCTTGATGATTTCTTGCACTGGGGCCCTGAAGGTTCTAGTTACGCCACTGTGTGGTGGGGCGGGGAGAGATCATATTAGTCTCTCAGACAGGCATCAGTCCAGGCACCTGGCAGATCCAGACTTCATTGTCGTGATGATGCGGTGCCTGGACTAATTTCAGAGACATCAGCAGAGAGCGGACTTCAGACCTCTCTCTGTTGAGAACGGGTCACAGGAGTGCAAAACAAATTGCACTCCTGTTACCCATAGGAGAAGCCCAGCCAAATGAACTCAGGCTGGACTTCTCCTTTAACAGTGAGAAACAGAATAACAACAAAAAAATCCAGAAAAACACATTTCAAAAAATGATTTGCATTTTAATGTGTGAAATTAGTATTTGATCCCTTATCAATCAGCAAGATTTCTGGCTCCCGGGTGTCTTCTATACAGGTAACAAGCTTGGATTAGGGGCACTCTCTTAAAGGGAGTGCTTCTAATCTCAGCTTGTTACCTGTATAAAAGACACCTGTCCACAGAAGCAAACAATCATTTAGATTCCAATTTCTCCACCATGGCCAAGACCAAAGAGCTGTTCAAGGATGTCAGGAATGAGATTGTAGACCTACACAAGGCTGGAATGGACTACAAGACCATCGCCAAGCAGCTTGGTGAGAGGGTGACAACAGTTGGTGCGATTATTCGCAAATGGAAGAAACACAAAATAACTGTCAATTTCCCCTCGGTCTGGGGCTCCATGCAAGATCTCACTTCGTGGAGTTTCACTGATCATTAGAATGGTGAGGAATCAGCCCAGAAATACAAACTTATCAATGATCTCAAGGCAGATGGGACCATAGTCACCAAGAAAACAATTGGTAACGCACTACGCCATGAAGGACTGAAATCCTGCAGTGTCTGCAAGGTCCCCCTGTTCAAGAAAGCACATGTACATGCCCATCTGAAGTTTGCTAATGAACATTTGAAGAGTTCAGAGGAGAACTGGGTGAAAGTGTTGTGGCCAGATGAGACCAAAATCGAGTGGAGGAGGAATGCTGCCTATGACCCCAAGAACACCATCCCCACCATCAAACATGGAGGTGGAAACATTATGCTTTGAGGGTGTTTTTCTGCTAAAGGGACAGGACAACTTCACAGCATCAAAGGGACGATTGATACCATCAAATCACGGCCAAGGCAACAAAGGCCAAGGCTCAAGAAGAAGCACATTAAGGTCCTGGAGAGGCCTAGCCAGTCTCCAGACCTTAATTCCATAGAAAATATGTGGAGGGAGCTGAAAGTTCAAGTTACCAAATGTCAGCCTCGAAACCTTAATGATTTGGAGAGGATCTGCAAAGAGGAGTGGGACAAAATCCCTCCTGAGATGTGTGCAAACCTGGTGGCCAACTACAAGAAATGTCTGACCTCTGTGATTGCCATCAAGGGTTTTACCACCAAGTACTAAGTCATGTTTTGCGAAGGGGTCAAATACTTATTTCACTCATTAAAATGCAAATCAATTGATAACTTTTTAAAATGTGTTTTTCTGGATTTTTTTGTTGTTATTCTGTCTCTCACTGTTAAAATAAACCTACCATTAAAGAGACTGAACATTTCTTTGTCAGTGGGCAAATATACAAAATCAGCAGGGGATCAAATACTTTTCCCCTCACTGTAAAATCTCTTGTAAGTGTTTACAATGTCCACTGGAGAAGTGGATGATTGTGTTCCTATATTTTGGTTTTGAATAGAGGTTTGTAGAAGCCCTACTATCCTTGTAAACAAACACAGACACATTGTGAAAGTCCACAGAGCTGGCAGAATAGACAGACTTAAATTCTATTTTAGGATTGAGAGAATTCTAAAAGCTTAAAAAATGTATCAAATAAACTGATGATTAGGGATGAGCCGAACACCCCCCTGTTCAGTTCGCACCAGAACATGCGAACAGGAAAAAAGTTCATTTGAACGCGCGAACACCGTTAAAGTCTATGGGACACGAACATGAATAATCAAAAGTGCTAATTTTAAAGGCTTATATGCAAGTTATTGTCATAAAAAGTGTTTGGGGACCTGGGTCCTGCCCCAGGGGACATGGATCAATGCAAAAAAAGGTTTTAAAAAGGGACGTTTTTCAGGAGCAGTGATTTTAATAATGCTTAAAGTCAAACAATAAAAGTGTAATATCCCTTTAAATTTCGTAGCTGGGGGGTGTCTATAGTATGCCTGTAAAGGGGTGCATGTTTCCCGTGTTTATAACAGTCTGAAAACAAAATGACATTTCAAAGAAAAAAAGTCATTTAAAACTACTCGCGGCTATTGCATTGCCGGTCAGACAATACACATAAAAGTTCATTGATAAAAACAGCATGGGAATTCCCCACAGGGGAACCCCGAACCAAAATTTAAAAAAAAATGAAGTGGGGGGTCCCCTAAATTCCATACCAGGCCCTTCATTTCTGGTATGGATATTAAGGGGAACCACGGCCAAAATTTTTTAAAAAAATGACGTGGGG
Source organism: Lithobates clamitans (assembly GCA_037952925.1). Classification (NCBI taxonomy): domain Eukaryota; kingdom Metazoa; phylum Chordata; class Amphibia; order Anura; family Ranidae; genus Lithobates; species Lithobates clamitans. The sequence continues at coordinate 32,746 of JBBGZY010000248.1, forward strand.
GCCCCCCTAAATTCCATACCAGACCTTTCAGGTCTGATATGGATTTTAAGGGGAACCCCGTGCCATTTTTTTTTTAAAAAACGACGTGGGGTCCCCCAAAAAATCCATACCAGACCCTTATCCGAGCACGCAACCTGGCAGGCCGCAGGAAAAGAGGGGGATGAGAGAGCAGCCCCCCCTCCTGAACCGTACCAGGCCACATGCCCTCAACATTGGGAGGGTGCTTTGGGGTAGCCCCCAAAACACCTTGTCCCCATGTTGATAAGGACAAGGGCCTCATCCCCATAACCCTGGGCGGTGGTTGTGGGGGTCTGTGGGCGGGGGGCTTATCGGAATCTGGAAGCCCCCTTTAACAAGGGGACCCCCAGATCCCGCCCCCCCCGTGTGAATTGGAAAGGGGTACAAAAGTACCCCTACCATTTCACTAAAAAACTGTCAAAAATTTTAAAAATGACAAGAGACAATTTTTGACAATTCCTTTCTTTAAATGCTTCTTCTTTCTTCTTTCTTCTATCTTCCTTCATCTTCTTCTTCTTCTTCTGGCTCTTCTGGTTCTTCCTCCGGTGTTCTCGTCCAGCATCTCCTCCGCGGCGTCTTCTATCTTCTTCTCCTTGGGCCGCTCCACACCCATGGCATGGGGAGAGGCTCCCGCTCTTCTCTTCATCTTCTTCTGTGAAGATGAAGATGAAGAAGAGAAGAAGATGAAGAGAAGAGCGGGAGCCTCCCCCCATGTCATTGGTGCAGAACGGCCCGGGGAGAAGAAGATAGAAGATGCCACGGAGGAGATGCTGGACGAGAACACCGGAGGAAGAACCAGAAGAGCCAGAGGAAAAAGAAGAAGATGAAGGAAGATAGAAGAAAGAAGAAAGAAGAAGCATTTAAATAAAGGAATTGTCAAAAACTGTCTCTTGTCATTTTTAACATTTTTGACAGTTTTTTAGTGAAATGGTAGGGGTACTTTTGTACCCCTTTACCATTTCACACAGGGGGGCCGGGACCATTTCACAAAAAAACTGTCAAAAATGTTAAAAATGACTAGAGACAGTTTTTGACAATTCCTTTATTTCTTCTATTTTCTATCGTCTTTCTTCTTTCTTCTATCTTCCTTCGGTTTCTTCCTCTATCTTCTTCTGGTTCTTCCTCCGTACATTTTACACAGGGGGGAGGGCCGGGATCTGGGGGTCCCCATGTTATTAGGGGCTTCCAGATTCCGATAAGCCCCCTGCCCACAGATCCCCACAACCACCGGCCAGGGTTGTGGGGATGAGGCCCTTGTCCTCATCAACATGGGGACAAGGTGTTTTGGGGGGCTACCCCAAAGCACCCTCCCAATGTTGAGGGCATGTGGCCTGGTACGGTTCAGGAGGGGGGGAGCTCTCTCGTCCCCCCCTCTTTTCCTGTGGCCTGCCAGGTTGCATGCTTGGATAAGGGTCTGGTATGGATTTTTGGGTGGACCCCACACAGTTTTTTTTTTTAATTTTGGCGCGGGGTTCCCCTTAAAATCCATACCAGACCTGAAGGGTCTGGTATGGAATTTAGGGGGACCCCCACGTCATTATTTTTTTAAAATTTTGGCCGTGGTTCCCCTTAATATCCATACCAGGCCCTTCTTACCAGACCTGAAGGGCCTGGTATGGAATTTAGGGGGACCCCCACATCATTTTTTTTTTCAAATTTTGGTTCGGGGTTCCCCTGTGGGGAATTCCCATGCCTTTTTTATCAATGAACTTCTATGTGTATTGTCGGACCGGCAATGCAATAGCCGCGAGTAGTTTTAAATGACTTTTTTTCCTTTGAAATGTAATTTTGCTGTCAGACTGTTCTAAACACGGGAAACATGCGCCCCTTTATAGGCATACTATAGACACCTCCCAGCTATGAAATTTAAAGGGATATTACACTTTTATTGTTTGACTTTAAGCATTATTAAAATCACTGCTCCTGAAAAAATGGCTGTTTTTAAAACTTTTTTTGCATTGATCCATGTCCCCTAGGGCAGGACCCAGGTCCCCAAACACTTTTTATGACAATAACTTGCATATAAGCCTTTAAAATTAGCACTTTTGATTTCTCCCATAGACTTTTAAAGGGTGTTCTGCGGCATTCGAATTTGCCGCGAACACCCCAAATTGTTCGCTGTTCGGCGAACTTGCGAACAGCCGATGTTTGAGTCGAACATGAGTTCGACTCGAACTCGAAGCTCATCCCTACTGATGATCCTCTCCAAACCATGAAAATTTTGGCAATGTATTGGAGGCAGAGCCAGACTGCCAGGTTGCACTGTTGCACTGTTGTATTGATGAATCAAATACATGTCAAAGGCTTGGGCCATGGAGCTACCATGGCTGTGTCATGAATCTTTATAAATGCCATCTTCAAACCTAGAGAAATTATTTTCAAACACCAATTCAAGTCCCTGGGGGAATGAACACTGTTGATATCATAGATTGGGTTTTACTGAACTTGAACTGCATCTACATCATCCGTAATAAGGATGGGACTTAAACGTTGATGCCCATACTAGCCAGGGCACACTCCCAAGATATTTCTAACTTTTGCAGCTTGGCCTAAAGATTGGTGTCAAATAAGTACAATGGAAGAGCCATCACAAAGAGCTGGAGAGTATAATCCAAATACTTGGCCAAAGCCTGGGTGATGCCACCAGACCCAGAAATGATTGGTCTGTATTGTGGGGGGTTTAAACTCTTGTGTAATTTTGTTATTATATAAATACCTGGGGATGATGAATGATACACAAGGATATATTCAGCCTTTTCACTAGATATAACCAACTATTCGTGACACCAATTTCCAACAGATGGCTCAACTTAATTTGAACATTTGAGGTTGGATCAGATGTAATTTGTTGATAGGTAGAAAGATCCCACAATATACTATGGAAGCTTCATTTGTAATCTGTGCAGTCCAACAGGATACGTGCACTGCTCCTGTATGTGGATCTTAGAATTAGGTTTTAGCCTTCTTAAGAGAAGTTAAGGCAATCCTCTCAGAAGCATCAAGGTTAAAATATGATTTCCTGTTGTGCATGAGTTAAACAGTGTCTTTACTTACTGTTTTAATAAAAGTCTCAACTGAGGAAAATGTTCTTGGTGGAGCAAACAACCTCTTAACTGGTGTGTGTATACAGATATTCTCCTCCACTCCCAAGCTGAAATCCCTCCTGCTCTAAATTCAGCAATGGGTGCAGGTGCTACATAGAGCCATCCATTCTCCAACACGTGAACAGGAAAAAGCTAATTTCTCTACACTGAAGATGTCACACAAGTTCCAATATATTGAAGCTGTTGATCCTAACATGTTTCACCCAACAGGGTTTACTTGTAGAGATGGGGGAAAGTCAAAAGGAAGTTCCTTATATACACAGCACATCGCATAATTATCACAGTATTTAAACGCTTAAAGAACAATACATCTTTTTCATGACATAAAAAGCATAATGATACCAGTGGTGCTAGAATGTGTTTTATATAATGGAAAACACATCCACCATCACAGGAGTGAGCTCTAAATTGCTGAGCTCAGAGCTACTGCATCAGCAGATAGAAAGTTTATATGAGGGGGTTTAAATCAGAGAAAGAGCTCCCTTGAAAGTAGACACCTTAGAGAATAAAATAGTGGTAGTTACATTTTTTTATGTCACACAATATTAGCACAATGGTTTATGAAATGCAACATTTAAGTAAAAAATAAACTAAAATTTATTTAAGGGCACATAACAACAACATATTACTCAATTTATTTTGGTAAAATATAAAAGATGAGGTTGTGCTAAGTAAATAACCAACATGTCAAACCTTAAAATTGTGTGAGCCAGTGAACTGGCATCAAACTTCAGTACTCTATGGTTCCATAGGCGGCACTTTAAAAGCCCCTACATGTGATCAGTTTAGACCTACCTAGGAATAATAGACAAAAGGGGTAGCTACACTTGACTGCCTCCTCCCCCCTTCCGATGCCACATTTGGCACCTTTTGGGGGGAGGGGGAGCGGGTATTTACTTTTGACAGGTACCCACTCCCACTTCTGGGTCAGTTTGCCACAGTTCGTCCATCTCTCCCCGCCTGTATCTCTGTATGAGCTGTCAGATAGAATATTTGTCAATGGACTACAAGTGGGCTGAATACTGCACTCATGTTCCATTGATATTTACAAGTCTGTCTGCCTTTTTGTCAAATAGGATTTGTAGTTTATTCATTCACAAATCTCTGTAAATGAATGATGCAGCTGTTTGGCCGTGCCTAGCACAGTTGCACCAATTTTAAAGTGACAGCAGTTGCAGAGGAGAACAAACCCGCATGGTCTCATGGGGGGGTTTCAGGAGGTGCCTAGCAACATGTTACACGCAAAGTGGAGTTTGCCTTTAACCATTTGCCGACTGCCCCATGCAGATATACTGCTGCAGGGCGGCTGCTCTACGATGGATAACGTATCTGATAAGTAGGCAGCGCCTTCATGTAGGGGGTGCACGCGTGTGACCATCACCCCGGCTGTGCTGTGTGATTTTTTACAGCACAAGCTGATCAGCAGGTGCCAGCAAAAATTGATCGCTGCCACCCACTGATCGGCTCTGTCATTCATGGAAGGAAGCTTTGTATTGTAGATAACACAGAGCTCCGAACACTGACAGGCCACTTGCTTTTTTTTATCCCCATGGAAAAAAACAACAAGATTGCTTAGTGACAGCAGCACATAACACACACAGTAAACATTGTTAGGCACACATTTAACTCCTTGATTGCCCCTAGAAGTTAACCCCTTTCCAGCCAGTGTCATTAGTACACTAATGCCACGTACACATGATTGGAATTTCCTACAACAAATGTTCGATGTGAGCTTGTTGTCGGAAATTCCGACCGTGTGTAGGCTCCATCTGACATTTGCTGTCGGAATTTCCGACAACAGATGTTTAAGAGCTGGATCTCAAATTTTCCGACAACAAAATTTGTTGTTGTAAATTCCGAGCGTGTGTAGACAATTCCGATGCACAAAATTCCACGCATGCTCTGAATCAAGTACGAGACGGAAGCGCTCGGTCTGGTAAAACTAGCATTCGTAATGGAGATAGCACATTCGTCACGCTGCGTATTTTTTAATCTTTTAATGCAGCGCATTCTCTTCTTCTTTATAATGCTAGAATAATGAAGTTGTTTTGCTGCTGATATTCACACAGAGTTCTGACAAACAGATTTCTTTATTATTTCTCGTGATCTCCTAAATAATCTTTATTTTTTTTTGCCAGATCTCCAGGTTAGTTTTTCGAATTTTTTTTTATAGTGATCTCCTTTTTTTTATCAAGAAACGATTTTTTTATCAAGAAACGATTTTACCACAACACCATTATTATCTTGTATTTTTTAACCTCAAAGATACAACTATGTTGGTGTTCCTATGTTAATTTGACATTGAATTTTGAAATGTACCTGCCTATTCACAAACAAACTGTCCTTTTTGAAGTAAAACACAAGTATTTGTGAAAATAAAATAGACATTTTTTAGGGGTCATAACAAAATAAAAAGGAAGGCAACACTGGATAAACTGTTGAAATTGGCAAAGCCTTTGTACCCCAGGGCAGACATCAATTATTTGACAGGCACAATTGGTAGCCTGAGGAGTCCATTTAATAGGGAGCACAATCCAGTCCAGGACTCCGAGAGATCAGGAGCAGCAGCAGATGACATATATGACCCGAGGCTGTGGTCTTACAACAGCCTGCGTCTTTTGCCAGACCACACCAAACTCAGGCCATCACTCTCAAGACTTCCTTCCACGTTTCCTTCCATGCTGCTGTGGTGTTGGAGTTGTGGCAGGAGGTGGAGGAGGAGCATGGTCCAACTCACATACGTGACTTTTTTTGTGAGTTCGCCCATCACCCCCTTATTTAGGGCCTGATAGACGACTTCCTCACAAATGAGGCGTTGGCCCACTTCCATTACCTGCATTTTGCTGGCTGCCATGCAGGCATAGGCTTCTTGAAGTTTGGGAGTGGTTCTGAGGGCCGCAGTAGCCTGCTGAATCAAAGAAAGAGCTGACTCCTCCAAGTTCCTCCCCTTCCTGGGCCTTTTTGTTGGAAGGTGGAGGGGGGAACCTGGGATTTGGCCCAGCCACCTCCTGGCTGCCACTAACCCCCGCCACCTCCTGGCTGCCACTACCCCGCCACCTCCTGGCTGCCACTTTCCACAGCCTCCTCCTGGCTGAGACTTTCCATGCCCTACTCCTGGCTTAGAATTTCCTGTGTATGAAAATGGGACATAGTTTTAGTTTTTTGGTCATCAATCACACACAATTTTGAGCTCATGACTGTTGCAAATTGAATGTTAACAAATAGAAAAGACTATCATTCTGACCCCAGCATTTTTAATTCTTGTCCCAATCATTTTTGGCTACTACTCTCTATTGATATGTAAACCACTTTGTTAAATCAGAAATTAGTGATCAATAATAACATCTAGTTAACATCATTCATTTTTGGACAAGAAATATGTTGAACAATGCTATACCTGACTCAAGCTGGGCTCCTCCACATCTTCCTGGGTGGAAGGCCCAGTTTGGACTTCGGAAGCCTCAGCTGAAGTGGAAGGAAGTGTGGAAGAAAGAGTGGAAGGAAGGTTTGAGAGTGATGGCCTGATTTCAGTCTGGTCTGACAAAAACCGCAGTCTGTCGTATTACCAGAGCCTGGGGACATAAATGTCATCTGCTGCTCCTGATCTCATGGAATCCTGGACCTTTTTGCGCTCCCTATTATATTATGTGCTCCTCAGGCCACCAATTTTGGCCTTCAAATAGGGGATAGTTACTGTGGGAATCACCGGCTTCACCAATTCCAGCAATTGATCCAGCCTTCCTCTTTATTTTATTATTATAAAAAGAGTGATTACCCTGCCACAAACAAGGCAGCCCTCTGTATTTATCAATGAAGCTAGGGAGGAAGTTGTGATCATTGAATCTATCCATTTTGTCTGCAAGACACAACACAAGACAAACCCTAATGTCAGGCTAAGCTTTCATAATCTTGTCCCAATATAGGCTTCAATCTATAAGCAGTATAGGCCACTGATGCCCCAAGTTAAAATTGTACCTTCGTTAGCATGATCGGCGCTTACTTTACTCCGTCATCCGCTCACAGATCGTACATACGATGCACGTGTGTTACGCTCTATGTACACTGCGCATGCGTGAAACTCGGCCCGCCCCTGACCTTCTTTCTTGTATATTCCCCGCCCCTTCTCTTTCGGCACAGTGGGAGAGCACATGGTGGAGACAGAGCAGGTCCATGAGAGTAGCAGCAATGACAAAGAAAGTCCGGAGCCACAAACATCCTGATCCAGGAGGAGATTTAAGGTCTCAAATATATCCTTTGTTGAGATTATGGAGATGGTGGACATCTTGAAGAGGGTCGACTATGATGGGAAGTATGGACTATACCAAAACCCAAATGTGAGAAAGGCCAAAATCATGACTAAAGTTGTGAGAAATCTGCACGGGAATTTTGGGGTACAATGATCCAAGGATCATTTGAGGAAACGCTGGTCAGACCTTAAATTGAGGGAGCACGATCATTACAGAAGGATCAAGAGAGTGCTGCAAAAAAGAAAGTATTTGTCGTGTGTTCCTATTATTGTTATTACTTTATGATGTTTTTTTGACATGTAAATTCTTTGAACAGATTGTTGGATATTGAATGTATATGTTATGATATAGTTTGTATTCATATATATTTATACTTTGTTCTACATTACAGAAATGGAAAAATTGTCCCTGATGAAGATTGTATTTACCGTATTTATCGGCATATAACACGCACTTTTTTCCCCTTAAAATCAGGGGAAAATCGCAGGTGCTTGTTATACGCCGATCCCCTGCGATCCGGAGCTGCCAGATCTTCAAAATCGCCGACCGCGATTTGAAAATGGCACCGCCGGCGCCGAAATACACAGAGCCGGTCCTCGGCTCTTCTCGGCCACTTTCGGCTTCACTCGAGTGCCGCCCGAACCTAGCCGAGTGTACTTGGCTAGGTTCGGATAGCTCCGCTCATAGTCACGCCCATCCCGGGCGGGACTACGAGTGGAGCCGAAAGTGAACGAGAGCCGCCGAGAAGAGCCGAGGACCGGCTCTGTGTATTTCGGCGCCGGCGGCACCATTTTCAAATCGCGGTTGGTGATTTTGAAGCCCAGAATGGCAGGGGTCCGGGATCACAGGATCGAAGGCTGCACTGGGGCAAGGCTGCACTGGGGCAAGGCTGCACTGGGGAAAGGCTGCACTGGGTAAGGCTGCACTGACAAGGCTGCACTGGGGAAAGGCTGCACTGGGGAAGGCTGCACTGACAAGGCTGCACTGGGGAAGGCTGCACTGACAAAGCTGCACTGACAAGGCTGCACTGACATGGCTGTACTGACAAGGCTGCACTGACAAGGCTGCACTGACATGGCTGCACTGACATGGCTGCATTGGGGAAGGCTGCACTGACAAGGCTGCACTGACAAGGCTGCACTGACATGGCTGCACTGACAAGGCTGCACTGACAAGGCTGCACTGAGAAGGCTGCAATGATGGGCAATTAAATGTAAGTTTTTTCTCCTTCAACTTCCCTCCTAAAAGTTTTTTTTTCCTTAAAATTCCCTCCTAAATTGGGGTGCGTGTTATACGCCGGTGCGTGTTATACGCCGATAAATACGGTATATATTTTGAAATGCGTTGGACTCTCACTCATGGATTATTAGCATTTATGTAGTGGGATTCTTGCCATTTCTGTCAATATTGTGAATGTAGTATTAAGGTTGCTCACACGACTGTGATTGTTGTCCAATTACGATTTTATGAATTTTTGTATGAATAAATTGTATTTTTTATTTATTCAAAAAACGTTTTCACATTTTTCTATTAATTGCCCTGAAAATCCCATTTTAGAGGTTCCTTCTTGTTCTCATGTATATTTAAGGGATGCTGGCAATTGTACACACAACCTTTGGGAGTCAATTTCCTTTTAAATTATTATTATTACTTTCTTGCTGCTTCATGTGCTTTTCTTTATTGTTGGACAGTTTAAAATGGCAAGTTTCAGGTTTGTGGGCACAGTAATCGATTGTAGTAAACATTGTTAGTTTGCCCACAATACAATGTTTTTGTCAGATGCAGGTTAACTACATTTGTTAAGGCCTATTTGTATTAAAATATGTTTGTTGTCTAGATGTGTTTGTAACTAGGATGAAATGCAAACTTGATTCAGTGTAAGGAGAGGACACTCAGCAGCTGTTTACACATCTGGAAGCAGGAGCACTAGTGTGGGACACCAGAACACCCTTTTTATGGTGTCCCACACTGGTGCTCCTGTGGATACTATGGGTCTCTACATGTGTGATACTTTACCAAAAAAAGAAAGTATTCCAGCTTGAAGAAAGGGAAAAAATCATGCATTCAGCTTGGAACTCTGCCAAAACAGACAACTTACGACACTTCCAAGCAATGTCTCAAATTCCTATTTCTTGCCTCAAATAGTGTGCTAAGTATACCTAATTTTTTATTCACATAGGGGAGAAAAGACTTGGAACATCTGAGGACACCAGGGACCCCCAACCTCCTAAAGAAGGGGAAGTCACCACACCACAACCTGAGGGTGTGGAGGGAGGAGAGGTTCATGACATGGTTGAAATAGTGACCACAACAGGTGACTGTCTGAGACCACAGCTTCAGGTAATAGATGTATGCCTGCATATTTATTACACATGGTGTGTTTTTTATTTTAGGTGATGTGGATGTTATGGAAGAAGAAACTTATTTCACCAGTGCAAGTGCACACGTCCTCATCAGGGAGATCATGGTGTGCAATCGTGATTTAGAAAAGAAAAAGGGAAATATCAATGATGTTCAACAAAAAATGAAGAACATCACTGATGTTTTAGGCAGAATCTAAAACACACAAAAATTGTACCGTTTTGTCGTTGAATTTGTTATTTTAAACCAAGTTTTAAAGTATTTTAAAAGCCAAATTTTAAAGATGCACACAGTGTGTCAACATGTGCTATCTGCCATCACGGGATATCAAGGTATGTGTTTTGTTGGTGCAACCCCTTCCTCCCAACTCAAGTAGGTGAGAGGAACCTCACCTACTATGCACCCCCGAAACACGTCCATTGATCCTCATGATGTAAGCTAGCACATGTTGACATTAGGCACGGGATCAGGAGGGAAATCCACATTTTGACTCCCAATTTATGTGCATCTTCAAAACTTGTCTTTTACAGGGGTGACATCACCCCATCCGATGAAGGCAAGATCAACACAGTTTTAACATACTAATGTCTGATATTGCCTTCACTTTTTAAAAGTTGAACTTTGTAAGTTCCTGAGTTGTGTATGTTATGGTTTTAAACATGCCTGTTTAACTTAAAAAAGGATATTTATAATGTCAAACATAAAAATGTTATACACCAAAGATGTTGGTTTGTTCAAAAACCCTTTTCTAACGCACATGTGAATGTGCACTGGGTAAAATAATTTATACTGAACAATGTGTGGCTTCTTCTTTCAATGCTCAATACCAATTTTTGGAGTAAGTTGGTGTTTGAAATGACAATGGGGGTTATGTACTAAAGGCAAATCCACTTTGCACTATAAGTTCACTTTCAGTGCACTTTTAAGTGCACTTCCAGTGCACTTGTAGTGCAATGTGGATTTGCCTTTAGTAAATAACCCCCTGATGAAGTCACGAGGTGTGTGATATCACGCGTAGGGGTGGGACAGGCACTTTCCACTGACAGATGCTTACGAGCTCGCCGCTCGCGGCTCGTTGGAGTTTTGCGATCTCTGTTGTGTGCCATGTGAGTACCGCTTATTTTTAATAAATTGACTTTGGTTCAAACTACTACACTATGTGGCATACCCTTTTCTTTATCTATGTCCGCCTCGCCCCCTGAGGGTCTGAGACATATGGAGATCTAGTCTAGGATCCAGGACCCACATACAAAGGAGCTGATATCAGCAGTTTTGATTTCATGCTGTGACCTCAGTATAATGAGGTAAGGGGCCACTGCTTATCAGTGTAGGATTGGTGCATGAAGAGGATCCACTATCCCTTTCCGGTCTATACACTTCATGGTTTCCACCTATCTGATTGAATGGTCTATGGAGAAATTTTGTTCTATGCATAAATTCACCGATTGGCACTATATGGACTGATTTGCTATTGAAGACACTGATTTTATTGCACATGTCACTTTTTGGATTTTTTTGTATCTCTCCTTGTTGCCTTACATTTATATGAGTTAACTTTAGAGACTCATCAGTGGCTCTGTTTGCACTGGACACTTTAGATAATTTAGTACGTCCTGAGGTATGCTCGGACGAACAGTATACTGGTTTACACTGAATATTCTGTATTTTTATTGTTATACTGGATGTATTAATTTTTTAAGTTCATATGCACTAGTTGATTAAGGTATACTGATATATAATTTTAGAGAGTATACACATCCCACTGCACTCTGCACTTTGTTTTTCTTTGCATACCAGCAAGCTCACTTTTAGTGTATCCCACGCCTTCCCAAGGCTAGCCCTACACTCACTTAGATTGGGAGTTTCACAGCATGAATTTTAAAGTATTTTTGGATTAGCGCAGCACCACATGTAATATCCAGTCTATTGTTTCAATAGGGGTCAGTCAGGACCCTATTCGGTGCAAGCAGCTTTTCCTGTGTCATTTCATTATTTCTTACATGGTAGCGCAGGAATAATCACTTTAGATTAAAAAATTAAGAACATCATTGATGTTTTAGGCAGAATCTAAAACACACAAAAAGGAGGGAAATCCACATTTTGACTCCCAATTTGTGTGCATCTTTAAAATGTGGCTTTTACAGGGGTGACATCACCTCATCTAATGAAGGCAAGATCAACACAGTTTTAACACACTAATGTCTGATATTGCCTTCACTTTTTAACAGTTGAACTTTGTAAGTTCCTGAGTTATGGTTTTAAACATGCCTGTTTAACCAAAAAAAGGATATTTATAATGTCAAACATAAAAATGTTATACACCAAAGATGTTGGTTTGTTCAAAAACCCTTTTCTAACGCACATATGAATGTGCACAGAGTAAAATGTTTTATACTCAACAATGTGTGGCTTCTACTTTCAATGCTCAATACCAGTTTTTGGAATAAGTTGTTGTTTACAGTGACAATGGGTGTTACTTACTAAAGGCAAATCCACTTTGCACTACAAGTTCACTTTCAGTGCACTTTCAAGTGCACTTGCAGTGCACTTGTAGTGCAAAGTGGATTTGCCTTTAGTAAATAACCCCCATAGTGCTTTAAAATTGGCCCCAATCAGGCCATTTTAGGGACTCAAAACAATTAATTCATGGTGCTGAAAAGAATGATTATTTTTTATTTTTGCATTACATACATTAACAACAAAAACAATGTGTGTGTGTAGCAGACCCAACTCATAATAATTAGCTGAAGAAGAGATTGTCACCTCATGTGTGTATCAAATAAATTACGTTTGCACCATTGAAGAAAATGTCCAAAAAAAAAAGCTCATTGGAGAACCTAGGAGACAGCTAAAAGAAACACAAGCAGTAAATCAAATGAAATATTAGTTCAGTTTAAAATAAAAATGTATTAAAAAAATGTATCACACATTTGCTGGCGTATGAATGGCCCCCCTACCCACAAAGTACTCCAGATATTTTTGTTTGACTTTGCGGGCGCTTTGGGGGGGCAAGCCAGGACGGCCAGCTTCAAGTGCCATTAGGATTTATTGATCAGGAAATCCGGCCTCAGGCCCAACTGTGGCCACATAGTTCATAGCATTTTTACGTAGAAAATTGTGCAGAATGCAGCAGGCAAGCACAATATGGTTGAGTTTATATTCTGCCATGTGGATTGGTGTTAGAAATAGGTGGAACCGGCTGGCCATTATGCCGAAAGCATTCTCCATCACTCTTCTGGCTCTGGCCAGCCGGTAGTTAAAAACCCACTGGTCTGGGGTGAGGGTCCTCATCAGAAATGGCCTCATCAGATGTTCTCCAAACGCTTCATCAGTGATGAAAACAAATGGAAGACCACCCACATTGTCTTCCACAGGTGGCAAGCCCAAGCGGCCATTCTGGAGCCGTCTGTAGAACTCCGTCTGGGTGATGACTCCACCATCTGACATTCGGCCATTCTTCCCCACGTCCACATACAAAAACTCTTATGTCACCGACACCATCGCCAACATCACTATACTGTTAAACCCCTTGTAATTATAATAGTAAGACGCCGAGTTGGGGGATGGGATGATGTGGACGTGTTTCCCATCGAATGACTTTCTTCAGTTCGGAAAGTCCCACCGCTGGGCAAAGTGGGATGCCACAGACCGCCATTCCTTTGGGGTTGAAGGAAACTATGGAGTCAAACAAGAAAAACAAAAATTAGTAATTTTGCACATAAACATTGCAAGCAGATTAGACACAAACATTCTTGGCCAAGATCAGCATAACATTTATTTTAAGGAGTATTTAACCAGTTACCAACCAGCCCATAGCCGAATGACTGCTGCAGGGTGGTTGGATAACTCTGGGAGGGCATACTATGACGTCTTTCAAGAATCCTGCTGGGGCGCGCACCCGAAAACACCCATGACCCCGGCGCATAAAGGATCATGGTAAACGGCTGCTGATCGCGGCCGTTTACCATGTGATCGCTCTGTCAAATGACGAAGCGATCACATGTAAACAAACCGGCGTCATGTTCCTCTCTCCCCTCTGTGTACCGATCGGTACAAAAGGGGAGAGATCGGATGGCAGCAGCACTGTGGGCAGGATGTGTAGTGCCCACAGCGCTGCTCTGTGACAATTACAGTCACACCCAGCCATCCATCCATCCATGCTCAGCCATCCTTCCATGCTCTGCAATACCCTGCACTACTCTGCAATACCCTGCACTACTCTGCAATGCTCTGCAATACTCTGCAATATTATGCAATGCTCTGCAATACCCTGCAATACTCTGCAATACCCCGCAATACTTTGCAATACCCCACAATACTCTGCAATACCCTGCAATATATTGCAATACTCTGCAATACTCTGCAATAATCCGCAATACTCTGCAATACCCCGCAATACTCTGCAATACACTGCAATACATTGCAATACTCTGCAATACCCTGCAATACTCTCCAATACCCCGCAATACTCTGTAATACCCCGCAATATCCTGCAATACTCTGCAATACTCTGCAATACTCCGCAATACTCTGCAATACTCTGCAATACCCTGCAATACTCTGCAATACCCTGCAATACTCTGCAATACCCCACAATACCCTGCAATACCCCACAATACCCTGCAATACTCTGCAATACCCCGCAATACCCTGCAATACTCAGCAATACCCCACAATACTCTGCAATACCCCGCAATACCCTGCAATACTCTGCAATACCCTGCAATACTCTGCAATACCCCGCAATACCCTACAATACTATGCAATACCCCGCAATACTCTGCAATACCCTGCCATACTCTGCCATACCCAGCCATACTCTGCAATACCCAGTCATACTCTGCAATACACAGCCATATTCTGTAATACTCTGTGATACCCAGCCATACCCAGTCATACTCTGCGATACCCTGCAATACCCTGCCATACTCAGCCATACCCAGCCATGCTCAGCCATATTCAGCTATACTCTACCATACTCTGCCATACTCGGCTGTACTCGGCCTCTGTTTGTGGCCAGGCTGTGCTCACACATGTGATATCGCTGTACTCAAGAGGAGTAGGGGAATCTATTTTGGGGTGTCATTTTTGGTATGTACATGCTTTGTGTTAGAAATATTGTATAAATGGACAACTTTGTGTTAAAAAAATGCATTTAACCACTTCCCGCCCGCCGGCCGTCTTATGACATCCTTGACTTTCTGCAGCTACAGGCATCATTCAGATATCAGCTTTTTCAACCGGCGATTCCCTATACCATAACAATGATCATAGCGGATGTTCCACTGCTTGATCGTTCTTACGGGAGGCGAGAGGGGATGTTCCCCCCTCCCGCTGCCTTCCGGTGCTTCTACCGACTCACCGTTACGATCTAAGCCAGGATCGTTTTTTTGTTTTTTTTATTTCAGGCTTCCCAGCCTAGAGGTGAGATGTGGGGTCTTATTGACCCCATATCTCACTGTAAAGAGGACCTGTCATGCCATATTCCTATTACAAGGGATGTTTACATTCCTTGTAATAGGAATAAAAGTGATCAAAAAATTTTTTTGGGGAATAAAGTGTCAAACTAAAATAAATAAAGTAACATGAACAATAAAAAAAAAAATTTAAAGCGCCCCTGTCCCCGTGTGCTTGCATGCAGAAGCGAACGCATATGTAAGTCCCGCCCACATATGAAAACGGTGTTCAAACCACACGTGTGAGGTATCGCTGCGAATGTAAGAGCGAGAGCAATAATTTTGGCCCTAGACCACCTCTGTAACTCAAAACATGTAACCAATAAAATTTTTTAAAGCGTAGCCTATGGGGATTTTTAAGTAGTGAAGTTTGGCGCCATTCCACGAGCGTGTGCAATTTTGACGGGTGACATGTTCGGTATCTATTTACTTGGTGTAACTTCATCTTTCACATTATGCAAAAACATTGGGCTAACTTTACTGTTTTGTTTTTTTTTAAAGCACAAAACAGTTTTTTTTCCAAAAATAATGCGTTCGGAAAATTGCTGCGCAAATACCGTGTGAGATAAAAAGTTCCGCCAAGGAACGTCAACATATATAATGTTTTTGGGTTCTATGTAATTTTCTAGCAAATAAATGATGATTTTTACATGTAGGAGAGAAATGTCAGAATTAGCCTGGGTGCTCCAGAATGCCTGAAGGTGCTCCCTGCATGTTGCGCCTCTGTATGTGGCCAAGCTGTGTAAAAGTCTCACACATGTGGTATCGCCATACTCGGGAGTAATAGCAGAATGTGTTTTAGGCTGTAATTTGTGGTAAGAATGTGCTGTGTGTGAGAAATAACCTGCTAATATGACAATTTTGTGAAAAAAAGAAAAAGAAAAAAAATCTTGATTTTTCAAAGACTTGTGGGAAAAAATGACAACTTAAAAAAACTCACCATGCATCTTTCTAAATACCTTGGAATTTACCTTATTGTCATATGCACTGCTCACTATTCATACTAGTACTATGTATTGAGCTTTATGTAACAGCTGCATGTAAATTACCAATAAAATATTTGAAAAAGTAAATACCTTGGAATGTCTTCTTTCCAAAAAGGGGTCATTTGGGGGGTATTTGCACTTTTCTGGCATGTTAGGGTCTCAAGAAATTAAATAGGCCGTCAGTACTTCAGGTGTGATCAATTTTCAGATATTGGCACCATAGCTTTTGGACTTACTTTCACAAAGACCAAATAATATACATCAATTTATACTTATTTTTACCAAAGAAAGATATGTAGCAGTATAAATTTTGGTGAACATTTATTAAGAAAAATTACTAATTTGCTAAATTTTATAGCAGAAACAAAGAAAAATTCATTTTTTTACCGAATTTTCAGTCTTTTTTCTTTTATAGCGCAAAAAATAAAAAACCCAATGGTGATTAAATACCTCCAAAAGAAAGCTCTATTTGTGTGAAAAAAATGACAAAAATTTCATATTGGTACAGTGTTGTATGACTGAGTGTCATTAAAAATGTGAGAGCACCGAAAGCTGAAAATTGGTCTGGTTAGGAAGGGGGTTTAAGTGCCTAGTGGTCAAGTGGTTAAAGGCAAAAGTACAAGGTCCACTTATCAGATTCCTCACACCCACTGATGGCCCATTGTAAAAATTTTAGGATGGGGGTAGATGTTTTGGACAGGTAACCCTCTCCACTTCATTGAGAGCTGAATGCATAAATAATGTGTGTTTCTTTGGCCAGCACCTCCTTACTTACAATATTGGCAGCCCACTGGAGAGGTAAGAAGTGTCATTATACAAAAATATGAATACACACTGTCCAAATTGAAGCACAATTTTACATTCTGCAATTACCTATCAAGATAATAGGAGGACAAAACTTTAAACAGTACCATTTGAAAGTATTCAGGCAGGCCCTTGCACTACATGCTTTGGTGAATTCATCCATAATTATGACCACAAAAGAGGTAGGTATAGTGTGTATGGGTTTGGCTAAGTCAGCAGATAGAGGATTGGTATCGGGCCGCAAAAAAAAGCTTCTTGTACTCTGCCTGAATTTAAGGACATGAATAACATTTGTACACATTTTGGGGGTTGTTTAGGGTAAAACACTACTATAGAGCTGACAAAATAGATTGTTTAGTGACTAGGCTAGGTGTGTATGGGCCCAGGAGAGCATACTGGGGACGTTAGTGAAGGCAAATATGCATGAAGGACAAAAAAGGAAGTTTAAAAACTTCCAGCATGCATGAGGACAAAAGGGACATTCACAGCATTTTACAATCATGGTAATTAGGGAATGATGAAATAAATACAATACATTAGCAAACATTAAATACATAGAATGTGATGTTAAATGATAAAACTTACCTTAATATAGTCCTTCTGCAGGACCTGAATAATGGCAGAACAGGTCCCTGGAATAATGATCCCCAGAGCCTGGGGGGAGATGCTTGTCAAGAACTTGATGTCCTGCAGACTTCTCCCCATTACCAAGTACCGCAAGGTGGTGACGAGCCTTTGTTCCAGAGTGATGGCTTGCCACATGCAGGTGTCCTGCTTGGTAATATAGGGGGACAGCAAAGTCAACAGACGGTGAAAAACGGGGTCCGTCATCCAGAGATAATTCCTGAAATCATCAGGATTATTCTCCTGGATCTCCCGCAACAAAGGCATGTGCGAGAATTGGTTACGCAGGAGTAACCAATTCTTCGTCCATGAACTCCTCCCCGCCCTGTTCATGGACTGGGCTTGGGTCAAAGTAAGAACCCCAACACCAAGCCCCTGCACAGCACGAACTCTTCCTGCCCAAGAGCCACAGAATTAAGTGAGATGAAATATTTCCAAAATTAGTATAAGTATTCCCATTAGGAGATTTTTTTCTCACTTTCTGTTCCAGAGATTTCATCTCATTTTCTGTCTCAGTGACAATGGTCACCAAAAATGGAAGGTGAATCACTTTAGGCTGGGTTCACATCTCCATGCGGAGTGGCTCACAGCAGAGGTCCAGTGCGTCCCTGTTCACCGTTTCGAGTCCGATTTTGGTCTAAATTTTTGTCTGAATTCGGACCTGAAACGAATCAGAAGACACACAGGACTCCTGTGCAATTCGCTCCGCAGACGTCCCAGAGCTGTATGAACCGGCTCCATTGAGCATATCAGGAGCCGGTCACAGGCTCCTGACATGCGAACCCACATCCAATTCGCAATAGTGTGAACCCAGCCTAAATGGGGGAAAATGAAAAGAAGCAGTCTGAAGGCTGTCGCTTTGTTATGACACACCTCAATTTCCAATTAACCACTTCTGGACCAGCCACCACAGTTTTACTGCGGCAGGTTGGCTCGGCTGGGCAAATCAACGTTACCTTACGCGGCTTCACCTCTTGGCCACTAGGGGCGCAGGGTGTGCCTGGAGCCGATGCAAGTGCCTGGCGGGCGCGATGACCGCCAGGCACCTGCGATCACTCGTGACAGAGTTAGAACTGGGATCTGCATGTGTAAACACACAAATCCCGGTTCTTTCAGGGGAGTAGAGAGATTGTGTGTTCATACTAAAAGTATGAACACTGATCTCTCTCTCCTCCTAAACAGTCCCATCCCCCCACAGTTAGAACACACACTAGGAAACACAGTTAACCCCTTGATCAACCCCTAGTGTAAAATCCCTGCCAGTGACATTTTGGCAATATCTCAGTCCCGATAAAAATCGCAGATCGCCACCATTACTAGTAAAAAAAGAAAAATAATAATAAAAGAGCCATAAATCTATCTATCTATTTTGTAGACGCAATAACTTTTGCACAAACAAGTCAATATACGCTTATTGCAATTTTTTTTACCAAGAATATGTAGAAGAATACATATCAGCCTAAACTGAGGAAAAAATGTGTTTTTTTGAAAAAAAATGTGGGATATTTATTATAACAAAAAGTAAAAGATATTGGGGGTTATTTACGAAAGGCAAATCCACTTTGCACTGCAAGTGCACTTGAAAGTACACTGAAAGTGCACTTGGAAGTGCAGTCACTTTGAATCTGGGGGGACATGCAAGGAAAATAAAAAACATAATTTTAGCTTGCACATGATTGGATGATAAAATCAGCAGAGCTTCCCTCATTTCAGATCTTCCCTTCAGATCTACAGCGACTGCACTTACAAGAGCACTTGAAGTGCACTTGTAGTTCAAAGCGGATTTGCCTTTCGTTAATAACCCCCATTGTGCTTTTTTCAAAATTTTGCTCTTCTTTTGTTTATAGTGCAAAAAATAAAAACCGCAGAGGTGATCAAATACCACCAAAAGAAAGCTCTATTTGTGGGGAAAAAAAGGACGTAAAAAATGGCCTGGTCATTGAGCAGTGTCAACATACAATCCAAAAAAACTTTGGCCATAGGACTTTAAATGAGGTGATCATAATGGTCAAAACCAGTAAATGGAGTAAATTGAGCAAGTAAAATCTCAAAATTTATTTGCGTAAGAATTAAACATAGACACGAATGGTAGTCCATTGAAACAGCATAGTGCCAATTGTAAACAGCCATACACATGGTGATATGCAATGGTAGTAATACAAAAAGTGCATGTGCATCTGTATACTCGATGCGTTTCGCAAGCTAAGCTCGCTTCTTCAGGAGTTTATGTCTGTTTGTGCAAAATGTCTGAAAGGTAACTATCAATGAGATAGGACATACAGTATTGGTTGTGGTTAGAAAAAAGACAGGGGGCCTGATTAGGACATCCCATACTTACATCGGAAGTTTGGATCTGAGAGATAATCCCCACACTGCAGAGGCGAAAGGCATTCGAACCGGGAGCTGAAGGAGCGTGACCCAGCACACCCAAACAGAGACTAGGCAGAGGGCGAACATGGTGTAAAAATTAGTGGAAAGAGAGTGTCCATTGAAGTCTCCTATTGGCCATATGCAGAGTAAAAACTGTAACAAAAATATGTATGAGTATACTGAGTCTATTAAAAGCTACTAAAAAGTTAGCTAGGAGTCAAATTGTATAAAAGTATCCATGTAGTGCACTAGGTTGGAGAGAATATGGATATGGAGAAAAATACATGGTTAAGTGATGCGGGGAGTGTAAGTGTCTGATTCACACAACATGTGTGCGTCAGTAGGAAGTGTAGTGCCCCGTACACACGGTCGGACTTTGTTCGGACATTCCGACAACAAAATCCTAGGATTTTTCCGACGGATGTTGGCTCAAACTTGTTTTGCGTACACACGGTCGCACAAAGTTGTCAGAATTTCCGATCGCCAACAACGCGGTGACGTCAACCACGTACAACGAGACTAGAGAAGGCCAGTTCAGAACCAAGCGCGGCACCCTTTGGGCTCCTTTTGCTAATCTCCTGTTAGTAAAAGTTTGGTGAGAGACGATTCGCACTTTTTCAGACTCGTGACTTTCAGATCGTTTTCTGCCGTTCAGTTTGTGCTTGTGGGTTTGTATCTGCTCTTCAGTGCGTGCAAGCAAGTTCCGTGTGACTTTAAGTAGTCATTGTGTTCTTGTGCGTTTGCTACTGTTTTTCAGGTCGCTCTTCACAGGCCTTGCTTGATGTTTTTCTTGAGGTTTTCCAATTGTAAATTACACCCCATGATCTCCCCGATCAGGATCTAAGCACTTTCTGATGTGAAACGATCTGGATCCACAACATCACGATCACCTAAAAAGAGAGAAACCCAAAAAAAAAAGTATCAAACATATGCCGGCATCCATCTCTTATCTGAGCCTGTGGTCGCAGACACTCACCTGTTGTGGTGACTATTTCCACCATGTCTTCTTCCTCCTCCTGCAATTCTTGGGTTGGGGCTATTTCCCCTTCTTCCAGAGGTGGGGGGTCTCTTGTCTCCTCGGATGAGGGGTGTCCTCCGAGTCTTTTCTCCCCTATGTAAAACAAAAATGCTATACTTAGCACACAGTGATTTGATGGCAGAACTATAAATAGGAAACATTGCTTGGAAGTGGGGTACAATTGTCTATTTTGGCAGAGTTAAAAAATGTAGCATTTTCAGTGTCCTTTGTCAAGCTTCAATACTTTACATGTTTGGTACAAGCTTCACAGATGTAGCCCCCCCCCCCCTATAGTATACACTGGAGCACCTGTGTGGCCCCCTAATAAAAATGGTGTTCTTGTGTCCCACACTAGTGCTCCAGTGTCCAGATGTGAAAACAGCTGCTGAGTGTCCTCTCCTTACACAGAATCTAGTTTGCATTTCATTCTAGTAACAAAGCCATCTACACAACCAAAATAGTTTCTGACAAGTAGGGCAAATGCATATGGCCTAAACAATGGTGTTTTATAGGCCGAAAGAAAAATGTTTGATACGAACGAATAATGTACCCATGAACATGAAATTTGCCATTTAAAAAGGTACACTTGTAAGAAAAGCACATGGAGCAGCACGAATGTAATAAACATAAAGAATAGGAACACAGACAACTACTTACTTTTTAGCAGCACTCTCCGGATCTTTCTGTACCGTTCATGTTCTCGTAATTTCAGGTCCGACCACCGCTTCCTGAACTGATCTTTCGATCGTCGTACCCTGAATTCCCGGTGCAGACTCTTGACCACTTTTGCAATTATCTTGGCCTTTCTGACATTGGGGTTGGGGTAAGGTCCATACTCTCCATCATAGTCGGCCTTCTTCAGGATGTCGACCATCTCCAACATCTCCCCAAAGGACATATTTGAGGCCTTAAATCTCCTTCTGGATCCATACGTTTCCGGCTCCGGGCTTTCCTCCTCCTCCTCCTCGTTGCTATAATTAGCACGCACCTGCTGTGTATCCGCCATGTGCTCTTCCCCCACTACGCAGAACGAAAATGGGCGGGGAATAGACTAGAAAGAACGTCAGGGGCGGGCAGAGTTACACGCATGCGCAGTGTGTATAAAGCATAACACACGTGTGTATTACATACGATCTGTGAGCGGAGGAAGGAGCATCGAAAGCACTGATCGTGATAACGAAGGTAAGATCTAAACTTGGGCTTATACTGCTTCGAAATTGAAGCCTATATTGTAACAAGATTAGGAGAGTTTGGCCTGACCTTAGGGTTTGTCTTGTGTTTTGCAGAGAAAATGGATGGCTTCAATGACCACAACTTCCTCCCCCTGTTCATAGACAAATACAGGGAGCTGCCCTGTCTGTGGCAGGTGAGACACCCCCATTACAACAATAAACAAAAGAGGCAGGCAGCGCTGGAGAAACTGCTGGAGTTGGTGAAGCCGGTGGTCCCCACAGCAACCATCCCCTATTTAAAAACCAAAATTGGTGGCCAGAGGAGCACTTATCTAAGGGAGCTCAAGAAGGTCACGGATTCCCAGAGGTCCGGAGCTGCAGCAGATGACGTTTATGTCCCCAGGCTGTGGTACTATGAGAGACTGCGATTTCTCTCAGACCACACTGAAGTCAGGCAATCCCTCTCCACTCTTCCTTCCACTCTTCCTTCCACCCCAGCTGAGGCTTCTGATGTCCAACCTGGGCCTTCCAGCCAGGAAGAAGTGGAGGAGCCCAGCTGGAGTCAGGTATAGCATTCTTCTACAGATTCCAGGACAAGAAAAAATTATGTTTACTAGATGTTATTATTGATCACTAATTGCTGATTGAAAAAAGTGTTTTACATATCAATAGACAGTAGTGGTCAAAAATAATTGGGACAAGAATGAAAAATGCTGGGCTCAGAATGCTAGTCTGTTATATTTGTTAACATTCAATTTGCAACAGTCAGGAGGTGAAAATTGTGTGTGATTAATGAATAAAAAACTAAAACTATGTCCCTTTTTCATTCACAGGAAGACCTCAGCCAGGAGGAGGTTGTGGAATGTGGCAGTCAGGAGGAGGCAGGGATTAGTGGCAGCCAGGAGGAGGCGGGGCTAAGTGTCAGCCAAGAGAAGCCTGGGACAAGTCGCAGCCTGACTGGATCGCAGGTTCCTCCCCTCTGCCTTCCATACAAAAGAGCGAGGAAGATGACTCCCATGCAGGATTCAGCGCTCAGGCTCATTCAGGAGGCCTCTGCGTCCCTCCGAGCCTTACCCACTCCTGAAGAGGCCTTTGCCTGCATGGCTGCCACAAAACTGCAGGGCATGCAGGAGGGTCAACGCCTCCTGTGTGAGCAACTTATTTATAAAGTCCTAACTAAGGGGGTGAGTGGGGAACTAACACCCAAGACCGACGTGATTGAGTTGGACCATCCTCCTCCTCCTCCTGCTGCCACAACTCCACCACCAGAGCCACAGCGTGGAAGGAGGCGTGGAAAGAAGACAAGAGAGTGATGGCCCTGGGTTCAGTCTGGTCTGACAAAAGCTGCAGTCTCTCGTATGACCACAGCCTGGGGACACAGATGTCATCTGCTGCTTTCCGGATCTCTGGGACTGATGGACCAGACTGCACCTTAGATAAGGACTCCTCAGGCCACCAATTTTGCTTGAAAATTATTGATGTCTACCCTGGGGGTCCAAGGCTTCGCCAATTTCTGCAGTTTCTCCAGCGTTGCCTCCCTCTTTGTTTAGTTGTGAGCCCTTAATAAAAGTTTTATTTTGGAAAATGATACTCTCCTGTGTGTTTTCATCCAAAAAGGACAGTTTGTTGGTGACGATTCAGGTACATTTCTAACATAAAATGTGAAATTAACAAGGGACAACAACACCAAACAATCTCCTACAGATTAAATAGAACAACATATCAATGGTGTTGTGGTAACTTGACACAAAAAACACACACAAAAATTTTCAGGACTACAAATAAAAATCCCAAAAACAAAAAATACGCCTTGAAAAAAATACAAACCCCAAAAAAAATAATCGGCCTTAAAAACAAAAAAAATAAAAACAACACCAAAATAATGATGTCAGATGTGACAAATCAAAATATATTGAGGGAATCCCGATAAATAGTAAAGAAATAAGTTTGTGAGAAGTGTGTGTGAATATGAGCAGCAAAACTACTTAATTCTTGTTACATTATAAAGAAGAAGAGAGTGTGCTGTATTAAACCATTTTTAACATTGCAGCATGACGAAAGTGCTGTATCCATTGCGAACGCTAATTTTACCAGATCGAGCTGTTCTGTGTCGGAATTTCTTCTGAGCATGCGTGGCATTTTGTGCGTCGGAACAGGCCACACACGGTCGGAATTGACACGATCGGATTTTGTTGTCGGAAAATTTTATATCCTGCTCTCAAACTTTGTGTGTCGGAAAATCCAATGGAAAATGTCCGATGGAGCCCACACACGGTCGGAATTTCCAACAACGCGCTCTGATCGGACATTTTCCATCGGAAAATCCGACCATGTGTACGGGGCATAGGAGTCTTGCCATCAGTGACCAATGTAATGAGTAAAATAGTGCTTACCGAGGTGATATAACCTTACGACTGCAGGGTAAGGAAACAAATAGAAAAGAGAGACAATGCCATATCAGCACTCCAGCCTAAATCCCCGGGGGGGTGCAGTGGGCTCTGCCCCTAAGGTCATGCGCCTTGTGGCTATCATGTAAGCTTGCAGCTTACGCGTGGGAGCGCGCAAGCGCTAACTCCTTCACCCAGCTGGATGATGTGCTACTTTCCAAACGTGGAGACGCCACGCACAGAAGTCCCACGATGGGTGTAGAAGCATGATGCCGATGTACCGGTGGCCCCGCCCCTCAGGATCATGGAGAGGGGGAAAGCAAGGGAGAATTACCCCCCATATGTACATCGCAGCTCCAAGCTTCCAGAACTTCCCTTTTTGTCGCTGTGGTCTGTGGAATGCACGCCGTCCAGATCCAGGAAACTGTTTGTAAGTTTACATGAACCAGGGTAATTTGAGCCCCTCCTTTTTAAAGAAAGATTTTACTTTTGGTTTACCGGATTTACGTTATGAGTGCCCGTTTTTACTATTAATTCCATGTGGATACCCTATTACAAGAGCAACGCCATGGAGAAGGCACTCATAACAATTATTGGGACACCAGGACCGGAGGCATATTTGACTACAAGCTCTTTACCCCTGCAGGGGTAGGGTTTTCTGGTGAGTGCATAAACCCAAGGGAGAGCATGTAAAAGTAACTTCAGTTTTTTTCTGCACAAAAATTGTGAAAAACTTTATCACTTGGGATTTGCACCAGTCACGTTTGGAAATATGGACATTTATTGTGGATAGTTTAATATCACAGAATTGGACTCAATATTGGTTTAACTAAATTTTCACATTGTATTTGGGTGTTTATATTTATGCCACTTGATCTAAGGAGAAAAATATATTCATGTATAATTTATATTTTTTTATATATAAGAAAAATTATAATTTTTATTCAACATCACAGGTGGAAGTATACACAAATTTTAAATATTTGCTGTAAGCAGCACCAAATTCCCTTCCCTTTATATTCATTCACCACACATTTGCCAGCCACATTTACCATACTTATCTGTAAAGGTTAACATTTATCAAATTTACCATATTTGTCTGTAAAAGTTAACATTTATCCAGGTTCCTGACACTCACTGGAACAAAAGACCCTGCTGTGATAAGCAGGGGAATATCTTTAAAATTACAGAGCAAGTCCATTTAAATGTGACTAACAACTAGCTTTTTATCATATTTATAATGCAGCAAAAGTGCACTCAACAAATGAAACAGCAGGTAAATATCTGGCAACGGTATGGATTGTATAGTAATTCTGTACATATTTTCTTTTTTTTTAGTGGTCGGGACTAGGTATATGCTCACGTATGTTCTCACATAAGTCCAAACTGAGTTGTCAAAGCCGACAGCCAATCATAGATGGCGGGGGCATTCCCTAACCTACAGCCACACATATGCAAGGGGTGTGTAAAAAATAATATGCGGCTGGGGGGCGGGGAATGCCTCTGCCACCTATGATGGGCTATTGGCTTTGACAACTTCCTGGAGGGATAGCTCAGGTGGGTTCAAATTGTTTCTGAACATGCCTGAGCTCATCACTGGTCAGGACTATAAAAACATTTAAAAAATTTTTTGGGGAGGTTAAATAAGAAATATTGTATATTCTCTGTTCTATCTTTAAGCCAGTATGTAGAACTAAATCATCACACCAATGGTTTGCCTCTGATCAGATGTCTTAGTCTGGAATTTCATTAGAACAAACAAAATCTGCAAAGCAAGCATCATATGCAGTGTTGTCTCTTTAGATAACCCATAGCACTCTAGGAAATCCTTAGCAATGGATTAAATGTTTAATGTTTACAAAGAATGTATGCATATATAGTAAAAAAAAAAAAAAAAGATATAAAACATCAGTTTAAAAATCTGAAATACAATAGTCCCAACAGTATTTGGGCCTTTTGTATTACTCTAGTCTATAATGCTATCCACATTGCTGATCTGTGTTCCACCACTGTTTTAAAATTCAGAGAGTAAACGGTATTGTATAACTTTTTTAAATGTTCTTAACTGAAAAAAGATATAATCATATACCTCTTTTGGACACTAAAAGCATGGAACAGTAGGCATGAGGAATGGGAAGGAAGTAACAAGAATGTAGCCATTCTAATGAAAGCTTGTATGCCTTTCAGCGTTGGAAGGGATGTCCCCTAAAAAAGGCAAACCTCTTCCAAGATATTTAGTTATATGCTTGCCAAGAACGGGGCTGCACCTTACCTAGTGAATTGGTTTTGGAAGTTCTTTGAGCCTTATACCCATTTACTATGCTAGCAGGTAGGAAATATTTAGAGCAGCTGTTTGTTTTAGTACATTTTATGCTAAAGCAGTTTGCATTATAAACAATCACCATTTATTTTGTACTAAATACATGTTTACTTATTATTATCTTTGTTGCATCTCAGCACTGCTAAAATCCTGCAGCATCTTTGCAGCCACTCCCTCCCTACATGCATACACTCCAGAAGATGGATGCATGGCAGTTCTCAAAGTGGGTTTTCGTATGGGAACATTGGATCATCCTACAAACTTTATGTTGAAATCGTCACTCTTAAGGCGATCACACGATCGGACTTTTTGACAACAAACATGCAAATTAGCTGTTGTGGAGCAACATCCGACTGTGTGCACGCTCCATCGGACAAACTTTTTCTGTTTTCATCGGACTTTTGTTGGCTGTGTGAATGCACAAACTTTCCGGCAACAAAAGTCCGATGGAGCAAAGTCCGATCGTGTGTACACAAAACCTTCGGACTTTTGTACAAACTACAGTACGCAGCCGCGAGAATGTTTCCAGTGCAATCCCAACTCACTGGTTCTCGGCGACAGGGTACTGTACATTTCGCGTTGGCGACAATAGGAAAAACACATTTTCCTATTGCAGTGAGCGCAAGAGGGAATTCCCCTCTGGGAGCATACCAGGCCCTTAGGTCTGGTATGGATTTTAAGGGGAACCCCCTATGCCAAAAAAACAGCATGGGGGTCCCCCTAAGTCCATACCAGACCCTTATCCGAGCACGCAGCCCGGCCGGTCAGGAAAAGGGGTGGGGACGAGTGAGTGCCCCCCCTCCTGAGCTGTACCAGGCCACATGCCCTCAACATGGGGGGTGGGTGCTTTGGGGGAGGGGGGCGCCCTGCAGCCCCCCCACCCCAAAGCACCTTGTCCCCATGTTGATGAGGACAAGGGCCTCTTCCTGACAACCCTGGCTGTTGTTAGTCGGGGTCTGCGGGTGGGGGGCTTATCGGAATCCGGGAGCCCCCTTTAATAAGGGGGCCCCCAGATCCCGGCCCCCCACCCTATGTGAATGAGTATGGGGTACATCGTACCCCTACCCATTCACCTAGGGAAAAAAGTGTCAATAAAAAAACACATTACACAGGTTTTTTAAGTAATTTATTAGACAGCTCCAGGGGTCTTCTTCCAACTTCGGGGGTCTTCTTCTGACTTCAGGTGTCTCTCAGGCCTCTTCTCCTGGTGTCCGGTTCTTCTCCGCTCTCTCTGGCCTCTTCTCCAAGTGTCCGGTTCTTCTCCCGGTGTCCGGTTCTTCTGTCGGGCTCCTCCGCTATCTTCTGCTCTTTTGCTGCTCTCTTGCTATTGCTAGCATTGGCCCGGTCTTCTTCGTCGTCTTCTTCCCTCTTCTCTTGTTCTGATGTTGACATGACACTCTCTTGCGCTGTAATGCTGTGTGAGCGCCTCACAATTACTTATATAGGCATGGTGCATGGTCACCGGGTGATGTCATACGATGACCCCGCCCCTTATGACGTCACAGTCCCAGGGCATACTGGGACTGTGATGTCATAAGGGGGCGGGGTCACTGGATGACATCACCCGGAGACCATGCACCATGCCTATATAAGTAATTGTGAGGCGCTCACACAGCATTACAGCGGAAGAGAGTGTCGTGTCAACATCAGAAGAAGAGAAGAGGGAAGAATGCCTGCCTGTGGTATTAATAGAGGATCAGAAGAACACCACCAATTTTATTCAGGTAGCTTTAGGTGCACACTGTGCAGAGGACGCACTACACAAACTTGTAAATACTGCAGCTGCCTGCGGTACTGTACTAATAGGATCAGAAGAACACCACTCATTTTCTTCAGGTAGCTTTAGGTGCACACTGTGCAGAGGATGCACTACACTAACTTGTAAATACTGCAGCTGCCTGCAGTACTGTACTAATAGGATCACAAGAACACCACTAATTTTCTTCAGGTAGCTTTAGGTGCACACTGTGCAGAGGACACAGTACACTAACTGTAAATACTGTAGCTGCCTGCCTGTGGCATTAATAGGAGCAGAACAACAGCAATTGTCTTTAGGTAGCTTTAGGTGCACACTGTGCAGAGGACGCACTACACTAACTTGTAAATACTGTAGCTGCCTGCCTGTGGTATTAATAGGATCAGAAGAACACCACTAATTTTCTTCAGGTAGCTTTAGGTGCACACTGTGCAGAGGACGCACTACACTAACTTGTAAATACTACAGCTGTCTGCGATACTAATAGGATCAGAAGAACACCACTAATTTTCTTCAGGTAGCTTTAGGTGCACACTGTGCAGAGGACGCACTACACTAACTTGTAAATACTGAAGATTCCTGGGGTACTGTACTAATAGGATCAGAAGAACACCACTAATTTTCTTCAGGTAGCTTTAAGTGCACGCTGTGCAGAGGACGCACTACACTAACTTGTAAATATTGCAGCTGCCTGCGGTACTATACTAATAGGATCCGAAGAACACCACTCATTTTCTTCAGGTAGATTTAGGTGCACACTGTGCAGAGGACGCACTACACTAACTTGTAAATACTGCAGCTGCTTGCGGTACTGTACTAATAGGATCAGAAGAACACCACTAATTTTCATCAGGTAGCTTTAGGTGCACACTGTGCAGAGGACACAGTACACCAACTTTAAATACTGTAGCTGCCTGCCTGTGGTATTAATAGGAGCAGAACAACAGCAATTGTCTTCAGGTAGCTTTAGGTGCACACTGTGCAGAGGATGCACTACACTAACTTGTAAATACTGCAGCTGCCTGCCTGTGGTATTAATAGGATCAGAAGAACACCACTAATTTTCTTCAGGTAGTTTTAGGTGCACACTGTGCAGAGGATGCACTACACTAACTTGTAAATACTACAGCTGCCTGCGATACTAATAGGATCAGAAGAACACCACCAATTTTCTTCAGGTAGCTTTAGGTGCACACTGTGCCGAGGACGCACTACACTAACTTGTAAATACTGCAGCTGCCTGTGGTACTGTACTAATAGGATCAGAAGAACACCACTAATTTTCTTCAGGTAGCTTTAGGTGCATACTGTGCAGAGGATGCACTACACTAACTTGTAAATACTGCAGCTGCCTGTGGTACTGTACTAATAGGATCAGAAGAACACCACTAATTTTCTTCAGGTAGCTTTAGGTGCACACTGTGTAGAGGAAACACTACACTAACTTGTAAATACTGCAGCTGCCTGCCGTATTGTACTAATAGGATCAGAAGAACACCACTAATTGTCTTCAGGTAGCTTTAGGTGCACACTGTGCAGAGGACGCACTACACTAACTTGTAAATACTGCAGCTGCCTGCGGTACTGTACTAATAGGATCAGAAGAACACCACTAATTTTCTTCAGGTAGCTTTAGGTGCACACTGTGCAGAGGACACAGTACACTAACTGTAAATACTGTAGCTGCCTGCCTGTGGTATTAATAGGAGCAGAACAACAGCAATTGTCTTCAGGTAGCTTTAGGTGCACACTGTGCAAAGGACGCAATACACTAACTTATAAATACTGTAGCTGCCTGCCTGTGGTATTAATAGGTTCAGAACAACAGCAATTGTCTTCAGGTAGCTTTAGGTGCACACTGTGCATAGGACGCACTACACAAACTTGTAAATACTGCAGCTGCCTGCGGTACTGTACTAATAGGATCAGAAGAACACCACTAATTTTCTTCAGGTAGCTTTAGGTGCACACTGTGCAGAGGATGCACTACAATAACTGTAAATACTGTAGCTAATAGGATTAATAGGATCAGAACACCAGCAATTTTCTTCAGGTAGCTGTAAATACTGTAAAACACCTGCCTGCCTGTCAGTAGGAAGAGAATAACAGGAACGGATCTAGCTAAACTAAATACAGTGTATATATATATATATATATATATATATTTATATATATATATATACACACAATATTTAGGATGTATATATATATATACAATAAACTGTAAGCGTAGCTAACTGACTCACCTGCCTACTCTATCTAACTCAAATAAAATGACACTGTCTCTCTGTCTATCTATCTTTCTCTCAACGCCGGAACACACTACACAGGGCAGCCTTATATAGTGTGGGGTGTGTAATAAACCCCCTGAGCCATAATTGGCCAAAGCCACCCTGGCTTTGGCCAATTACGGCTCTCTGTACAGACGGCGCTGTGATTGGCCAAGCATGTGGGTCATAGTGCATGCTTGGCCAATCATCAGCCAGCAATGCACTGCGATGCCGCAGTGAATTATGGGCTGTGACGCGCCACTCGAATTTGGCGCGAACGGCCCATATCGTTCATAATTCGGTGAATGGCCAAACACACGATGTTCGAGTCGAACATGGCTTCGACTCGAACACAAAGCTCATCCCTACTTACCACCTATGCTCCAGTCTTGGGTAATAAAGAGCAAATTATCCCTTTTCTTCTTTTTCAACAAACTGTTACCTTTCAAGTGTAATATCTGCTTATGACTTTCATCAAGACAGGTCTCCCTAATGGCCAATAAATCATAAACCTTGTCAATCATCAGTAATTCCAGTCTACCAATTTTGAAATCTGACTTGCATTTACTAAAATTTTAACATTTTTTGTAATCATAATGTATTTTTTTTAAAAACTCTGGAAGTTCTGGAAAGACTCAGCTGTTATTATAATTGCAACTGTCATGATAAGTACAACTATGATAATTTTCAATAAAAGTGTCACAATATTAATAGCAACACATATTTTTTGTTATAACTACCAAAGTGTGCATTCATTATAATAGCATCCAGTTCCAAAAACATCCTTACAGTGTTACATATATGTTGCTTGAGTGTATCTATGTTATATGTAATCTGTTATTATGCATAGAACTTTAAAAAAAATGCTTTTTATATGTCAGTTTCTTTATCAATGTGCATTTAACCTTTTAGGTTGCTTGCTGCAGTAGGGTAAGACTTTCCTTTATATTGTCTTCAACAGATCTTCTTGTAGTACTTGCTGTTTCCTCATTGCAGGGTAGAATGTCATTGCTCGGTCAGCTCTGTCGACACCTCCCATGGTGTTATTGTAGTCTATCACTACTTGTGGCTTCATGATTTCATTCCCACCTTTCGTGCGTACCATAACAGTGGAGGTATTATGAACTGTATTTATTAGGCACACATTTTTCTAGTCACGTCTTCGCAGTGCCATCATTTTGCCTTTCTACCAGGCACCAGTTAGCCCTAATGGTTCCATAGGCACCTGTTTTGTTTTGCAGAAGAAACTCATAGATTTAAGGAGATGTATAAAAGTTGTTGGTTGTTATGCAATAGCCCTGATTTAGCAATGGCTCAATGAGTGAAATAATGGAAGATGTTACCATTCCATAGTTGCTGTATTTTGGATAGAATTTTGTTCCTTTTCCAGTGTATATGACTGAATTCCAAATGTAGCCAGTTGACGATTCGCATAGTATGTAGGGTTTTACGCCAAATTGTGCTCTCTTTGATGCAATGTATTGTACCCAGCAAGCCTCCCCTTGTAGGCCACTGGACTTTCATCTGTGCTGATATATCTTTTTGGCACATAGCTCCATTGGAAATTCTTTAGAATCATTTGAGATACTTTCAAAATTTTCTTTAGTTTGGTGCAGGATGAGTAGTTTCATCAAATTCTTCATTGTTTTTGAAGTGTAAATATTTCATGATCTGGGAAAATCTGTACTCTGACATGACCATACCAAAGAATGGAGTGGCAAGTAGTTTATTAGTTGCCCAATACCACTTTTGCAGGGGTTTCCCCACCACTCCCTGAAGTATTATTAGGCACAGAAATTTCCAAATGTCATCTTTGGTCACTGGTTCAAACTTTCTGCTTTTCGGAAACCTACGATGCGTATTAGCTAATTGTTTTTCTTTGTACCAGTTTGTCTCAGTAACTATTTTTTCAATAACCTCATCGGTCAGAAATAATTGTACGTATGCCAAGGAGATGTCATGTTCAACATCTGCTTTCATACCAGATGCTCCAGTAAATGGGAATCTTGGGGGCACTGCCTGATCCGTACCACAGTAAATAGAGCACCAAGTTCGCAAATCATTGAGCTCAGTCGCAGAATTGTCGCTGTCATCACCTTTAGTGTCTGATGACGAATTTCCCCATGAATCACTATCGCTCAATTCTGCAAGTGATTCTAATTCACTATTTTTTTCTAGCTCGTCTAAAACCACTTTTGACCTCAAGGGACGCTTTTTGGATGCCATGGATGTTCTCAAGTTTCCAGGCATAAAGAATGATAAAAGTGCAGGCAGGGCACTGGACAAAGCACTAGAGACAAACTGAGGTGAAATAGTAATCCTAGCAGATTACAATGTATTGTGTGTGTGTATGTTATGTTTTGTACTTTTTTGAATTTGACACCGGGCTCCGCCCCCATGCATTGCAGCGCAACGGAACCCAGAAGACAGATGCATCGGCAGGAGGATCCAGCCAGAGAACACAGCAGGAGGACATCATGGGATCGTAGGGACAAGATAAGTAACTGTACAGGGATATCCCAAGGGTGGCTCGGGGTTACCACTTTTGGTACTGAAAATTAACCCCAAGCCACACTCTGGATTACCACAAGGGTGGCTAAAGAAGAATGTTTCAAACAGTGTCCACTGATATTTTCTTCTGTTAGCATCTAGGCTGTGTTGGGGTCACATTGGGAACTTGGGTTAACACGCCATTATCAACCAGCTGAGCACGAGTCTTAGTAGTTAGTTTTCACACTGTTACAGTCCCTTAGGTTGTCTTAATTATTTCATTGTACTCTAGTGCATCCGTGATGCCCCTGCGTTGGTACTGTA
Source organism: Lithobates clamitans (assembly GCA_037952925.1). NCBI lineage: Eukaryota > Metazoa > Chordata > Amphibia > Anura > Ranidae > Lithobates > Lithobates clamitans. Next base: position 66,453 of record JBBGZY010000248.1, read on the forward strand.
TACTGCTTGAGTCTGTCAGGTTCATATTTGTGTTACTGTACTTTATTATTAACCAATAAAAAGATATTAAAAAAGCCATTGCTATTTATTGTATCAATGCCTATTTGACATTGTAAAGCTTTTTTCTCTAGTGGGCTGTTTTGATGAAGCTATACTTGCACCAGTTATGCAATTTTTTCATGTCTACTAAGCTAGAAAATAAATAGCATTAAACCTTTGCTAACAGTAAAGGCGATCATGTAGAAAAGTATTCAGTCTTGCAACAGTCACTTGACTGTTTTTTCTGGCCTCAGATTTATTGACTATGGTGTGTCACATAACTCACATGATTATATTTCCCTACAGCAAGCTTACGATTGCAACTTTCAATTTTTACTTTTGACTGTTCCAATATGAGGTTACTTTGGATCAATACACACATTTATAAAATGAGACTTATTAATAAATTAGCACAAAAGGCAGAACTGTGTGATTTTGATGGTTTCGGTGAGACATGTTTTAGTTACAAAAGAAAAAAAGATGGTAAGAATTACCCTTTTCCAAAACTGTATGTGGTCCTGTGGATATGAACTGGGTCTATCGCTTATATACATTGTAATTAGAAAGTTGATAAGGTGTGATAGAGCACTGTTGTCTGGGCACCTCTACAGGGTCCAGTGGTTTTATAATACTGTGAACTACATCAGTGTTGTTGCTCAATGGACCAGTTCTTAGTACTGCAAATTTATACACAGCCATAAACAGGCAAACAAATTGTAAGGAAGGTAATGCAAAGGTCAGTGAGAACGTGAAAGAATAGGGAATCCATGGCATCCAGTTTGCTATGAAAACCTGCCCACAAACATCTGCACAATGGAATTTCTTCACATAGTGATGTTGTCAATTAACTTATTAAAGGGAAGACCAATGAATATTTGTATTAAAAGGACCGTATATACTCGAGTATAAGCCGACTTTTTAAACACATTTTTCTATGCTGAAAAAGCCCCCCTTGGCTTATACTCGAGTGAGGGTCTCCCACTCTGTCATTCAGTCTTAACTGTTTGGCGACCTTCCACTGTAACAAAGCCCTGCCTCCTCCTCGTCCGTGATAGACGGAACACGGAACACTGATACAATGCTAGGAAACGGAATCAGTGTTCCGTCTATCATGGACGAGGAGGAGGCGGGGCTTTGTTACAGCGGACGGCCGTCGAACAGTTAAGACTGCATGACACAGCGGGAGACGCCCGCTGTTTTGGTTATCAAAGGTACAGGTGGGCACAGTGAGGTTGCAAATGGTCACAGTGAGGGTGCAGATGGGCACAGTGAGGCTGCAAATGGGCACAGTGAGGCTGCAAATGGGCACAGTGAGGCTGCAGATGGGCACAGCAAGGCTGCAAATGGGCACAGTGAGGCTGCAGATTGGCACAATGAGGCCGCAGATGGGCACAGTGAGGCTGCAGATGGGCACAGTGAGGCTGCAAATGGGCACTGATGATACAGGTGGGCACAGTGAGGCTGCAGATGGGCAAAATGAGGCTGCAAATGGGCACAGTGAGGCTGCAGATGGGCACAGTGAGGCTGCAGATGTTGTTTACCCAGTAGCTGCTGAATTTTCCACTAGACTTATACTCGAGTCAATTCATTTTCCCAGTTTTTTATGGTAAAATTATTTTTTCTCTCTCCGGGCTTTATTTTTTTCCTGTGGAGAGAAGACCTTAAGCTGTATTTGGTGCATCTTTGCTCATATTTTTGTTTCAAGGTCAGAAGAGCCCTATTTGTATTAATTTGTATATACTATACATACTTTATATATGTTTCCAGTTATTTGAATAACATATTTTATAAATTAACTCATTTATTTTTATTAAATGGGGCACCTATGACACTTTTTTGAAAGCTATTATGAACGTTCTAATAAAAAAAGAAAAGAAAACCCCAACCTATTTGTTGGCTTTAGGTCTGTTTTTATTCACTTGATATGACTTTTGCTAGCTAAGGGGGTGTTATTCCTTCACAGATTCATAAATTCTATTCTCTGCTGTTCTTGTTTAGAATTCTAATAAGTAGCTACACATGGGCAACAGTTTGTATCTACCAGGTGGTAGGAAGGAAAGCTTAGGAACATTCGTCCTTCTTCCCTTATAAGCACATGTCGGTCTTCAATTATCTGTAATAGTAAGGGTCAGGATACAATCTTGTCTATTACCTGTTAAAGCTGTCCACCGCCAGTACTCTGCCCCCCCCCCAGATGAGTGCCCCCAGAGCAAGCTACTTGCAATGGGAGCACTCATACACACTAGCTCATGAACTCCGCTCTTTGTGTCCATAAGACACAGAGAACACAGCTCAGCCTCGCTCCTTACTCCTTCCTTGCTTGCTGTGATTGGCAGAAGTGGAAGCCAATGGCTCCTGCTATAAAAAACAAAATAGGAAATGGCGCTGTTCTATGTGAACAAACTATGTGTATATACCATGAGATATATATAGTGAAGAAACTATATATGTCCAGCAAGGACAAATCCTTCCTGTAATAAATAAATACATAAATAATCAAACAAAGTGACATGTGCTAGAAAATGATTTGTGCTGAAAAAAATTAAAAAATTTAAATAAAAATGCAATTAAATAAATAAAAATGATCAACTAGTGCTAATAACAACCATCAATCAGCACTAACAAGCTGTTTCTATGGACACTAATTTTGATTTTTTGCTTTACAATCAGATATCACCAACAGCAGCTATACTAGTCACTTTATATCAACTTTACAATTTTGTATATGTTAATGTTTAGATACTTATTAATACTTATTAAATAGCTTGTTAGTGTTGATTGATGGTTGTTATTAGCACTAGTTAATAATTCTTATTTATTTAATTGCATTTTTATTTAAATATTTTTTATTTTTTTCCAGCACAAATCATTTTCTAGCACGTCACTTTGTATGATTATTTATTTATTTATTTATGACAGGAAGGATTTGTCCTTGCTGGACATATATAGTTTCTCACTATATATATATCTCATGGTATATACACATAGTTTTTTCACATAGAACAGCGCCATTTCCTATTTTGTTTTTTATACTTTGATTGGGTTTCACCTAGGTGGAATCTTTCCATAGGGAGGCAGCAGTTACAAGCATCCTAAGTGCGGATTTCTCTGACAGTCTTTATATCAATGGCTCCTGCTGCTGCATCTCAGCCAATGAGGAGGGAGAGACCCAGGAGAGCCACTGCTCTCATGCACATCGCTGGATCTAAATTGGGCTTAGGTAAGTATATGGGAGGGCTGACATGGGAGCTGCAGACTGAAGATTTCTTACCTTCATGCATAGAATGCATGAAAGTAAAAAAAACTTCATACTTTAATCTATAGTTTGTTCACATTTCCTCCCTGTACAATATTTCTCCCATTTACCCCATTCCTTGTCCAGCCAAGTTGTATGTCTCTAATTGTCTCTAATTTATTGTGGCTCTTCTTCTTAAGTTTTGCAAAGTATTGATATCCTTCAACATTCTTTCTGTTCGAGAAGTTGTGCAAACAATACAGCCCATAAAAACTCTTTGAAATTTAATTCCCAGTCAGGACACTATATGCATGGAGTTTACATTTTCTCCCCTGTGTTTGTGTGGGTTTTCTCTGGGTACTCAGATTACCTCCAACACTCCACATACATGCTGAAAGGCTAAAAGGATCCTGTGTAAACTGGTAGTGATATGTGTGAGTATGTATGCCTGTTAGATAGGAACTTTAGACTGTAAGTCCCTTGAGGGCAAGGACCAATATGAATGTACCATATGTAAAGTGCTATGTTCATTGTTGCTGCTATACAAGTACCTGTAACAAAAACATATATTAAAAACATGCTCTCTCCTTGCAACTCTCTTATTAGCTTAGCAACTCTGCATTCTGCTATTGGCAACACCCTGTGAAGATGAGAAATATTGTATGAAAAACGCCACCACTTTTTTTATGTTTAAAATCAGTCCGGCTAAATAGGGCAGTCACCTGTACTGACTTGATTTTGATGGTGCATGCTTCAGGGCTATGATCTGTATCCTTGCCTCACTTGCCAAAGTTAAAAAAGCTAAAAATGATAAGAAAAGAGCTTTTAGAAAAGTAAAAATTAAGTAACACTGTTATCATTTAAATGTTACAAAGGATATAACAGAATATGTAAAAAGGAAATCAAGGTTGCTCAAATTCAATACGACGACAGGATGCAAAAGAGTAAGACAAACCCTAAGAAATTGTTCAAATATACTAATAGTAAAAAGGTCAGGTTTGAGCATGTAGGCCCTTTACAATATAATCTAGAGTGGGTGACTGGGGACAAAGAGAAGGAAAATTAATATCTTCATTAGCTCTGTGTATACAAATGAGCATAGGAGAGCTAGGAGAGCATAGGAGAGCTCATGTTCATATTTTGGATGATGTTAACATAGTCCCAATGATTCACTTTGGCTGAAAATGTATATAGTCCAGAAATATTTAGACAGAATAAAGGTGAATAAAGCACCTGGACCAGATGGCATACACCCATGGATCCTAAAAGCTAAAAGAATTGAGCTCTGTCATTTTAAAGCCATTGTTTCTGATTTTTAGAGACTCTTTAACCACTTCAGCCCTGGAAGGATTTGCCCCCTTTATGATCAGGCCATTTTTTGCGATACAGCACCACGTCACTTCAACTGACAATTGGGCGGTCATGCAACGCTGTACCCAAACAAAATTGACATCCTTTTTTTCCCACAAATAGAGCTTTCTTTTGGTGGTATTTGATCACCTCTGCATTTTTTTTTTGCGCTATAAACAAAGACTTTTTGCTATAATACATATCCCCAAAAAAATATAAAAAACACATTTATTCATCAGTTTAGACCAATATATATTCTTCTACATATTTTTAGTAAAAAAAAAATCACAATAGGCGTATATTGATTGGTTTGAGCAAAAGTTATCGTGTCTGCAAACTTTGGGACAGATTTGGGGACTTTTATTTATTTTTATTGTTTTTACTAGTAATGACGGTGATCAGCGATTTTTAGCGGGACTGTGACATTGCCGCAGACAAATCTGACCCCAAATGACCAGTGACATTGTTACATTGATCAGTGCTATAAAAATGCACTGATAAATGTAAAAATGACACTGGCGATCAAGGGATTAACTGTGTTCCCTGGGTGTGTTCTAACTATTGGGGGGATGGGCTGCCTGGGACATGACAGAGATCACTGTTCCCAATCACTGGGAACAGAAGAGCTCTGTCATGTCATCTGGCAGAATGGGGAATCAACTTGTTTACATAGGCAGTTCCGAGCTCTGCCTCTCCTCACCACAATCATGGGTCGCTGGCGGACATGGTGTCCGTCCGACCCACGGGCATGCTCCCGCAGCATACAGCGGGAGTGAGAACGTGCTGACGGTGGCACACACCCACGCTGCCACAGCGGCGCATGTGCGAACCGCCATACAGGTACGGCGATTCGCGCAGGAGAGCCGACCTGCCGCAGTATATCTGCGTGAGCTAGTCGGCTAGTGGTTAATGACTGGAATGTTTCCATTAGATTGGCGTAAGCCCAAGTAATAAAGATGGGCCAAACACCCCCCTTTAACAAGGGGGCCCCCAGATCCCACCACCCCCCACCCATGTAAATGAGTATCGGGTACATAGTATTCCTACCCATTCACCCTGAATAATAACAAACACACAGTTTTTGACAATTCCTTTATTATAAAATAACAATGAAAAAGTGTGCCCCCGATGTAAATTCATTGGGGGACACATCCATCGGGGGACCCCATGCCATTTTTTTACTTTTTTTTAACTGCCAAATTTTTTTTTATTCAGCTGTCAGCTATTGACAGCTGATGACTCATGGATTGTTAGGAACACCGAGACTGCCTTCTCAGCCTCGCTCCTTAACAAACACCTGCCAAACACCCTGCAAATTCAGGTGTTGGACAAACAGGCCGAACAACCAATGTTTGGCCTGAACTCATGCTCAGGCCAAACCATTCACCTAACACTACCAAGTAACTGTAGACCTGTTAGTTTAACTTCTATAGTTGGGAAGATACTGGAGAGTTTAAGCAAAAGTCAGCACAGATTCATGAAAGACAGAAGTTGACAGACAAATCTGATTTCTTTTTTATGAGGAAGTGAGCAAAACCTTGGACAGAGGGGTGGCTGTGGACGTGGTATACTTGGATTTTGCAAAAGCATTTGCCACAGTTCTCCACACATGTCTAATGTGAAAGGTAAAGTCTACAGGCTTGGAAAAATCAGTTTGTAGATGGATAGAAAACTGGCTAACAACCAAATATAAAGAGTAGTGGTTAATGATTCATATTCTGAATAGTCTAGGGATGTTAGTGGTGTACCCCAAGGTTCAGTTTTGGGACCTTTGCTTTTTAAATATTTATAAAAGATATAGGATCGGGGATTAAAAGTGTAATTTCAGTATTTGCAGATGACACCCTGCTATGCAGTTGAATAACATCCTTACAGGATGTCTCTGTCAGGAACCATAAATCAGGCAGAGACAGAAAATGCAGTTAAAATCACACCTTTAATAAAATAGCAAAAAATAACACAATTCAAGAATGTAGTTAAAAACTGAAGCCAAGGTTTAGATACCAGAGAGGGTAATCAGAAGAGTTGGGGTCAGGAAGCCAGAAGTCAGCATAATAAGGAGCAAAAACAGGAACAGATATCAGAAGAAAAGTCAGCCAGGCCAAGTCATACACAGGAACACACTACAGATCATAGACCATGCAAAGGCACAAAAAAAATGAGCAAAGATGTTTATATAGCCAAAAGGGGCTGGCTGTAGACTGGACTAATGAGGCAGGTAATGGTAACCAGGTCAGTCACTGTGGAAACAATGAGTGGCTGGTAACTAACTGATGGCTGAGCAGCCTCTGAGCACTGAAAGAAAAGAGCTGCTTGTAAGCACGAGCCTAGCCCTGACAGTCTCCAACTTACAACCAACCTCAATGCGCTGTTTAATTGGGCAACTGTGTGGCAAATGATGTTTAGTGTTGAAAAATGTTATGCACCTGGGGGCTAAAAAAATGCATGCATCATACATACTAAGGGAGGTGCAACTAGGGGAATCAAAGCTGGAGAAGGATCAGGGTGTTCTGGTAGATTAATAATAGCATGCAATGCCAAGCAGCACTTTCCAAAGCGAGCAAAATCCAAAGAGGTATGGACTACAAAGAGAGAGAGATATCGTTTTGCCCCTGTACAAATCATTAGTAAGACCTAATCTGGAATATGCATTTCAGTTTTGGGCACCAGTTGAAAAAAGGAATATTGGGGAACTGGAGAAAGTGCAGAGAAGAGCAACCAAACTGATAAGAGGCAAAGAGGAGCTCAGCTATCAGGAAAGATTAGCTGAACTTAATTTATTCTCTCTTGAAAAGAGGAGATTAAGGGGGATATGATCAACATGTATGAATACATAAATGGTACATATAGTGAACTCAGTGTAAAGTTATTCATCTGAAGGTCATCACAGAGGACAAGGGGACACTTTTTACATCTGGAAGAAAAGAGTAATGTCCAAATATGGAAATCCTTCCAAGTGCCCTTGTTGTATTTGCCACACACTCTTCTTACTAGAACATCCATCACATCTACCATTTGGACATTTTTAATTTGGCCACGTTTCCCTGTTATAACCCCCACTAAATTATAATTGTTATCATGTGTACCTGTTGTAATTGCCATTAAAGATTTAATTTATGAGGGGCATGTCCGGATGTGAGTGGCGGCGGATGTGTTAGAGAGGAGCTCTGGGAATCCTGCAGTTAATCCTTAGCCATCCGTGCCTCTAATTACCAGAAAAAAGGCCCACTAACCTGCCTACCCGTTCCTCTCTGTCCCCTGCTGAGTCCCGGGCCAGTATTGTGCAGAGGTTCTGCCCGTGGTCATCCGAAGTGCCTCAGACAGCACACGCCCATGACCGCCGCCATCTTGCTGGCCTGTACCCTGCTGGAACAAGCTGATCCCGGCGTGGCTGCAATGTAAGGGACTCCCATCCAGCCTCCTGCCTGCCCCTCCACCTGCCTGGTATGATACAGTGGCCTACTGAGCCACGAGGACTGCTCGTGGTGGCCTAATGTGGCTTAGTGGAGCCTGCCGATCCCTGCTGTTTCCTGAGCCACTGCCCTGCGGGAGTGTGCCGCAGTTGGCCTACCCTGGAGCACGGATCCTGCTATACCCATGTGCCTCCCCTTCCATTTACCTCCCTGCTGTGGTCTAGTGCAATGTCCAGAGGAGACTGCTCGTGTGAGCTGGCTGTGGTGTCTGCCATCCCTCTTCCTCTGCCCCCCCTGCCTTGGGCCTTCCCTACCTGGTACTCATGGCCTATCATCCTTACTGAATTGTCTCTGCCAAGGTGTTTGTTGCCAGGTGGGATGCTGCTGGTGCCTACTGACTGCCTGCCTGGACTGCGCTCTTCCAGGGCTCATTACCTGCTGCCAGCTTGAGTTACCTGCTGCCTCCTGGTCGCTGTTCTGGACACGATTAACTTTTCTGTATAGGGGTCCCCTTTGGAGACTTATTAGATGTCCCCCCCTCAAACAAGGGGAAGAAGAACTCCAGGGCCACTGGGACCAAGTCATCAGCTCGGCTACCGCAGCCCCCTTCGCCGCAGTCAGATCCCATAGTGGTCGGATGACTCTGGGCCTTGCTGGCTGAATTAGAGATGGGTCTTGGGGAGGATCTGGTGACAGAGGAGTCTGCCCTGATAACTCAGGACAGTAGAGCCATGATCCTTGCTGCGATCAAGCAGAGTGGGACCTCGCTGCTGGTGCGCATCGACCAGCTTGCTGAGGAGTGTAATCTTATAAGGAATGACCTTGACAAAATAAGGGGGAGAATGACCGAAACCGAGTACAGAGTAATGGCCACCGAAGATCTTACAGCCACCCATGCCACCTCCATTGCTGAGTTGCAGCGCACAGTCCCTTGTCGCAAAATCAGATGACACTGAAAAACCGACTCAGGCGCAATAATATCAGGGTCCTGGGGCTGCCTGAGAAAGAGGAGGGGGAGCATTCGCAGAGGAGTTATTTAAAAATATCCTAGGCTTTACAGATGTCCCTCCTACCTATGTGGTTGGAAGCGCCCATCGGGTGCCCACGGCCGTGCCATCCCAGGGAACATTCCCAGGCCTTTTCTGGTCCACTTCCTCAATTATCGGGACAGGGACAAGATTCTCTCGGAAGCCCGCAAACATCAAACACTCAATTGCTCGGTGGAACAGGTCTTCCTTGATCCTGGGGGACAGTATGTTATTTTAATTCTTGAAATGTATGTTCAGCACTGGGCGATGGTTAGTGTGTATATCCCTCCTCTATCCTGTATACCATTTTCACAATACTCACCCCCCTCCAGGTCCACAAAACTATAGTCGGGGGGGACTTTAACGACATCCTAAACCATACTAAAGATACTTCTAATCCTCTTAGATCTGCCCACCCTGAACTGGTACTATGGACAGACTCTCTTGGTCTTCAAGAGGTTTGGCGGTAGAAGCATCCAGAGGACAGGACTTCTTTGCATTTCTCAACTACACATAAATCAGGATCACGCATAGATTTGTTTTTTGGGTCTGCTTCAACTCTGTCACATGTTGGGGCAGCCTCCTACCTCCCCACAGGCCTCTCAGATCACATTCCATTGGAGTAATGCTTGACCCTTGGAGCCTCCACTGAGGCGGGATGTTGGAGGTTGATGTCACATTGGATGGACAATCCTCAAATCCAGAAGGTGGTGGGACCCAAGCTTACAGAATACTGGACAATCAATGAGGGTTCATCTTCCCTTGACATGGTTTGGGAGGCAGGCAAGGCTCATGGCACATCCCACACCTGAAAACTATTTATCCCTAGCCTAAGATAGGAGAGCTTTGAAACTCCATTATACCTCGCTGGTGCAAACTGATATGCGAAAGTTTGTTGCCAAACTATTTCAATCAGGGGACAAGAATGGTAAACTATTGGCCAACCTGGTGGCAGAACCCTCACTCCAAACAGTAATTCCTAGACCTCCATGGGTAGTCAAACTACAGACCCTGAGGGTATACTGAGGGAATTTCACCTTTTTTATAGCAAACTATATGATGATCTGACCCCTACCCCGGTTGCAGCTATACCTGAGGAATTGGGGGATTACCTTGCCTTTTCTTTTGCAGAGTGCCTGGAAACCGGGAGGTTGCCAGACAGTATGTACCAGGCACACATTATATTGCTACCTAAACAAAGGAAGGACCCCCTTTGTTGTTCATCCTATAGGCCCATATCTTTACTGAATTACAACCTTAAGATACTTACCAAGGTGCTAGCCAATAGGATTATGCAGGTACTGCCATCCCTTGTCAATATAGACTAGACTGGATTTATGCCTTTCAAGTCTACGGACATAAATCTTAGAGGAGTCTTCACCCTTCTCCAGCTCCCGACTGAGGAGGGTGCCTCTCGAAACTTGGTAGCCCTCGACATAGAGAAGGCCTTCGACACAGTCAGATGGTCATATATGATGCAGGTTCTTGAGGGTTTTTCGGCTTTGGTCCAACCTTCCGGAAATGGATCAGCCTACTTTACAAGTCCCCTATGGCCTACATATAATTGAACGGCAAACTTTGGCCCTCCTTCCCTCCTTCCCTATTGGGAGGGGGACGAGGCAGGGGTGCCCTCTCTCCCCTGCTATGCTTGCCCTGGTGATGGAGCCCTCGGTGGAGGCCCTGCGGAAGTCAGCAGAGGTATCTGGAATCTGAGTCGGCTCCATAATCAAGAAAGTAGCATTATATTCTGATGATCTAATCCTCTTTTTGCCCTTCATTTTTTGCGGCACTCCAGATCCTGGATCGCTTTGAAACTTTTTCTGGCCTCCACACCAACTGGAGCAAGTCACTCATTCTTCCCATAGATCCGGGGGGGAAGCAGCTGAGTAATCTTAATTTACCTCCGCAATGGGCAAGTACCAATAAATACCTAGGGATCAATATCTCCCCCAACACTCAGGACTTCAGTAAACTTAATTTGTCCCCAGTGCTGCAGTAGTGTAAAGTTAAAAGCTTGGCCAAATCTCCCACTAACCCTTATAGGAAAAATGAACTTAATTAAAATGAAACTTTTTCCAGTTCTATTGTATATTTTAAGGCACTCCCCGGTCTGGATACCTAAAACTCTTTTCCAACAATTAGATTCCCGTGTGGCTTCCTTCAACAGTCAAGCCATCAAACAGGATGGAGAACTATTTCTTGAGAAAGAGGTCTGGACAGTCTGGAAGCATCCATGGGGTGTCTACCAAGAGCAAAAGTATGTGTGAATACAATGCTCTTTTGGTCTAATCTGTTGTCACAAAGAGTTTCTTAGATACCTTGACATAGGTCCTTTGGGTTTTCTCACACGGGCGCTGCTCTTGAAATCAAGGTGAGAATATTTCATTCATTGATTTGTTTCAGTACATGTTTCAAGACACAAGGTTGGGCCATTTGTGCAGTTTCCTTACGGTTCTGTTTGTCCACATTCCAGCAGGATCTGTCTTATTTTAAGAGTTTATTTATTTTGTTTATATTCTGTCAGGAATTTTTTATTTAGGTATAGATATTTTTACAGACAGGGGTCAGGCTTGGAGACCACACCAAATTCACAAATGGACAAATGATACATAACATTAGTACCTGTGTGCTAATATCAGTTTTTTCTACCATTTTCTACCATATACAGTATATATTTGATTTTTCCGGCTCCTTGTTTGGTTTTGGTCATTTATTTTATTACAACTAGTGATGAGCAAACCAAGAAAAGTGTGATTTGCTGGATATTTGCAGAACAATTGAAACAAATCAGCAATCCCCAAACATAGCAAGTGAATCACCACTAAGCTCTAGTGCTCTTACAAAGTAATTTTTCAAGCTTTATTTAACATAATAACACGGGTAGCTGGGAACCTAATGGGTGACCCTGCCCCCCTCGGAAGATAGAAGAAAGAAGATAGAAGAAAGAAGATGGAAAGAAGAAGACTTTAAATAAAGAAATTGTCAAAAACTGTCTCTTGTCATTTTTAACATTTTTTACACTTTTTTGTGAAATGGTAGGGGTACATTTGTACCCCGTTACCATTTCACACAGGGGGGCCGGGATCTGGGGGTTCCCTTGTTAAAGGGGGCTTCCAGATTCCGATAAGCCCCCCGCCCACAGACTCCCACAACCAGCAGGCAAGGGTTGCGGGGATGAGGCCCTTGTCCCCATCAACATGGGGACAAGGTGCTTTGGGGGGACCCCAAAGCACTTTCCCAATGTTGAGAGCATGTGGCCTGGTACGGTTCAGGAGGGGGGGCACTCTGTCGTCCCCCTCTTTTCCTGCAGCCTGCCAGGTTGCATTCTCAGATAAGGGTCTGGTATGGATTTTTGGAGGGACCCCACGCCATTTTTTTTTATTTTGGCGCGGGGTTCCCCTTAAAATCCATACCAGACCTGAAGGGTCTGGTATTGATTTTGAGGGGGACTCCCACGCCATTTTTAAAAAAAAATTTGGTTCGGGGTTCCCCCGTGGGGAGATCCCATGCCGTTTTTATCAATGAACTTCTATGTATATTGTCGGACTGACAATTCATTAATAGCAAGTAGTTTTAAATTACTTTTTTCCTTTGAAATTTCATTTTGCTGTCAGACTGTTCTAAACATGGGAAACATGCGCCCCTTTACAGGCATACTATAGACACCCCCAGGTATGAAATTTAAAGGAATATTACACTTTTATTGTTTCACTTTAAGCATTATTAAAAGCACTTCTCCCGAAAAACGGCAGTTTTTAAAACTTTTTTTGCATTGATCCATGTACCCTTGGGGCAGGACCCAGGTCCCCAAACACTTTTTATGACAATACCATTCATATAAGCCTTTAAAATTAGCACTTTTGATTTCTCCCATAGACTTTTAAAGGGTGTTTGACGGCTTTCGAATTTGCCGCGAACACCCCAAATTGTTCGCTGTTCGGCGAACTGGCAAACAGCCGATGTTCGAGTCGAACATGAGTTCAATTTGAACTCGAAGGTCATACCTACTGGGAACTGCCATTGGGGACATGTACCAATGCAAAAAAAACATTTGTTTATCTGAAAGTGAGTGTTTTTATAAGGCTTAAAGGACAAAATTAAAATACACAATTCCTTTAAAAAAAACATGCCTGGCGACTTATTATTCCTGCATGTAAAGTGGTGCACATGTAGGATGTACAGTACTTGCTGCAAAAGTGGCATACAAAAATAAAAACATTCTCTTTTTTTTAAAGGAGTCTGGTATGGATTTGTAGGGAACTTCAGGTAAAAAAAAATATAAAACAAAAAAATGTATTGGGGTTTGCCCTAAAATCCATACCAGACCCTTATCTGGGCATGCATGCAGACGGTATTACCAAGAAAAGGAGGGGCAGCCAGTGTATGCCTCCCTCTTGGACCATACAAAGCCACATGCGCTGAACACTGAGAGGGTATCTTGCCAGGTGTGAACCCCTGGCAAGACACCTTGTCCTCATATTGATGGAGACAAGGGCCTCATCCACACATCCCTGCTCAATAGATATAGGGATCTATGAGGGGACTTATAGAAACCCCCTTTAATATAAGCAACCCCCAAAAATCTTCCCCCTGTGTGAATTAATAAGGGGTGCATAGAAGGCCTTGTTGATCATTAACAAAAACAACTACAAAGTAAATAAATGATAACAACTGAGAACGTTTTTTTTTTTTTTAAAGTACCGCAATGTAAATCCAATGTCAAGCCGACATAAACATGATCGCTTATTCCAACAATCCTATTCTGCCAGACTCCAGTGGTCCATCATTTATGATCATTGATGTCACCTGGTTTCCCCCTGGTTTGTTTATATTGTGAAACAAGCTGGTGAGCAGGCACGCAATCATTTAACGGTGGTAGTAATACTGCCACAAAATGAATGATTTCCATGACCTTGTATGCAGAGTTTTTATGTAGCACAGTTTTATTTATATGCAAGCTCTCCTTACTCTGAAAGGAAAATCCATGAATCTTGTATGCATTTGTGACCAGAGGATGGTGAAAATCTGGAGCTGTGACCAAAAATATGTTCCTTCACAAGGAACATAAATTCCTCAATAATAATTATGCTATGAAAATTAGTGTGTGCCTTTTACCACTTGACCTCTGGAAGATTTAACCCCCTTCATGACCAGGCCACTTTTTCCAATATGGTACTGTGTTACCCTAACTGACAATTGTGTGGTCATGCAAAGCTGTACACAAATAAAATGTATGTCCTTTTTTCCCACAAATAGAGCTTTCTTTTGGTGGTGTTTGATCACCTCTGCATTTTTTATTTTTATGCTATAAACATAAAAGGACAGACATTAAAAAAAACAAACAAACAATATTTATTACTTTCTGCTATAAAACCTATCCAATAAAAAAATTGAAAAAAAAAATCACATCATTAGAAATTTAGGCCAATATGTATGCTGCTATGTATTTTTGGGATAAAAAATCCCAATAAGCATATATTAATTGGCTTGTGCAAAAGTTATAGCATCTGCAAACTATGGGCTGGTTTTATTTATTTTTATTTTATTTTTGTTACTAGTAATGGTGGCGATCAGTGATTTATCATGGGACTGCAATATTGTGGTGACCATTCTGACACTAACTGACACTTTTTGGTGACACTAATACAGTGAAGAATGCTAAAGATATGCACTGGCACTGTACTAATGACACTGGCTGGGAATGGGTTAACATCAGGGGCGATCACAGGGTTATCTTTGTGCCTAAGCAGTGTTTTACTATACGGTGTGAGGTGCTTTTACTAGGGGAAGAGATGGAATTTATTTCCTGCTTTGCAGAGACGCAAATTTCTTTTCTTTTCAAATATTTTATTAAAGATAAAGATAATACAGTACATGTTAATTATACAAAGTTTCAAAATATACATGCTGGTAGGTTAATTGGATCCTGTCTAAATTGTCCCTAGTATGTATGAATGTGAGTTAGGGACCATAGATTGTAAGCTCCTTGAGGGTAGGGACTGATGTGAATGTACAATGTATATGTAAAGCGCTGCGTAAATTGACGGCGCTATATAAGTACCTGAAATAAATAAATAAAATAAATAAAATATAATAAGATTAGATAAACATAGGTAGACATCATGTTTTCTCTACAATCTGTAGAACTAAAAAAAAAGCTAACAATAAATATTTCAAATGAATAGATTTCCATTTTTGTCTTTTTTTCATAAAAGAAAGGTTTAGGTGAGAAGGTGGTCAATTGTCAATTGTAAGACAGTTGGGGTCAATATGTCTCTTAAAAGGAGCCAAGATCCGGCTATATGGCTTGGTGTATCCTGTAGATAAGAATAGTTACATCAACTGTCTAGAATTTTTATTATTTTATAAACTGAGTCTACAAATGGGAGACCTTTATTAATTTAGTATTATAATTTGGTAGAAAAAATAAAACAGAAATGTCTTAGGGTATAAAGTTTGAAAATATAAAAATCGATGTAGTAGGGGTGAAATAAAGGGAGGGATAAATGGTGAGATCGGGTAGTTTATTTAGATAATAGTAAATTTGGATCAGGAAATAGACAATGTTGAATTTTCAAGTTAGCACAAGTGTGTGGTCAAAACCTTGTGGTAGGTGATAATTTATCCATGGGAGCCATAGTAATTTGAATTTTTGGATTTTGTCCAAAAAGATAGCTCCGGTCTTAGCATGGATCATTGCCTGTGTAACTCTGTGTTTGACCGACACAATACACAGTGTGGATGTTTTCCATGCTATAGCTATTGATTGTTTTGCTGCTGTTGTTACATACAATAAAAGCTTGAATTGACGTTTGGTAATGTTTTGTGGTTTGTTATTCAAGAGAGCAACAGTTGGGTCAGGTAATAAAGTAATGTTGAACATGGTGGAGAGTAGATTAAATACACTTTTCCAAAAGACTATAGCTATAGGACAGATCCACCATATATGCAGATGCATACCTGTGTTATCGCATCCTCTAAAGCATTGAGCAGGATATTGTGGTAGAAATTTAGATATTCTTGCTGGAACTAGATACCACCTTGTAAGTACCTTATAGTTGGTTTCTAGGGCAGCAATATTGCTGAATTTGTTGTTTGCCAGATTTGCGACCAATCTAAGCCTTCTGGTTGGAGATTCAGATCAGATTCCCATTTAGATGTATAAGAAGGGAGGGTTGAAATGGTATGTGACAGTAGTTGGTGATATAAATCAGAGATCAAACCACGTCTATGTGGGTCTGAAATGCAAGTTTGTTCAAATGTGGTATTGATAAAATTTGTTGTATTTGGGGGATTATTTTGTTGTAGGAAGTTCTTTATTTGTAAATACCTGAAGCGTTTCATTGCTTGGTATGTCATATGTTTCACAGAATTTGGGAAGAGTCATTATAGTATTGGATTCGAAAAAATGATGTGCACGTATTAAACCCGCTTTAGACCAAGCTGAAAATGAGGATGGGGAAGTCCAAGCAGGATAAAAAGCTGGGTTGTGTAAAAAAAGAGGAGGGGGTTATGCTGTGATTGGAGTCCAAAGCGAGATTTAAGCCTTTCCCAAATGGCTAAACTATGTTTAGTGATTGGATATGTAATTGTGCAGCGAAGGGCAGGAGCAAGCCATAGGAGATTTGCTAGGGAGAGCGGATTGCAATCAACCAATTCAATCGAGACCCAGAGGGGAACCTCTCTAGTAGCATGGTACTTAGGGAGCTGAGCCAGCTGGGCAGTGTAGTAATATTTACTAAAATTAGGAACACTCAGCCCACCTCGGGTTCGAGGAGTGTATAGAGTAGATTGTGGTAGGTGGGGTTTAAGTTTACCCCATATAAATTTTGCAACTTTACACTAGAGAATCCGGAGGAAGTATGCTGGGACTTGAATTGGGAGTGTTCTAAAAAGGTGTAAGATCTTAGGTAGTATTGACATCTCAATAACAGTTATTCTGCCCAGCCATACTAATGGTAGAGAGGACCAGTTTTTCATTAAGGTAGTTAATTGAGTCAGTGTGGGTGCGTAATTTGCTTTGTATAAATTTGCTGGATCTGCCGTAAATGGGATTCCTAGGTATGTAATGTGTGTTGTTGACCAATGAAAAGGAAGAGATTCTTGTAGTTGTGCTTGTAATTCTGACGAAAGTGAAATATTTAAAGCTTTCGATTTATAGGGATTTATTTTCAGTCCTGATATAGAACCAAACTTATTAAGGGTGTCAATTAGATTTGGTGCTGAAGTTAGGGGTGAGGTGAGGAAAATCAAGACATCGTCAGCAAACATGCATAACTTATGTTGGTGACCGCCTAGTTCGAGGCCTTTTATGTTGACATTAGTGCGGATTAATTGAGCTAGGGGTTCTATTGCCAGGGCAAAGAGGATTGGGGATAAAGGGAAACCCTGCCTGGTTCCTCTTTCAATAGTTATGGGTTCAGATCGAAGTCCTGAATAAGATACATATGCGTTCGGGTTGTCATATAGTGATGTGATCCATTGTATAAAATGTGTTCCGAATCCCCATCTGTGAAGGATGGAGTTAAGATAATGCCAAGATAAAGAATCAAATGCTTTCTGTATGTCTATGGAAAAGAAGCAAGGAAGGGATGCGGTGAGTATGTGCCATATGAGCAAGAAGGGTTGCTCAATGGATATTATCTCCCATCTGTCTAGATGGAATGAAACCTGTTTGATCTTTGTGTATGAGTGTTCCTATAATTGGATTAAGACAGTTTGAAAGTATCTTGGCTAATAATTTAATATCCAAGTTGAGTATAGATATAGGTCTATAATTGGACCAAGTTGTGTCGTCAGAGTTCGGTTTTGGAATCATGGATATGCAGGCTAATAGGGTTTCTGGTCTAAAGGAATGTCCTAAGAGTAGGGATGAGCCGAACATCCCCCTGTTCGGTTCACACCAGAACATGCGAACAGGCAAAAAATTTGTTTGAACACGCGAACACCGTTAAAGTCTATGGGACACGAACATGAATAATCAAAAGTGCTCATTTTTATATGCAAGTTATTGTCATTAAAAGTGTTTGGGGACCTGGGTCCTGCCCCAGGGGACATGTATCAATGCAAAAAAGTTTTAAAAACAGCGTTTTTTTGGGGGCAGTGATTTTAATAATGCTTAAAGTGGGGGTGTCTATAGTATGCCTGTAAACTGGCGCATGTTTCCTGTGTTTAGAACAGTCTGACAGCAAAATGACATTTCAAAGGAAAAGAGTCATTTAAAACTACTCGTGGCTAGGGATGAGCTTCGAGTTCGAGTCGAACTCATGTTCGACTCGAACATTGGCTGTTCGCAAGTCCGCCGAACAGCGAACAATTTGGGGTGTTTGCGGCAAATTCGAATGCCGCGGAACACCCTTTAAAAGACTATGGGAGAAATCAAAAGTGCTAATTTTAAAGGCTAATATGCAAGTTATTGTCATAAAAAGTGTTTGGGGACCTGGGTCCTGCCCCAGGGGACATGGATCAATGCAAAAAAAGTTTTAAAAACGGCCGTTTTTTCAGGAGCAGTGATTTTAATAATGCTTAAATTCAAACAATAAAAGTGTAATATCCCTTTAAATTTCGTACCTGGGGGGTGTCTATAGTATGCCTGTAAAGGGGCGCATGTTTCCCGTGTTTAAAACAGTCTGACAGCAAAATGACATTTTGAAGGAAAAAACCCATTTAAAACTACCTGCGGCTATTGCATTGCCGACAATACACATAGAAGTTCATTGATAAAAACGGCATGGGAATTCCCCAAAGGGGAACCCCGAACCAAAATGTAAAAAAAAAATGACGTGGGAGTCCCCCTAAATTCCATACCAGGCCCTTCAGGTCTGGTATGGGTATTAAGGGGAACCCCGGCCAAAATTTAAAAAAAAAATGACATGGGGTTCCCCCTAAATTGCAAATATAATAAAAGTGTACACTGCGCTAAATTGAAAAAATATATAGTGTGGAGCAGCTACTTACAAGGTGACAACAACCAAAGAAACATGTGAAAATAAAAATAAAAAGTAGCGCATAGATTGTGTCAAAAGTCTTCAATCAAGAAAACAACTGAAAAAAAACAAAAAAAAAAAAAACAAATATCCACAAATAATAAACATAACAGTGAAAAAACTTATAAGTCTTTCAATAGAGTCCATCGCATCTGGTAAGAGTTTCTTACACACCATCTTTACCAAATCGCATGTCGTTATGAGATACAACTTGGGGACGATTTGTTGATTCACCCGTGTTATAACATCTGCCTCCCCGTATCCACGCATGGTTTTCAGTGGGACATTCCATGTTATTTGTTCCCCATTCACCGATAGGACTTTATTCACCTATATTTTCACTGTTATGTTTATTATTTGTGGATATTTGGGTTTTTTTTTTTTTTTTTCCAGTTGTTTTCTTGATTGAAGACTCTTGACACAATCTATGCGCTACTTTTTATTTTTATTTTCACATGTTCCCCCTAAATTCCATACCAGACCCTTCAGGTCTGGCATGGATTTTAAGGGGAACCCCGCGCCAAAAAAAAAATGGCGTGGGGTCCCCCCAAAAATCCATACCAGACCCTTATCCGAGCACGCAACCTGGCAGGCCGCAGGAAAAGGGGGGGATGAGTGTGCGCCCCCCCCCTCCTGAACTGTACCAGGCCACATGCCACATTGGGAGGGTGCTTTGGGGTAGCCCCCAAAACACCTTGTCCCCATGTTGATGAGGACAAGGACCTCATCCCCACAACCCTGGCCGGTGGTTGTGGGGGTCTGTGGGTGGGGGGCTTATCGGAATCTGGAAGCCCCCTTTAACAAGGGGACCCCCAGATCCTGCCCCCCCCTGTGTGAAATGGTAAGGGGGTACTTACCACTACCATTTCACTAAAAAACTGTCAAAAATGTTAAAAAATAAAAAGAGACAGTTTTTGACAATTCCTTTATTTAAATGCTTCTTCTTTCTTCTATCTTCCTTCATCTTCTGGTTCTTCTGGTTCTTCTGGCTCTTCTGGTTCTTCCTCCGGCGTTCTCGTCCAGCATCTCCTCCGCGGCCGGCGTCTTCTATCTTCTTCTCCTCCTCCCGCTCTTCTCTTCTTCTTTTCTTCTTCTCTTCTTCATTTTCTTCTCCGGGCCGCTCCGCACCCATGCTGACATGGAGGGAGGCTCCCGCTGTGTGCCGGCGCTCCTCGTCTAACAGTTCTTAAATAACGGGGGGTGGGGCCACCCGGTGACCCCGCCCCCCTCTGAC
Organism: Lithobates clamitans; assembly: GCA_037952925.1. Lineage (NCBI taxonomy): Eukaryota > Metazoa > Chordata > Amphibia > Anura > Ranidae > Lithobates > Lithobates clamitans. Next base: position 86,738 of record JBBGZY010000248.1, read on the forward strand.
GCACGGTGACTTGACGGGACTTCCCTGTGACGTCACGGGGAATGCCACAGGGAAGTCCCGTCATGTCCCGTGCATCAGAGGGGGGCGGGGTCATTTGCTGTCAGACTGTTCTAAACACGGGAAACATGCGCCCCTTTACAGGCATACTATAGACACCCCCTGGTACGAAATTTATAGGAATATTACACTTTTATTGTTTCACTTTAAGCATTATTAAAATCACTGCTCCCGAAAAAAACTGCAGTTTTTAAAACTTTTTTTTGCATTGATCCCCTGGGGCAGGACCCAGGTCCCCAAACACTTTTTATGACAATAACTTGCATATAAGCCTTTAAAATTAGCACTTTTGATTATTCATGTTCGTGTCCCATAGACTTTAATGGTGTTCGCATGTTCGAACAAATTTTTTGCCTGTTCGCATGTTCTGGTGCGAACCGAACAGGGGGGTGTTCGGCTCATCCCTAGTATCGACCTTGCGGATCTTTGATCTCCGTATGGAGGGTAAATGGTGTAGTATAGTGAAAAGCAATCAATACTATTTGTTTAGTGGATGCTGAAGCTTTAAAAATTCGAGGCTATCAACGATGACAAAATTTAGGGGAGGATTGAGTGGTAAAATGCGTTTCTTGTAAACATACTATATGTGCTGATAGTGAAGAACAGGGATGAGCCGAACACCCCCCCGGTTCGGTTTGCAGCAGAACATGCGAACAGGCAAAATATTTGTTTGAACATGCAAACACCGTTAAAGTCTATGGAACACGAACATGAAAAATCAAGCGCTAATTTTAAAGGCTTATATGCAAGTTATTGTCTTAAAATGTGTTTGGGGACCTGGGCCCTCCCCCAGGGGACATGTATCAATGCAAAAAAAGTTTTAGAAATGTCTGTTTTTTCAGGTGCAGTGATTATAATAATGCTTAAAGTGAAACAGTAAAAGTGTAATATTCCTATAAATTTCGTACCAGGGGGTGAAAGTGAAAAAATAAAAGTGAAATATTACTTTAAATTTCATGCCTGGGGGTTGTCTATAGTATGCCTGTAAAGTGGCGCATGTTTCCTGTGTTTAGAACAGTCCAAGAGCAAAATGACATTTCTAAAGGAAAAAAAGCCACTTAAAAGTACTCGTGGCTATAATGAATTGTCGGTCCTGGCAATACTCATAAAAGTCATTGAAAAAAATGGCATGGGATTCCCCCACTTGGAGTCCATCGCATCTGGTAAGAGTTTCTTACGCACCATCTTTACCAAATCGCATGTCGTTATGAGATACAACTTGGGGATGATTTGTTGATTCACCCGTGTTATAACTTCTGCCTCCCCGTATCCACGCATGGTTTTCAGTGGGACATTCCATGTTATTTGTTCCCCATTCACCCATAGGACTTTATTCACCTATATTGAAAGACTTATAAGTTTTTTCACTGTTATGTTTATTATTTGTGGATATTTGTTTTTTTTTTTTGTTTTTTTCCAGTTGTTTTCTTGATTGAAGACTTTTGACACAATCTATGCGCTACTTTTTATTTTTATTTTCACATGTTCCCCCTAAATTCCATACCAGACCCTTCAGGTCTGGTATGGATTTTAAGGGGAACCCCGCGCCAAAAAAAAAAAAATAACGTGGGGTCCCCCCAAAAATCCATACCAGACCCTTATCCGAGCACGCAACCTGGCAGGCCGCAGGAAAAGAGGGGGGGATGAGAGTGTGCCCCCCCCTCCTGAACTGTACCAGGCCACATGCCACATTGGGTGGGTGCTTTGGGGTAGCCCCCCAAAACACCTTGTCCCCATGTTGATGAGGACAAGGACCTCATCCCCACAACCCTGGCCAGTGGTTGTGGGGGTCTGTGGGGGGGCTTATCTGAATCTGGAAGCCCCCTTTAACAAGGGGACCCCTCCTGTGTGAAATGGTAAGGGGGTACTTACCCCTACCATTTCACTAAAAAACTGTCAAAAATGTTAAAAAATGACATTCTGGTATGAATATTAAGGGGAACCCCGAACCAAATTTTTTTTTAAAAATGCGTGGGGGTCCCCCTAAATTCCATACCAGGCCCTTCAGGTCTGGTATGCATATTAAGGGGAACCCCGCACCAAAAATTTTTTTTAAATTGCGTGGGTGTCCTCCTCAAAATCCATACCAGACCCTTCAGGTCTGGTATGGATTTTAAGGGTAACTCCACGCCAAAATATTTAAAAATGGTGTGGGGTCCCCCAAAAATTTATACCAGACCCTTATCCGAGCATGCAACCTGGCAGGCCACAGGAAAAGAGGGGGGGCGAGAGAGCCCCCCCTGAACCATACCAGGCCACATGCCTTCAACATTGTCAGGGTGCTTGGGGGGTAGCGACCCCCCCAAAGCACTTTGTACTCATGTTGATGGGGAGAAGGGCCTCATCCCCACAACCCTTGCCTGGTGGTTGTGGGGGTCTGTGGGCAGGGGCTTATCAGAATCTGGAAGCCCCCTTTAACAAGGGGACCCCCAGATCCTGGCCCCCCTGTGTAAAATGGTAACGGTGTACAAATGTACCCCTACCATTTCACAAAAAATGTGTGAAAATGGTAAAAAAACACAAGACATGGCTTGGGACAAGTCCTTTATTAAAAAATAAAAAAATAAAACTGTCCCATGAAGTCCAATCATCTTCTTCTCTCATTTAGACGGACCAAAAAGAAAAAAAAAAGTTGCACGCTGCCTACGATCTGCCTCCATGGGAGGCACCCACCGTAATGACCGGCCTCTCAGGTGACAGCTCTTTTATAACTGAGGGCGGGGCCACACAATGATGTCGCTGAGTGACCCCCCCTCTGAGGCACGGGGACATCCCTGTGGCTTCCCCATAGCATCAGAGGGGGGCAGGCCGGTCCGCCTCCCTCTGACGCACAGGGACATCCCTATGGCTTTCCCATAGCGTCAGAGGGGGCAGGGTCACTCGGTTATGGGGGCAAGGGTTGTGGGGGTGAGGTCCTTCTCCCCATCAACATGGGGACAAGGTGCTTTGGGGGGCCGCTACCCCAAAACACCCTCCCCATGTTGAGGGCATGTGGCCTGGTACGGTTCAGGAGGGGGGGCGCTCTCTCCTCCCCCCTCTTTTCCTGCGGCCTGCCAGGTTGCATGCTGGGATAAGGGTCTGGTATGGATTTTTGGGGGGCCCCCATACCATTTTTTAAAAAACTTTGGCACCGGGTATCCCTTAATAATCCATACCAGGCCTGAAGGGCCTGGTATGGAATTTGGGGGCCCCCACGCATTTGTTTTTCAATTTTGGTTCGGGGTTCCCCTTAATATTCATACCAGAACCCATGCCGTTTTTATCAATGAACTTTTATGTGTATTGCCGGGACCAACAATTCATTATAGCCGCGTGTACTTTTAAGTGGCTTTTTTTCCTTTAGAAATGTCATTTTGCTCTCGGACTGTTCTAAACACGGGAAACATGCGCCACTTTACTGGCATACTATAGACACCCCAGGTACGAAATTTAAAGGAATATTTCACTTTTATTGTTTCACTTTAAGCATTATTAAAATCACCGCTCCGGAAAAAACGTCTGTTTTTAAAACTTTTTTTTGATTGATACATTTCATTGATACATGTCCCCTGGGGCAGGACCCAAGTCCCCAAATACTTTTTATGACAATACCATGCATATAAGCCTTTAATATTAGCACTTTTGGTTTCTCCCATAGACTATTAAAGGTTGTTCTGCGGCTTTCGAATTTGCCGCGAACACCCCAATTGTTTGCCTTTTTGGCGAACAGGCGAACACCCGATGTTTGAGTCAAACTTACGTTCGACTCGAACATCGGGCTCATCCCTAGTGAAGAAAAAGATTGGAAGGCTTTCATTCGTTTTGGTGGAGAATTGAGTCCTTGCACATTGAGTGTTAGTACATTTAGGGAAGTCATGGTTATATACTACAGTAGTCAGAAGGTCTAGAAGTTGATTGTGGGTATTTTTGATTATGTTCTGGAGAAATGTGAAATAGGTGGGTCAAATATGAAGGGGGGGGGGGTATTAAGGCTAGGTTTGGTGTGAATTTGGGGAGAGAAAAAATAAAATCTGATGATTTTTAGGAAAGAGAGAAACTTTTCTGGAAGAGTAGTAAGTTTTGCTCCTGTATGGAGCTGATATCCAAGGAATAGTGAGTAATCACTAGCCAGTGGATAAAATTTCATCCAAAGGATGTCCGGTATGCAATACCGGGCACATAAGAATCAAGTTGGAGGTGCAGTGAGCTGTCTATGGGATCTTAACAGCCAGTATAAAAACCTTTTAACATAAACTTATAAAATTAAACAAGTCTCTAAGAGAGTAATAATAAGTAAAACAGTAACTGAGTAAAGTATATAATATAACCTGTTTTGAAGTAGTGAGGTTAGCATCTTACCCATGAGCTAGAGGTGAATTGTAGGAGGAGAGGCTTGGTAGGTGTGAGTAATGGTTCTGTTAATTTTTAGAAAAGTAAATTAGGTAATCTAGCTCATCTGTAAGAGGCCATAAATTTTGTGGGATGAATTATTGGGTGTAGATTTCGTAAATCTGTACAATTTTGTACCTGATTTACCCAAATTACCTAGGTCAGTAGCCTAAGTGGTCTGACAGGAAATTAACATATATGCATTTATCTGGAGTAAATTTACCTTTTCTAAACTGAAACTTACGAGAGGATTCTCATAAAGAGGAATTCACCCTAATGCCCCGTACACACGGTCGGACATTGATCGGACATTCCGACAACAAAATCCTCGGATTTTTTCCTACGGATGTTGGCTCAAACTTGTTTTGCCTACACACGGTCGCACAAAGTTGTCGGAATTTCCGATCGCCAAGAACGTGGTGACGTCAAGCACGTACGACGAGACTAGAAAAGGCCGGTTCAGAACCAAGCGCAGCACCCTTTGGGCTCCTTTTGCTAATCTCGTGTTAGTAAAAGTTTGGTGAGAGACGATTCGCGCTTTTTCAGACTCGTGGCTTTCAGATCGTTTTCTGCCGTTCAGTTTGTGCTTGTGGGTTTGTATCCGCTCTTCAGTGCGTGCAAGCAAGTTCCGCGTGACTTTAGTCACTGTATTCTTGTTCGTTCGTTACTGGTTTTCAGGTCGCTCTTCACAGGCCTTGCTGTTCTTCAGTGCGTTCTGTTACTTCGTTCTGAGCAGCCGACCGTTTTATAGCCATGTTTCGTATGCGTACTCCTCGTAGAGTTCGTGCTGTGCGGGGGCTTGGTGTTGGGGTCCTGACCTTGACACAAGTCCAGTCCATGAACAGGGTGGGGAGGAGTTCATGGACCAAGAATTGGTTGCTTCAGCGTGACCAGTTCTGTCATATGCCTTTGCTCCGTGAGATCCGTGAGAATAATCCTGATGATTTCAGGAACTTTCTCAGGATGACGGACCCCGTGTTTCACCGTTTGTTGGCTTCGCTGACCCCCTATATCAGCAGGCAGGATACCTGCATGAGGCAAGCCATCACTCCGGAGCAGAGGTTGGTCGCTACCTTGCGGTATTTGGCCACAGGGAGAAGCCTGCAGGACCTCAAGTTCTCGACAGGCATCTCCCCCCAGGCTCTGGGGATCGTTATCCCGGAGACCTGTTCTGCCATCATCCAGGTCCTGCAGAAGGAGTATATGAAGGTAAGATTTTTATCCTTTAATATCACACTTTATTGTATTGAATGTTTGCTAATATATTGTATTTCTTTCCTCATTCCCCAATTACCATGATTGTAATATGCTGTGAATGTCCCCTTTGTCCTCATGCATGCTGGATTTTTATGTAATTATTATTTTATGTCCTTCATACATATTTGCCCTTCAATAACCTCTCCAGCATGGTGTCCCCTGCCCTATATTCACCTCATGTAGTCACTTAACAATGTATTTTATCAGCTCCATAGTAGTGCTTTACCCCAAACACCCCCTAAAATGTTTGGAAATGTTATTTTGGATTTAAATTCAGGCAGAGGGCCAGAGGCTTTTTTTTGTGGTGTCCCCAAATTTTTGGTAACCCTCCCTCCCCCAACTGCTAAGTCAGCTGATCCCAATTCTCTATCCTCAATCATCTATCTGCTGACTTTGCCAAACCCATACACACTATACCCATCTCTTTAGTGCTCAGATTTATGGATGAATTCCCCAAAGCATGTAGTGCAAGGGCCTGCCTGTATACTTTCCAATGGTACTGTTTAAAGTTCTTGTATCCTATTATGATCTTGATAGGTAATAGCAGAATGTCCAAATGTGCTCAAATGTGTACAATGTGTATTTATATCTTTGTATTATGACACTTCTTACCTGTCCAGTGGGCTGCCAATAGTGTAACTAAGGAGGGGCTGTTCCAAGTAATACCCTGTATTTAGGCATTCATGAGAGGGGGGAGGGGGAATATGATAGGTGTACCTTATACTTTGTTGTTGTTAAATTCCCCTTAATAAATGCTATCTGGAGGTTGACCCATAATGTTTGTGTCTAATCTGCTTACCAGGTTTCTGTGAAAAAATAGTAATGTTTATTGTTTTTTCCTCAACCAGTTTCCTTCCACGCCACAGGAATGGCAGGCCTCCCACTTTGCCCAGCGGTGGGACTTTCCTAACTGCGGAGGGGCAATTGATGGGAAACACGTCCACATCGTCCCACCACCCAACTCGGGGTCATACTATTATAACTACAAGGGGTTTAATAGTATAGTAGATGTTGGCGGTGGTGTCGGCTAATTACGAGTTCTTGTATGTGGACGTGGGGAAGAATGGCCGGATGTCCGATGGTGGAGTGATCGCCCAGACGGAGTTCTACAGGCGTCTCCAGAATGGCAGTTTGGACTTGCCACCTCCAGAGGACAATGTTGAAGGTCTCCCATTTGTGTTCGTTGCTGATGAAGCATTTGCGCTGGGGGACCACCTGATGCGGCCATTCCCGATGAGGACCCTCACCCCGGAACAGAGGGTTTTTAATTACCTGCTGGCCAGAGCCCGAAGAGTGGTGGAGAACACATTTGGAATCCTGGCCAGCCGGTTCCGACTATTTCTGACACCCATCCATATGGCGGAGTATAAACTGAACCATATTATACTGGCGTGCTGTGTTCTCCATAACTTTTTAAGAAAACATTCAGCCAACTATGCTGGCTCAGTTGGGCCTGAGGCCGGAATCCCAAATACTTCCACAATGACGGCACTTGAAAGCGGCCGTCCTGGCTTGCCCTCCCTGAATGCCCGTGATGTCCGGTTACGATACCTGGAGTTCTTTGCGGGTAGGGGGGCTATCAATATGCCAGACAATATGTGACACCTTTTTCAAATAAAAAACAACCAAAAGCAATTCTTGGTGGACATTTACTGCTTGTGTTTGTTTTAGCTGACCCTGACAGAAATGTGTTGAGTGCAGAAAATGTCGTGATTGGGTAACCTTATAAAGAATAGTGTTGGCTGGTACTTTCTAAATGCAAAAACACATTTCACTACAAGTGCACTTGCAACTGCACTGAACCTGCACTTGTAGTGCAAAGTGTATTTGCCCTTAGGAAATAACCCCCATTTGTGCATAAAACAACAATTACATCACCCCAAAAGTGTTGTATTGTAGTGTTGAGACAATAATCCACACATTCTTGAGTAAGGCACTTTTTTATACCTGCACAATCACATGCGCATTTACCAAAGGTTTTTAAAACAAACCAACATGTTTGTTGTATAAAATGTTTGCAGTAGCATTATGAAAAATCAAAATATCCATTTCAGATAAAACAGGCCTGTGTAAAACCAACAAGAAAGCCAAAAAACTTGAACTTACAAAGTTCACATTAGGTAAAACCTGAAGGCTATATCAGACATTGGTATTTAGGAACTGGGTTTGATATAGCGTTCAGATGGGGGGAAATCACCCCTGGAAAAGCCAAATTTGGAAGATGCACACCAATTTACGAATGTCAACATGTGCTATCTGCCATCATGGGGGATCAAGGGACGTGTTTTGGGGGAGCAAGCCCTTCCTCAACGCTACTTTATAATTGAGGAAGGGGTTGCACCCCCAAAACGCGTCCATTGATCTCCCGTGATGGCAGATAGCACATGTTGGCACACTGTGTGCATCCTCCAAATTTGGCTTTTCAAAACATTGTAAACATTTAAATTACATAAAACAGGTCATTTTGTGGGGTTTAAATTCGCCCCAAAACATCAATGATGTTATTATTTTTTTTAATAACATCAGTGATTTGTTGCTGGATGTTTTGCAATTGGAGATTACATCCCATGATCTCCCCTATCAGTATCTGGGCACTTTCTGATGTAAAGCGTTCTCTCTCCCTCACATCACGATCACCTAAAAAGAGATAAAGAACAAAAAAAACAGGTCTCAAAAATCTGCCACCAGCCATCTCTTTTACCTGAGTCTGTGGTCGCAGACACTCACCTGTTGTGGTGCCAATCTCCACCACATCTTCTTCTTCCTCCTGCTCTTCTTCTTGTGTTTGGGGTAGTTCCCCTTCTTCCAGAGGGGGGGGGTCTGTGTTCTCCTGGGATGAGGAGTGTCCGAGTCTTTTCTCCCCTATGTAAAACAAAAATGGTATAATTAGCACACAGATATTTGATGGCAGAACTAGAAATAGGAAACATTGCTTGGAAGTGGGGTACAATTGTCTATTTTAGCCGAGTTCAAAGATGTATATTTTTTATTGCCCTTTGTCAAGCTGCAATACTTTACCTGTTTAGTACAAGCTTCACAGATGTAGCCCCCCCTATAGTATACACTGGAGCACCTGTGTTGCCCCCTAATAAAAATGGTGTTCTGGGGTCCCACACTAGTGCTCCAGTGTCCAGATATGAAAACAGCTGCTCAGTGTCCTCTCCTTACACACAATCTAGTTTGCATTTCATTCTAGTAACAAACCCATCTACCTAAACAAATATTTGGCATCCAAGTAGGCCCCAAAAAAATGTGGGAAAATGCATATGGCCTAAACAATGGTGTTCTAGAGGCCGAACGAAAAATGTTTGATACGAACGAATAATGGGCCCATGAACATTAAAGTTGACCTTTTTAAACGTTACAATTACTAAAATCATATGGAGCAGAACGAACGGAATAAAGCCAGAAAGAATAGAAACACAGCACAACTACTTACTTTTTTGCAGCACTCTCCGGATCTTTCGGTACTGCTCCGGCTCTCTCAACTTTAGGTCCGACCACCGCTTCCTGAGCTGATCTTTTGATCTTCGTACCCCGAAATTCCGCTCGAGACTCCTGACCACTTTCGCCATGATCTTGGCCTTTCGGAAGTTCGGGTTGGGGTAAGGCCCATATTTTCCATCATAGTCGGACTTCCTCATGATGTCGACCATCTCCAACATCTCCCCAAACGACATATTTGTGGCCTTAAAACGTCTCCTTCTGGATCGGGACGTGCCTGGATCCGGGCTTTCCTCCTCCTCCTCATCCCTCTCCTCCAGGTCCTCCGAGTCCTCCTCCAGGTCCTCCCAGTCCTCCTCCAGGTCCTCCCAGTCCTCCTCCTCCTCCAGGTCCTACTCCTCCTCCTCCTCCAGGTCCTACTCCCCCTCCTGCCACATCTCCTACTGCACAGCCACAGCCCGGAAGGAAGTGTGAAAGGAAGACCAGAGAGTGATTGCCCTGGATCCAGTCTGGTCGGCCAAAAGATGCAGCCTCTTGTGGTACCACAGCCTGGGGACACTAATGTCATCTGCTGCTATCCGAGTCTCTGTGAATCCCGGACCAGACTGCCCTCCCTTATATATGGACTCCTCAAGCCACCAATTTTGAGGTTTAAGAATTGATGTCTGCCGTGGGGGTCCCAGGCTTCACTAATTTCTGCTGTTGATCCAGTGTTGCCTTCCTCTTTGTTTGGTTCTGAGCCCTTAATAAAGGATTTTTGTTTTGAATTATACTCTCCTATGTGTTTTACTTCAAAAATGATGGTTTGTTTGGGAGGATTCAGGTACATTTCTAATATACAATGTGAAATGAACAAGGGACACCAACAACAAAACATCTCATGGAGATTAAATAATAAAAGATATCAATGGTGTTGGGGTAACTTGCCACACAAAACACACACAAAAATATTCTGGAGTAAAAATAAAAATAACATTGAACAAAGATCAGCCTTGGAAAAAATCCAAACATTAAAGAAAAAAAAAGGCTTAAAAACCAAAAAAAAAATCCAAAAAAAATATAAAACTGTCAGATGTGACAACTAATAACAATATATTGAGGGAATCCCACTAAAAAAACACAAATAAAACTTTGTGAGAAGTGTGTGTGAATATGAGCAGCAAAACCACTTAATTCTTGTCACATTATAAAGAAGAGAGTGCGCTGTATTAAACCATTTTTAACATTGCAGCGTGACGAAAGTGCTGTATCCATTGCGAACGCTAAGTTTACCAGAACGAGCTGTCCCGTGTCGGAATTTCTTCTGAGCATGCGTGGCACTTTGTGCGTCGGAACAGGCCACACACGGTCGGAATTGACGCGATCGGATTTTGTTGTTGGAAAATTTTATCTCCTGCTGTCCAACTTTGTGTGTCGGAAAATCCGATGGAAAATGTCCGATGGCGCCCACACACGGTCGGAATTTCCGACAACACGCTCCGATCGGACATTTTCCATCGGAAAATCCGACCGTGTGTACGGGGCATAAGACAGAGATGAAAACTGTATCAGGGAGTTACCACCTCAAAAAAATTTTGTATATAATATTTCTTAATGTTTAAGTTCTTAAGGCTTCATGTCACCAATAGGACGATCTACAGTCCATTTGATCTTCTGTAGCTGGTGGTGGAGAGGCAAAGCGGCTTCTTTTATGGTTGCTGGAATGAGTTTGAAGTGTTGAAATGTCTTGTTGGCTTGTAGGGGAGCCTGATGTAGCTCGACGTTTGGATCCTTCTGTAGTAATTTCAGGCATTTATAGGCAGAAATCATGGATCGTGGAGATGAGGTCATCCACTGATTTACAGGTGTATGTGATTTCTTTATAGGTAAAACGAAGGGAAAATGGAAAACCCCAGTGGTATGAAATGCAATTGTGTTGGAGAATCTGTAGATGTGGTTTCATCATTTTCCTCTTGATGAGAGTTTGCTGTGAAAGATCTTGGAAGATCTGATAACGATGCCCCTGGAAGATCAAGGATTCTTTATTGTGGGCTGCTTCCATCAATTGATCCTTGGTTCGAAAGTAATGGAGTTTAATGACAATGTCCCTGAGGGGGGCATCTTCCTTTAGTGGGGTCAATGATTTGTGAATCCTGTCCATCTCTAGGTGTTCTATGGGGATTGAAGGAATAAATTCTTGGAAGAGCATAGTAATGGTGGAGTGGAGGTCAACAATGGATTCAGGAATGCCACGGATTGGAAGATTAGATCTTCTTGCTCTATTTTTCTATTTTTCAAATTCTTCCAGGCTGTTATTGAGGTTAGAGTTTTCTTCCTTGAGTGTTTCCAATTCTTCATTGTAATTTGTAGTTATATCATCTAGTTCATCCATCCTTTGTTCCAATACTGATGAGCGACGGCCTACTTCACGGATCTCTCGTGTCAGTTTTTCAGTGATATTGTCTGAGGTATTTTAAAGTGCCTTCTGTAAGACCCTTTCAAATTGGGCAATAAGGTCTGTGCCTGGTGGGGTATTTTGTAAAATACCTGGAGTCATCCCAAATTCATATTCACATTTAGATTCAGGTTCAGCTTGTTGATAAGTTGGCAAATTGCTATTCTGTTTCTGTTTGTGAGGTAAAGCTGAGCGGGAGGATGACGCTGCCGCCATTTAGCTCTTGTCAGCGCTGCAGGGGCTTTTACTGATTTTAGTTTTGATTTCCTCCCGCTATATATTATATATTCCTGAGCCTTGGGATATTATCTATTTGTAGGTTACCGTTTTAAGGAGATTTGCATCTGTGACTCGTCTTGTCACGGCTGTTAAGTCCCAGTAGATGCGGAGCACTAGGCGAACATTACCTGCCTAGTCAGCCTCACGCATGCGCCTCAGGGACACAAATTTCATCCCTTCCCTCCTGTTAAACAGCGATCTGCTTTGTTTACATAGGCAGATCACTGTTCCACCTCTCTTGAGTAGTTGGTCTTCTAATGTGTAACGACTTGGAGACCAATTTCATGCAGAGAGAGGTGTAGAGAGGATTGACGTCAAGAGGCTCCCACAAATAAGTGGGTTCCCAAGAGTAATTGGCTAACTGTTTAAGGAAATCCACTCTGTCTTGAATGTATGATGGAAAATTTTGTGCCAAAGGTTCACCAAAGGTTGAAGAAATTGGTCTATGTATTGTGAAAAAGGGCTGGTGATGCTATCCATCACTGCTATGATGGGTCTGCCAGGTGGGTTCTGTATATGATAGAAATACGGCGTTGAAAATAATTACCTGTTGAAAAAGGCCATTTCCTGTTTATTTATTACCTCTGCTTCTTTGGCTGATTTGGTAAATTTCTTAGCTTCCTTGATAAATACTGTGAGGGAGTCTGAATGTAATGTCCGGTAAGTAGTGGTATCAGATAAGAGTCAGTGGGCTTCCTTGATGTAGGCTTCCCTAACCTGTACCAATATACCACCCACTTGTTAGCTGTTTTAATAATAAGGTTATGGTTTTGGGTTACAAATGACATCGCCTTGGATCCTTAGGGTCTAAACTGATACACCAAAAGTAAGTAACTACACCAACAGATACACGTTAGAGTATATCGCATGGCCAATCACATTCCAGGTGTCAGGTGCAGGACATAGGATGGCACCGCCTATGTATTTAGTTTTAGCCCCTTCCCACTGGCCAAAAGGTGATCAATGAGAATTACCATCATCTTTAATCTCGATATAGGGGTGTATCGGGATTAAACAGCCTTATGACTAGTTTCCTTATTATTCTCAATTAGCATTATCAATATATCAACATGTAGGGTCATTTTAGATTAATGATGTACCGTATATACTTGAGTATAAGTCGAATTTTTCAGCACTTTTTCTTGTGCTGAAAGTGCCCCCCTCGACTTACTAGAGTCAAGCACTTTTCTGCAGCAAAAAATTTCATTTTCTAAACCGACTTTGGGGCCCCGTATGTCAGGGCCACTTGATGCTAGAAACCCCAAATTTGGTTCGCAAACCCAGTGGAACTGGTACCATAACATATCCAAAGCTGAAATTCCTAGCACTAAGTGGCCCCGAGATACGGGGCCCCAAAATCAGTTCGGAAAATGTCATTCTCTGCTGCAGAAAAGTGCTTGACATTTTCTGAACCGATTTTGGGGCCCCATATCTCAGGGCCACTTGGTGCTAGGAACCCCAAACTAGATGTGCAAACCCACTGGAACAGTGCTTGACATTTTCTGAACTGATTTTGGGGCCCTGTATCTCGGGGCCACTTGGTGCTAGAAACCCCAGCTTTGGAAATTTTATGCTGCTAGTTCCACTGGGTTTGCACGTCAAATTTGGGGTTCTTAGCACTAAGTGGCCCCGTGACACGGGGCCCCAAATTCGGTCAACTGTGTCCATCTGCAGCAATGTCATTTCGGGACCCTTTGGGTTCAGAGACCCCAAATTTTTGCTGCAGCTAGGGGGCATCTAGGAACCCTTAACTACTGAGTTTGAAGTTCAGGGGACCTATGGCTGCAAATGGGCACAGTGAGGCATGCAAATGGGCACAGTGATGCTGCAAATGGGCATTGTTGACCCTCTTTTCCACTTACAGTAGCTGTGCATTTCTCACCCTCGTCTTATACTCGGGTCAATAAGTTTTCCCAATTTTTTTTGTGGTAAATTAGGGCCTCGACTTATACTCGGAACGACTTATACTCGAGTATATACGGTATGTATACAGCCTATAACAATGCTTTACACAGTATGAACACCCTTAGGCATTAATTATTACCAATTACTATTCATTATTTTCAATTCCTCATCAAATCATCATATTTATTATTTTTTATCAAATTGTCATATTTATTATCAGATCATCATTATTCATTATTTATTACCATTTTTGTATCTTTTAGTTTTATCATGCATTTAAGCAATAATGCTTACAGTTCAAGTATCTGTGTATATATGTGGGGTTATTTTATGTATATATTTGTTTATGTATATCTTTCATATATTTTTGTTGAGATATATATATATACATTTTAGTACCTTTATGTATTAGAAACATCTATTGTCATAATACAGACTAAGCAAGCGAATCCAATCCACCTAGTGTGCACACCCAGGGGCGTGACCCCTGGAGGATGCCACCACCCTCGCTATGCCCTCATGAGCCCCACTCCAAAACGGCACTGCTACGGCCTGAAGAAGGAGCGCATGCCCCACAAACGGGTCGCGCACCTCCTCACGTCAGATCCGGGAAGTGACATCGCACCAGCCCAGCTGTGCATTCCCGCGAGATAGCACACCAGACTGCAGTCCCCGAGCCTGCTTTGGTCAACCTGGATCATCCAACGTGTGTTACCCCAGTCCAAGATGACGCTGAGGATCAGATGTGCAGTGTCACTGCTTTTGTGCCTGTGATTTTATCACTATTGTGAGTAACATTCCCCTTCTTAACCTATTAAAGTTTTCCAAAGCTACACTTAGTAGGCGCTTGTGTTCTCTTCTAGTGTCCCCCTCCAGAGCTGCCTTCTTGCTCCCACACAATGCTGCCATCTTTGTGGACTCCATATGGATTTTTATGGAATTTCTATGGACTTTTTACTCTATATGGACTAATTGTTTTTACTTCACATTCTATTTTAATTCTCCCCCTCCCCCAAGCCCAGGACCCAGACATAGTGCCGACATTTGAGTCAATTTCCTCTCCTTTTATAAAGTATTAAGCATTTCAAGAGGACCAGCAAACACAGGCAGTCAACTAGCATTTTCAAGGATAGGTCAGCAATGGCAGCCCCCATATTTTACATGATACTTTAAGGGTATACAAAATTTTCCAAGAACTTTTATTTTTCATGACTCTTCAACCTCTTTAGGATTGCCCACCTGCATTGTACTTTAAATGGGCAGCACCTACAGGCATAGTGACTTACCCATACATCACTGGCCTCCACTGGGAGCAGGGCACGTCTGCAAAGCAGGTAGAAGGAACAAAGAGATTTTTAGTAAAAAGCAGCACATAATACACACATTAACACTTATTAGGCACTCATTTAACCCCTTGATTACCCCAAGATGTTAACCCCTTCACAGCCAGTGCCGTTTGTACAGTGACAGTGTATAGTATTATCACTGATCACTGTATTAGTGTAACTGGTGATGTCAGTGTCAGTTAGTCTGTTCCTATCAAGTATAATTTAATGGCAGATTGCCCTATCACAGTCCCACTATAAGTAACTGATTACCGCCATTACCGGTATAAAAAAACAAAACTCCAGTATGAATATCATAGTTTGTAGATGCTATAAGTTTCACACAAACCAATTATTATACACTTATTGGGATTTTATTTTACCAAAGACATGCAGCAGAATACAGTTTAGCTTAAATTTTTTAAGAAATTTGATTTTTTTAATGTACATATATGTTTTATAGCAGAAAGTAAAATTTTGTGGAAATTAAAGATTAATTCTTCGATTAATCGTTAAGTTTTTTGATCGATCAAAAAATTTTTTAACGGTAGGCTGCCCGCCCTGGGGCTGCTTTGGGCCAAGCTGTGGCTGCAGCGCAGCGCTCCGCTCCCTCCTCCTCCACTATATGTGATACACAGTCTGCGGGCATCTCCCGCTGTTTGTCTCGGAGCTGAGTGTGAAAACTTTGGCCGTGCTGTGAGAAAAGTCCCGCCCTCCTCTTAGATCAGCTTGTGTGATAGACGCAGTGTTTTGTCTATCACAGGAGGAGGGCGAGACTTTTCTCACAGCGCTGCCAGAGTTTTCACACTCAGCTCCAAGACACACAGCGGGAGATGCCCGCAGACTGTGTAATCCAGGCACTGACTACAGTGAGGCTGTGATTATGGGCATGGTGAGACTGCATTATGGGTACGGTGAGACTGCATTATGGGCACGGTGAGGCTGCCATTATAGGCACAACGAGGCTGCGATTATGGGCGTGGTGAGACAGAATTATGGGAACGGTGAGCCTGTGATTATGGGCAGGGTGAGGCTGTGATTATGGGCAGGGTGAGGCTGTGATTATGGGCATGGTGAGACTGCATTATGGGAATGGTGAGGCTGCCATTATGGGCATGGTAAGTCTGAGATTATGGGTACGGTGAGACTGCATTATGGGCACTGTAAGGCTGCGATTATGGGCACAGTGAGGCTGAGTTTATGACATGTGACGTCCTAGCCATGCCCGCTATGTCTGGCTTCGGCCGCTGCCATAACAACGGTGCTAAATCAGCTAAAAGTAGTTGGATCTGTATGTGCGTTATAATAATAGAAATTAGTCGATTAATCGATTTAAATAAAATTGATTAATCAAACACGAAAATTTTAATCAGTAACAGCCCTAATTTTTTTATTTTTGGTGAACAAAAAGATATACATTTTGATTGGGTACAGCATTTGCCAGTTAAAGTAGCGCAGTGCTAAATAACAAAAATGTCCTGGTCATGAGGGGGGAGGTAAAACCTTCTGGGGCTAAAGTGGTAAGGTCATGCTTACAAAAGCCGATGAGTGTTTATAATGGATTACTTCCAAAAATAATGCACTAAAAGGATCATGCAACTTTCTGTTATAAATAATGATCTGCAACACTACAAAAAAATGCTTATACAATTCTAAAAATGGCTTGCAACATACTTGTCAGACCAGTATTATATAAAACAATCTAATAACGATATACTGTTAAAACATGTCATAATATTCTAAAGCCTTTGACTAAATTATAGCATATTAAATATATTTCCTAAATTATTTTCCTAATTTCACATGCCTTTATTAATAATAATGTCTGTGTTCTTACTGTGCTTATTTTCCCTTACTTCCTTCTCAGTAAAAACTGTAGATGATGGACAGGAAATTAGGGGAATTCTTGCCAATGGATGCTTGTTTGCTTTTATGTTTACTTGTTTACAGTTCATACCATAGGTGTATGCAGCCTATTGCATTATGGCGTGCACCCTAAAGCTCAAAAACACATGTATGTGCGTGTCTACATATATATGGCCCCGGCACATTGATCTCCCTGCCGTCACAGTTAAAGAGAAGTGCAAAAGCACTTCTCTTATGGAAAAGACGGTAAGAGAAGGATCTTTCCTATCTTCCCACTGGCACACAAACGATAATGCTAATGTGCTTGGGTTGATTTGATTGTGCCCAGGCCCACCCGGCACACCCTGTGCGCATGCCTATGGTTCGTACTAAAAAGATTATAAAAGTTCTAATATATATACCATACACATATTGATAATTGTATTGTTGACTGAATTATTTCAAAATATGTAATCATTTAAAATGATCTTTTGTTCAATAGTCCGATTCAGTTGAGAAAAAATTAATTTTGTTAAATTTGGATGTTCACCAGGTTCTTTTTTTTTCAAACAAAATTATATGTCAAAACAATTATTTAGTGCAGAGTTCTAAATGGTGTAATCTTTATATCAAATGGTTATCTTATCTCACGTTTGTATTGTTATACCCCGTACACACAGTCAGACATTGATCGGACATTCCGACAACAAAATCCATGGATTTTTTCCGACAGATGTTGGCTCAAACTTGTTTTGCATACACACGGTCTCACAAAGTTGTCGGAATTTCTGATCGCCAAGAACGCGGTGACGTACACCACGTATGACAAGACTAGAAAAGGCCAGTTCAGAACCAAGCGCGGCACCCTTTGGGCTCCTTTTGCTAATCTTGTGTTAGTAAAAGTTTGGTGAGAGACGATTCGCGCTTTTTCAGACTCGTGGTTTTCTGCTGTTCAGTTTGTGCTTGTGGGTTTGTATCTGCTCTTCAGTGCGTGCAAGCAAGTTCCGCGTGACTTTAAGTAGTCATTGTATTCTTGTTCGTTCGTTACTGTTTTTCAGGTCGCTCTTCACAGGCCTTGCTGTTCTTCGTGCGTTCTGTTACTTCGTTCTAAGCAGCTGACCGTTATCTAGCCATGTTGCGTATACGTACTCCTTGTAGAGTTCGTGCTGTGCGGGGGCTTGGTGTTGGGGTCCTTACCTTGACACAAGTCCAGTCCATGAACAGGGTGGGGAGGAGTTCATGGACCAAGAATTGGTTGCTCCAGTGTGACCAATTCTGTCACATGCCTTTGCTCCGTGAGATCCGTGAGAATAATCCTGACGATTTCAGGAACTTTCTCCGGATGACGGACCCCGTATTTCACCATTTCTTGGCTTTGCTGACCCTCTATATCAGCAGGCAGGATATCTGCATGAGGCAAGCCATCACTCTGGAGAAGAGGCTAGTCGCCACCCTGTGGTACTTGGCGATGGGGAGAAGCCTGCAGGACCTCCAGTTCTCGACAGGCATCTCCCCCCAGGCTCTGGGGATCATTATCCCTGAGACCTGTTCTGCCATCATCCAGGTCCTGCAGAAGGAGTATATTAAGGTAAGTTTTATCCTTTAACATCACATTTTATTGTATTTAATGTTTGCTAATGTATTGTATTTCTTTCCTCATTCCCTAATTATCATGATTGTAATATGCTGTGAATGTCCCCTTTGTCCTCATGCATGCTGGATTTTTATGTAATTATTTTTTTGGTCCTTCATACATATTTGCCTTCACTTACCACCCCAGCATGCTCTACTGGCCCTATATTCACCTCATGTAGTCACTTAACAATGTATTTTGTCAGCTCCATAGTAGTGCTTTACCCTAAATACCCCCTAAAATGTTTATAAATTTGATGTTGCTTTAAATTCAGGCAGAGTGCCAGAGGTTTTTTTTGGGGTCCCCCAATCATTTGGAACCCTCCCTCCCCCCAACTGCTAAGTCAGCTGATAACAATCCTCTATCTGCTGACTTTGCCAAACCCATACACACTAACATATAACGCATAAACGTCTCAGAACAGATGGTTACAAATCTTCAGAATCTACAACTAACTATGCAACTATACCCACCTCTTTTGTGGTCAGATGTATGTATGAATTCCCCAAAGCATGTAGTGAAAGTGCCTGCCTGTATACTTTCAAATGGTACTGTTTCAAGTTTTTGTATACTATTATTTTCTTGATAGGTAATAGCAGAATGTCCAAATGTTCTAAAATGTGTACAGTGTGTATTTATATCTTTGTATTATGACACTTCTTACCTGTCCAGTGGGCTGTCAATAGTGTAAGTAAGGAGGGGCTGGCCAAAGTAATACATATTATTTAGGCATTCATCTCTCAATGATGTGGAGAGGGTTACCTGTCCAAAAGACCCCCCCCTAAAATGTAAAAAAAGGCCCATGAGGGGGGGAGGGGGAATCTGATAGGTTGTAAGAGAACTGTCAGGATGCACCCGGCACGCACACGTGCGCATGCACGCATTCACGGGCATCAGCAGATTTCCTTTCGTGGGAACACACATCTGACCACAATTGGCACCTGACAGCCTATTTAAGGGTTGCTCTGATTTCTGACAGGTGCTGCTTGATCTTCAGCTGTGTCCTGAGATTCTGAAACCCTGTTGTTTGACTTGACTTCCTGTTGCTGAAACCCTGGCCTTCCTGACCCTGTTTCTGGACTCTGATTACTGGTTCATGATCCTGGCTTCCTGTTTGACCTTGCTCCTGTTTATACCTTGGTACCTCGCTGCCCGCCCGTTACTGAACCCGGCTTACCTGATGACCTCGCTCCTGTCTCCTGTTTGGCTCCACGCTGTTTCCGAGTACCTGTGCTGGCCGTCCATCCTCTCAGCTGTGCTGGTTCCAGCTCTTCACCAGAAACCCTGCCTGCACTTCCCAGTCTGCAACACTTCCGGCAAGTCCTGCACACAGCATTCACAGGCACTCGTGTTCCTCATGATCCTTGCCACCATCTGTTTCATCTCCAGTGGGGCTTGGATTGGAGATACAAGAGAGGCTGACCTCGTCATTTCAGACTCCTACCAGGTACGTGACAGTATCAAGCAGCCACAAATGGAGTCTGAAAGGGAGGCCTCTCCACCAGAGAACATTTACAGATCTATTTCTGTGCTATCCAATATTGTGCAGAAGTTACAAGAAAATCTGAGTCGCATGGAAGAGCGATTTCCCCACAATGAGAATGTCGCATTGGCCTGTGCTCCGCTTTTGGTCTCTGATTCATATACTCAAACAGAGCCCGGCTTGTTCCATGAGGTTGCTTCTGCTCCTGAACCCAGGGTGCCTATGCCTGAGCGATTCTCCGGAAATCGCAAGAAGTTTCGCACATTCCGGAATTCCTGTGAACTATATTTCTCCCTGTTACCCCGGACCTTCACGTCTGAAAACATCAAGGTGGGGTTTATCATTACATTACTATTGGATGAACCACTTTCCTGGGCTCATCATCTCCGGGAACAACATGACCCTGTCCTGACAACCACGGATTCTTTCTTCTCAGCCATGGCTCAGCTTTATGCAGACCCCTTCTACCAGCAGACTGCCGAATTCATGCTTGGCAAATTACAGCAAGGTCCAAGGCCTGCTGAGGAATATGTAACTGATTTCCGTGTATGGAGTGCAGATACCCAATGGAATCATTCCGCACTTCGCCACCAGTTTCGACTAGGACTGTCTGACACCTTAAAGGATGAGCTTGCCAGAGTGGGAGTTCCAGCATCCCTGGAAGACCTGATCGATCCAACCATTCAGATCGATCGGCGATTACGTGAAAGGCAATCCGAAAGGTCCAAAGGAACCCTTTCTGTGGCTTCAAGGTCTGACATTCCTGCATCCTCATGCGTTGCATCCCCCAGAAGGAGGGAACTGCATAAGACTCCTCATAGAAGTTTTCGAAGACCACCCCTTTCTCCTGATGAACGCCTTAATCGATTACAGGACAATCTGTGTCTCTATTGCGGGGAGGCAGGTCACTTTATACAGACTTGCCCCGCAAAGACCCGCAGGTCTTTCTCCCGTCAGCCTCACATGATGCATCTCTCAGGGAGGTACCAGTCTCATGTCTCTCTTTCCATTGTGCTCCAGTTTTCTGAAAAGACTGTTCCTGTGCTTGCAATCATAGACTCTGGGGCCTGTAGTTGTTTTATGGACTCTGCATTTGCTTCTCTCCACCAGCTGCCTGTATGTGCCAAGAAGCAGGAATTCCATGTTCATCTGGCTGACGGTTCCGGCATTAAATCAGGCTCAGTTACCCAAGAGACTTTACCTATTTCCTGCCGTACTTCTTCCGGCCACCATGAATTCCTCCGTTTGGATATCATAGCTTCGCCCATGTTCCCGGTCATCCTTGGCATTCCATGGTTGAAGGCACATAATCCTCACATTAACTGGCTTACCGGAGACATCTCCTTTTCCTCTGACTACTGTCAAATTCACTGCCTACCTGAAAAGACTTTCAATACCACACCCCTCCTGGGTATCCTCCCTGACCATGAAACCTCTAATCTGGTCCCTGCTGCCTACCACGAGTATCTGGATGTATTTAACAAGAAAGGAGCAGACACTCTTCCTCCCCATAGAACATATGATTGTCCTATTGAACTTTTACCAGGGGCCGAGATCCCATTTGGGTGAATTTATCCTCTCTCTGAGCCTGAACTAGAAGCCCTGCGGATTTATATAGATGAAAGCCTTGAAAAACAGTTCATCCGGCCCTCCACTTCACCAGCAGGGGCCGGTATTTTCTTTGTGGAAAAGAAAGACCATACCCTTAGGCCCTGTGTGGACTATCGTGACCTTAACAGGGTCACTGTTAAAAACCGGTACCCTCTGCCTCTGATCCCTGAACTTTTTCAAAGGCTGCGTGGGGCACGAGTGTTCTCCAAATTGGATCTGAGAGGTGCTTATAATCTTGTCAGAATCAGGGAGGGAGATGAATGGAAGACGGCCTTCCGAACACGCTTCGGGCATTTTGAATATCAAGTCATGCCATTCGGACTCTGCAACGCCCCTGCCACATTCCAACATCTGGTTAATGACGTTTTTCGGGACTTCCTTGATTTATTCGTCATCGTTTATCTGGATGACATCCTTATATTCTCTGAAACTTTAGAATCCCATAGGACTCACGTAAAGAAAGTACTGGGTCGGCTGAGGGAACACCGCCTTTACGCAAAGGCTGAGAAATGTGACTTTGAAAAACCAACCATACATTTCCTGGGACTTGTCATCTCTGCTGACGGTATCTCCATGGACCCACAGAAAGTCACTTCCGTCCTGGAATGGCCTGCCCCTGTTGACAGGAAAGCTGTTCAGAGATTTGTGGGATTCGCCAACTTTTACATAAAATTTATCAAGAACTTTTCTGGCATCATCACTCCCATCACTCAGTTAACAAAGCAGCATGTTCCTTTCCGATGGACCCCTGAAGCTCAAACAGCTTTTGAACAGTTAAAAACTTTATTCACGTCAGCTCCTATCTTGAAACATCCTGATCCATCCTTAGCCTACGTTTTGGAGGTGGATGCCTCTGAGAGTGCACTGGGCGCTATTTTGTCTCAACGCCAAGGTCCCAAATCTTTGCTCCATCCTGTGGCCTTTTTCTCTAAGAAATTAAATCCTTCTGAAAGGAACTATGATGTTGGAGACCGAGAATTGCTGGCTATCAAGGCTGCGCTTGAAGAATGGCGCTACCTCCTGGAAGGAGCAGCTCACCCCATCCTCATCTTCACGGACCATAAAAATCTCGAATACTTGAGGACGGCTAGACGACTAAGACCCCGGCAGGCAAGGTGGGCACTTTTCTTCTCTCGTTTTATGTTCCATATAACTTATCGTCCTGGCTCAAAGAATGGTAAACCGGATGCCTTGTCCCGCATGTTCAGTGACCCAGTGGTGTCCTCAGAACCTGATACTATTCTACCAGCCAAAAATGTTTTGCTTCTTCAGGCGGATTTGATGTCTCAGATAAAAGCAGATGTGATAAACCAACCACCTTCCAAAGATCTGGCTCTTCAATTGAGGGATGGTCTGTACTTTCATAAGAAGCAAATCTTTATCCCTGAGCAATTCAGAGTTTCTGTCCTGAGGCGATGTCATGACCACCCATTAGCGGGCCACTTTGGAATTCGCAAAACGGCCGATCTGATCTCTCGTACATTCTGGTGGCCAGACTTGATGCAAGACTGCAAAAGATATGTTAATTCTTGTGTGACATGCCTTCGGAATAAGACGGACAGAGCCAAAACTTGGGGCCTACTTGAGCCACTCCCTGTACCTGAGAAACCATGGAGCATGATCTCCATGGATTTCATTGTGGAACTCCCCCCATCTGAAAACTTCACCACCGTGTTTGTTGTGGTGGATCGCCTGACCAAGATGGCCCATTTTGTACCCTTACAAGGAACTCCTTCGGCCACAGAGACCGCCTCAGCTTTCATCAAGGAGATTGTAAGATTACATGGTGTCCCTGATAGCATCATCTCTGATCGTGGGGTGCAGTTTACGTCTAGATTTTGGAGGGCATTATGCCAAGCACTGAACATTGAACTCCGCCTCTCCACAGCCTACCATCCACAAACTAATGGACAAACTGAAAGAACCAATCAAACCCTCGAGCAGTACTTACGGTGTTTTTCCTCTTTTGCACAAGATGACTGGCTATCACTTCTCCCACTGGCAGAATTTTCATACAATAATTCCATCCACTCTGCAACCAAGCAATCACCCTTTTTTGCCAATTATGGGTACCACCCCTCTTTCTTACCTGAGCTGGCCATTGAATCATCTGTACCTGCTGTACAAAACAGATTAAACTTCCTCAGTACTAATAACCAATTACTGCAAGATACAATCTCCAAGACTCAAGCAAGCAATAAAAAGTTCTTCGACAAGAAGAAGAGAGGTAATCTGAACCTTAAACCTGGAGACAAGGTCTGGCTTTCCACAACAAACTTGAAACTGAGCTGTCCTTCAAGAAAACTTGGCCCAAAATTTTTGGGACCCTTCCCAGTCAAGAGGAAAATTAATGCAGTGGCATTCGAGTTGGTGTTACCCAAGAATCTAAAGATCCACCCTGTATTCCATGTCTCTTTGTTGAAACCAGCTGTACCAAATCCATTTCCAGATCGGGTTTCTGAAATTCCTCCTCCGCTGCTCATCGAAGGAATGAGGAATTTGAGGTGGAAGCCGTGTTGGACTGTAGAAGAAGGCATAACCAAACACAGTTCCTCATTAAATGGAAAGGCTATGGGTCGGAAGAAAATTCCTGGGAACCAGCTTCAGATGTGCATGCTCCCAAACTAGTGCAAGCCTTTTTTCAACGCCACCCAGACAAAAGACACTTGAAGGGCATCCGGTGGCTGCCCTTAAGGGGGGGGCAATGTAAGAGAACTGTCAGGATGCGCCCGACACGCACACGTGCGCATGCACGCATTCACGGGCATCAGCAGATTTCCTTGCGCAGGAACACACATCTGACCACAATTGGCACCTGACAGCCTATTTAAGGGTTGCTCTGATTTCTGACAGGTGCTGCTTGATCTTCAGCTGTGTCCTGAGATTCTGAAACCCTGTTGTTTGACTTGACTTCCTGTTGCTGAAACCCTGGCCTTCCTGACCCTGTTTCTGGACTCTGATTACTGGTTCATGATCCTGGCTTCCTGTTTGACCTTGCTCCTGTTTATACCTTGGTACCTCGCTGCCCGCCCGTTACTGAACCCGGCTTACCTGATGACCTCGCTCCTGTCTCCTGTTTGGCTCCACGCTGTTTCCGAGTACCTGTGCTGGCCGTCCATCCTCTCAGCTGTGCTGGTTCCAGCTCTTCACCAGAAACCCTGCCTGCACTTCCCAGTCTGCAACACTTCCGGCAAGTCCTGCACACAGCATTCACAGGCACTCGTGTTCCTCATGATCCTTGCCACCATCTGTTCCATCTCCAGTGGGGCTTGGATTGGAGATACAAGAGAGGCTGACCTCGTCATTTCAGACTCCTACCAGGTACGTGACATAGGTGGACCTTATACCTTGGTCTTTCAAAACTCCCTAAAATAAATGTTATACTGATGTTGGCCAAGAATGTTTGTGCCTAATATGCTTTCCCTGTTTATGTGCTAAATGATTCATTTATTTTTCTTGTTTGACTCCACAGTTTCCTTCCAACCCACAGGAATGGCAGACTGTGGCCTCCCACTTTGCCTAGTGGTGGGACTTTCCTAACTGCGGAGGGGCAATTGATGGGAAACACGTCCCACCACCCAACTCGGGGTCATACTATTACAACTACAAGGGGTTCAATAGTATTGTGATGTTGGCAGTGGTGTCGGCTACTTACGAGTTCCTGTATGTGGACTTGGGGAAGAATGGCCGGATGTCCGATGGTGGAGTCATCACCCAGACGGAGTTCTACAGGCGTCTCCAGAATGGCAGCTTGGATTTGCCACCTCCTGAAGACAATGTGGAAGGACTCCCATTCATCTTCATTGCGGATGAAGCGTTTGCACTGGGGGACCATCTTATGTGGCCATTCCCGATGAGGACCCTCACCCCGGACCAGAGCGTTTTTAATTACCGGCTGGCCAGAGCCAGAAGAGTAGTGGAGAACACGTTTGGAATCATGGCCAGCTGGTTCCGCCTATTTCTTACACCCATACACATGGCGGAGTACAAACTGAATCATATCATCCTGGCGTGCTGTGTTCTACACAACTTTTTAAGGCAAAATTCTGCCAGCTATGCTGCCTCAGTTGGGCCTGAGGCCGGAATTCATAATGAACCAACCCTGACGGTGCTTGAAACTGCCCGTCCTGGCTTGCCCCCCCTGAGTGCCCGGGAGGTCCGTCTAAGATACCTTGAATACTTTGCGGATAGGGGGGCCATCAATATGCCAGACAATGTCCGAAACATTTGGAAAATAAAATAATCATTTTAACTACTAAAATCTTTGGTGACATTTACTGCTTGTGTTTCTTTTAATTGACCCTGACAGAAATGTGGTGAGTCCTGAAAATGGCGTGATTGTGTAACATTGCAAAGCACTGTTGGGTGTTATTTACTAAAGGCAAAGACACTTTGTACTACAAGTGCACTTGAAACTGCACTTGTAGTGCAAAGTCGATTTGCCCTTAGGAAATTATCCCCATTGTCACAGAAAACACCAATTTGAGCACAACAACATTTTTGGAGCGTTGAAACAATAATCCACACATTCTTGATTATCAATCTTTTTAATACCAGCACAATCACATGTGCATTTGTAAAAGGTTTTTAAAACAAACCAACATGTTTGTTGTATAACAATTTTTTGGGTCACATTACTAAAAATAGAAATGTCCATTTAAGGTAAAACAGGCATGTTTAAATCCAACAAGCAAGACACAAATCTGGAACTTACAAAGTTCAACTTTTGTAGAAATTGAAGGCAATATCAGACATGAGTATTTCTAAACTGTGTTTGATATTGCGTTCAGATGGGGTGAAGTCACCCTTGGAAAAGCCAAATTTTGAAGATGCACACAAATTGCCGAATGTCAACATGTGCGACCTGCCATCACGGGGGATCAAGGAATGTGTTTTGGGGGTGCAACCCCTTCCTCCCAGCTACTTTATTATTGAGGAAGGGGTTGCACCCCCAAAACGCATACATTGATCTCCCGTGATGGCAGATAGCACATGTTGACACACTGTGTGCATCTTCAAAATTTGGCTTTTCGCGAATATGTCAAAAAATGTTTGAAGTTGTTAGATACCAAAAAACAACAAAAAATGAAGGTATTTTGAGGGGTTTTAAACTCTCCCTAAAACATCAATGATGTTGTTCATTTTTTTTTGAACATCATTGATGTTTTTCAGGATGTTTTCCAAGTCCCTATTACACCCCATGATCTCCCCGATCAGGATCTGTGCACTTTCAGAGGTGAAATGACCTGGATCCACAACATCACGATCACCTAAAAAGATAGAAACAAAAACATACCATGTATTATAAATATGCCGGCATCCATCTCTTACCCGAGCCTGTGGTCACAGACACTCACCTGTTGTGGTGACTATTTCCACCACATCTCCTTCCTCCTCCTCCTCCTGTTTTCTTTGGTGGGTCTCCACTTCTTCATGAGGTGGGGGGTCTGTTGTCTCCTCGGATGAGGGGTGTCCTCCGACTCTTCTCCCCTATGTAAAAAAAAATAGGTATACTTAGTACACAGATATTTCATGGCAGAAATCGGAATATGAAACATTGTTTAGAAGTGGGGTACAATTGTCTCTTTTAGCAGAGTTCCAAGATGAAGAAATATTGTTTTCCTTTGTCAAGCGTGAATACTTACCTGTTTTGTACAAGCTTCTCAGATGGAGTCACCCCTATAGTATACACTGGAGCCCCTGTGTGGGACCCCCTAATAAAAAGGGTGCTCTTGTGTCCCACACTAGTGCTCCAGCGTCCAGATGTGAAAACTGCTGCTGAGTGTCCTCTCCTTACACAGAATCTAGTTTGCACTTCATTCTAATTACAAACCCACCTAGACAGCAAAATTATTTGAAGAGAAGTAGGCCATAAAAAATGTATTCAAATGTAAATGGCTGAAACAATGGTGTTTTCTAGGCCGAACGAACAATGTTTCATACGAACAAACAATGTGCCCATGAACATAAAAGTTGCCATTTTAAACTGTACAACAGTAAAGAAAGGCACATGGAGCAGCACGAACGTAATAAACATAAAGAATAGGAACACAGGACAACTACTTACTTTTTTGCAGCACTCTCCTGATCCTTCTGTACTGCTCGTGCTCCCTTAATTTCAGGTCCGACCACCGCTTCCTGAGCTGATCCTTGGATCGTTGTACCCCGAAATTCCAGTGCACTGCTGTCTGACCATATTGAATATAGCGCTCACATCCACATGTTTTATATCGGTGCAGACTTTTGACTACTTTCACCATGATCTTGGCCTTTCGGACATTGGGGTTGGGGTAAGGTCCATACTTTTCATCATAGTCGGCCTTCTCCAGGATGTCCACCATCTCCAACATCTCCCCAAAGGACATATTTGATGCCTTAAATCGTCTCTTCTGGGATCTGGATGTTTCAGGCTCCAGGCTTTCCTCCTCCTCCTCATTGGTGTAATTATCAGACACCTGCTCTGTCTCCGCCATGTGCTCTTCCCCCACTGCGATGAATGAGAAGGGGCGGGGAATAGACTAGAAAGAACATCAGGGGCGGGCGGAGTTTCACGCATGTGCAGTGTCTATAAAGCGTAACACGCGTGCGTGTTACCATTCTCTGTGAGCGGAGGAAGGAGTAACAGAGGCGCGGATTGTGATAACGAAGGTAAGATTTTAAATTGGGCCTATACTGCTTCTAGATTGAGGCCTGTATTTACACAAGTTTAAAAGACTTTAGGCTGACATTAGGGTTTGTCTTGTTGTGTGTCTTGCAGTTACAATGGATATCTTGAAGGATCAGGACTTTATGCCAATCTTCATAGATATGTTAATGGAGCTGCCCTGTCTGTGGCAGATAAACCACCCTGAATATAAGAACCAAACAAAGATGAAGGCAGCTCTGGATAAATTGCTGGAATTTGTGAAGCCGGTGATCCCCACGACAGACAGCACCTATTTGAAGATCCTAATTGGTGTCATGAGGAGTACATATCTAAGGGAGTGCAAGAAGGTCCAGGATTCCCAGAGATCAGGAGCAGCAGATGACATTTATCTTCCCGGTCTGTGGTACTATGACAGACTGCATTTTCTGTCAGGTCAGACTGAACCCAGGCCAGCACTCTCCACTCTTCCTTCCACGCTTCCCCCCCCCAGCTGAGGCTTCAGATGCCCAACCTGGGCCTTCCAGGCAGCAACATGTGGAGGAGCCCAGCTTGAGCCAGGTATAGCATTCTTCTAAATATTTCTAGTTGTCCAATCAATGATGTTAAATAGATGTTAGTTTGGATTAATAATTTATGATTGTGATTGATGAACCAAAAACTAAAACAAGGTCCCTTTTTCATACACAGGGAAGTCTCAGCCAGGAGGAGTACCCGATACCCAGGTCCCTACCCTCCGCCTTCGAAGACAAAGTGGCAGGAAGAGGAGTAACCTGGAGGAGGCTGCCATAGGCCTATTTTGGAAGGCTACTGAGGCCCTCAGAACACCTCACAGTGTGGAGGAGGACTTTGCTGCCATAACTGCATGCAAAATGATGCAGATGGAGGAGGACCAATGACTCCTATGTGAGTTTTTAATTTTGGAAGCTCTAAATAAAGGGTTGAGGGGTCAAATCACATGTGCAACCCACATTTGTCAACTCACCCATGGTCCTCCTCCTCCTCCTCCTCCTCCTCCAGGTCTTCCTCCTACTCCAGGTCCTCCTCCTCCTCCAGGTCCTACTCCTCCTCATCCTCCAGGTCCTACTCCTCCTCCTGCCACACCTCCAACACCAGAGCCACAGCCAGATAGGAAGCGTGGAATTAAGACCAGAGAGTGATGACCCTGGGTTCAGTCTGGTCTGACAAAATATGCAGCCTCTTGTATGACCACAGCCTGGGGACATGTATGTCATCTGCTGCTTTCATGATCTCTGGGACTGCTGGACCAGACTGCACATGGACTCCTCAGGCCACCAATTTTGCTGTTAAATAATTGATGTGTTCCCTGGGGGCCAAAGGCTTCACCAATTTCTGCTGTTTCGCCAGCGTTGCCTCCCTCTTTGTTTGGTTCTGAGCCCTTAATAAAGGAATTTTACTCGCCTATGTGTGTTTTCCTTCATAAAGGACAGTTTGTTTGTGAGGAGGCAGGTACATTTCAAAAATACAATGTGAAATTAACAAGAGACACCAACACCAAGCAATCTCCTTGAGATTAAATAATACAAGATAATAATGGTGGTGTGGTAACTTGACACACAAAAATATTCTGGAGGAAAACTAAAAATATAATAAAACAAAGCTCAACTTTGAAAAAAATACAAACCAAAAAAAATTAAAAAAACAAAAAAAATCAGCCTTGAAAAATATACAAACCCCCCAAAAAATAATATATATATTTTATCAGATGTGAGAAATCGAAATATATTGAGGGAATCACGATAAATAATAAAGAAAGAAATTTGTGAGAAGTCTGTGTGAATATGAGCAGCAAAACTAATTCTTCTAGCATTATAAAGAAGAAGAGAGTGCGCTGTATTAAACTATTTTAAACATTGCAGCCTGACGAAAGTGCTCTATCCATTCCGAATGCTAATTTTACCAGACCAAGCTGTTCCGTCTTGGAATTTCTTCTGAGCATGCATGGCACTTTGTGCGTTGGAATTGGCGACACACGGTCGGAATTGACGCGATCTCAAACTTTGTGTGTCGGAAAATCCGATGGAAAATGTCCGATGGAGCCCACAAACAGTCGGAATTTCCGACAACAAGCTCCGATTGCAAATTTTCCGTTGGAAAGTCTGACTGTGTGTACAGGGCATTAGATTGTATTGTTAGCATTGTGGCCTTACCCATCCAGGCACTTAGCAGTCAGCAGCAGCAGCTACACCTGTCTTTCCTGAACCCTGGTGACCATCTGTTACTCTTGCTCCTATTTCATTTGTCCTCACTGCATCCTGCTGTGTGCAAATTTCGGCTGCTCTGGTTGCTAATTTTCCTGTGGTTTCTTTCTGGCTTTCCCTGAACTCCAGTTCTCTTTTCCATGCTCTAATGCAAGCATGCTGGTGGTGCATCCTATTTTTCTGTCCAGGTGATCTGTGCACAAGCACAGATGCGGCTAAAGGCATACCGCCTGATTAGACCATTCTCCTCTAAAAGGTAACCAGGTTCCCTACATTAGTGTGCCTGTAATCCTGTTCTCCTTTTAGTCTTGTTATCCTGCCCTCAGAGCATTATTGGCTTTGCCTCCTAACTCCTTTGACTCCTAGATCCTATCTGTTGTCAGTCTTCTAAGATCCAGTTACATTTCTAAGCCTCGTATCCTGGATCCTGCTGCCTTTTTCCCTCTGACCAGCTGGACTTCTGTCTACTTTCCCCTATTGTTTATTTTACTTTCTTGTTTCAGCTTTCCATTTCAAACTTTTATAAATTAGAGAAAAAAATTTAGTGCCAAAATAGGGCCAAACAAGGTGAAGGGCAGCAAAGCAAATGAAAAGCAATTATTCTAACGATTTCTTTGACATCTTATTTTAGTTAATTGACTTTCAGTGCTTAAATAAATAAAAAGAATGCAGTAATACTGCACCCAATTTAAACTTAACCAAGACAGCTTATTTTCTTGTTTCTTTCATGTTCCCATTTACTATACCATTCTGTTTTGTGTTCTCTCATTCTGGCAGATATCCATGAAACAGAAATAATGTAGCTTTGCTACAGAAATGGAGTGATTCATTTTACAGATTTTGCACACCATAATAGAAAGAACTAAGGCCCCTGCAGCATTGCATACAAGCAAGAAGGGTATAAACAATCATTTTTGTCTTGTTGTAAGGCAATAAATCATAAACTTCAAACTGCTACAAAGATTGATCTGTTTCTGCCAACCAGTAACATAAGAAATCAGAAATTAAAATGAAAGGCTACATAAAAATCATCATCTTGTATTAGGAGTGGGTTTGTAGAGCTTGCATTGGATAACATTTCAAAAAGTAATCTGAATCACTAAGGAATCGTCAAGATAATTTATATAAAATGGAAGTCAAAGGAAATGAAATCTCTTAAACCTGACTAATTGATAAGCTTTACTCAGTTTTATAAACCTTTTTTCTTTCAAGATTCCATGAGAAATCAAATGGCATAACAGAATAGCAAGATTGATCAATGTAGATTAAGTAAAATAAAATAAAATGAATGTAGCGCTACCCCCAGAGGAGCCGCTTAAGTATGTTTAGTTCCATACTCTGTCTCTCAACCCTAATAACAGTCTCAGCCCCCAGGACCAAATGATAAACACATATGTTATGATAAAACACATAAATTGTCTTTACTGCAATGTTTCTGTGGAAAAGAGTAACAGACCGTAACAGTATATATTTAAGTAATCCAACTGGAGAGCAATAACTGAGATTAAGAGCAATATAGCTCAATCCTATATTCAGGCTGCTTTCAGGGTATTCCAAACCCCAGGCTGGAGGAGAGCAGAGGAATGACCCTCTCTAATGTTAGACCTCTCTCTCCTATCCCCTGACACCACAGGCCCAAATACCAACACTGTACCCAAATCAACATTCAATAGATCAGTTCCCAAGGTAGATTATCCACACCCACTACATATACAGAGCCCTGTACATGTGTGACCATAGGGCACTAGTAAATTCAGTTTCTTGGAAGAAGGATGATGCCTTCATCTTCAGCTAGCCACTTTCCTTGGTGCACTTAAACCCCTGAATGGCAGATAAAAGCAATACAACTGGCCTGGATTATCAAACAAATAATGCAGGATCTTCCTCAGAAAATTAAAGGACAATGGTGTCTGTATACAGTGTCTCTGTGTCTGGCCTTGTGTCCTGTGGCACTACAGGTGTCATCAAGGTGACCAAGAGCAATGATGTCTGTATACAGCGTTCATAAGGCTGGATGGGCAGCTCCAGATTTCATAAAACCCGACTGGTCACCTCGCACTGGAACACTTCACATTGTCAGTACAGGTGTACCTGGATGTGCACCTGGCATCCCCCTCTATCAGGCTGGATGTCCCGACTGGCTGTAGATACCTGGAACAATTTGTTGGACCGACCTGGGAGGCAGCACCTCTCCCCTAGGTCCAGTCTCTCCCTCTGCCTCGTGGTAACTAACTTCTCTCAGGAGACAAGATGGAGTCCTCAACATCTCCCTTCAGTGCAGAGCATGCTGGGCTTTGTAGTTCCATGCCCCATACAAGGCCTTTAGGCAATTTGAGATGGGGACTACATGTCCCAGAATTCCCTACTGCAATCAGGTGGCAGCCCGTTGCCAATGAGGATGCAGGGGAGGGAGCAAAGCTGCTGCCTGTGTCCCTGCAAATGCTGCTCGCATTAATATAAAGTCAGTGAAGAGAAAAAGGGAGGGGGGAGAAATCCCCTGCAGATGCCTCGGCCAGGTTGGCATGGCGCCACGAGTGGAGTCAGGGCACTCGCTACATGAACATAACAAATGCCACCTTGTAGAAATATATAATAAAAAAAGAAGGATGCAGCAACAAAGAATGTTAACTTGTGGGAATTAACCCAAAAGTTGTTGCTATGATGGTACTTAACTCTTTACAGAATTTCCGAATTAGCACCACAAGCCCCTCCTTTGTGCTGGAGAAAATGCAAGCAGTAGGCACACTGCGCCACATACTTTGGTCCTGTCCCGTTATTTCCACCCTCTGGACAATGACTTTCCATTTGTTTACACACAGAGATTAGGAATAAAGATCCCGTTATTTCCAGGAATGGCCATCTTCTCTTTAGGCATAGAATATCGGTTTCAGCAAGTCTGAGAGGTATAGTTGTTAACATTCTACATGCTGCAGGTCTATCACTGGTTCAACACTGGAAAGACCCTATGCCCTCTAATATAAGAGAAGTGATACAAGTAACTCACACACACATATGAAATATTATTTGCCTCTTCGCTAGGCAAATATCAAGCGACTAACACACTTTGGAAGCTGTGGACTGAATGGTACAATAAAACCTATCCTGATTACCTTCTCAGGTAATATGCTGATATGTAAAATCCTTTGACTGTGCTGCTTTGCTTTGTTATGTTTAATCTTTTTAGTTTAATTTTATTTCCTGACATGTAAAGCCAAGTCTGACCCTACCAAATTCATTACCATTGAATAGTGCAATTTAAGTTCATGAGTAAATGTATACTTTTTTCTTTACGATAACTGTCACCTTACAGATATCCTCTTCTGACCATGTAATTTCTTATACTTTATTAAAGAAGTATTGGAATAGAAAAAAAAGAAGAAAGTAGACATTGTGAGAAGATTAATATAGACACTTCTTGAATAGTGATGAACAAACCAAGCAAGGTTCAATTCACTGGACACTCGCTGAACAATTGAAAAAAAAAGACATCCCTGAACTGCACATAGACCCCAATGATTTCTATTGGAAACAAATCTTGTAATTTAATTTTGGGTAGCTGGGCACTGCTATGGAGACAGCAATTTATTTATTTTAAATATAGGTTTTCTGTGACTGATTCTTTTAAAAAGGCTTAAAGGGCAACATTAAAAATACAGAATAAACAAATCACTAAGTTCTCAGTCTTCAGTAAGTAGAGAGCTGGTGACTGTCAGTTAGCGGCTCTCTGCTTTGCCCCTCCAGTGCTCACTGGGCTGTGGAGGGGGCGGGAGCTGCTGGCTCAAGCTCTCAGCAGCACACTGAGAGCCTGATCCAGCTATTAGTCAGGCATCTGGGCAGATCCTGACATTATTGTCAGGGTCCCTGCAGAACATAGACTTGCTCTGTGATGTCAGCCAACAATGGGCTTTAATCCACTGTCGGCTGAATCTGTGTCACAGGAGTTCAGCAGAACTTTGGCCATACTACTTTTTTATTGTTTATTTATAGAAGTTTTGTAAAGCTAACAACATGAGATAGAAATAATACATTTCTAAATAAGGAACTGTCACATATACATATGTATGTGAAATATCAAGTGCATGGTAAAATCAGACAGTAGAACATCCAAACTTAATTTCAGTTACACAAACATACTATACCATATGATTTAGTAACAGGTAAGTAACACATCTGAAAATGTTTAAGGCAATAAAAGGGAAGGGAAGAAAAGAAAAAAGGGGATAATAGGAGAGAGATTAGCACCATGGAAAGCGGTAACCATATGCGTTACTAGAACTATAATGAGTTGTGAACAAAGGATAATTGCCTAAGATATCGAGTGAATATTTTCAGAGCAATACTCAAAATCATCCCATACTTTCCAAATTAAAAAAAAACATTGCAATGAATCATAAATCAATGTGGTCAAATGTTCCATCTTGCGTATATCTGCCACTGTAGCAAGAATTTGTGAAAAAGTAGGGGGGCCATGTAGACAACCAGCATCTGGGTATAACCCGCTTTGCAGCTAATAAAATTAAAGACATTAACCTCCCTGAGGCTTTAGTGATATCTGAAAAATGTCAGACCCAATAAATAGTTAATGGGGTTCAAAGGTATGGGAGTATTTAATAAGTTCTGCAGGACCACCTGGATCCAAGCCCAAAACAAACTAATAGAGTAGCATTCCCAAAAGATATGGAGATGGGTACCTATAGCCCCCATTACATCTCCAAAATTGTCTAGAAGCTTCTGGGTTATATATCTGGGGTCCTATACCAAAAAAAAGAATCTTAGATGCGATTTCGCTCTGCACAACACACCGTGAGGATTTGGATGTGTACTCCCAAATTTTCCCCCAATCTATTAAAGATATAGGATGCTGTAAAATATAAAGCCATTTCTTCATATAATTATGAGTAGATTCTGTTAAGGGGACGGTTTCATGAAGAATTGTATAGATCGTTGAAAATGATTTGGGTTCATATGGGCCATTAGCACATAATAACTAAAAATAAGTGGGTTTGTCTAGAGAGAGGGATGGGGATTTAGAAGAAAAAAAATGATTGAATTGCAAATTAAAGAAAAAAGGTGTTTTAGGAATTTGATGCTTGGAGGTCCGCAAAGGATATGAAACTGCGTGTCACTGGCTTTACTAGTTGGCGTAATTGAAAAATCCCTGCCTGGGTCCAAGACAACATCCGATCATAAGATAAACTATCAGGAATGTCATGACGATGAGAGGGAATACCGCTCAGAACACCTCTCCAAATTGATAGGGTAAACTGCATTGGACCCAAGCATATAGATCTTAATAAAGGCGTATATTTGCCGGATGAGGGCAATAACATGTAACATGGGTAAACTAGTAAGATGATTCACATTTCAATTTCAGCCCATCTATATTCTAGATGTCCAGGAAGTCAACACTCGCAGATGTGAAGCATAATAGTATTTTATAAAATCTGGAGCTGCCAAACCCCCCCTATTCCTCAGGGCCAAGACCACCAATTCCGCAATCTGATAAGAATTATTCCATATAAAGTGGAAACATTTCCTCTGGAGCGCTTTCAGTTGCGACATTGGAAATGACACTGGAAGCGTCTCAAACAAATAGAGTAATTTCGGGAGAATCGACATCTTAAGGACATTAATTCTTCCAAGGAGAGAAAGAGGGAGGGTGGTCCAGTAGTTCAATAAATGAGTGATTTCAGCGAACATAAGAGGGAAGTTGGCCTGATAGAGGATAGAGTAGGAGGGGTTGATGTGGATGCCCAAATATTTAAGTGTGTATGTACACCAATGATATTTAAAGTTATGTTGGAGTTGATCCGGTGGGACTTTAATGGGTAGAGCTTCTGTTTTAGAGGAGTTCATTTTAAACCCCGCTATGGAACTAAAGGAGGTCAAGATATCATGTAGAGAAGGAAGTGATATATGGGGTGGGTAAGAGTCAACAAAATATCATCGGCAAAAAGTGACAACTTATATTCCTGCTGTCGCAGCATTACCCCCAAACGTCCGAGTGAGACCTAAAGGCCTTCCAAACTAAGAATAAAAAATAAGGGCGACAGAGGACATCCCTGTCTGGTGCTGTTACTCAAGGGAAATGGCTATGACAAGTGAGAAGACAAATGCACTTTGAAAAAGGGTTTTGAATATAAAACTTGTAATGCCTGAATAAAAGGACCCAAGAACCCGTATCCGGAAAGAACTGCAAGCATAAATGGCAAACTTAAATGATCGAAGGCTTTTTTGAACATCTAAGCTTAAAGTGATTGTAATGATGTATACACACAAGCGGACTTTTCGACCTGACTGGTCCAACAAACCAAGTCCGGCAGACAATCTGACCGTGTGTGGGCTTCATCGGGCTTCCAACGGACCTTTTCATTTGAAAATCTGACGGACTTTAGATTTGAAACATGTTTCAAATCTTTCCACCGGAACTCTGCCGGACCCAGTTCCTATCGGGAAGCCCGTTCGTCTGTATGCTGGTCCCACGGGCCCCCTTTCCTGACCTGCCGGGCTGGTGACCACGCCCCATGCCTATATAAGTCATTGCGCACCGCTCACACAGCATTACAGCGGGAGAGAGCATCGTGTCAACATTGGAAGAAGAGAAGAGGGAACAAGACGACGGAGAAGACCAGGCCACCACTAGCAAAAGAGCGGCAAAAGAGCAGAAGATAGTGGAGGAGCCTGGCAGAAGAACCGGAGAGCGGGAGAAGAACCGGACACTGGAAGAAGAGGCTGGAGAGCTGGAGAAGAACCAAAGAGAGCGGAGAAGTCGGAAGAGACCCCCGAAGTCGGAAGAGACCCCCAAAGTCGGAAGAAGACCCACAGAGCTACCTAATAAATTACTTTAAAAACCTGTCTAGTGTGATTTTTTTATTGACACTTTGTTCCCCAGGTAAATGGGTAGGGGTATGATGTACCCAATACTAGTTCACATAGGGTGGGGGGCCGGGATCTCAGGGCCCCCTTATTAAAGGGGGCCCCCAGATTCTGATAAGCCTCCCGCCTGCAGACCCCGACAACCAATGGCCAGGGTTGTCGGGAAGAGGCCCTTGTCCTCATCAACATGGGGACAAGGTGCTTTGGGGTGGGGGAGTGCAGGGCACCCCCCTCCCCCAAAGCACCCACCCCCTCATGTTGAGGGCATGCGGCCTGGTACGGTTCAGGAGGGGGGGCGCTCGCTTGTCCCCACCCCCTTTCCTGACCGGCCGGGCTGCGTGCTTGGATAAGGGTCTGGTATGGATTTTGTGGGGACCCCCACATCTTTTTTTCAGCTTAGGGGGTTCCCCTTAAAATCCATACCAGACCTAAGGGCCTGGTATGCCCTGCGATGGGGCTCGCAAGGTGTCAATCTTGCTGATAAAAGTGGCAAGATTGACTTCCTTTTCTAGTCCTGTCATACCTCATCACATTCAAAATGAACGGACTTTAGTTCGTGTGTGGGCAAGTCCGTTCATTCGGAAGTCCGCCCTAACACCGTCGAAGGTTCGCCGGGAAGACCAGTGGACCTAGTCTGCCAGAAAGTCCGGTCATGTGTAGACAAGTCCGTTCATTCAGAAAGTCCAACGTAAGTCCGCCGGAAGTCTGTCGGAAAGAACGTCGGACCTAGTTTACCAGAAAGTCCGGTCGTGTGTACAGGGCATAAGGCTTCTTTTTTTTTTTTTAATAAAAAACATGTCATACTTACCTCCACTGTGCAGTTCATTTTGTACAGATTGGCCTTGAACCTGCTCTTCTGGGGTCCCCCGGCAGCTCTCGTGGCTCCTCCCCGCATCGTATAACCCCCTAGGAGAAGCTCCTTGCGGTTACCTTGTGGGTGCGCTCCCGAGTCCAGCATTCGGCGTCCATAGATGCCAAATGTAGGACTCGGCCCCGCCCCCCCGTGCCCGCATCATTGGTTTTGATTGACAACAGTGGGAACCAATGACTGCACTGCTATCAATCTATCCAATATATGGTAAACGTTCCGCACTACCCCAAACTGTGATAAACCAATGTGAAATTTAGTTTAAATCTATTTTAAAAGTGCATAAAAAACACACAAAATCGCAAATATATGAAACATAAATAATCCTGAGTGCTGCAACTAAAAAACCTTTAACATGAGGTTTTATACAGTATAAAGAAAAAAGTTCAGTGCGCTACTCAAATAATAATGTGAATATAAAGAAATTAAAAAATTATAGTTCATATGGAAAATGATGGTATCATAAACCGGAGGTGTGATTCCTCTTTAAATCTTCAGTAAATCTTCTATGGATCTTCTAAGACAGTGCAGAAATAGGAAAAGGGGGCTGCTTACCAGATTTGATGGATCCCCACCACAGAGATCATGCGAGCCTAAACAAACTCCTCTCGGGGTCAGGAACAGCTCGTCTTTGAGTAGAGGCAGACTTCCCTCCACGCCTGGAATCACACCTCCGGTTTATGATACCATAATTTTCCATATGAACTATAATTTTTTCATTTCTTTATATTCACATTATTATTTGAGTAGCGCACTGAACTTTTTTCTTTATCAATCTATCCAATCAGGACATGAGACACCGGCCGGAGTTTGTGTGCTCATTCTCGTCGTGAGAATTTCAGGGCTCAGGTAAGTATAAGGGGGGCTCGGGGGCGCTGCTGCAGTAAAGAAGGATTTTCACCTTAATGCATAGAAAGAAAGAAA
Organism: Lithobates clamitans; assembly: GCA_037952925.1. Taxonomy (NCBI): domain Eukaryota; kingdom Metazoa; phylum Chordata; class Amphibia; order Anura; family Ranidae; genus Lithobates; species Lithobates clamitans. The sequence continues at coordinate 125,912 of JBBGZY010000248.1, forward strand.
GAAAGAAAGAAAGAGTGTTTATAACCCCTTTAAGACTATGGCAGGGAGTTTTTTCTTAGTCAGGAGGTTGATAAGGTCTATTGTGTGTCTTGTGTTATCTCCTGAATGTCTTGTTCGGACAAAGCCTACCTGATCTTTATGTATCAGTGACGGCAACAGCGGTGAGAGTTTGTTGGCTAGAATTTTAGTAAATACTTTATAATTCAAGTTTAATAGAGCCATGGGTCGGCAATTATCAGGTATTGAAGGGCCCTTCCCTGGCTTTGGGATAACAGTTATGAATGCGTGTAAAAACTGGGAATGAGGAAGGGTACCTTTCAATAAGAATGAGAATAGATTCAACAGGTATGTGGCTAGAGTTGGGATAAAAGTTTTGTAGTATGTATAGGGCGGCCCATCAGATCCTGGACACCTATGGGACAGTAAAAGTTTAATTACTTCTGCTATTTCCTCATCAGTGATCAAGTTAAGCTTAGCTCGTTGTTCAGAGGATATCTTAGGTAGTGGTAAAGAAGCCATAAAGGTGTCAAACTTTTCTTGCGTAAATTGGGAAAGTGGATCAGAGCTCAGACAGTTATAGAGGCCCTTTTAGAATTCACCAAACACCTTAGACATGCTCCGAGGTCAGTAAGTAGGAGTTCCATTCAGCTGCATTAAATGATCAGGTATAGATAAAAAAAAGGACGTGGTTTGAGTCTATTAACTAGCATCCTATGTGGCTTTTTAGCTTACTCATAGAACTTTTGTCTGGACCACAGCAATGATTTAGATAACCTGTTCATGTCTAATGACTTAATAAGGTTACGAACTGAAACCACAGTAGGGGAATGAAGTAAGCGTGTCTCCGCTGTACGTAACTGAGTAAGTAGCTCAGCTTTCAGCTTAGTGGATTCTCGTCTCATGCAAAAGTCAGCAGAGATGCACTCACCTCTAAAAAGAGCCTTGTGGGCTTCTCACAAGGTGGAGATCTTCAACACGAACCTTCATTTATGTGAAAAAATTCAGACAATTTCTGTTGCAATTGACTTCTAATTTCAGGATTATGCAGTAGGGATTCGTTGAGACGCCAATGACATGTTTTGGTCATTGGAGCGAATAACACAAGGTCTAGATTAAAAGGTGCATGATCAGACCATGTGATAGGGTTTATCTCTGAGGAGACTACGTTAGGTAATAAAGGTGCAGTCAGAAAGAAATGATCAAGTCTAGAATATAATTTGTGAGGTGGAGAGTAAAACTTATATCGTTTTTGGGTGGCATGCTTCACCCCCCATGTATCAAAAATATTGTTGGATAGAATTAACTTGCGAAAAGAAGTGGAAAGTTTTTGTGCTTGAATGGTTTGAAACAGGGTGCACCTATCTTTGGTTGGGGACATGCACATAATAAAATCTCCTCCTATGACCATAAAGGGCTGAGAGAAAGTCTGCAACGTCTCAAAGACCTTAGTGAGAAAACCAATCTGTCCCGAATTAGGAGCATAGATATTAGCCAGATGTATTTAGTTGAGCACAACTCAGAAGGATATACCGACCATGTGGGTCTAAAAAGGAACAAAGATTTTGTATAGGGCTAGAGCGTTTAATCAAAATCACTAATCCAGCTTTCTCGGAGGGTTCAAATGCCACAAAAGCAGCGGGGAAGTGCTTGGAGGCAAACTTGAAAGAGCTTCCAAGTCAAAAATGTGTCTCCTGACTCATGATCACATCTCCCTTGGAAGACTTGAATTCCTTCAAAGCTAACCATCTTTTATGGATGGAATTCAAGCCCTTCACATTACATGAAAAGACTTTAAGAACCATGATATATCATATAAACAAACAGCAATTGTAGTAAGAATTTTAAGGGTACAGATAATGTTCCTTGGTGCATAGAACGGTAAATACATTGAGAAACATTTGAAGTGATAGTGCGATATGGTTACAGTAAAATCACAACTGGAAACCAAAAGTAGGTTAAAAATAAACCTGAAAAGAAAAGTGAAAAAACAAAAATAATAAGAAAAAAAAACATTGTGGAAGACCCGAAGGAAAAATCACCCTCAGGAATCCAAGGCAATGGCCTAGGATTATAGTGAGGTGCATGGCTGCCTGCAAGATCCAATGAGTAGGTCTCGTCTCCTCTGAGAAGCATTTAAAAGACTCAGGCTGGAGTCAAACAGGGTAACAGGAAAATAACAAGAACCTGCAGGGAGGTAGAGGGGTGATCCATTGAGAATAGGTAGGTGACTCTAAAACTGGAGTCCAAAGCATGACCAAAAAAGTTACTGTTCATCCACGAATTTCAAGAAGAACCTCAGAAAGCAGACGGTCATCAAGTAGGAGATCTGCAAGGAGCGGCCTGTGGAGGAGTTGAAGAAGCTTTCTGCGATCTCCGCCGCACTGGGGTCCAGATCTTGGCCGGTGTCAGAAGTGTCTTTGAAGTCGGAGTGGGTAGCTGGAGTTCCTCCTCAGGAATAGGTGGAAGGCCCAGATTGCGAATGAATGCCTCGCTTTCATGAAGATCCTTCAATGAAAATTGGACGCCATCTTTGAATGCAGAAAGGCGAAAGGGGAAACCCCAACGGTAGGCAACTTGATATTTTTGTAGATGAGTGGTGACAGGTCAGAGTCTACGCCTCTTAGCCAGAGTAATGGATGAGAGGTCGCTGAAGATTTGAATCTTGGCCTCCTTTAAATTCTATTTGAGTCTTATTGCGCGTGGCAACAGTAAGGGCTTCTTTACTTTCGTAGTAGTGAAAGCGAACAATAATGTCTCTTGGATTGAAACCAGAAGGGGATTTTGGGGCCAGAGATCTGTGTGCTCTGTCAAGACACCAATCTATATCTGGGATTTGAGGTGCCAATGTACCAAACAGACCCAGGAGATATGGGCGCAGTTCTTTATCTTTGATAAATTCAGGAACACCACAGATCTTTAAGTTTTGATGGCGTTCCCTATTTTACAAATCTTCCTGCTGTATTTGGAGTTGGGAAACTGTGTGCTTGATGGCTGCATTGTCTTCTTCAAGAACATGCATCTATTAAACAAGCTCATCAAATTTGCTTTCCACTACATCAGTGCATTCCCCCAGTTGATCAATCTCCCCCCTGAGCTCCCGTGCAATTTTCCCAACCTCTTTAGTGATATTATGAGTCAAGTCCTGCAGCAGGGTTTGCAACTTTAAGTCCAGCACAGCCACAGTCACCATTGCAGTAGGTTCTGACAACTGGGTTTGCAGGGGTGTATAATCTCTGTGTGACATACCTTCAGCCGTTAGCTGTAAATCAGCGGGATTCGACGAGTCGGACTGGATTACTCGAGGCCTAAGAAGGTAGCGAACCATGTTGTATAGGCTGGGACTGTGGGGGTGGGATATATCCATAATAAATGTACCTCTGGAACCCAATTTTTCCCATGAGACGTCTAGACACTTCTGGCATTCAATGGTGAGGCTCCCAGGGCTGTGGATGCTAGTGTAGCAGTGCAGGAGCCGTGGAAAAGGAGACGGGGACCGGAGTTTGAGTCTCACGTGTCCACCATCTTGCAAGCCGTGCATGCGCCTCCCATACTACTCCTTTAATGCTCGCACACCACACATATGCATCCATAAAGGCAGAGGTTTGTGTGCTAAGAGTGAACGCCTCCCAGCACAGTGGTGAGCTGTCATAGAAAGCTTCAAGTCTCTGTTTATGTTTGTGCTCCCAATCTTGTGACCACTGTGACAGCCAAAGACAAGGGAATTCACCTTACCTCCTCCCGGTGTTACCCAGGTAAAGTAAGAAGGTGCAGGAAGGGGTTTAATAACATGCTTAGGGGATGTCTTAGGCCTGCACGAGTAGAATGCCTGTATGAAACAAAGAGTTTTCTTCAAATGACATTTACCAGTCATCTTTATTTTGCTATTAAAAAAATGGCACGGGAATCCCCACTAAAATCCTTGATAAGGATCTGGTAAAGATTTGCAGAAACCCCAAGCAAAAGAGGGTTTAGCCCCCCCCCCCCCAATCACCAACTAAACACAGATTACCAAAGTATGTTAGTTTAAGGTCTGAGCCTCTTTCTGAGATTTGTTGTTTACAAGTTAAAAACAGTTTTTTTGCTAGAAAATTACTTAGAACCCCCAAACATTATACTTTTTTTTTCTAACACCCTAGAGAATAAAATGGCGGTGTGACTTTTTGTCACATCGTATTTGCGCAGCGGTCTTACAAACACACTTTTTTGGCAAAAAATACACTTTTTTTAATTAAAAAGTAAGACAACAGTAAAGTTAGCCCAATTTTTTTTTATATATTAAAAGCATAGGCGTGCGGACAGAGTGTGCCTGGTGTGCCTGGGCACACCGTAATCACGCTGTGCTGCACAGATTCCCCCTGCTGCTTGGCTGCAGAAGAAGGGACTGGGAAATCTCTGTCTTAAAAGTGAGACATCAGGGGTCTGTTTAGACCTCTGATATCTCACCAAAGCCCCCAATAGATCCAAAAAATTGTATATATATATATATATATATATATATATATATATATATATATATATATATACACACACACACACACACATGTGTTTGAGTTTTGGCTGCACGCTCTAAAGCCATGGTCTGCGCACATCTATGATTGAAAGATAATGTTACATCAAGTAAATTGATACCCAACATGTCACGCTTCAAAATTGTGCCCGCTCGTGGAATGGCGACAAACTTTTACCCTTAAAAATATCCATAGGCGACATTTAAAAAATTCTACAATTTGCACGTTTTGAGTTACAGGACTAGGACTAGAATTATTGCTCTTGCTCTACCGTCACGGCGATACCTCACATGTGTGGTTTGAATACTGTTTTCATATGCGGGCGCTACTCACATATGAGTTCGCTTCTGCCCGTGAGCTAGTCGGGACGGGACGCGTTTAAATTTTTATTTTTTTCTTATTTATTTTACCTTTTATTTTTTATTTTTACACTGTTTTTTTTTTTTTTAATTTTGTCACTTTTATTCCTTTTACAAGGAATGTAAACATCCCTTGTAATAGAAAAAAAGCATGACAGGACCACTTAAATATGAGATCTGGGGTCAAAAAGACCTCAGATCTTATATTTACACTAAAATGCAATAAAAATGTAATAAAAAAAATGTTGTCATTTAAAAAAATGGCCCTTTAAGAGCTGTGGGCAGAAGTGACGTTTTGACGTCGCTTCCGCCCTGCAATGATATGGAGACGGGTGGGGGCCATCTTCCCCTCACTCGTCTCTATGTCAGGCTAGGGAAAACATCCGATCACCTCCACCGCTGCCGATGGCTCCGGTAAGCGGCGGGAGGGGAGCCCCTCTCCCGGCGGCGATAAAAGTGATCTAGCGGTGAATCCGCAGCAGAGACCACTTTTATCTGACAGCGGACCACCCGCTGAAGGAGAGGATACCGGGGTTATGGCAGCTAGCTGCTGCCATAACAATGATATTCCTCTTCAAATTACTGACGTACAATGACGGTGGGCAGTCCGAAAGTGGTTAAAAATATGCCTATGCAATATACATTCACTATCACACAATCACAATGATTGATGTTTTGCTGATCGTCAGCTGCAAATGACAACTCACCTGCTGAATGTCAATACCATCAATTACATCCCCCAGTATACCAGCTTTTTTTATATTATTTAAAACAAGCTGGTGGGTGGCCAGGAAATAAATTTATTTGTGGTGGTAGTAATACCGCCACTAAATTAATCAATTATGGCTGCAACAACCAGAGGTTTGGGTGGACAAACATGTAATTAGTTAACCTGTTTGGAATACCTCAGACTAACCTCAGACAGTTCAGGTCAAATTTAGCATTCACCCAAACCTGAAGTATATACCTGTTCTTGAAAATAGAATTGATATACTAAACAAATATGCTTGTTATGGCTAAAAAAAACTGCAGTATTGCTCCCATCCCCTCACACACAATGTTACCAGGAAAGGATTATTAACATTTTCCCATGGGTTAAAGTGGTTGTAAAAAATATGAACTATGATCAAAGCATATCCCCCTATGGTATGTACTTGTCTCAATCCAGATTACTAAGTGCCTGCTTTCTGTCTGCTGCCTCATTCCTTTTCTATCAGCATGAGCAATTTAATCTTGGCATATCACATGAGGCCATTCACTTCACTGTGTATATGTATGGGGTTTATATATATATATATATACATATATATATATATATGTATATATATATATATATATATATATATATATATATATATACATATATATATATATCTACACAGACCTATCTATCACTAATTGTGGTGGGGCAAGACTTGGGTTATCAAGCCAACTCTGCCAAATGAGATTAAATTTGTTAACCGCTTTTCGATGGCGCTAAGCTAACTGTTCTCTAGGTAGAAGGGAATTAACCTACGCAATTGTGCCTTAGTAGGCACAGGGGCAGCCAACCAAAATCGGGCGATCAGCTTTCTAGCTAGGTACAGTAATCTAGTCACCATAGTATAACCACTTCAGCCCCGGAAGGATTTACCCCCTTCCTGACCAGAGCACTTTTTACAATTTGGCACTGCGTCGCTTTAACTGCTAATTGAGCGATCATGCAATGCTGTACCCAAACGAAATTTGCGTCCTTTTCTTCCCACAAATAGCGTTTCTTTTGATGGTATTTGATCACCTCTGCCGTTTTTATTTTTTGCGCTATAAACGGAAAAAGACTAAACATTTTGAAAAAAAAATGATATTTTCTACTTTTTGTTATTAAAAAAATCCAATAAACTCAATTTTAGTCATACATTTAGGCCAAAATGTATTCGGCCACATGTCTTTGGTAAAAAAAATGTCAATAAGCGTATATTTATTGGTTTGCGCAAAAGTTATAGCGTCTACAAACTAGGGTACATTTTCTGGAATTTACACAGCTTTTCGTTTATGACTGCCTATGTCATTTCTTGAGGTGCTAAAATGGCAGGGCAGTACAAAACCCCCCCAAATGACCAAATGACCCCATTTTGGAAAGTAGACACCCCAAGGAAATTGTTGAGAGGCATGTTGAGCCCATTGAATATTTATTTTTTTGTCCCAAGTCATTGAATAATGACAAAAAAAAAAAATACAAAAAGTTGTCACTAAATGATATATTGCTCACACAGGCAATGGGCATATGTGGAATTGCACCCCAAAATACATTCAGCTGCTTCTCCTGAGTACGGGGATACCACATGTGTGGGACTTTTTGGGAGCCAAGCCGCGTACGGGGCCCCGAAAACCAAGCATCGCCTTCAGGATTTCTAAGGGCATAAATTTTTGATTTCACTCCTCACTACCTATCACAGTTTTGTAGGCCATAAAATGCCATGATGGCACAAACCCCCCCCCCCCCAAATGACCCCATTTTGGAAAGTAGACACCCCAAGCTATTTGCTGAGAGGCATGTTGAGTCCATGGAATATTTTATATTTTGACACAAGTTGTGGGAAAGTATCATTTAGTGACAACTTTGTGCAAAAAAAAAAAATGTGTCTTATTCCCGCAACTTGTGTCACAATATAAAATATTCCATGGACTCGACATGCCTCTCAGCAAATAGCTTGGGGTGTCTACTTTCCAAAATGGTATATATAATAGGGAGTTTGGGACTTTAAATGAAGCGATTTGGAATGCGGAGGATTAACATTGTAATTTTATTAATATTAGTAAGTATATAGTAAAGGAATTTCATGTGTATATACAGACATACATATATAATTGGCACAAAATTATAGGCATATTAGATGGAAAAGTACAAGCAGTAGAATACATAATTACACTGGATAGATCATGGTCAAAGTAATGTTGGTATAAAATAACATATAGCCTATAGGTGCCAGGGATGGCATATCCAGTAGCTGATAATAAAATTGCATAGCAAAATGATATAATCATGATATTAGTAAATTAATGACATCAAGGTAACAATGGATAGAATTCTGGCATCAATTGTAGCTCGACGCGTTTCGTGGATGATTTTGTCCACTCATCAGGAGCTGATGCATAGTAATCCTGTAGGATATATACATATAGTCAACCTCAATCCATATAGAGAGGAATAAAACAAAACAAAAAATCCTGGAAAGATTTTGGCCAGACAAGCACTTACCAACCCTGACACTGAGCGTGGCGCGTGGCAGATGTCATGGAGTGGGCCGGGGACAACAAACCCCGTAGCGGGAGCTGAGGCAGCATGTAATGTCTGGATGACATCAGGTAATAAAATGACAATGTATGGGTAGTGAAATGATCTCCATGTGGCAGTGATGATAAAACATGAATTGTCAGAGAGTAGAAATACCTGAGGATAAATGTTAAGAAATATAGTATATCAGTATTCGTTCAAAACAGAGTAGGTTATATTAAGTATTATATAGTATAAATAATGTATACAAAGATACTTGTATATGAAGATTACTGATGAGTAATACAATAGAAGTCATATAATAAAGGAGATCTGATTAAGGGAATGAATGTGACAATAATGATGGGGCATAGCTTGTCAGAAAAGGATATCTGGGAATGAATAATGGAAGTGGTGTATAATTATATATTAATAAAAATAAAGCAAATTGCGTTGAGGAATAATATAAATGATGTACCCAGAGATGCCCATGTTTGGAAAGTGCTCGTAGATAATGCAGTGAAGGTTGTATAATAAAAAGGAGATCTAATAGAAAAAATAAATGGTGAAAAATCTGGGTATGTATGAGTTAATGGGTAGGGGGAATGTGAAAAATTATGTAAAAAAATTAGTACAAGAAACAAGGTGTAGAGTGCAACAGAGCGGAAAGCATGACAGTGAGGGTAAGCATGAAAGGGTTTACCTGATGCTGCATAACATTCACAGCTAGCAAGATGAAATCAGCTAGTGTGCAGAGACCCCAAGGGGATACTGGCCGTGTAAGCAGCTGGCTCCAATTGGGGGACCTATATACACATGCCGCCAATGCCACGTGCGTGAGCCTGCGGGAGGAGGGAAGCGGTGTCCGCACCTGAGCTGAATGACTGCTCAGTGTTTGGCGCCACAAAACCCTGTCCCAAATGGTAATCACGCAGATGACGCTCCAGACGTCGCCGCGGTGACATCATATTCAACGTCCCGTGTATGATGCAGGGAACGTGGCGCCGATGCGCCGAGGGGTATCCATCCAGACCTCCTAAGGGGGAGGGGGAGGAAGGATCCACAGGGCGCATCGCAGCTCCCACGCCGAGGAGAGACAAGCCCCAACGCAAAACCACGCCAAATGGACATGCTGGCTCAGAGCAGTGGCAGAGCAATGGGAATTAGTGAATGACAAAACATAAAAATATTGATGATAATGACAAATATAAAATTGTATATAACAACCAGTGCTGGAAATGCCATCAATGCTAACATTGTGTAGAGTAAATGAAGGCATACATAATATGTACAGAATATATAACTATTCCAGAAATTCAGCCCCAATAAGGGCATGTGTTAAACCTCTCGCGTAGATAGCAGGGGAACACTGCTAATCCAACTTTCCAAATGCTTCCATCCCGGTACTAAGTTTTGCAGTAGAAGGGGAATTGGGACTTTAAATGAGGCGCATTAGTCGCCTCCATCCCGAAATTAGGTATATATAATAGGGAGTTTGGGACTTTAAATGAAGCGATTTGGAATGCGGAGGATTAACATTGTAATTTTATTAATATTAGTAAGTATATAGTAAAGGAATTTCATGTGTATATACAGACATACATATATAATTGGCACAAAATTATAGGCATATTAGATGGAAAAGTACAAGCAGTAGAATACATAATTACACTGGATAGATCATGGTCAAAGTAATGTTGGTATAAAATAACATATAGCCTATAAGTGCCAGGGATGGCATATCCAGTAGCTGATAATAAAATTGCATAGCAAAATGATATAATCATGATATTAGTAAATTAATGACATCAAGGTAACAATGGATAGAATTCTGGCATCAATTGTAGCTCGACGCGTTTCGTGGATGATTTTGTCCACTCATCAGGAGCTGATGCATAGTAATCCTGTAGGATATATACATATAGTCAACCTCAATCCATATAGAGAGGAATAAAACAAAACAAAAAATGCTGGAAAGATTTTGGCCAGACAAGCACTTACCAACCCTGACACTGAGCGTGGCGCGTGGCAGATGGCATGGAGTGGGCCGGGGACAACAAACCCCGTAGCGGGAGCTGAGGCAGCATGTAATGTCTGGATGACATCAGGTAATAAAATGACAATGTATGGGTAGTGAAATGATCTCCATGTGGCAGTAATGATAAAACATGAATTGTCAGAGAGTAGAAATACCTGAGGATAAATGTTAAGAAATATAGTATATCAGTATTCGTTCAAAACAGAGTAGGTTATATTAAGTATTATATAGTATAAATAATGTATACAAAGATACTTGTATATGAAGATTACTGATGAGTAATACAATAGAAGTCATATAATAAAGGAGATCTGATTAAGGGAATGAATGTGACAATAATGATGGGGCATAGCTAGTCAGAAAAGGATATCTGGGAATGAATAATGGAAGTGGTGTATAATTATATATTAATAAAAATAAAGCAAATTGCGTTGAGGAATAATATAAATGATGTACCCAGAGATACCCATGTTTGGAAAGTGCTCGTAGATAATGCAGTGAAGGTTGTATAATAAAAAGGAGATCTAATAGAAAAGTGGGTTAGTGGGTTAGTGGGTTCATTTGGGGGGGTTTTGAACTGTCCTGGCATTTTATGCACCACATTTAGAAGCTTATGTCACACATCACCCACTCTTCTAACCACTTGAAGACAAAGCCCTTTCTGACACTTTTTGTTTACATAAAAAAATTAATTTTTTTTGCAAGAAAATTACTTTGAACCCCCAAACATTATATATTTTTTAAAGCAAATGCCCTACAGATTAAAATGGTGGGTGTTTCATTTTTTTTTTCACACAGTAATTGCACAGCGATTTTTCAAACGCATTTTTTGGGGAAAAAACACACTTTTTAAAATTGTAATGCACTAAAACACACTATATTGCCCAAATGTTTGATGAGATAAAAAAGATGATCTTAGGCCGAGTACATGGATACCAAACATGACATGCTTTAAAATTGTGCACAAACGTGCAGTGGCGACAAACTAAATACATTTTTAAAAGCCTTTAAAAGCCTTTACAGGTTACCACTTTAGATTTACAGAGGAGGTCTACTGCTAAAATTACTTCCCTCGATCTGACCTTCGCGGTGATACCTCACATGCATGGTGCAATTGTTGTTTACATTTAATGCCAGACCGACGCTTGCGTTCGCCTTTGTGCGAGAGCAGGGGGGGACGGGGGACAGGGGTGCTTTTTTTTTTTTTCTTTATTATTTTTTTGCTTTTTTATGTTATTTTTAAACTGTTCCTTTCATTTTTATTTTTTTTAATCATTTTTATTGTTATCTCAGGGAATGTAAATACCCCCTATGATAGCAATAGGTAGTGACAAGTACTCTTTTTTGAAAAAAATTGGGGTCTATTAGACTCTGGATCTCTCCTCTGCCATCAAAGCATCTGACCACACCAAGATCGGTGTGATAAAATGCTTTCCCAATTTCCCAATGGCGCTGTTTACATCCGGCGAAATCGAAGTCATGAAATGCTCGTAGCTTCCGGTTTCTTAGGCCATAGAGATGTTTGGAGCCATTCTGGTCTCTGATCAGCTCTATGGTCAGCTGGCTGAATCACCGGCTGCATTCTCAGGTTCCCTGTTGGGACAGGAGAGCCAGAGAAAAACATGGAAGACGGTGGGGGGGCATTCCCTCCCAATGCTTGTAAAAGCAGTCTAGAGGCTAATTAGCCGCTAGGATTGCTTTTACATGAAAGCCGACCGCTGGCTGAAAAGAATGATACCAAGATGATAGCTAAACCTGCAGGCATTATTCTGGTATAACCACTCAAAATCCAGCAACATACCAGTACGTTGCTGGTCCTTGTTGGGCATATATTGTAAACTTTTTTTTCATGCAGCCTGTGGGCTGAACGAAAAAAAGATATTGATCGGTGGGTATGCCCACCATTAGAATACCTCCCTTCATCCACCCACTTCTAATGATGGGCATACATGCACCGTATATATATGCCGAAGCATGGGGGCATCCTCCTGCAAAAGTTAGGAGCAAATCGCTCCTCCACCCACTGCTGCCCCCACGCTTCGGCATATATGCTGAAGTATATAACTGTGGTGGTGAAATCACCTCTGACAGCGCTGGAGTCACGACTTTATGTATCGTGGGAGCAAACGCTGTTGCTGTCAAGATAAATAAATCCGCGCTGCAACTGAATGGCGTACCTGCTAAGCAAATGATGGTTAACAAAAAAACAAAGTAACATTACAGTATAACAGTAATACTTACCATACCTGCAAAGCAAAATACAAAAAAAAAGATAGTAAAAAATAAAACATTTAATGCAACCTGTGGCTACCTAAAATATATATATGCCGAAGCATCAGGGCATCCTCCCGCAAAAGGCAGGAGCAAATCGCTCCTCCACCCACCGCTGCCCCCACGCTTCGGCATATATGCTGAAGTATGTAACTGTGGTGGTGAAATCACCTCCGACAGCGCTGGAGTCACGGCTTTATGTATCGTGGGAGCAAACGCTGTTGCTGTCAAGATAAATAAATCCGCTCTGCAGCTGAATGGCGTACCTGAAAATAAAAAAGTGGTTAACAATAAAAAAACAAAGTATAAAAAAATTGCATACCTATAAAGCAAACATGATAAAAACATAACCATAAAACATTGCAGTATAGAATACAATAAAAAAGAGCAGAACAATAGAGAGAGAATAGAGAGAGAACAATAAAACAACAACTATTTTTGTTTTTTTATTTTATATATTTTTTTGTATTTTTTTCTTTTTTTTTACTTTTTTTTGTTTTTTTTTGTTTTTTTTACACTTTTTTTTGTAACTTTAACTTTTTTAACTGGTACCAGGTTTGGGTCTCTCAAAATGCGACAGCATCTTGGGAGACCCTGTGAAAGTGTGTCCTAGTCTGTGCAGTGCTGTACCCTACGCTAATACTCCACTAGTGTATGGTAGCGTTCAAAACATTCACCAATGCAAAGACCAGGATTGCCAGGACAGAGGGGACAATAATACCGGGTGTCACGCCTAAATCTGCGCTTGCTGCAGACACAACATCTTTTTTGGGGGGCTCGTTGGGTAGGGGTACTAGGGAGGACATATTGAAAATGCCTCTCATGCAGCCGGCTTACTGCATTTGGTTGGGGATGGTGAGGTGGAGCACCGTCTGGATACAGAAGGGCTCTGACGATCTCTTCCTGGAATTTAAGGAAGGATCCAGTCTGTCCTGAACCTCTGTATAGCACATGAGCGTTCAGCAAAGCCAATTGAAATAAATAAACAGACACTTTTTTGTACCAGCGTCTGGCCTTACGGGCAATTAGGTACGGCGCCAACAACTGGTCGTTGAGGTCCACCCCTCCCATATTAAGGTTATATTTGTGGACACAGAGGGGTTTCTCCACAACACCGTCGTGTCTGCATGAAGGGAGGTAAGAACGAAAACATTCTTATTGTCCCTCCACTTCATAGCGAGCAAGTTATTACACTGCAAGCAGGCTCTCTCCCCCAGCCTAAGATGGGAATTAGGTCGCACGGTGCCACATGCTCCAATCTGATGATCAAAAAGGTGGCTAAAAAGTGGCACGCTCGTGTAATAATTGTCCACGTACAAGTGGTACCCCTTTCCGAATAAGGGTGACACCAAGTCCCACACTATCTTGCCAGCGCTTCCTATGTAGTCAGGGCAGTTTGTCGGCTCTACGTGACTATGTTTGCCCTCGTAAACCATAAAAATACATGTATAGCCTGTGGCCCTGTCACAGAGCTTATACATCTTGACCCCGTATCTGGCACGCTTGCTGGGAAGGTACTGTTTGAATGACAAGCGGCCAGAAAATTTAATCAGGGACTCATCAACGCAGACAACTTGATGGGGAGTAAACAAGTCTGCAAAACATTGGTTGAAGTGGTTTACGAGGGGCCCATATATGTAGAGCCGATCGTATCCAGGGTCTCCTTGAGGACGACATAGTTCATTGTCGTTGAAGTGCATGAACCGCAAAATCTGCTCATATCGTGCCCTGGCCATGGAAGCAGAGAACAAGGGCGAATGGTAAATTGGGTCAGTGGACCAATATGACCGCAACTCACTCTTTTTTTTTTCAAGCCCATGAGGAGAGAAAGGCCCAGAAAGATCTTAAATTCAGAAACCATAGTTGGTTTCCAATCTCTGGCAAGGGAGGACTGGGGATGAGCGGTGATGTGTTGACCAGCGTACAAATTGCTTTGGTCCACAATAGATCTATAGAGATCTTCGGTGAAAAACAGCGAATAAAAATCCAGTGGCGTAAAGTCAACTGTTTCCACCTGAATTCCGGGTTGGCCAGTGAATGGGGAAGTACGGGTGCTGCAGAAGTGGTGGGTACCCAATTCGGATTGGTGAATGCAGCAGGAAGGGCACTATGGGCACGACGGGCCTGTGTTTGTCTTCTTGGTGGCAGCGGGACACTACTAGTGCTTGCCACCTCACCAGCTTGAACTGCACTTATGGGACTCGCCACCTCACCACGTGATACTGCAGTGCTGGATGTACGACCAGGGTGTACTAGGCAGCTGGTGCTTGCCAGTTCACCAGAAGGAATAGCGGCACTAGTGCTTCTCTGCTCCATACGAGAGCCCTGCGGTTCTTGCACTTCAAGGACATGAGAAGAAGATTGGAGTCTGGTACGCCTGACCTTAGCAGGGACCACAACTCCGTCGTCAGAGCTATCTGTCATGGAGCCGCTGTCCTCTACAGGATCATATTCTGAGCCTGAATCTGACAGATGAGTGACTTCCTCTTCACTATCTGTCATGCTCAGAAACGTGTAGGCCTCTTCACTAGTGTACCTTTGATTTGCCATTTTGGGCTCTAAATTTAGGGGTACACTAGTGAGACTCACAGGCAAAAAAGCTCCTGACTGTTAGCGACTGATTCAAAACGCTACCAAAAAACTGTTAGCGATCGCAGGGATCAGGCCTGACTCTGCGAATGCTGCAGTTATGTGTGCTTAGTGTTTTGTAAGTGTCAGTGATCGATCGATACTGCACTTGGGTGGGCTGGGCTGGGCTGGGCCGAGGGGCAAAATGCAGGTGCTAGCAGGTATCTGGGCTGATCCCGCTAACACTGCATTTTTTTGGGGGACCCTAAACTGCTGGGGAGTATAGATCTGATCGGATCAGATATCGATCCGTTCAGATACTATAGCACTAAGGGAGGTGTATGCTGCGTGCGTGGGTGTTAGCGGTACTGGCGCTAACCTGACGCTGCCTGGGGCGATGCAGACCTTATCTGATCCTAAAAACGTAACTTATATCACCGCCGGGCAATTAGGGAGTTAAACCTTTATAAGGTAATAAACGGCGGGTGCCCTAAAACTATAATAAACTATAATAAACTATAAAAAAATAAACTAACTAACTGGTGAAAGGGTTAACTAGGGGGCAATCAGGGGGTTAAAACCTTTAGCAGGTAGTATATGGGGGTCCCTGTCGCTTTAAAAAACTGACAGCGAACCTATATACTTACCTCCCTAACTGGCGTCACCTGTGTCACTAATACAGCGATCAGAAAAACGATCGCCTAGCGACACTGGTGACGGGGGGTGATCGAGGGGTTAATCTTTATTAGGGGGGTTAGGGGGGTACCCTAGACCTAAAGGGGGGTACCCCAGACCTAAAAGGGGCTAACCTAACTGCCCTAACACTTATAACTGTCACTAACTGACACCAATGCAAAAAAAACAAACTGCTATTGGTGTCAGTGTGACAGGGGGTACAGGGGGGTGATCGGGGGGTGATCGGGGGGTGAAGGGGGGTGACAAGTGTGCCTGGCGTGTTCTACTGAACATGTTGTGTTGGTGCAACTTACTTGGATGTCTTCTCTCCTCGGCGCCGGATCGAAAAGACCGGCTCGAGGAGGGATGACATCACTTCCTCTCCCTCTGTTTACATTACAGAGGGAGAGAAAGCATTTCATTTGCTGGGAGCGATCGGGAGGGGGTGGCCATCAATGGATGGCCTCCCCCTCACGTCTCATCGCCCGCGAACAAGAGCCAACCACCTGTGGCACCGGGGGGGGTCCGATCGGACCCCCCGCCCGCAGGAAGGCAATCACGTACCAGGTACGTGATTTTGCCTGCCTGTGCCATTCTGTTCATGTATATTGTCGTTAGGCGGTCGGCAAGTGGATAAATACCTTTTGGATACATTTCAGCATCAATTGCACCCAACATGCACACTAGTGGATCAAGAGATATAGGTGTTTGGGCTAGGTTAGAAATAACCTGTACAATCTCCGCCCAATAGCGGGCAAGTTCCAGGCAGCGCCATATCATGTGTATAAAGTCCCCTCTGACCATTGAGCACTTTGGACATAAAAGAGAATCTCTTTGTCCCCAATTAAAAAGTTTATCAGGTGTACGATAAGCTCTGTGTAAGATGAATATTTGTGAGAGTTTATGTGCATCTGACACAGACACAGCAGGGAGCGCCTCTAGGACCATGTCGCATTGATCACTATCTATAGCTCCGATATTAGTGACCCAGTGAGCTCTACTTTTTAATAATTTGTGATCTTGAAAAGAGGACAATACAGAGTAGGTCAGTGATATCAGGCCTCTGTGGGTGGTAGCTTGCAGAATCTCCCGCAGTAGCAAGGAGCTAGATATGGCTAGGGAAGACCAAGTAAAGTTTAATAAGCTTGTTTGGTGGTCAATAAGAGTATCCAAAGCATTTGGGGGCTCTAGCATTATCCTTCATCAAGACTTAGATATTGCATGAACTTGAAATTAGAGGACTCTACGTGCTAGGCAGCTGCAATTGAGGGTCCAAGTGTTTTTTTTTTAGCCTCACAGTGCTTGAATACCTACTGAAGACTGTAGTGTATATCTGTAATGTTTCAGTCAGTGTATTATTTTATTATCTTGTTATTTTTTTTGTCTGAAATAATATAACTGTAAGAGATGAAAAAAAGCTTTGATAGCATAATTTATCTGACATTATAAAAGGTACACTTCAGATTACATGAAAGAAAGCATCCCAGAGAGGATGTCTATTTTCAGCTCAGAAAAGAAAACAGCCTATTGCCCCACACAGTGCCTATATTGAGAAAAAGAATGAAACTTATTTACAGGAGGACACATTGCTATTTCTAAAATGTAAGGCTGCACCACTGTTATACTTTAAACATTTAAATTATCACAAAATCCTGTTTTGTATGGTTCTTTTGAAAGTAGATTCCAGCAAAAAACTTTTTTTTTTTGGATACAATGGGGGATGGTTAGAACACCCACCAAACATTTGTTGCCTGTGTTCCCATTTGGAAGATTTTGTCTCACTTAATGTCTGTTTTATGTATGTCAGATAGTACATAAGATCACCTTAATTAAAAGGGAAAAGTGTTCTCAATACTCACCGTAATTTTCCTTTTCTGGTCTGTCCTCCCATCAACACACTTTGGGTTAACTGCTCCTTTTAACCCTCAGGACCACCTTCTTCCAGCTTAATACAATTAGGTCCTCCCCCTCTTGTTCTTTGTGTAGCGGCCACTTAGGGAGGGAAGGCAAATTGTGCTGGCGTGAGGACGGACCAGGAAAGGATATTTACGGTGAGTATTGATAACAATTTTCCGTCTTCCTGGTCATCCTCCCATCAGCACACTTTGGGATATACCCTAGCCAATATAGGGTGGGAAAGATAAAGGCAAGTTAGCCAAATTCAATGCTTCATTACTAGAGCTGGGCGAACAGTTCGAGCTGTTCAAAAGTTCGGCCCGAACATCGCCTGTTCGCCCGATTGGCGAACACCTGAATTTGCGGTGATAAGCCTCTTGCTTACAGATCCCCACAACCACCGCCCATTGATGTCAGGAAGAGCCCCCACCCCACATCACGCTGCTATTTTGAGGGAATGTGACCTGGTATGATTTAGGAGGGGGGTGCACTCACTCGCCCTCCCTTTCCTGACCTCCAGGCTACATGCTCGGATAAGGGTCTGGTATGGATTTTGGAGGGGACCCCACACTGTTTTTTTTTTAATTTTGGCATTGGGTTCCCCTTAAAATCCATGCCAGACCTGAAGGGCCTAGTATTGAATGAGGGGGACCCCACGCCACTTTTTTACATTTTAAAAATATAAAATTTAAACATCATGCTTTTTTCTTATTAAATGTCAGTTTTGCTGCAGCAGGTTCCATACACTGTACAGATGTGTCACTTTACAGGTAGACTAAGGGACCCCAAAGGCACTATATTTAACCACTTCCCACTGGCCTATAGAAAAATGACAGCCGGGCGGTGGTTCAGTTATCCTAACTGGGGTTCATATAATGTTCAGCAGGATAACTGCCGGCGCGCATCTGCGGGGGCACGCAGCATGGTGATCGGTGGTGCGGCGTGTCAGTCTGACACACCGCTACACCGATCTCGGTAAAGAACCTGTGATGGAGGCTCTTTACCGCATGATCAGCCATGTCCAATCACGACTGGTCACAGTGTAAACAGAAAGAGCCGTTAATCAGCTATTTCTCACTCGCGTCTGCCAGTCAGTGCCCACTATGGATGCCTGCCACATGTCTCCTCATCAGTGATGCCCAGCAGTGCCACTCATAAGTGTACATCAGAGCCACTTACCAGTGCCCATCCGTGGCCATCAGGGCCCACCTATCAGTGCCCATTTTTGCCCATCCGTGCCACCTATTAGTGCCACCCATAAGTACCCATCAGTGTAGCCTTTCAGTGCCCAAAATAAAAAAAATAATGGTACAAAAAGGCAATCAGATGCCACAAAAATGTGATAGAAATACACAACATATAAAAACGGACAATAATTATGCATCGTATAAGGTCTCCATGCAATAAAAAACCATCAGAAAGAAAAGAGAAAAACAAAAAACAATAAGAAATAAAAAAAAACCTTGCAGCACTTACATAAGGTCAGATTGTCATGGAACCCATACTAATTCAGAACTTGCAGTAGTTAGAGCCAAATCAATCTGAGTGGCGGTAAATGAACCATGGCTCCCATTTCGCATCAAAGTCAGATTTAGAATCATGTAACGTGTGAGAAAAAAATGTTGATTAAAATAATTTGGTCAATACGTGAAATAATTTGTGAAAAAGGTACCACAATAGATTTCCAGTTTAGGGCTTTTGCCCGTTGCATGGCTACACAAGTAGTATGTATAAGTCTCAACAGGTGTCTAGGGACATCAGGGATTTTACCAAAAGAAGGCAATATTCATGTGTCAGAGCAAGGTGTCTGCCCTCCAACGTGTCAATCAAGGTGAATAAATCTTTCCAGGTAGGTTGTAATCTCTCATACTCCCAGAGTATGCATAAGTAGGAACCAGGGAGAAAGCAGCTATGAAAACAGGAGGGGGAGACCTGTGAATAGATAATATTTAGGCATGAAGGAGTATAATACAAGTGTGTGAAAAGTTTCAAATCGGTTTCTCGTATCTTTAGAGATTTAGTGCATTTGCGCATATTAAGCCAGTTAGTCTCCCACTCCTGTTCATTATATTTTGTACCCAAATTCCGCTCCCAGTTAGACATATATAGTAATTTGGACTCATCTTCAATGGTAGCCATAGATTTACAAAGACCAGAAATTAAGCCTTTTGTCGGGGAGCATTCCTGCGAATGAATTAAAATAAGAAAAGGGGGTCCGCAAGGTCCAGGGAATAATGCATTAAAAAAATGGAGTTATAAATAAGTGTGAACTTGTGTCTGTATAGATCTCATAGTTTCAGTGACCCCTGTATTACATCTCAAAATATCTGACTGACGCTACCCCAAAGCACCCTCCCCATGTTGAGGGCTTGTGGCCTGGTAGGGTTCAGGAGGGGGGGCGCTCTGTCATCCTGCGGCCTGCCAGGTTGCGTGCTCGGATAAGCATCTGGTATGGATTTTTGGGGGGACCCCACGTCATTTTTTTTAATTTTGGCGCGGGCTTCCCCTTAAAATCCATACCAGACCTGAAGGGCCTGGTATGCAATTTGGGGGGACCCCCACGCATTTTTTTTTTAAATTTTGGTTCGGGGTTCCCCTTAATATTCATACCAGACCCAAAGACTTATTATATATAAGCCTTTAAAATTAGCACTTTTGATTATTCATGTTCGTGTCCCATAGACTTTAACGGTGTTTGCGTGTTCGAACAAATTTTTTGCCTGTTCGCATGTTCTGCTGCGAACTGAACCGGGGGGTGTTCGGCTCATCTGTATATATAATAATCCATCTCATTCAATGGAATTGTTATATTCCAACACCTTCCCCTGGGCTTATGGACTAGGCCAGGCATCACTAAATGATCGCGGGCCGAATCCGGACCCAGTAGCTGCCCTATGCGGTCCGCAGCCTTGCCAAATAGTTACCTGAGTGTTCTCTCCCCTCTGCTGGCTTGCCTGCCTGCCTGCCCACCGCTGCCACTAACATCATTGATTACATGGGAGGTGCGGCAGGTCTCTCCTTCACATCATCGCATCACTCCCCCTTCCCCCCCTCCCCACACTGCTCTACCTTAGTCACACAAGCCTGGAAGCGCTGCAGGTCCGGACAAAGGGCGGAACTTTTCAAGTTACAAAGCAGGTGATTGGTTTCTAGACATTGGGGCGGTCCCAGCAACCAATCACCTGCCTTTAACTTAAAAAGTCCCGCCCTTTGTCTGGACCTGCAATGCGTGCTTCCCGGATTGTGTGACTAAGGTAGGAAGTGTGGGGAGGGGGAGGAAGGGGGAATGCTGCGTTGATAAAAGGGACAGTCTGACTATTTAATATCAAGGGAGGGAGTCTGTACTGGAGTGGGGGCTGTGATGGGGAGGGGTCTGTACTGGAGTGGGGTCTGTGATGGGGAGGGGTCTGTACTGTAGTGGGGTCTCTGATGGGGAGGGGTCTGTGATGGAGTGGGGTCTGTGATGGAGTGGGGTCTGTGAGGGAGTGGGGTCTGTACTGGAGTGGGGTCTGTGATGGGGAGGGGTCTGTGATGGGGAGGGGTCTGTACTGGAGTGGGGGTCTGTGATAGAGTGGGGGTCTGTGATAGAGTGGGGTCTGTGTTGGAGTGGGGTCTGTGTTGGAGTGGGGTCTGTGTTGCAGTGTGATAGAGTGGGGTCTGTGATAGAGTGGGGTCTGTGATAGAGTGGGGTCTGTGATGGAGTGGGGTCTGTGATGAAGTGGGGTCTGTGATGGGGAGGGGTCTGTGATAGAGTGGGGTCTGTGATACTGTGGGGTCTGTGATAGAGTGGGGTCTGTGATGGAGTGGGGTCTGTGATGGGGAGGGGTCTGTGATAGAGTGGGGGTCTGTGATAGAGTTGGGGTCTGTGATGGAGTGGGGTCTATGATGGGGAGGGGTCTGTTATGGAGGGAGTCTGTAATGGAGTGGGGTCTGTGATGGGGAGGGATCTGTGTTGGAGTGGGGTCTGCGTTGGAGTGGGGTCTGTAATGTGGGGGGTCTGTGATGGAGTGGGGTCTGTAATGGGGGTCTGTGATGGAATGGGGTCTGTGTTGGAGAGGGGTCTGTGATTGAGGGGGGATCTGTGTTGGAGTGGAGTCTGTGATGGAGTGGAGTCTGTGATGGGGAGGGGTCTGTGATAGAGTGGGGGTCTGTGATAGAGTTGGGGTCTGTGATGGAGTGGGGTCTATGATGGGGAGGGGTCTGTTATGGAGGGAGTCTGTAATGGAGTGGGGTCTGTGATGGGGAGGGGTCTGTGTTGGAGTGGGGTCTGTGTTGGAGTGGGGTCTGTAATGTGGGGGGTCTGTGATGGAGTGGGGTCTGTAATGGGGGGTCTGTGATGGAATGGGGTCTGTGTTGGAGAGGGGTCTGTGATTGAGGGGGTATCTGTGTTGGAGTGGAGTCTGTGATGGAGTGGGGTCTGTGATGGAGGGGGGATCTGTGATGGAGGGGGGATCTGTAATGGAGTGGGGTCTGTGATGGAGTAGGGGCTGTGATGGAGTAGGGTCTGTGATGGGGAGGGGTCTGTTATGGAGGGAGTCTGTAATGTAGTGGGGTCTGTGATGGAAAGGGGTCTGTGTTAGAGTGGGGTCTGTGATGGAGGGGGGATCTGTGATGGAGTGGGGTCTGTGATGGAGTGGGGTCTGTGTTGGAGTGGGGTCTGTGTTGGAGTGGGGTCTGCAATAGGGGGGGTCTGTGATGGAGTGGGGTCTGTGTTGGAGACGGGTCTGGGATGGAGGGGGGATCTGTGATGGAGTGGGGTCTTTGTTGGAGTGGGGTCTGTGATGGAGTTGGGTCTGTGATGGAGGGGGGATCTGTGATGGAGGGGGGATCTGTGATGGAGGGGAAATCTGTGATGGAGGGGGGATCTGTGATGGAGGGGGGATCTGTGATGGAGTGGGGTCTGTGATGGAGGGGGGATCTGTGATGGAGGGGGGATCTGTGTTGGAGTGGGGTCTGTGTTGGAGTGGGGTCTGTGTTGGAGTGGGGTCTGTGTTGGAGGGGGGTATGTGGTGGAGAGGATCTGTGATTGGGGGATCTGTGTTTGTGGGGGGGTCTGTGATGGGGTGGAGGGGTCTGTAATTGGGGTGGGAGAGGGGCTGTGATGGAGGGGGTCTTTAAAGGGACATGCTGTGATGGGACGGTCTATAATGGGTTGGCGGGTCTCTGATGGGGACTGTGATGTAAAAGGGAGAGATGTGCTGTGAAGGGGGGACTGAGGTCACTGATGTAAGGGCTTCTTCACACTTGTGCAGAGATCTATGTTTTCTCTGCCCTAGAAAAACACAGGTATCTACAAGGGTAATAGAAAACAATTGTGACGTGCACAAGAGGCTGTGATGTGAAGGACCTGAGTCATCACCAATATGACACTCGGACCTCCGCTGGAAGAAAATTTTACTGACCGGACCCCGTGAATTTTAATTCAGTACCCCTGGACTAGGCTATTACCTCCCTGCTCAATATGCATGGGAAAGTAGAGATCCACAGACTTGTGCTCCTACTAACTTTAACCAATACCCTACTTAAAACCTCATGCGGCGAGATTGCTTGCACCTTCTTTTCCCCTTATGCTGTAAGCTATCCTTCACATCCTGCAACGATCACTTATCACACGACTTATGTCATCAACTTCAGCGTCTCTCCTACCAACAACTCCTCAACCAAATTCCCTCCTTGATTCATGGTGTGAACAAAACCCCACAAGGAAACAATACACGCATTATTCTCATCCCCACAAACCTTGTAAGCATTGTTACTTCACCCCTTATACTTGATTCATTAATCATACCGTGCTCATGGTCAGACCATAATGCTGTCATGATGACTTTCTCCTCACTGGTCCCAAAACCCAATCTCCGTACCTGGTATATCAATGACAGCCTATTAACCAATCCAAAATATAGACAAGATATAGAAAATGCTATACAGGATTATCTTACAAATAACACACCCATGCATACAGATCCCCTGACATTATGGGAAGCCCTCAAACCATCCATCAGAGGGATTTGCATAAGCCAAGCATCATACCAACATAAACTAAAGAGACAACTACATAAACAACTAGACAAAGCTTTCTACCCTGCTTCAGAGAATGTTCAAAATATGCCCTTTCCGTTAAACAAACAAACCTATGATAAAGCACAATTAGAACTAGATTTATTTTTGACCGACTCGGTGGAAAAAATTCTCTGAAAGTCCTCACACGCTTTCTACATGAAAGCAAATAAGCCGAACACATTCTTAGCCTTAACCCTACATAAAGTAGACTATACCCCCAAACCAATTCGACTTCAACTTACCAAAAACACCTATTCCAGTAACCCAAAAAAAAATTCTCAATGAGTTCCGCAGGAGACTTGCTGACCTATATCGGGATACTCATAAATTTAACCAAACACACTTTAATTCCCTTCTATCCTCTATTCAAGTCCCCTCCCTCTCCGCTGCTCAAAAAGAAAAGAAAAGAATCTGACCTCAGATTCAGAAGTCTGCACAGCTATAAAATCATTAAAACCACACAAACGCCCTGGCTCTGTCAGCTTTTCAACAACATACTGTAAACAATTTGCTACCTTACTGTCCCCTCTAATGCCCCGTACACACGGTCGGACTTTGTTCGGACATTCCGACAACAAAATCCTCGGATTTTTTCCGACGGATGTTGGCTCAAACTTGTTTTGCCTACACACGGTCGCACAAAGTTGTCGGAATTTCCGATCGCCAAGAACGCGGTGACATCAAGCACGTACGACGAGACTAGAAAAGGCCAGTTCAGAACCAAGCGAGGCACCCTTTGGGCTCCTTTTGCTAATCTCCTGTTAGTAAAAGTTTGGTGAGAGACGATTCGCGCTTTTTCAGACTCGTGGCTTTCAGATCGTTTTCTGCCATTCAGTTTGTGCTTGTGGGTTTGTATTTGCTCTTCAGTGCATGCAGTCAGTTCGTATCGGAGTTTTCTGTGCGATCTTGTCCGCTCGTTGCTGTTTTTCAGGTCGCTCTTCACAGGCCTTGCTGTTCTTCAGTGCGTTCTGTTACTTCGTTCTGAGCAGCCGACCGTTTTCTAGCCATGTTTCGTATGCGTACTCCTCGTACAGTTCGTGCTGTGCGGGGGCTTGGTGTTGGGGTCCTGACCTTGACACAAGTCCAGTCCATGAACAGGGTGGGGAGGAGTTCATGGACCAAGAATTGGTTGCTTCAGCGTGACCAGTTCTGTCATATGCCTTTGCTCCGTGAGATCCGTGAGAATAATCCTGGTGATTTCAGGAATTTTCTCAGGATGACGGACCCCGTATTTCACCGTTTGTTGGCTTCGCTGACCCCCTATATCAGCAGGCAGGATACCTGCATGAGGCAAGCCATCACTCCGGAGCAGAGGTTGGTCGCTACCTTGCGGTATTTGGCCACAGGGAGAAGCCTGCAGGACCTCAAGTTCTCGACAGGCATCTCCCCCCAGGCTCTTCTTTGTGGACATGTACTGCTTGTGTTTGTTTGAGCTGACCCTGACAGAAATGTGTGGAGTCCAGAAAATGGCGTGATTGTGTAACCTTATACAAAGCACTGTTGGCTGTTATTTACTAAATGCAAAGACACTTTTCACTACAAGTGCACTTGCAACTGCACTGAAACTGCACTTGTAGTGCAAAGTGGATTTGCCCTTAGGAAATAACCCCCATTTTCTCATCAAACAACAATTACATCACCCCAAAAGTGTTGTAGCGTTGAGACAATAATCCACACATTCTTGATGAACAATCTTTTTAATACCAGCACAATCACATGTGCATTTACCAAAGGTTTTTCTGACAAACCGACATGTTTGTTGTATAACATATTTTGTGGTGTCATTATCCAAAATCAAAATGTGCATTTTATAGAAAACAGGCTTGTGTAAAACCCACAAGAAAGACACAAATCTTGATCTTACAAAGTTCACATTTGGTAGAACTGGAAGGCAATATCAGACATGAGTATTTAGGAACTGTGTTTGATATTGCGTTCAGATGGGGGGAAATCACCCCTGGAAAAGCCAAATTTGGAAGATGCACACAAATTTCCCAATGTCAACATGTGCTATCTGCCATCAGGGGGGATCAAGGGACGTGTTTTGGGGGAGAAAGCCCTTCCTCACCGTTACTTTATTATTGAGGAAGGGGTTGCACCCCCAAAATGCGTCCATTGATCTCCCGTGATGGCAGATAGCACATGTTGGCACACTGTGTGCATCCTCCAAATTTGGCTTTGGGAAAAATCACAAAAACATTTAGCACATTGTAGCACACAAAAGAAGAAAGTGATTTTGAGGGGCTTTAAACTCGCCCCAAAACATCAATGATGTTTTTATATTTTGGAATAACATCATTGATGTTTTGCTTGATGTTTTCCAATTGTAAATTACACCCCATGATCTCCCCGATCAGGATCTGGGCACTTTCGGATGTGAAAGGATCTTCATCCACAACCTCACGATCACCTAAAAAGAAAGGAAACCCAAAATAAATTAGGTCTAAAAAAAATGCCGCCATCCATCTCTTATCTGAGCCTGTGGTCGCAGACACTCACCTGTTGTGGTGACTAGTTCCACCACGTCTTCTTCCTCCTGCTCAGATTGTGTTGGGGGGATTTTCCTTTCTTCCAGAGGGGGGGGGCTCTGGTCTCCTCGGATGAGGGGTGTCCTCCGAGTCTTTTCTCCCCTATGTAAAACAAAAATGGTATAATTAGCACACAGATATTTGATGGCAGAACTATAAAGATGAAACATTGCTTGGAAGTGGGGTACAATTGTCTATTTTAGCCGAGTTCCAAGATGTAGCTTTTTTAGTGTCCTTTGTCAAGCTGCAATACTTTACCTTTTTAGTACAAGCTTCACAGGTGGAGACCCCCCTATAGTATACACTGGAGCTCCTGTGTGGCCCCCCTAATAAAAATGGTGTTCTTGTGTCCCACACTAGTGCTCCAGTGTCCAGATGTGAAAACAGCTGCTCAGTGTCCTCTCCTTATACACAATCCAGTTTGCATTTCATTCTAGTAACAAAGCCATCTACACAACCCAATTCTTTGAAGACAAGTATAGGGCCTCAAAATGGTGGCCAAATGCATATGGGCTAAACAATGGTATTTTATAGTCCGAAAAAAAAATGTGTGATCCGAACGAATAATGTGCCCATGAACATGAAAGTTGCCATTTTAAACTGTACAACAGTTCCTAAAAGCACATGGAGCAGCACGAACGTAATAAACACAAGAACAATAGGAACACAGCACAACTACTTACTTTTTTGCAGCACTCTCCGGATCTTTCTGTACTGCTCATGTTCTCGTAATTTCAGGTCCGACCACCGCTTCCTGAGCTGATCTTTCGATCGTCGTACCCCGAATTTCCGGTGCAGACTCCTGACCACTTTCGCCATGATCTTGGCCTTTCGGACATTGTGGTTGGGGTAAGGCCCATACTTTCCATCATAGTCGGCCTTCTTCAGGATGTCCACCATTTCCAACATCTCCCCAAAGGACATATTTGAGTCCTTTAATCTCCTTCTGGATCGGGACGTTTCAGGCTCCGGCCTTTCCTCCTCCTCCTCCTCGTTGCTGTAATTAGCCCTATCCTGCTGTCTCTCCGCCATGTGCTCTTCCTCCACTGCGCCGAACAAAAAGGGGCGGGGAATAGAATAGAAAGAACGTCAGGGGCGGGCGGAGTTATACGCATGCGCAGTGTGTATAAATCGTAACGCGCGCGTCTTACGTACGATCTGTGAGCGGAGAAAGGAGCATCGGAGACGCCGATCGTGCTAACGAAGGTAGGATCTAAACTTGGGCCTATACTGCTTCGAAATTGAAGCCTATATTGTAACAAGATTAGGGGAGTTTGGCCTGACATTAGGGTTTGTCTTGTGTTGTGTCTTGCAGAGAAAATGGATGGGTTCAACGACCACAATTTCTGCCCCTGTTTATAGACAAGTACAGAGAGCTGCCCTGTCTGTGGCAGGTCAGACACCCCCACTATAACCACAAACAGAAGAGGCAGGCAGCGCTGGAGAAACTGCTGGAGTTGGTGAAGCCGGTGGTCCCCACAGCAACCATCCCTTATTTAAAAGCTAAAATTGGTGGCCTGAGGAGCACTTATCTTAGGGAGCGCAAGAAGGTCACAGATTCCCAGAGGTCCGGAGCTGCAGTAGATGACGTTTATGTCCCCAGGCTGTGGTACTATGAGAGACTGCGATTTCTGTCAGACCACACTGAAGTCAGGGAATCCCTCTCCACTCTTCCTTCCACGCTTCCTTCCATCCCAGCTGAGGCTTCCGATGTCCAACCTGTGCCTTCCAGCCAGGAAGAAGTGGAGGAGCCCAGCTGGAGTCAGGTATAGCATTCTTCTACAGATTTCTGGGCAATAAAGAAATGATGTTTACTAGATGTTATTATTGATCACTAATTGCTGATTAAAAAAAGTGTTTGACATATCAATAGACAGTAGTGGGCACCCAAAATTGGGACAAGAATGCAAAATGCTGGGCTCAGAAGGATAGTCTGTTATATTTGTTAACATTGAATTTGCAGCAGTCAGGAGGTGAAAATTGTGTGTGATTGATGAAAACAATACTAAAACTATGTCCCTTTTTCATACACAGGAAGACCTCAGCCAGGAGGAGGCTGTGGAATGTGGCAGTCAGGAGGAGGCGGGGATTAGTGGCAGTCAGAAGGAGACGGGGATTAGTGGCAGCCAGGAGGAGGCGGGGCTAAGTGTCAGCCAAGAGAAGCCAGGGACAAGTCGCAGCCTGACTGAGTCTCAGGTTCCTCCCCTCCGCCTGCCATATAAAAGGGCCAGGAAGGCCACTCCCAGTCCTGTGCAGGATTCAGTGTACAGGTTGATCCAGGAGGCTTCGGCGTCCCTCAGAGCCTTCCCCAGTCCTGCAGAGGCCTTTGCCTGCATGGCTGCCACCAAATTGCAGGGCATGCAGGAGGGCCAACGCAAGATCTCTGAGGACCTGATTTATAAAGTCCTTCGTAAGGGGGAGAGTGGGGAACTGACACCCAAGACGGATGTCATGGAGAGGGACGATCCTCCTCCTCCTCCTGCTGCCACAACTCCACCACCACAGCCAAAGCCTGGAAGGAAGCGTGGAAGGAAGACCACAGAGTGATTGCCCTGGGTTCAGTCTGGTCTGACAGAAGATGCAGTCTCTCGTATGACCACAGCCTGGGGACACAGATGTCATCTGCTGCTTTCCGGATCTCTGGGACTTCTGGACCAGACTGCCCTCCCTTAGATAAGGACTCCTCAGGCCACCAATTTTGCTTTTAAATAATTGATGTCTGCCCTGGGAGTCCAAGGCTTCGCCCACTTCTGCAGTTTCTCCAGCGTTGCCTCCCTCTTTGTTTTTTTATAGTTGTGACCCCTTAATAAAATATTTTTAGGTAAATTCTACTCTCCTGTGTGTGTTTTCATCCAAAAAGGACAGTTTGTTGGTGAGTATTCAGGTACATTTCTAAAGTACAATGTGAAATTAACAAGGGATAACAACACCAAACAATCTCCTCCTACAGATTAAATAGAACAACATATCAATGGTGTTGTGGGAACTTGTCACAAAAAACACACAAACATTTTCGGGAATACAAATCAAAATCAACAAAAAATAAAAAATAAAAAGAGAAACACAAAAAAAGATTCTACATTAAAGTAAAAAATAAAAAATAAAAAATATGTTGTCAGATGTGGGAAATCAAAATATATTGAGGGAATCCCGATAAATAGTAACGAAAAAAGTTTGTGAGAAGTGTGTGTGAATATGAGCATCAAAACGACTTAATTCTTGTCACATTATAAAGAAGAAGAGAGTGCGCTGTATTAAACCATTTTTTACATTGCAGCGTGACGAAAGTGCTTTATCCATTACGAACGCTAAGTTTACCAGAACGAGCTGTCCCGTGTCGGAGTTTCTTCTGAGCATGCGTGGCACTTTGTGCGTCGGAACAGGCCACACACGGTCGGAATTGACGCGATCGGATTTTGTTGTCGGAAAATTTTATCTCCTGCTGTCCAACTTTGTGTGTCGGAAAATCCGATGGAAAATGTCCGATGGCGCCCACACACGGTCGGAATTTCCGACAACACGCTCCGATCGGACATTTTCCATCGGAAAATCCAACCGTATGTATGGGGCATAATGGTTGAAACCTTTAACTCCCTCCTCTCGAACCATTCCTTTCTTACAGAATCCCTATTAGCATCCATTGCCATGATTCCTAAACCAAATACTGATGACTCATCCTGGTCCCATTACAGACCAATTTCTATACTCAATTTAGACATCAAGATATTAGCTAAAATTCTCTCTAACCGACTCAACCCAATTATAGGTCCCCTGATCCATAAGGATCAAACTGGGTTTATCCCTTCCAGACAAGCGGGTGATAACATCCGTCGCGCTACCCTCTTAGCCCATACAGCACAAACCCATCACATCCCTGCCTGCCTCATCTCCCATGACATATGAAAGGTATTTGACACCCTGTCTTGGCCTTACCTCAATTCCATCTTAAACTGGTGGGGTTTTGGGACACATTTCTTACGTTGGATCTCTTCTTTGTATCAAAACCCAAAAGCATATGTTTCCTACACTGGATACTGTTCTGAGCCATTCATCATCGAACGAGGAACCAGGCAGGGATGCCCCCTTTCCCCTCTTCTTTTTGCTTTGGCAATTGAACCTCTAGCCCAACTCATACGTTCCAATATGAATATTAAATTATGAATATTAAAGGTCTAGAACTAGGCAGTTACCAACATAAATTATGTATGTTTGCGGATGACATCCTCATATTCCTCACTTCACCCCTAATATCTTCTCCAAATCACCTTGACACCCTAACCGAATTTGGATTAATATCCGGTCTCAAAACTAATCCTCACAAATCTAAAGCCCTAAACATTTCAATACCACCTGATTTACAGACACAATTACAGGAATCCCTCCCATTTACTTGGTCAACAACACAAATTACATACCTAGGAATTACAATTACAGCCAATCCAGCAAATTTATATACAGCAAATTACCCACCTATGCTATCTAGACTCACCACTCTAATGAAGAACTGGTCTTTCCCACCATTATGGATGGGTAGAATCACAGTAATCGATCTATATTACCTAAGATTCTATATCTTTTTAGAGTACTCCCGATACGGGTCCCAGCATTTTTTCTGTGGAACTTACAGCGAAAAACATTCTAATTCATTTGGGGAAAACTTAAACCCCATCTTCCACAACCTACTCTGTATACACCCCGCATCTGAGGCGGGTTAAGCGTTCCCAACTTCTCCAAATATTACTATGATGCCCAATTAGCGCAACTACCCAAATACCACGCTACAAAAGAAATTCACCTATGGGTAGCAATCGAATTGGTTGACTGTGACCCTCTCTCCACAGCAAATCTTCTATGGCTCTCGCCAGCACGATGCCGAATGATTACGAATCCCATCACAAATCCCATCACAAAACACAGCCTCTCCTTCCCTATCAAACCTTCCTTCTACCCAGCTTGGACATCTCCATCCTTCTTCGCAGCATGGTCAAATGCAGAACTAATACGTGCACATCATTTTTACATATCAGCTACTATCACTCCTTTCCCTATTATTCGTGAAACACATGATCTACCACATAAAGAAACTTTTCCATACCTACAAATAAAACATTTTTTATCCAATTTATCCAGATTCACCTACCCCAAGTTTCACAAGCTTTGAGTTGGCTTGCAAATCTGACCCTCACAGATGTGGACTCATCATGTGGACTCAATCTCAGATCTGTATGCCCAATTACTATCACACACAACCTCTTCTCCTCCATCCTACACCACCAAATGGGAAACTGATCTAACATCCAACCAGATAAACTAAATTAGACTCAAATCTGGCAGGCTACTAAATCAGCCACACCAAACATTGCAGCTTTAGAGACCAATTATAAGGTATTTACAAGATGGTACCTGGTCCCTGCCAGGAAATCAAAATTCCTTCACCAACACCTCTCTAACTGCTTCCGAGACTGTACCGATCTGGGTACACACCTACATATCTGGTGGGATTGTCCCATAGCCCGTGCCTTTTGCTCAGAAATATTCAACATTCTATCAGCTATGTTCCAAACCACTTTACCACCTGACCCAATGGTAGTGATCCTGAATACTAAACCGCAAGCCATAACACACCATCAATTCAAACTCCTACTCCTAGTAACCACAGCAGCAAAACAAACCATTGCAAAAGCCTGGAAATCATCTACATTATGCACAGTATCAGTTAAACATCGAGTAACACAGGCAATGATTCACGCCAAAACAGAGGCTATATTACTAAACAAATTATCCAAATTTGATTCATTATGGCTTCCATGGATCAAACATCACCTACCATCTGGTCTTGATTACTCACTTCTATTATCTTGATGATACATTCCAACACACATACCCCCACTTATGCACCTCTAATGGATTTGATGAACTACAGTCCCTCTCTGGAGAAACCCTCCTTTCCCTACCCCCTTCCACCACCTTTCTTTATTCTTATTCTCTAAATGTATGCTTCTTCTATGGCCTATTTGTTCCCCTACATATTAGAACCTAACACAACAGGTCATTCATGCATAACTCTACTATATGCCTTTGACTGAGACACTTGGGATGGTTTGATTTATTGTCCCTCTTTCCAGGTTAATCAAGCCACATGGTTTGATCTTGACCCTGGACTAAACCTATACTTCCCTTACTATCCCACAGATAGCCATTCCTTCTGTTTACAAGATAACTTGACTCTTTAAAAACTGAATTTTGAATTTGTATTACAGAGTTTCAGTTTTTTTTTCTCTTAAGTTTTGTCTTATAGATTTATCTTATTCTAAGATATATCTTTTGAATTATATTTGAGTTATATACTTAAATGAAAATATATATTTTTAGTATAGTCATTGAGAAGCCTTGTTTTCAATACTTATCTCTCCTGTTTGCGCAAAAGTTATAGTGGCTACAAACTAGGGGATATTTTTATGGAATTTTTATTCATTTATATATTTTTTTAGTAGCAATGGAGGCAACCAGTGATTTTTTAGCAGGACTGCGACATTGCGGAAGACAAATTGGACACCAAACTGACACTTTTGACAATTTTTGAGGACCAGTGACACTAATACAGTGCTAAATAATATGCACTGTAACTGTACTAATGAGACTGGCTGGGAAGGGGTTAACATGAGGGGCTATCAAAGGGTTAGGTGTGCTCCTAGGGAGTGCTTTCTAACTGTGGGGGAAATGCTGTAACTGGAGGAAAACAAAGATCCATGTTTTTGCTTAACAGAAACACAAGATTTCCATCTTCCCTCCTCAAAGAACAGTGGTCTGCCTTGTTTACATAGGCAGACCGCTGTTCTGCCTCTCCTGAGAATGATTGTGGGTGGACAGCAGCCATCGCAGCGGGAGTGGGTCGGCGGCGGCTTGCGTGTCCCATACCCACTGCACGAAATCACGTACTTGTACGTACATTTTTTTTTTGCAGGGCAGTACCCAGGCCCCAATTCCCTTTGTATGACCAATAACTTGCATAAAGGCCTTCAAAATAGGCACTTTTGATTTTTCAAGCTCGGGTCCCATAGACTTTCTTAGGGTTTGCGGTTTGGGTCTGAACCTTTGTGATGTTTGTGAGCTCTGGCACAAACTAAACTGGGGGGTGTTTAGCCCAACCCTATTCACCCCACTTTAATTAACTTAACAAAGGAGCTGATGCCACTATCATTCCAAATATAGTAGTGGAGACTACGTCTAATCTATAGTGATGAGCAAAGGTCTTGCAGGAACTCCAGCTGGTGGGCCTACATATGTCTTCAACAGGTACTTTTGCAATGGACAACCATAAAGGCTGCCATCCCTCTAGTAGAGTGAGCTCTTATTTTCTGTGGAGGAGCAAGGCCCTGTTATTTGTATGTCAAGCTGATAACCTTTGTGATCCAGTTAGCTAAGATCCTTGATGATGCTGGCTCCGTAGGGGGTTGGAGCTGGAGTACTCTCAGTCTGGTGGTCTGGCAATCAAAGAAAAGAGAGCAAAAAGGGGAGAGGAGGACCTAATTTTATTAAGTTGGAAGAAGGTGGTCCTGAGGGTTAAAAGGAGGAGTTAAACCAAAGTGTGCTGATGGTGATGGGGGGGGACCATGTTTATAACCTCTTTTGGATTTTTAGTTTTTGGTATCGGTGTTTCCCCACCTTTGGTCTAGATCATACATCAAGACAGGACAAGAAGACAAACCTCCTCAATAGAGACACAGAATTTAAATCCTGACACAAATTCTTACTTTCTCTGCTTAATCCAAAACTGAAAATTGCTGGAGTTGGGCTTTAAGATCAGGGACATGTTTGAGTTGCACTTAAAATGGCTTGCATTGCCAAAACAAACTAATGTATGGGAAAAGGTTAAACAACAGTTGCTTGATTAAGTCCAAATCAAAATTTACTGTAGTTCATAACTATTATAAATACTTCACAGATGTACTGTATGCCAGAAGCAAAAAACAAAAAAATTAAACTAATAGTTGTTTACAATGAGCCTTATGGAGCAGTAACCTGCATTTATTAATTTGTTTGTTTAGCTTTTCTCAGTTGTGTAAATGCAGTATATTGTATTCTGCATTGCTGTCCATGTCAAATTAATTGCAAAGAAAAGCAGGTCAAAGTTAGGACAGACAACATAAACTATTAATAAAATTATTTAACAACGTAGACCCTCATGCTACACGGTTGTTGATCAAATTGTATCTGGCAGTGGCAGATGAGATCTAAAAAAAAATCTGTATATTTGTGGCCAACATAAACAGTTTTGTAACATTATAATCTTGTGATCCTATATTTTATGGCAGAATAATATTGTAAAAACATCCTGTGTATGACTAACAAAAGATCTGCTTTAGTTATTCCCCCTCAGCACATTCTCTTTCTAGTCTTATGTAGAGAGAAACCTCATCTATGGATTTTTCAGTTTTTTAATGAACTTGGGTACGTTCCCAAATAAGCTCATCCCTTAATTTAGTTTGTGTAAATGAGCAGGCATCACTGCTTGTAAAGTCAAGCCAGCACAGGATATCAGGAGTGAACACAGCTCACTGCTGCCTGCTTTTGTTACAGAAATCTAACAGCCCAGTTGTTGCAGAAATTCATCCAACGTTACTCTGAAATTTCTGTAAATGGTGCTTGACATCAGTAAAAGTACTCCTTTTTTGAAGCATCAATACAAACCGATCTTCAGAAGAATAATTCAACACTTTCAGTTTTATGGTGTTAGACTCCACATCTCTTGTGACTTTTATGTTGTAATGCTCACAAGGAATTTTACACTTGAGTAAGCAGCACAGTAACAGTGTTTTAGTGGCCACTAAAATTTATCTGAGGAAAAGAAGAGTGAAGAATACCTTCCTTTTTAACCAGTATGAACAGAAAACTCAGTGGAAATATTTCATATTTTAAGTTCTTTAAAAATGGCTTTCACTTTATACTGTATTAAATAGGACACAGCTCCACTGAGTAAGATAAAATAGAAAGACCTTTCCTGGACCTTGAAATGTGAATATGTACCTTGTAAGGGAAAAAAAAAGAATGGTAGATAGATTAAAGAGAATCCGTCATTGACTAAAAAATACTAGGATATTCAGAAATTCAGGAATTAACTGTAATATATTTTGCTAAGTCTGCCATTTTTCCGGTAGACTGTACTTATAAAACAGTTTAGCTTTTTAGTTTCGTTTTTTTTAAATACATCCAAGAATACCAAGCAGCTTTGCGAATGTAACCTTTTATATTTGCATTCTATTTCCCCTTGCTTTTAGAGATGTAATCTTGGGTTGATGTATTTTGTTTGTCTGAGGTTTGTTCTTTATCTTAAACTGAACTCTGGGATAATCAAACACACACACACACACACACACACACACACACACACTAGCTAATCGTCCAATTACATAGAAACTTCCAAAAGCCCTAATTTCTTACCTGATTTTCTGATTAAGACAGGATGAGTTTACTTTCTTCTGGACTGCAGTGTGCTAGGGTCAATCTTCGAGTGCCTACATTGCTCACTAGTGATGTTGTTGGTTACAATTGGCTGTCCATCAGAAGGTCCTTACCTGGTCAGGGAGATTTCAAGTGGCGATGTCACAACCATACAACTCTTGGGGTAGAATGGTCAGCTGACCTTGACTTCAGACGTGGATTACTAGTCTATATTTAAATGAAAGGTGCTGCAGAGGGTTACATGATGATGATCTAGGTAATGGGCCTTAAAGTACCTTTTCAGGACATTGTTTCATTATTATTTCGATCCTGTGCTCTTTTTATGTCTCCATCTGAGGGATTTATGAAGGGGGAACAGAGGAAGTGGTGGAGTACCTCATATGAGCCTCGTTTGCCTTATCTTTGCCTAATCTTTTCCTAGATAGGCATATGGATCTGGTAAGTGTAACCCTTGATTGTGGTGGAGGGAGCACATTTTGATGTAACTTACTCTAGCACCTGGGAAGAAATACTTGGTGGAGTAAAATTTTAGACAACACTCCAGTGGACTATTGCTTTGGACATTTGTTGAAGTTTTCATTAATTTTTTCATGGTGGTTTCTTGTGTCATTTAAAAAGTGAAATATGTTAGCACTGATTTATTTATTAATTATTTGTTTTCAGTACTGTATTTTGTGGGCTGTTTATATACATACAGCAGTGGTGTCACTTTTACATTTTTTTGGGGGGTTTAATTAATTTGAATAAAGCGTTTGTTAACCCCCAAAAAAAAGATCCTGTTCCTGCAGCTACTTCCCAACCAGCTGCCACAGTTATACTGTGGCCGGTCGGCTCCCCTGCGCGAGCTGTCGTAGCTGTATGTCGGCTCTTGAAGACGCTTTAGCAGGCGTGCCCGCAGCGTGCCCCCGGAACCGATGCGCGATGACCGCCGGGCATCCGCAATTGCTCGTGACAGAGTGAGAACCCGGATATGTGTGTGTAGACACACATATCCCGGTTCTCTCAGGGGAGAGGAGAAAGATTGTGTGCTCCCACTAAGTAGGAACACTGACCGTTCTCCTCCCCTAGTCCGTCCCATCCCCCCACAGTTAGAACACACTTAGGGAACACAGTTAACCCCTTGAACGCCCCTAGTGTTAACCCCTTCCCTGACAATGACATTTATACAGTAATCAGTGGCTATTTTTAACTCTGATCGCTCTATAAATGTGACTGGTCCCAAAAAAGTGTCAAAAGTGTCCGATCTGTCTGCCGCAATGTCATCGCCATTACTAGTAAAAATAAATAAATAATAATAAATAATAAATTATTCTGGGGCTGAAGTGGTTAAAGCATGTTATACAGTACAGTGCTTGTGATGTGTCATTTGGCCCCTGTAACACCTGAAATAACTGGCTGATTATTGCCAGTTTCTGCCCTCCCCTTTGTAAACTGACCACGGTATATAATGGCTGCTGAGCCCTGACACCGTGGTCAATTTACGTGCCTCAGTCACCCGCAGCCCTGCTCTCTGCTCTCCTCTGTCCCCCTCTGTCCTCTCCCCCTTTCCTCCCTGCATGTCAGCTTGTGACAGTGCCCGCCCCCGCAACTTTTGCTGCTCAAATAACATTTATATTGTCTTACAATCAGTGCAGTGTCCTAATCCTGTGTCCCCCTGTGTGAGTGACTTATAAAAAAAAAAAAGCCGATTATATTTCATGTTTCAGCGCCTCTCAGGGGGACACAGGATTAGGACGTAGCGCTGATAGTATGAAGATGTGAAAGTGGCTTAACAACCACTTTAATTATTTTTATTATTATTTTTTTTGTTCATGGTGCAGAAGGATATACTGAGTTTTTTAAGCTACCCATGATGTCAGCAATTGCTAATCTCCCTGAATTATCCTGTACAACAGATTGTCTTATATGGCTGAAAGGTTTCACTGTCAAGAGACAGGGATAGATTCTTGGCCAGTCCATCACCTTTACCCTCATCTTCTTTAGCAAGGCAGCTGTCATCTTGGAGGTGTGTTTGTGGTGGTTAGCGCGAGTGTAGAGGTGGGCGGAGAGTCTGGTGATCTCATGACTACGCCCACTGAGCGCCATACAACGGACCCGTTTTTGGGGGCTCCAAACAACTAAAGGGGAGACATTTGAAAGGTAGGGATACATGCAGGAGGCATGTATATCCTTATAGATCACCACTATGGCAGTACTTTAAAAAAGATGAGAGTGGGTTTACATCCACTTTAATATTATAGAATCTTTACTTAATGCCACTGCGTGGTGGTTTATTTTTTAAGTCAATTTTAGTCTACGGCTGGGTTATAGTATCAAATTTCTTAATTAAATTAATTACTAAGAGAACTTAACCTAAGAACATTTCTAAGTGGTTGTCAATGCTGTCAATGCTGATGAATGTGCTATGTGCATCATCTTTGTTCAAGTTGCTGTGCTGAAGGTAACTTAATGTATCTTTGCAGCACTGTTTCCTCATTTACCCTAGAAAAAAAACACCTCAGTTTTTTTCTGTTGTTGGATCAGCGGCCATTGTTCATTGTAATTGGTGATTGGCATGGTCCTGCATCATAGGATGGTGTGATTGCTGATGAATGTACATCTTGGATCATGTTTTTTTTTTCAGTGGCTTTTCCACTACAGCTTGGTGATGACAGATAGGGGTCTTTATAAAATCACGGTAGTTCATATAGCCTATCTTTGCAACCTTATGTGAGGAATAACACATTCTATGGCAGTAGGACACAACTGGGATCTGAGCAAGCTAAGGTGCATATATGTATATAAAACCTTTAATATCTGTACTAAAACTATATACATAATGATAAATATCTGCAAGGAAACATAGAGGTACTGGTTTTAATAGAGAAGTGTTAGGTTTTCGTTTTCATTTCTGAGCCTTAGTTTGCCCAGAGATACATTTCGTCCTACTGCTATAAATTCTGTATTGAGTGGGGCCCAATGTGTTATGCTTTTTATTTTTCATATTAATAGCTTGTCTGTGGTATAAATACATTCATACCATACATTCATACCTTGCTGAAAAATAACATAGCTCTCTAGTTTGCAGTATATATATAACACACTGTGCAGCGCTGATATATCTGGACACAATACTAATATAAATATATGAATTCAATAAACACTATATATAACATAAATGTCTAAAGCATAACAACATATAAACACTATAAATAAAGTGCTCATGCTCCGTGATATTGCACTCAGTCCTCAATGAGGTTATTAAACTAAACAACAACAGTCCATTAATATGAAAATAAAGTGCTTGTGCTCCCTGACTTTCAATTAATCCTTGATGAGTATTTAAACTAAACAGCAAAAGTCCATATTAACATCAACCATGTGATAATTGTGTCTTCATGCGTTGCGCACACACAACCCCCACTGGGTGTACCCTCGCCTTAAGGGCTTAAGAAATAAGCCTGTAATTGATAGCAATAGCCTGCAGAGATCCTCCTCTGCTTCCTTTATCCTATGCAGGTTTATGGGACACTTGTATGGAACACAGGCCACCTGCTACTTCCAATAATAACCCAGCTCAGAGGTTACTATTTTCTCCTGGTATGTTCAGAGACTCTCCTCATATACATCACATGCGGGAAATGACAAAGGCATGCAATAGCGTGATAACGTTTAAAATTTTTTAATTGCAAACAGAACTCCATATATATACAACTCACATTTCAAATAAATAAAAAATGCCCTTTAAAGTGCTATAGTACTGAGGGGTGACAGAGTCACCTGTGGTCTGGTTCTGCAGCCTCGATTTTCGCTATGTTCCCCCTGTCCTATGCCAGCTCTGCAACACTCCCTGGTACCTCTCTCATCGGCTGGTCAGACAAGTGTTGCAGAGCTGGCATATCACAGGGGGAACGCCGTGAAAACCAGGGCTGAAGAACCGGACCACAGGTGACTCTATCACCCCTCAGCACTATAGCACTTTAAAAGGCATTTTTTTATTTATTTGAAATGTGAGTTGTATATAGGTGGAGTTCTGTTTGCAATTAAAATTTTTTAAACATTATCACGCTATTGCATGCCTCTGTCATTTCCTGCATGTGATGTATATGAGGAGAGTCTCTAAACATACCAGGAGAAAATAGTGACCTCTGAGCTGGGTTATAATCGGAAGTAGCACTTGGCCTGTGTTCCATACAAGTGTCCCATAAACCTGTATAGGTTAAAGGAAGCAAAGGAGGATCTCTGCAGGCTTTTGCTATCAATTACAGGCTTATTTTTTAAGCCCCTAAGGTTAGGGTACAATACATGAAGAAACAATTATCACATGGTTGATGTTAATATAGACTTTTGCTGTTTAGTTTAAACACTCATCAAGGATTAACTGAAAGTCACAGAGCACGAGCGCTTTATTTTCATATATATGGACTGTTGCTGTTTAGCTTAATAACCTCATTGAGGACTGAGTGCAATATCACTGAGCACAAGCACTTTATTTGTAGTGTTTATATGTTGTTATGCTTTAGACATTTATGTTATATATAGTGTTTATTGGATTCATATATATATATTAGTATTGTTTACATATATATCAGCACTGCACAGTGTGTAATATATATAAATATATTGCATTATCACAATCTGGGGAAGTGTGGGAAGTGCGGGCAGCTGATTATAGTTATATCTTCTGTGTTTATTTTAGGTTAATTTAGGCTTGGTGGGGCAGCTCACAAGGTTTTTACCTATTGTTTTCTCTAGTTTGCAAACCCCTGTAGACAAGAATTCAATTTATACATTAGGCTTGGTTTTTCAACTAAATTAACAATGGAAGAGAAACAAGAGACATCACACAGCGCAGTCGCATAAGCAAATTTTCTTTACCAACATTTAGGCCTCATTCTCACTGGCAGTCACTCAAGTGTTTAGCTTTTCTAAGCACAGGAGAAGTGATCTGGGAAGTATAAACAACCTTCATGTTTCTCAGATCACTGTAAAAACAGAATTAGCAATGTTTAGGTGCAATTAGACATGTTTAGATGTGTTTACATGAGTTTAGCTGCATTTAGAGTTTATAATCGAATCCTGGAAGCAGGAGAATTCTATTCTTTCTAAATGCAGGTAAACAATCGTTGTGAATGGCACCATTGGAAAGTAATTTCCTGCATTTATATGCATCTAGAAAAGTTCTTTAAGGGCATATAAACACAGGTTTTACAGTCCTAGTGTGAATTAGGCCGAGGCTGGATTCACACCATTCCAAATTGGATACGGAATCCCTGCATCCAATTCGCAATAGCAGGAGATTTTGACCAGCTCTCTATTCACATATCTCCGCAGCAGGTCTGGTGCATTTTGCAGAAAAAAAGCTGTGTGTCTTTTGGTCCATTTCAGGTCCGAATTCAGCCCAAAGTTCGGGCTGAAATCGGACCTGAAACGGTGAACCAGCACACACCGGACCCCTGCTGTGAACCGCATGCGGCTCATATGTGAACCGAGCCTTAAACTGCTTTTTTGAAACTCTCAGATTCAAAATTCTGCATTTCCACAGTCTTAATGATTTCTGAGAGGTGATGCACCACCCACAGTGGCTCAATGCAGTACTAACATATTTTCCCTAATTAACCAGAGGAAACTTAAAACAAATCATTAAAATCTATTCATCTTTCACATGCTGATGGGGAAGGAAAAGTATTCATCATCCATCAAAAGTATCCATTACTAACTCCTCTTATTGCAGGTCAGATTTGTATGGAAAAGAAGTGATGCCTTGTATACTTTCCCCGGTTTTCAATTACTTATGGGTGTCAAAAGAAAAATTTGGAATGGGGAATATATTGACTTATTGTCTTTATTGCCATCTTCAAAAGACTATCTGTCTAAATTGGATAAAAAAGAGGATAGACTTGAGGAGAATGAGAGAAAAAAGCTTGTTACTAAGTCTATTTTTAATTGGCTTCAGGCTTTCTCAATTTTTCTAGTGTTCTTTGTGAAAGATTTCCCACCAAAAGTACTGGACTTTTCCAACATATGGACATTATACTTGAAGCTTATCGTAATTTTAGTGGTTATTCTTGGTTTAATTATGATGATGCATTTAGACATAAATTAAGTATTCACCCTACTTTACAATGGGGTGTAAAAGATGTGGGACTCTGGTTGAATTTATTCCTCCCTCCTCGTCCGGTTCCACCTCACCCTTTCACTGTTTCTTCTAGTGCTTATTATAACACTTCTTATAAAAAAGGGATTTGTTTTGCTTATAATGATAGCCATTGTAAATGGCTTCATTCCTGCAGGCATAAGCATGAATGTGCATTTTGCTCTGGTGCGCATCCAGTAGTGAAATGTTTTCGTAAATTATCAACACAGTCTGCACAACAACCTAGAGACTTTAATAGTAAAGGCCAGAACACCTTGGTTTACCCAAACAGAAGGCAATGCTTTTAAGTGAGGGTTTTTCACAAGGTTTTCATCTTCCTAAGTTTAATGGATCTGGTTGTAAATTGGTTCATAATTTGCCTTCTGTTTACTCGTTGGCCTCTATTGTTAAAACAAAATTATTGAAAAAAAATATATGAGGGGAGGATGGTGGGCCATTTTTCGGATACTCCATTAACTAATTTGAGAATTTCTCCTTTAGGAATTATCCCTAAAAAAGAACCCAATTCGTAGAGACTGATTCACCATTTGTCATATCCTTATGGTGATTCATTAAATGATCAAATTGACCCTTCTTTGTCTTCAGTTACTTATGCATCTTTTGAATTTGTTATTTCACACCTTTGTTCGTTGGGTGAGGGTGCTTTGTTGACAAAAGCCGATGTTAAGTCCGCTTTTAGGATTCTTCCTATACATCCTGATTCTTTTTGCTTGGGCCTTGGGCATCTATTTTCAAGGTGAATATTATATTGGTAAATGCCTACCCATGGGGTGCTCTTTGGCATGTTATTATTTTGAGGCGTTTTTGACATTTTTGGAATGGGTTCTACAAACTATCTGTGGTTCAGATTGCGTAATACATTATTTGGATGATTTTTATTTTTAGGTAAATGCGGTTCTAAGGATTGTAGTCATTTATTAAATTCATTTTTTGGTATTTGTAAGTATTTTAATGTTCCTTTAGCTGAACAAAAAACTGTCGGCCCTGTTGCTTGTTTGGATTTTCTGGGAGTGACTATTGATTAATTGAATATGGAATTTAGACTTCCGTTAGATAAATTGGAAAAGATTTCTCAATTATTGCTTACATTTATTAGATGTAAAAAAAGTGACTTTAAAAGAAATGCAGTCGTTACTTGGATTGTTGGCTTTTGCGACTAGAATTCTTCCAATAGGTAGAATTTTTTCTAGATGTTTTTATTCTGTAATTTCTGGGTTGAAGAACCCTTCATCTCATGTGCGATTGTCGGGAGACGTTAAAGAGGATATGTTGATCTGGATACAATTTTTGTGTCATTTTAATGGTAAAGCCATTTGATTTTATTTCAAGTGATGCATTTTCTCTTTTCACTGATGCTGCTGGATCTGTCAGTTTTTCCGCTATTTGGCAGATGCACTGGTGTGCTTCTCCTTGGCCTAAAAAATGGATTGTGCAAGGTTTTTGCAAGAATGTTATTTTGTTGGAATTATTTCCTATTGTTGTTGCCTTAGAATTATGGGGTCATGCTTTTCAGAACAGGAGGTTGCTTGTGAATACTGATAATAAAGGGGTGGTTTATGCTATCAACTGCCTGTCTTCTAAATTGCCACAGGTAAACGAATTGTTAAAATATATAGTTTTTAAATGTCTATCTTTGAATGTATGGATTGAAGCTAAATTTATTCCTGGTAGAAAAAATAGTTTGGGGGACTCGCTTTCACACTGGATTGAATGGAGCAGCTGTTTTAGGGCGGTTTGCAGGCGCTATTTTTAACACTATAGCGCCTGCAAAATGCTCCACTGTGAAAGGGGTCTGAGTGCAACAAACCACTACATTGTTAAGTGCACCAGAGCACCACATAACTATACTCCTATTGCCATAGCGGCCATAGCTTTACTCCTATTTCCATAACGGCTAAAAAAGTTGGGTATTCCCCTCTAGTCACCATATCTGGAAGGCCTAAAGGGAAGGTTAGGGGTACTTCACATACAGCTACCAGGAGAGGGGGCAACTTGGTGGCTGTAAAGAACAATTTCCTCTAGAAATTTAACATTCAACTTAAGAAATGTAAATAAACTTCCAGCTACAGTCAGTTTACAGGGCTGTGGTACCATGGATGACAACTTCCATGGTGGAGCAACTTCACTCCATCACTTATTTATGTCCTTGGCAGAGACAAGGGTAAAGTTTACAATTTTCTAACTTTCGGATGGGTTTAATGAATGTCCCATGAACTGAACCCAGGCACATTCAATCATTCCTAGTTATTGGACAATAAGATTGTTTTAGCAAGTTTGTAAATATTGTAATAGTTCTTCTTTAAGCGAAAATAGACAATTAGGCATATATTGTATTATTGTATATTAAATCCACAGGCTTTTTTATGAGGTATAAATCCTTGCTGTTATGCTGCTTGTTATTACCTAATTTGATCTCTCACTTGTGATTTTGGCTTTACTTACAACGTGATAATTGTAGCAACAGGGGGTTCTGCAAGAAAAACAGACCTGAAAGTTGTAACTACACCTAAAATACAGTATAATTTTATGATTTATCCTTGAATCTGCTAACAACCAAATGGTTCCTCTAAAGTTTTTTGGCTCATCTGTTTTAAAAGCATCCACACCAGGAACCCTACAGAGCAACTTTTGGACTTGTCTGCCCAACGGTTCCACAAGTTATTTTTTGAAGTGATATAAAACTCAAAAGTAAAAATATAATATATTGCAGCATTAGATGTAGTGACTGCATTCGTTTTCCTTTTCTGTGCTTTTTGTCTCTATTTTCGCCTGGTAATCTTGGCAGTAACACACCTCCTGTATTAGATTTCCTACACTATGAAGAAGCACAGAGACACCTTTGGACAGCAGCATTGTCAACCTGTGGGGAGGGGAATGTTAAATGCACAAGCAGATTTAAATACACGAAATAAATTGAAGCCAAACTACAGCTAATAATGCCTGTGTTAAATCGTTTGTCTCAACCCTGTAATTGCTACATCTGCAGGACAGCTTGATCTTTTGAAAAACAACAGATTTACTAGCCAGATCACCAGGTGAAAGAAAGCTTGAA
The DNA here is from genome assembly GCA_037952925.1 of Lithobates clamitans. Lineage (NCBI taxonomy): Eukaryota > Metazoa > Chordata > Amphibia > Anura > Ranidae > Lithobates > Lithobates clamitans. Next base: position 170,718 of record JBBGZY010000248.1, read on the forward strand.
AAGTTAAAGACAACATTACAGGGTTGATTTACTAAAACTAGATAGTGCAAATCTGGTGCAGCTGTGCATAGTAGTCAGCTTCTGACTTCAGCTGATTCAATTAAAGAGGACATTCAATGTCTCCCCCATTTTCTTATTCTCTGCCCCCGCTTACCTGGTGGTGTTCTAGGCACGGTTCAGATACTCACCCAGCCACTGGATCCAGTGTTGTCCCGCTGACATTCTTCTGTCAACAGACACCGCTGGGTCCAGTGCCGCCATCATACTTGTGATGTCATAAAGAGGCACGTTGGCTCTTCTGAGTTCAGCTGGCGGGGCCTCACGATGATGTGCTGCTAGGCCTGCCTGCCTACCCTCCTACTTCTAAATGAATGACTAAAAGCCTGCTGGGATATGTGCCGTGCATATCCCAGGAGGCCTAGTGAGCACTATACATTGAGGGGTGGGGTCATGCTGTTTTTAAAAATAAATTAATTAATTAAAAATTTAAAAAAACACTGCACAATTCTTGTAGAGGAGTAGAGGAGGGGTGGAGAGGGGGGGAGTTGTTATTAAGGGTAAAGGTCCACTTTAAGCTGATTTATTTCTATGCAGATTTGCACCAGATTTTTCACTCTCCAGTTTTAGTAAATCAACCCCATATACTGTATATGTAAATATGAAGTAAATCCCCACAGCTTCAGGCACATCACTTACTGTATCTGTAATAAAGTATGTCCCACGTTATGCAGGAAGCAGGATCCTGGAGAAATGTTCACTGCATGGATGTATGTCCTCTTCCTGGCTTTGTCTGGCACTGCAATAGTGAACAATTGTGGGTCTTCAGGCTTAACAGGAGTGCAAATGGCCTGACAAGGACATGCCCCTTCTTTCTTCTTCTCCACTGAGAAACGTTCCTTCATTGATTACACTGTTTGTAACACAGTCTGTGAACAAGAGAGAAAAACCTGTGACTGATCAAACTCTGATGTTACAAGCAGTAAAAGGAGGCAAAGATCTTTTAAACAAGCACCCAATCACATCAGTATCTATAAGCATTGTGGATAAATAATTTTTACACCAAAATCTTCCACTAATTTAAACAAACAGCTGATGTTCCTAACCTGTGAGAAACTGACTAAAATTCAACTTTAGAGTCTTTGTTGCGATCTTTGAAGATATTTGAGAATTAATTACACTTACAAATAGCCAGGGAAGTGAGAGATGGCTTCTTTTAAAGCTCTTTGCTGCTTGTTAAGAACATGTAAATAGTTTCATGTCTTAGGATGTCTTAGGATAGTTTTTTTCCTTATCAGAAATATGTCTTGTTGAAGCAAATGTGCTGCTGATATCTCTTTTTTAAAATCCTAGCTGCCTGGCCTTTCTATTGATCCAATGGCTTTAGTAGTCTGAGTCAATGACCCAGAACAAACATGACCATTAAAGTGAATATTTACTGTATCTGAGCATCACAAACCAAAAATACTATTCAACTCATTTTTAATATTCAAACCACCCCCCCCCACCACCACCCATCCACCCATATCTCCATGCTTTATTTTGTTGAGAAATCACTTTGAAAATCACCCCCCTAGCATTTCTGTCCATGGCCATCTTGAGAAAAGGCAGATAATTCATGTAGCATTTACTTCTCGGAATCCATTTGCCATTAACTCAAGTATGCAGGCAGGAGAGTGTGCTTAGCTGAGAAAACCCCCTCCCCCCCCCCCCCCGAAGACTCCTGGGATGTAAGACATAATTTGCCTAGGCAAGAAACCAGTAAGTAACCGAATAAATGTAAAAAAAGAATTAAAACAAGTAAATATATACTTTCCTATCTATTTACTAATGCTATCAGCATAAGTATTAAAAAAATAATCAGTGTTGATTGGGAGAGTGAAGTTCCACTTTAATTTAATTTACATTGACTTCCTAACTTGCCTGTTGTCCATGGATCAGATTTATGAACTCACTGGATCACCATAGTAGGTAGGTAGTCAGAGACCAGGGAGCTAGCATTTTCAGAAGGAAGTCAGCAATGACAGATTTTCTCACTACATGCCTCGTTTAAAACACCCTGAGCAGTGGCTAGGGCCATGTTTTGTTATGATGCAGCAAAAGGGGAGATGTATGAATCAAGTTGCAAACCTATAGGGAATCAAAGACGTAAAAAGCATTGCTGCCCATTTTGCACTGGTTTGCTGCATGGGAAAGGTAATACATCTTTCTCAGTGTATACATGAATTATACAATATTTGAATAAATAAATGTAGCGCTAACAACTTTTGTTTCTAGTCATATGTATTGTTGTAAAGGTAATAAGTTAATATAGTGTCATCTAGTGGCTAATTATAAGGATTCAATCTGTTTATTTTTCATTATTTTGAGAAGTGACATGGAAGTGATCAATTGTTTACTTCTGGACATCAACTATGACCTACCCACAATGCTCAAGGACCAGAGGAAAACTGAACTGCATTGTGGGGAGGATATAAAAGGGCCGGGAGCGGCCATCTTAAGTCTCTTGTTCCTGGGACGCGTGGCCTGCCAGCAGAACTCTGTGGGTGTGTGTGTCCCACAGGATTGCGGCCTACCTAGTGAAGGAGCGGAGCAGCAGCAAGGATCCGCCATCGTATCACAGTGTGCTGAAGTAACAGAAGTGGTCGTTCCGGAGACCCGTGGAGGAGGTAACTGAGGACTCCTGGTCGTTAGAAAACGGAACAGCGTGACAGCGAGGTTGGGGCTCCACACGGACTGAGAACTGCTGAAACGGAGACTCCCATCTGTCCGGATCCGGTGCGGTGAGAGGGTTAACACCCAGAAGTTTGTTTAACACTACACAAATTTAAAACTGTTACAGAGTGTTGCTGGGACTGATAGTCCCACGGAACAAGTGAGTTGGAAAACATTACATTTACACAGACTTCAATATCCAAGAACTGATACTGGATGTCTGTCTTATTCAAATAAGAACACTTAATCAATTTGCTGGATTACAATTCCCTTTGTGTATCACCTTGCACTGCGCCACACTCCAGAAGAACTCTCTGTGGATTACAATTACTGATTCATAGCTGGCGAAGATTCAAGACGTCAGGATAGTGACTTTACAGTTTAAAGCAGGGGGAGCTCCCTAGTGTATATATATATATATATATATATATATATATATATATATATATATATATATATATATATATTTTTATTTTTTTTTTAGGTATATTTGTGTATGTTACAAAGACTGTCATAATTATTCACTATACTGTCACACTACGTTGGTGTGATAGTATAGCCATTGTAATAACTTTTATATACATATATAATTTCAGTAAAAAATAAGTTATTTTGGTTGTTACAGAAGTCGGTGTGCAGTGTTGTTATTTCTCCTGCAGGTAGAGCTACAAGCAATCAGGTAGAGGTAAATATATGTATAAGTGTATATTGTGGGCTAAAGTTGGCATTAGTGTCATTACAACACTGCACTACAGTTGTGTCAAGGGGAGAAGTACAAGTTTTAAGAGGGGTGAAAAGATCAGAGGACAGGCCCAGGAATAAATCAGCAGCTCCACCGTGAGTTAATGCTACATATATAAATATGCAACTGCTTGCTATTTATGTTGTTCTTTTGTATGCATATATGTACCCATGCTAGATGAAAGAACCATTGATTGTATCATTGATTGTATCATTTCTTTAAATGCTATATAATAATAATGCATGTAGTGCTGGGTACTAGCCATTAGAATGCTTTTAAAAGATACATTGTTACTGGATAGAATGGCTCCATCAGTACTGCTATTAGCATTCTTTCTTTGAATGGACCAGTAATAATCGAGAAAGTAAATATGAAAGTGAACTATGACCTGGTAGAAGTGTTTCCATTCTATCTGTCTATCTACAATGCCTTGAAAACGTATTTATGCCCCTTGAAATGTTCCACATTTTGCCATGTTACAACCAAAAATGTAAATTTATTTTATTTGGATTTTATTTGGTAGACCAAAACAAAGTGGCATATAATTGTCAAGTAGAAGGAAAATGAGAAATGGTTTTCAAAATTATTTACAAATAAATATGTGAAAACTGTGGCGTGCATTTGTATTCAGCCCCCCCTGGGTCAATACTTTGTAGAACCACCCTTCACTGCAATTACAGCTGCAAGTCTTTTTGGGGATGTCTCTACTAGGGGTGACCCGAACACCCCTCGGTTCGGTTCGCACCAGAACCTGCAAACAGACCGAAAATTCACACGAATGTTAGAACCCCATTGACGTCTATGGGACTCAAACGTTTGAAATCAAAAGTGCTCATTTTAAAGGCTAATTTGCATGGTATTGTCCTAAAAAGGGTTTGGGGACCCAGGTCAATGCAAAAAAAAGTTTTAAAAATGGCCGTTTTTTCGGGAGCAGTGATTTTAATGATGCTTAAAGTAAAAAAAAAAGTGAAATATTTCTTTAAATATCGTACCTGGGGTTTGTCTATAGTATGCCTGTAAAGTGGCGCGTGTTTCCCGTGCTTAGAACAGTCCCTGCACAAAATGTAATTTTTAAAGGAAAAAAGTCATTTAAAACTGCTTGCGGCTTTAATGTAATGTCGGGTCCTGGAAATATGGATGAAAATCAGTGAGACAAATGGCATGGGTACCCCCAAGTCCATTACCAGGCCCTTTGGGTCTTGTATGGATATTAAGGGGAACCCCGCACCCAAATTAAAATAAGGAAAGGTGTTGGGCCACCAGGCCCTATATACTCTGAACAGCAGTATACAGGCGGTGCAAACAAGACAGGGACTGTAGGTTTGTTGTTAAGTAGAATCTGTTTGTAATTTTGAACTGGTACATTTTTAACATGTTTAGGGGTTTTTTGTGAAACAAGGATTGGTGATAAAGCATCAGTGGAAAGGAGAAATTTTTTTTCCCATATTAACTCTTACAGGAGAGAATTTCCCTTCCTAGGGGTAGATTTCATCTCACTTCCTGTTGTCTCCTTCCGTTTGCAAGTAGGAGTCATTTGTAAGTTGGATGTTTGAAAGTAGGGGCCTGCCCTATATACTTAGCAGAAATTTGGGCCTTAGGTGTTGTTGTGGCCACACCACTGTAAGCCCTCACAGGGCCCAGCTGTGAAATATTAGATCCAGAATTGTAATTACATGCCCCTGTTGAACAGGGGCAGAAAAATTGGGCCTTTGGTGGTGGTGGTGGTGCGGGTGCCACAACACTGTAAGTCCTCACAGATACTCTTGGTGGGCACAGAAACGGGCCCTGCTGTGAAATATTAGATCAAGAATTCTAATTACATGTCCCTGTTGAACAGGGGCTGAAAAATTGGGCCTTAGGCACTGGTGCTGGTGCCACAACACTGCAACCCCTCACAGATACTCTAGTTGGAGCACAGGAACTAGCCCTGCTGCAAAGAATTGCATCAAAAATTGTAATTACACGCCCCTGTTAAACAGGGGCTGAAAAATTGGGCCTTAGGCACTGGTGCTGGTGCCACAACACTGCAACCCCTTACAGATACTCTAGTTGGAGCGCAGGAACTAGCCCTGCTGCAAAGAATTGCATCAAAAATTATAATGACAAGCCCCTGTTAAACAGGGGCTGAAAAATTGGGCCTTAGGCACTGGTGCTGGTGCCACAACACTGCAACCCCTCACAGATACTCTAGTTGGAGCGCAGGAACTAGCCCTGCTGCAAAGAATTGCATCAAAAATTATAATGACAAGCCCCTGTTAAACAGGGGCTGAAAAATTGGGCCTTAGGCACTGGTGCCACAACACTGCAACCCCTCACAGATACTCTAGTTGGAGCGCAGGAACTAGCCCTGCTGCAAAGAATTGCATCAAAAATTGTACTCATTGGTACTCATTGGTACTCATTGATGGCCCTCTGCTGCATGTGCAGCTGCTGCAGAATGGCCAACGTTGAGTTCCACCTGGTGGGCATGTCACAGATTAGGCGGTTCTTGGGCAGGTTAAATTCCTTTTGGAGGTCTGCCAGCCGAGCACTGGTATTATATGACCGGCGGAAATGCACACAGACTTTCCTGGCCTGCCTCAGGACATCCTGTAAGCCCAGGTACCTGCCCAAGAATCGCTGCACCACCAAGTTATGGACGTGAGCCAAACAGGGCACATGGGTCATTTGTCCCTGTCGGAGGGTGGAGAAGAGGTTGGTGCCATTGTCGCAAACCACCATTCCTGCCTTAAGTTGGTGTAGCGTCAACCACCTCTGAACCTGCCCCTGCAGAGCTGACAGAACCTCTGCCCCAGTGTGGCACCTGTCCCCCAAGCACACCAGCTCAAGCACCGCATGGCATCTTTTGGCCAGCATACTTGAGTAGCCCCTTGAATGCCTACGGAGCACCGCTGCTTCTGAGGACAAAGCACAGGAAGAGACCCTGGAGGAAGAAGAAGAGGAGGGGGTGGAGGAGAGAGGTGTGTCAGAATCATTAGTAGTGGCATTTGGAGGCATGGTGGCGGAACAACCTCCAACACTACTGCACCTTGTCCTGCATCCTTCCTAGCTGCCAGCAGAGTCACCCAATGCACCGTGAAACTTGGGTAACGTCCCTGTCCATGCCTGCTGGACCATGAGTCAGCGGTAAAATGCACCTTACCGCTGACCGCCCTGTCCAGCGAGGCATGGACATTGCCTTCCACATGCCGGTAGAGAGCCAGAATCGCCTTCCGTGAGAAAAAGTGGCGTTTGGGCACCTGCCACTGAGGAACCGCACATTCCACAAACTCACAGAAGGGGGCAGAGTCTACCAACTGAAAAGGTAGCAGTTGAAGTTCTAGCAATTTTGCCAAGCTAGCATTCAATCACTGGGCATGTGGATGGCATGTGGATGGCTGGGAGCGAACTTCTTTCGGCGGTGCAGCAGCTGGGGCAGGGAAATTTGCCCGGTACAATCTGATGCCAGTGTACCGAAAGTGACACACCTAATTCTACACCTTCATTCCTCAGAGGTCTCAGAGAGGACTGAAGGTATAGTGGGGTTGGAGATCTCAGCTGATGAGGAGCAAGGAGAGGTCCTCTTTGTTCTTTAGGGTGGGTCTTTTAGATACGTTTGCCAACGAACTGCATGGCAGGTCAACATATGTCTGGTCAAGCATGTGGTTCCCAAGCTGGAGATGTTTTGGCCACGCGAGATAAGCTTGAGACATATGTTGCAAATAGCAGCGGTGCGATCTGATGCACTCGTCTCAAAAAAGGCCCACACCAAAGAACTTTTGGAATAACGTGCAGAGACAGCAGCGCCCTGCACATGTGGAGCTTTGCGGTGTGATGCAGTCAGTATGCTGCCCTGAGGCTGGCTCCTGGAGGGAATCCTGCCTCCTTGGTGATGTGCCTCCTCCTCCTCTCTCCTATCAGGCACCCACGTTGAGTCAGTGACCTTATAATCCCCTCCCTCCTCATCACTGGAGCAAACCTGGCAGTATGCTGCAACAGGGGCAACATGACTGCCAGATTGCTGTCCTTCTTGGGCACCCCCCCTGTCTGTGCTCACGTTACTGCCTTCATCTAGCTCAGTATCATCATCAGAGCCTTCCTCCTGGAGCCTGTACCCAACACTGTAGTCAAACGGTTCGAGGGACTCCTCAGGAGGACATGGTGGGGCTAGGGAAGGAGTCACTGATGCCATTGAGCCAAGGGAAGAGGCCACGTTGGCAGCTGATTTGCCAGACAAAGTACCCTGAGCATGGGTGAGAGAGGATGAGGAGGATGAGGACGGCTTGGTCATCCACTCGACCAAGTCTTCAGCATGTGTGTGGTGGAAAAATCTGGACAGCCGCACTCCGGATTGGAAAAGTGAAAAATAAAATCCTCTTTATTGAAAAAGTAATAACATGATTAAAATCCGTACATGGCTTTGTACGCTCCCATAGAGCGCTTACTCATAGCTGGTTTGTACGAAGGTGATCACCACTTATATACACATAATTTGTCTACCACATGACTACATATTGATTATCTGATTCTGAACAGCTGATCATTAGTCTGTGTGGGATTTTTTTGGCATAGATGTGATTGGATGTGCGTCCTATAGTGGAATCACTAATGAAGACATGAATGCATAAATGAAATGTGTTCATATTGACAAATGTCAACATATATAAATGATAAAAAATTCCTTTCAAGGTTTTCGAAAAAAACATATTTGTTGTTCTCCAAAACCACAAGAATGAGATGGGTGCTGGAATTCGACGTTCAAACGTATACAATTTCATACGGATAGGCGCAAGAATGGGCAAACTATGTGAGCTGGTGGCTACGATATAATGTAAATGGTGTGTAGAGTGAAAATGGTAAAAAGATGTGCATCCAACTCCACTGTCGGTGTCTACAATAAAAAACTAAGTTTATGTGTATGGTGCATAAATGTATACAAAAAATTAAACAACATAGAGATAAAAATAAAAATAATAATAAAAAGCAAATCTTTATATATATATGTGTATATATATACACGATGATTTCAAGTATTCAAAAAATGTGATGACGTATGTAAATAGGAAGCTGGATAGAAAACTAGCGTCCTGTCTCAATGATGCGATCAATAGTTTCCTGATTTGCAGGAATTTATATGTGAATAAGTGCTTTTACTTCAATACCTACATATGTGAATGTTAAACTTTACAGCACATGAAGGATTGCAAAACTTATCACTCACTATCAACCCCGCCACTCCAGTTTCACAAAAGCGCTCATTCAAAAACTTTGCATCACTCCGTATGGGATGCATTCATCCCAATCAAGCAACAACATTAACGTTGCTGAACGTCTTTCTTTGAAGCAATCACATCTCTCGATGAATTGTCTTCAAGTGTATTGGCAGAACTATATGAGGTAGATAAAAATGGGGCAAAATGCAATGTTTGCGCATCTGTCACTATAGTATAATATTGGCAGTGACCATATGACAGGTTCATCCAATATATGTGTTTATATCATAGATAAGTGACAATCTCACTAAACCGATTACTATATGAAATAAACAACCAATCTACCTCTTTGAAGACCACAGCTCTTAGATCAATTCAAAACACATGGGAACTTTGCAAGGAAGGTAATGAACCATGTATATATGTGGTGAAAAACATTTGTGCAAAGTTAGTGTTATGGTCTACCTACAGCTACCATCAAACAATAATGTCTAATTAGAAACGAGGTTCAAATGACAGTGAATGCAAAAGACATAGTAAATTATTTCTTTTTTAATGAAAGCATATATGCATATCACTAGTCATTTGCTCGTATGAATGGAAGGATGTATGGTCCAATAAAATGGATCAATTGATGGGAATATGTGTGAGGGAGGAACTGATATATTGATATATGTCCCTATATGTTTTTTTTTTTGCTTCATCATCCACCAAAAAGAATATGGATGTATGATCAAGGAAGGAGTAGGGAGGAAAGGGTTACAGATGTATTACTCGGGGATTATGACTTCAATGTTGTTTTATTCATAGAAATGTGAAACGTCCCACTCAAAGTTTAACCCCCGTGGGATCCTAGTGTCCAACGAGAATATCCAAAGGACTTCTCGTTTGCACAGTAACTGGAATCTGTCTCCTCCTCTCACCGGTGTGATAATTTTTTCTATGCCCTGAATAGTTAGACTGGAAGTGACTTTGTGGTGTGTGTAAACCCAGTGCTTTGATACATTAGTTAAGATCTCCTTCTCAATGTTGTACAGGTGATCATGTAGCCTGTCTCTAAGACGCCGTGTTGTGCGTCCAACATATTGTACCTGGCAACTGGTGCATGTGATAACATATACCACAAATTTGGTGTTACAATTAATAAACACGGGGATCGAAAATTCTTTTTGATTGCTGCATGATTTTACCGAGTTTACCCGTTTTGATGTACTTGCAGTAATTATAAGTTTTTACTCCACACTTGAAATTGCCTGTGAAGTTGAGCCAATTAGATTTTGTTCGGTTGGTTGAGAACAAACTGGGAGACAATGAACGTCCCAATGTAGGTGCTCTGCGGGATACAACCTTGATCCCTTTAGAGAGGATGTTGTTATATATAGGGTCATTATATAAAACAGGAAGGTGTTTCATAATAATTTTCTTGATTGTATTAAATTCAGAGCTATATGGGGTAGAAAAAACCGGGATTGTAGGGGACATATCCCTTCTCTGTTGAATGTTTCTAGCTGTTTTTTTCTTTACAAGTGAAGATCTTGGGATGGATCTTACTGTGTTGAGTGCTTTTTGTACTGATGCTTCTTTATAGCCTCGAACTTTAAACCTGTTTGCCATACTTTTGGCTTTAGCCTCAAAAGTTTCAGGAGAGCTACATAGGCGTTTTAACCTTAAGAACTGGCTATATGGAATACTTCTGATGGTATGTTTAGGGTGTGCAGAATCAGCTCTAAGTAGAGTGTTGCCACTGAGAGGTTTTCTGTACAGACTGGACTGAATCGCATCACCGGACCCCGCCAGTTGAACATCAAGAAATTCTATGGATCTGGATTGCAGATTTCCCCTGAATTTTAAATTTAAAGAATTGTCATTGAAATATGCCAGCCAGGTATCTAGATCAGCTTCTCTATCTGATGTAATAAATAACAGGTCATCTATAAAGCGACAGAAAAAGACCGTATCTTTACGGCGGGGACTATTTGGTCCAAAGATGCGGGACCTCTCCCACCAGCCCATATAAATATTGGCAAGTGAGGGGGAAAATTTGGCTCCCATAGAGGCCCCGCATTTCTGGAGAAAATAGTCCCCGTCAAACATGAAAAAATTGTGTGTTAAAAGATACTCCAGGGCTTGTACAATAAACTCTTGTAAAATCAAAGAGAGTTTGCCTGTTTTTCTAAGAAAATAAGTGACTGCCTGGATCCCCAGGTGATGTGGGATACTAGAGTACAAACTAGATACATCACAGCTGATCCATCTATAATTGTCTTTCCATTTAATGTCTTGCAGTTTGTTCAATAAATCGTTCGTGTCTTTTATGTAACCAGGGAGACTGGTGGCTATTGGTTGTAGATGAGAGTCTACCCACTCTCCTAAGCGTTCATTTAAAGAGCCTATCCCCGCCACTATAGGTCGACCTGTAAGGGGATTTAACCCCTTGTGGATCTTTGGTAGGTGATGGAATATTGGTGTTATGGGGCATTCTGGAAAAAGAAATTCTTTCTCCCTAGGGGTGAATATACCAACTTGTATGGCTCTGTTTATGAGTGTGGAGAGCGTGTTTTTGAAAGAAATAGTGGGGTTGGAGGGTAATTTCAAGTGTGGAGTAAAAACTTGTAATTACTGCAAGTACATCAAAACGGGTAAACTCATAAAATCATGCAGCAATCAAAAAGAATTTTCGATCCCCGTGTTTATTAATTGTAACACCAAATTTGTGGTATATGTTATCACATGCACCAGTTGCCAGGTACAATATGTTGGACGCACAACACGGCGTCTTAGAGACAGGCTACATGATCACCTGTACAACATTGAGAAGGAGATCTTAACTAATGTATCAAAGCACTGGGTTTACACACACCACAAGGTCACTTCCAGTCTAACTATTCAGGGCATAGAAAAAATTATCACACCGGTGAGAGGAGGAGACAGATTCCAGTTACTGTGCAAACGAGAAGTCCTTTGGATATTCTCGTTGGACACTAGGATCCCACGGGGGTTAAACTTTGAGTGGGACGTTTCACATTTCTATGAATAAAACAACATTGAAGTCATAATCCCCGAGTAATACATCTGTAACCCTTTCCTCCCTACTCCTTCCTTGATCATACATCCATATTCTTTTTGGTGGATGATGGAGCAAAAAAAAAAAAAAAATATAGGGACATATATCAATATATCAGTTCCTCCCTCACACATATTCCCATCAATTGATCCATTTTATTGGACCATACATCCTTCCATTCATACGAGCAAATGACTAGTGATATGCATATATGCTTTCATTAAAAAAGAAATAATTTACTATGTCTTTTGCATTCACTGTCATTTGAACCTCGTTTCTAATTAGACATTATTGTTTGATGGTAGCTGTAGGTAGACCATAACACTAACTTTGCACAAATGTTTTTCACCACATATATACATGGTTCATTACCTTCCTTGCAAAGTTCCTATGTGTTTTGAATTGATCTAAGAGCTGTGGTCTTCAAAGAGGTAGATTGGTTGTTTATTTCATATAGTAATCGGTTTAGTGAGATTGTCACTTATCTATGATATAAACACATATATTGGATGAACCTGTCATATGGTCACTGCCAATATTATACTATAGTGACAGATGCGCAAACATTGCATTTTGCCCCATTTTTATCTACCTCATATAGTTCTGCCCATACACTTGAAGACAATTCATTGAGAGATGTGATTGCTTCAAAGAAAGACGTTCAGCAACGTTAATGTTGTTGCTTGATTGGGATGAATGCATCCCATACGGAGTGATGCAAAGTTTTTGAATGAGCGCTTTTGTGAAACTGGAGTGGCGGGGTTGATAGTGAGTGATAAGTTTTGCAATCCTTCATGTGCTGTAAAGTTTAACATTCACATATGTAGGTATTGAAGTAAAAGCACTTATTCACATATAAATTCCTGCAAATCAGGAAACTATTGATCGTATCATTGCGACAGGACGCTAGTTTTCTATCCAGCTTCCTATTTACATACGTCATCACATTTTTTGAATACTTGAAATCATTGTGTATATATATACACATATATATAAAGATTTGCTTTTTATTATTATTTTTATTTTTATCTCTATGTCGTTTAATTTTTTGTATACATTTATGCACCATACACATAAACTTAGTTTTTTATTGTAGACACCGACAGTGGAGTTGGATGCACATCTTTTTACCATTTTCACTCTACACACCATTTACATTATATCGTAGCCACCAGCTCACATAGTTTGCCCATTCTTGCGCCTATCCGTATGAAATTGTATACGTTTGAACGTCGAATTCCAGCACCCATCTCATTCTTGTGGTTTTGGAGAACAACAAATATGTTTTTTTCGAAAACCTTGAAAGGAATTTTTTATCATTTATATATGTTGACATTTGTCAATATGAACACATTTCATTTATGCATTCATGTCTTCATTAGTGATTCCACTATAGGACGCACATCCAATCACATCTATGCCAAAAAGATCCCACACAGACTAATGATCAGCTGTTCAGAATCAGATAATCAATATGTAGTCATGTGGTAGACAAATTATGTGTATATAAGTGGTGATCACCTTCGTACAAACCAGCTATGAGTAAGGGCTCTATGGGAGCGTGAAACGCGTTAGCGGTTATGCTGCATTATCCCAACAAAGCCATGTACGGATTTTAATCATGTTATTACTTTTTCAATAAAGAGGATTTTATTTTTCACTTTTCCAATCCGGAGTGCGGCTGTCCAGATTTTTCCACCACACACATACCTTTGGAACAGCAATTGCCGGCACCTGGGGCTCTCACAATCATCCACACAGCGGAGGACGGGAAGTTTGAACCTGGTCACCTAGAGCGGTGGTAACTATTTCGTTTATCTCAGGTCTTCAGCATGTTGCGGCTCAACACGGCAAGCTGCCGAAAAAAAGGTCAAGCGTGTCCCACGGCCACGTGCTGATGAGGATGCACCGTCTCCACAACCAGCACTGTTGCCTCTAGACACAGAGCCTCCTAACCCTCTTTTATTGGCTTGTGACTGTCTGCCTCTCCTTGTTGGCCTTCCAGACATACTAATGGCCTGCAGTGAGATGTAGCTGCACTAAGCTGGGATATATATATATATATATATATATATATATATATATATACTGATACTGCAGCTAGCAAAATCAACTGCCTGTCTGTAGTATGAGAACACCACCAATCTTCCACAGGTAGCTTTAGATGAACACTGTGCAGAGGTCGCACTACACAAAACTGCAGTGTTTATCCTCATGACACAACACAGGAAGCACCTCCATGTTTAACAGAGGACGGAATTAAAATTAGACTTGAGAAACTTAACATTAATAAATCACCGGGACCAGATGGCTTGCATCCAAGTGTACTTAGAGAACTCAGTCAGGTGATTGCCAGACCGTTGTTCCTAATTTTTACAGACAGTCTATTGACTGGAATGGTACCAGCTGATTGGAGAAAAGCCAATGTAGCACCAATATTTAAAAAGGGCCCAAAAAACATCCCTGGGAATTACAGACCAGTTAGCCTAACATCAATAGTATGTAAACTCTTGGAGGGGATGATAAGGGACTATATACAAGATTTTAGTAATAAGAAAGATATCATTAGCAGTAATCAGCATGGATTCATGAAGAATCGTTCTTGCCAAACCAATCTATTAACCTTCTATGAGGAGGTGAGTTGCCATCTAGATAAAGGAAGGCCCGTAGACGTGGTGTATCTGGATTTTGCAAAAGCATTTGACACAGTTCCCCATAAACGTTTACTGTACAAAATAAGGTCCGTTGGCATGGACCATAGGGTGAGTACATGGATTGAAAACTGGCTACAAGGGCGTGTTCAGAGGGTGGTGATAAATGGGGAGTACTCAGAATGGTCAGGGGTAGGTAGTGGGGTTCCCCAGGGTTCTGTGCTGGGACCAATCCTATTTAATTTGTTTATAAACGACCTGGAGGATGGGATAAACAGTTAAATCTCTGTATTTGCAGATGATACTAAGCTAAGCAGGGCAATAACTTCTCCGCAGGATGTGGAAGCCTTGCAAAAAGACCTGAACAAATTAATGGAGTGGGCGACTACATGGCAAATGAGGTTCAATGTAGAAAAATGTAAAATAATGCATTTGGGTGGCAAAAATATGAATGCAATCTATACACTGGGGGAGAACCTCTGGGGGGAATCTAGGATGGAAAAGGACCTGGGGGTCCTAGTAGATGATAGGCTCAGCAATGGCATGCAATGCCAAGCTGCTGCTAATAAAGCAAACAGAATATTGGCATGCATTAAAAGGGGGATCAACTCCAGAGATAAAACGATAATTCTCCCGCTCTACAAGAATCTGGTCCGGCCGCACCTGGAGTATGCTGTCCAGTTCTGGGCACCAGTCCTCAGGAGGGATGTACTGGAAATGGAGCGAGTACAAAGAAGGGCAACAAAGCTAATAAAGGGTCTGGAGGATCTTAGTTATGAGGAAAGGTTGCGAGCGCTGAACTTATTCTCTCTGGAGAGGAGACGCTTGAGAGGGGATATGATTTCAATTTACAAATACTGTACTGGTGACCCCACAATAGGGATAAAACTTTTTCACAGAAGAGAGTTTAATAAGACTCGTGGCCACTCATTACAACTAGAAGAAAAGAGGTTTAACCTTAAACTACGTAGAGGGTTCTTTACTGTAAGAGCGGCAAGGATGTGGAATTCCCTTCTACAGGCGGTGGTCTCAGCGGGGAGCATTGATAGCTTTAAGAATGTATTAGATAATCACCTGAATGACCGCAACATACAAGGATATGTAATGTAATACGGACACATAATCACACACATAGGTTGGACTTGATGGACTTGTGTCTTTTTTCAACCTCACCTACTATGTAACTATGTAACTTGTAGCTTTAGCTGACCACTGTGCAGAGGATGCACTACACCAAAGTTAAAATAATGTAGCTGCCTGCGGTAGTGATAGGATCAGGAAAACACCACCAACCTTCTACAGATAGCTTTAGCTGAACACTGTGCAGAGGATGAACTACACTAACGTTAAAATAATGTAGCTGCCTGCGGCAGTGATAGGATCAGAAAAACACCACCAACCTTCTACAGGTAGCTTTAGCCGAACACTCTGAAGAGAACACACTACACTAACGTTAAAATAATGTAGCTGCCTGCGGTAGTGATAGGATCAGGAAAACACCACCAACCTTCTACAGGTAGCTTTAGCTGAACACTGTGCAGAGGACGCACTACACTAATGTGTAAATAATGTAGCTGCCTGCGGTAGTGATAGGATCAGGAAAACTCCACCAACCTTCTAAAGATAGCTTTAGCTGAACACTGTGCAGAGGACGAACTACACTAACGTTAAAATAATGTAGCTGCCTGCGGTAGTAATAGGATCAGGAAAACACCACCAACCTTCTACAGGTAGCTTTAGCTGAACACTGTGAAGTGGACGCACTACACTAACGTTAAAATAATGTAGCTGCCTGCGGTAGTGATAGGATCAGGAAAACACCACCAACCTTCTACAGGTAGCTTTAGCGGAACACTGTGCAGAGGTCGCACTACACTAACTTGTTGCTTTAGCTGAACACTGTTCAGAGAACGCACTACACTAACTTGTAGCTTTAGCTGAACACTGTGCAGAGGTCGCACTACACTAACTTGTAGCTTTAGCTGAACACTGTTCAGAGGACACACTACACTAACTTGTAGCTTTAGCTGAACACTGTGCAGAGGTCGCACTACACTAACTTGTAGCTTTAGCTGAACACTGTTCAGAGGATGCACTACACCAACTTGAAGCTTTAGCTGAACACTGTTCAGAGGATGCACTACACTAACTTGTAGCTTTAGCTGAACACTGTGAGGAGGACGCACTACACTAACTTGTAACTTTAGCTGAACACTGTGCACTACACTAACTTATAGCTTTAGCTGAACACTGTTCAGAGGATGCACTACACTAACTTGTAGCTTTAGCTGAACACTGTGCAGAGGTCGCACTACACTAACTTGTAGCTTTAGCTGAATGTTGTGAGGAGGACGCACTACACTAACTTGTAGCTTTAGCTGAACACTGTGCAGAGGTCGTACTACACTAAATTGTAGCTTTACCTGAACACTGTGAGGAGGACGCACTACACTAACTTGTAGCTTTAGCTGAATAATGTTCAGAGGACGCACTACACTAACTTGTAGCTTTAGCTGAACACTGTGCAGAGATCCCACTATACTAACTTGTAGCTTTAGCTGAACACTGTGAGGAGGACGCACTACACTAACTTGTAGCTTTAGCTGAACACTGTGAGGAGGATGCACTACACTAACTTGTAGCTTTAGCTGAACACTGTGCACTACACTAACTTGTAGCTTTAGCTGAACACTGTGAGGAGGACGCACTATACTAACTTGTAGCTTTAGCTGAACACTGTGCAGAGGTCACACTACACTAACTTGTAGCTTTAGCTGAACACTGTGAGGAGGACGCACTACACTAACTTTTAGCTTTAGCTGAACACTGTGCACTACACTAAATTGTAGCTTTAGCTGAACGCTGTTCAGAGGATGCACTACACTAACTTGTAGCTTTAGCTGAACACTGTGCAGAGGTCGCACTACGCTAACTTGTAGCTTTAGCTGAACACTGTGCAGAGGTCACACTAAACTAACTTGTAGCTTTAGCTGAACACTGTGAGGAGGACGCACTACACTAACTGTAAATAGTCTAGCTGCCTGACTGTGGTACTAATAGGATCAGATGAACACCAGCAATTTTCTTCAGGTAGCTGTAAATACTGTAACAACACAAGCCTGCCTGTCAGTAGGAAGATAATAACAGGAATGGATCTAGCTAAACTGAATACAGTGTATATATATATATATATATATATACAACAGCATATATATACACAATACACTGTAAGTGCAGCTAACTGACTGACTGTTCTGCCTAATCTATCTAACTTAAATCAAATGACACTGTCTCTCTGTCTCTCAATGCCAGAACACACTACACTGGGCTGCCGTGCAGGCGGCCTTATATAGTGTGGGGCGTGTACTAAACCCCCTGAGCCATAATTGGCCAAAGTCACCCTGGCTTTGGCCAATTACAGCTCTCTCTACAGACGGCCCTGTGATTGGCCAAGCATGCGGGTCATAGTGCATGCTTGGCCAATCATCAGCCGGCAATGCACTGCGATGCCGCAGTGAGTTATGGGCCACGACGCGCCACATGAATTTGGCGCGAACCGCCCATATCGTTTGCAATTCGGCGATCCTGCGAACAGACAATGTTTGCGTCGAACATGGGTTCGACTTGAGCACGAAGCTCATCCCTAGTCTCTACCAGTTTTTCACATCTACAGAGTGAAATTTTTGCCCATTCTTCTTTGCAAAATAGCTCAAGCTCTGTCAGATTGGATGGAGAGCGTCTGTGAACAGCAATTTTCAAGTCTTGCCACAGATTCTCAATTGGATTTAGGTCTGGACTTTGACCGGGCCATTCTAACGCCATGCACATGCGATCAGACTTTCCGCCAACAAAACCGTGGATTTTTGTTCGAAGATTGTTGGCTCAAACTTGTCTTGCATACACACGGTCACACAAATGTTGGCCAACAATTCCGAACGTGAGAATGCGGTGACGTACAACACATACGACGAGCCGATAAAAAGGAAGTCCAATAGCCAGTGCGCCACCCTTTGGGCTCCTTCTGCTAATCTCGTGTTTATCTCATGTTAATAGAAGTTTGGTGAGAGACGATTCGCGCTTTACAGCCTCATGCTTTTCAGTTTGTTTCTGCTTTTCGGTTTGTGCTTGTCGGTTCTTATCTATTCTTCAGTGCGTGTTGTCAGTTCTTTCCTGTCTTTCAGTGCATTCCATTTATAGTTCGCTTCTGTTTTCAGTGCGTTCTTGTCCACTCCTTTCTGATTTTTAGCTCATTCTTCTCCGGTCCTTTCTGATTTTCAGTGTGTTCTGTCAGTTCGCTCTGAGCAGCCAACCGTTTTCCACCCATGTTGCGGTTACCTATTCGTCGTAGAGTTCATGCTGTTGTTGGGCTTGGTGTTGGAGTTATTGCTTTGACCCAAGTCCAGTCCATGAACAGGGGTAGGAGGAGTTCATGGACCAAGAATTGGTTCCTTAATCGTGACCAATTCTCTCATATGCCTTTGCTGCCAGAGCTCCAGGAGAATAATCCTGACGATTTCAGGAACTATCCCTGGATGACGGACCCCGTCTATCACCGTCTGTTGGCTTTGCTGTCCCCCTATATTACCATGCAGGACACCTGCATGTGGCAAGCCATCACTCCCGAGCAAAGGCTCCTCGCCACCTTGCGGTACTTGGCATTGGGGAGAAGTCTCAAGGACAACAAAAACATTTGGACACATTTTAGGGGTTTTTTAGGGCAAGCACTAGAATGGAGCTGACAAAATACATTGTTAAGTGACTAGGCTAGGTGTGTATGGGCCCAGGATAGCATGCTGAGGAGGTTAGTGAAAGCAAGAATACTTGAAGGACAGAAAAGGAGCATTAAAAGCTTAAGCATGCATGAGGACAAAGAGGACATTCACAGCATATTACAATCATGGTAATTAGGAAATGATTAAATCAATACAATACATTAGCAAACATTAAATACATAGAATGTGATGTTAAAGGATAAAACTTACCCTAATACAGTCCTTCTGCAGGACCTGAATGATGGCAGAACAGGTCATTGACCCCTATACATTTTGAGAATAGGATTTTTAGCTTTCTCACTGGCTTCCATGCATGCGGTCATTGTCCTGCATGCAGACAAGCTAGAAATAATGTTAAAAACGTAAGGACTTTGTGACATTGGCAACTGGAAAAAATGATAAAATCAAGGAACTGATCACTTGCAACACAGTTGGAATCGTTTATATGCTGCAGTGTGAGTGCGGCCTCCAATATGTTGGAAGGACCTCCAGACCCTTCCATGTGAGGATTAGAGAGCACGTCAATAATATTAAGAATGGCCTCCTATCGCACAGTGTTTCGAAGCACTTTTGACTCCTCCACAATCACGACCCTGTGGGGTTGCGGTTCTGGGGAATCGAGAAGGTGACGAATCACTGGAGAGGAGGAAATTTCATTTGGCAGCTTAGCCGACGTGAATCGTTTTGGGTTTACTAAACTAAGGTTGGGGTTCCTTTGGGGTTGAACGTTGAGTTCGACCTCAATTGTTTCATTTCAGATCGTTAATGATTTATTTATAATTTTCATTTTATATTTTGCTTATGGCTTTTATTGTATTATTTGTTTTTTTATTGACAGGAAAGGTGGTTGTGCTGATGTTTATTACTTAACTATATACTTATCATTTTATATGATTATATTCATTTTCATGCTTCTGGCCCTTTATGGTCCCTGTGCCTGTTAATTCATGCGGGGGGGTGGCAGCTCTCATGCTCTTTATCGGTCATTGTGCCCATTTTATATGACCTTAGTGTTATGTGTTGCTGTGAGTTGGCCTCCCCTTTATATGTAACATCACCTAGTAGCAACTTTCTGTTTAGGTATTAGGTTCCTTTAGTTCATGGGCTTTTGGTAAATAAATTTAGATTACCTACATTCTCAGAATGAATTCAGATGACTAAGTGATGGCTGTGAGACGTTCTCTGGGCCATTTGGCAACCAATCTTATATTGGTGTGCTTTTCATTCTGTGTTTGAGTAGCTGTTTATGACCCCCCTATGTAAGGCTGTGGTGCAGTGTTGCTCTGATGACGTAGATCAGGTGGGCGGGTCTGATTGTTTAACCAGCACCGTTACCATGGCAGCCAGTTCACTGGAGGTTCCCATATACTGATCTTATCACGTGTTTTTGTTTCCTGACTGACGTAGGTGTTGTGGGCGGGTCGGACCGTCCCGCACTGCGTTGTTGTCAGTTGCCATGACAGGAGGGTGTGTGGGTATTATAACCTAGAAGTGACTGCTGTGCTGAGTATCCTCTGCTGGCCAATCTGCTGCGTACTACAACCCGGAAGTGTTCAGTGTGCTAGGCACGTTTTGATGGCCAATCATGCTGCCAATAGCGCCATCCCAGACAGATGTCCCATTGCTGCAGGATGGGCGGGGTTTTTAACTGCATTTCACACAAACCAGGATTAGAGCATTTACAGTATAAAAAGAAACTGACACACGGCCCCCAACTTTATTAGTTGAGGAAGTCCTTACCCATGGGCGATACGCGTGCGGGGAGCTACGTGACGTCAGTACAGCCACCTACCTGGTTTTATATACACTTTACATGTCTTGTATCCAAGCATTGGGACTCAGTGCCATTTTTGTGAGTAATATTTTTATTCATTAAATTAGTGTCTTTTATATAAACGGAGAGCACTATATTTCTTTTGTTTGAATTTTAGATGAACAATATATGCCTAAGAGTGTGATTTTTGGTTATCAAACGAATGTGAAGATCGATTGAAGGACCATACAGGAAGTCAGCCCTCTCAACTTTTACTATTAGCCTTGTTAAGGGACCGCATGAATGACCTGTCTGTTAGTGCAAGTGCCTGCCTGAATACTTTCAAATGGTACTGTTTAAAGTTTTGTTCTCCTATTATCTTGATAGGTAATTGCAGAATGTAAAAATGTGCTTCAATTTGAACAGTGTGTATTCATATTTTTGTATTATGACACTTTTTGCCTGTCCAGTGGGCTGCCCATAGTGTAAGTAAGGAGGGACTGGCCAAAGTAACACACACTATTTATGCATTCAGCTCTCAATGAAGTGGAGAGGGTTACCTGTCCAAAACATTTACCCCCCACCCTAAAATTTTTCCAATGGTCCATCAGAGGGGGGTGAGAATCTGAGTTGAATCTAAGTTGACCTTATACTTTTGTCTTATACTCATTTCAATAAATGTTATACTTATGTTGGCCAAGAATGTTTGTGTCTAATATGCTTGCAATGTTATGTGCAAAAGTAGTAATTTTTTTTTCTTGTTTGACTCCACAGTTTCCTTCCAACCCGCAGGAATGGCAGACTGTGGCCTCCCAATTCGCGCAACAGTGGGACTTTCCCAACTGCGGTGGTGTGATAGATGGAAAGCACATCCGGATCATCCCACCCCCCAACTCTGGGTCATACTACTACAACTATAAGGGGTACAGTAGTATAGTGATGTTGGCGGTGATGTTGGCGACTTACGAGTTCCTCTATCTGGACGTGGGGAAGAAAGGCCATATGTCAGATGGTGGAGTCATCGCACAGACCAAATTTTACAGGCGTCTCCAGAATGGCAGCTTGGGCTTGCCACCTCCAGCAGATAACGTGAGCGGGCCTCCCATTTGTTTTTGTGGCAGATGAGGCATTTGCACTGCGGGACCATCTGATCAGGCCGTTCCCCATGAAGACCCTTACCCCGGAGCAGAGGGTTTTTAACTACCAGCTGGCCAGAGCCAGAAGAGTGGTCAAGAATGCCTTTGGCAGAATGGCCAGCAGGTTCTGACTATTCCAAAGGGCCATAACGTGGCTGAATAAAAACTGAACCACCTAATTTTAAGCTGCTGCATTCTACATAATTTTCTGTGTAAGAATGCAGCCAACTATCTGGCCTCAGTTGCGGCTGAGGCCGACTCACCGGCAGAAACAATGACAGCATTGAAACTGGCCATCCTGGCTTGCCCCCCAAAGCACCCGTGAAGTACGGCAAAGCTATGTGGAGTACTTCATGGGTAGGGTTGCAATTGATATGCCAGAGAATCTTTAAGCTCTTTCAAATAAATTTGTTGTGAAAAACTAAACTCATATTTCATTTGATTTACTGCTTGCGTTTCTTATCTGTCTCCTAGGCTCTCCAATGGCCTTTTATTTTTGGCCATTTTCTTCAATAGTGCAAACGTACCTTATTTAATACATGAGGTGACAATCTCTCCTTCAGCTAACTATTATGTTGTGCTGTGGGTCTGCTACACACACACAATGTTTTTGTTGTTAATGTATGCAATGCATTAATGCTAAAAATAATCATCCGTTTCAACTCCCTGAATTAATTGCTTGGAGTCCCTAAAATGGCCTGATTGGGGCAAATTTTAGAGCACAGTGGGGTTTATTTACTAAAGGCAAATCCACTTTGCACTTCAAGTGCACTTTCAGTACACTTGAAGTGCAAAGTGGATTTGCCTATAGTAAATACCCCCCATTGTCACTGTAACTACACCAACTTAATAAAAAAAACTGGTATTGAGCATTGAAAGAAGAAGCCACACATTGTTAAGTATAAAACATTTTACTCCAAGCACATTCACATGTGCGTTATAAAAGGGTTTTTTAACAAACCAACATCTTTGGTGTTTAACATGTATGTTTGACAGTACATAGCCTTTTTTGTGGCTAAACAGGATGTTTAAAACCATAACATACACATCCCCAACTCAGGAACTTACAAAGTTCAACTTTGATAAAGTGAACGCCATATGAAACATTAGTATGTCAAAACTGTGTTGATTTTGCCTTCATCAGATAAGGTGATCTCACCCCTTTAAAAGCCAAATTTTGAAGATGCACACAAATTGGGACTCAAAATGTGGATTTTCCTCATGATCCCATGCCTAAAATGTGTGTCTTTTTCTCACGTCTATTTTTCTAAAGCCACAAAACACACAGTGTGTCAACATGTGCTATCTGCCAACATGGGATATCAATGTATGCATTTTGTGGGTGCAACCCCTTCCTCGAAACCAAAGTAGGTGAGAGGAAGGGGTTGCACCCCTGAAATACGCCCATTGATCCCCCATGATGTGAGCTAGCACATGTTGACACACTGGGCGTTGTTTCAGAAAGGACTTTCAAGTGTACTTGCATTGCACTTGTAGTGCAAAGTGTTTTTTCTTTTTTGAAATAAGCCACAGTGTGTCAACATGTGCTAGCTCCCATCATGGGGGATCAATGGACATGTTTCAGGGGTGCAACCCCTTCCTGTCACCTACTTTATTTTCGAGGAAGGTGTTGCACTCACAAAAAGCGTACATTGATATCCCATAATGGCAGATAGCACATGTTGACACACTGTGTGCATCTTCAAAATTTGGCTTTGCAATTAATTAAAAACTTTTAAATAACGTACAACAATAATGATAAAATTTACATTTTTTTGTGTTTAGATTTTGCATAAAACATCAATGATATTGCTCAGTCTTTTTTGAACATCATTGATGTTTTGCTTCAGATTTTCTAAATCCGATTGCACACCATGATCTCACTGATGAGTACTTGTGCACTTGCACTGCTGAAGTGAGTTTCTTCTTCCACAACAACCACGTCACCTAAAAATAAAAAAACACACCATGTATTATAAATATGCAGGCATCCATCTATTACCTAAAGCTGTGGTCTCAGACACTGACCTGTTGTGGACACCATTTTGACCACTTCCTGAACCTCTGCATCAACATCCTTAGGTTGGGTTTTGAGTTCCCCTTCTTCAGGAGATGTGGGGTTCCTGGTGTTCTCAGACATCCCGATTCTTTTCTCCCCTATGTGAATACAAAAAGGTATACTTAGCAGACAGATATTTGAGGCAAAAAATAGTAATATGAAACATTGCTTGGAAGTGTCGTCCAATTGTCTGTTTTGGCAGAGTTCCAAGCTGAAGACATGATTTTTTCCTTTTCAAAAGATGGAATACTTACCTGTTTTGTACAAGTTTCACACATGGAGAGACCCCTAGTATCCACTGGAGCACCTGCGTGGGACACCATAAAAAGGTTGTTATGGTGTCCCACACTAGTGCTCCTGCGTCCGATGTGTAAACAGCTGCTGAGTATCCTCTACTTACACTGAATCAAGTTGGCATTTCATTCTAGTTTCAAACACATCTAGACAACAATGTAATAAACTTCTTTTAATCCAAATAGGCATGAACAAATGTAGTTAACCTGCATCTGCTAAAAACGTTGTATTAGTGGTCAAACGAACAAATGTTTAATACGAATGATTACTGTGCCCACGAACCTCAAACTTTGCATTTTCAACTGTACAACAGTAAGGAAAAGCACATGGACCAGCACAAAAGTAATAATATAATAGGAACACACGACAAATACTTACTTTTTTGCAGCACTTTCTTGATCCTTCTATACTGATCCTGCTCCCTCAATTTCAGGTCTGACCAGCGTTTCCTCAATTGCTCCTTGGATCGTCATACCCCAAAAGTCCTGTGAGGACTTCTCACAATTTTAGTCATGATCTTGGCCTTTCTCACATTTGGGTTTCTGAATGGTCCATGCTTCCCATCATAGTCTGCCCACTTCAAGATGTCCACCATCTCTTCAAAGGACATATTTGAGACCTTTTATCTCCTCCTGGATGTGGAACAGCTTTGCTCCTGATGACATCTTGAAAGACAAAACGCATAGGGCATCCTTGCGTCACTTCCGGTCTAGAGTGGTGACTTGTTTGTTTACACAGCGCCGGCTCCATTTTTAATTTATGCATGTCACAACTGGTTGAAATGTGAGTATAGCTTTCACATTACTTGCAAAAAAAGCTTCTTTTAGGCAATATTATGCTATGGGCTATGGGACTTTCCACCAGGTTCTTTCTACATGTAAACAACTTGGTGGAAAGTCAGCAAATGAACCCCAGATCACCCAGCGGACCCCAGGGAGCTGCAAAGTGGCTCACACTGTGAAGGCACAATACCCCTGGGGGGGTAATGTTATCCAGTGAGTGAATAATTAGCACCAATTTTGATGAAGCACTGGACACTATTTTGAGCACTAGTTACTTTATTTAATGGTCTTATTGTAAAACATTACTGTTTGAAGTATTTTTTATATATATTTTATATTTTATTTTACACAGATATTTTTTCATTGGCATTTATATATTTATTCCTAATTTATTTGTGGGTTAATATATGTTTTTCCACATTGGTCTTTCACATTGTATGTCAGCACATCCTGCAACTAAAAGCTTGCATACTCCAGAGTGTGTAACACATCAATCACACATTCCTGAGGGTGTAACACATCAGTTGGATATATCTGTTTATTCGGTTGTTTTTTGCATTTTTGCATTTTGCATTTTCTATGTGTCAGAACTCAATCCTGTGAATCATCTTTTAATAGACAGAGGGTGTAACACATTCACAAAGTATTTAGGTTCATTTTTTAAACACACATGGTTTAACACCTGTTTTTTCACTAATATTTAATACTATTAAGGTTCACTTTACTGTTTACACCCCCCTGCCCCTTTAAATACTATAGGTATAGCACAATTAACCCCGCCTTTCTATTTGACAACAGGGCCTGTCTCACTGATTAAACAAAAGTTTTCACATTAATCTAATCTTATCTGCAGGGTAGATCCCTAACAAATTAACACCATCACTTGACTCCCACTTTTACATTTGTGTTATATTCACATTTATTTTGATTCATTATTCAAAGAAGAATAGCGCCACATCTACACCTTCCTAATATATTCCTTTGCTCCACTTAGGTGGTAGCAATTTGTAGAGGCAGCAATTTTTCTTTTCTTTTTTCTTTTCTTTTTTGGAGCACTAGGGCATTCCTTTGCCCATATATATTTTCTTTTTCCTCTATAATGTGTTTGTTGATTCTGTAGCGCAGTATCACATAACATTTCTCTGGGTTTGGTGTGGTCTGGCAAAAAATGTAGGCTGTTGTAAGACCACAGCCTTGGGACACATATGTCATCTGCTGCTGCTCCCGATCTCTCAGAGTCGGGACCGTATTGTGCTCCCTATTAAATGGACTCCTCACGTTACCAATTTTGACAGTCAAATAATTGATGTCTGCCCTGGGGTACAAAGGCTTCACCAATTGCAACTGTTTCTCTAACGTTGCCTTTCTCTTTATTTGGCTCTGACCTTGTGCGCCCTATTAAATTTTAAATTTTGTTTTTGACAAATAAATGGCTATGTGTTTTACTTCAAAAAGGACAGTTTGTTTGTGAGTAGGCAGGTATATTTCAAAAAAACAATGTCAAATTAACAAGGGACACCAACATAGATGTATCTTTGATGTTAAGAAATACAAGATAATAATGGTGTTGTGGTAACTTGACACACAAAATGAAAAAAAAAAAAATTATGGAGATCATTAGAAAAAAAAAAGATTATTCTGGAGATCACAAGAAAAAACAAAAAAAATATGGAGATCACTATAAAAAAAAAGATTATTCTGGAGATCGCGAGAAAAAACAAAAAAATTAAAAATATGGAGATCAGAATTCCGTGAATATCAGCAGCAAAGCAACTTCATTATTCTAGCATTATAAAGAAGAAAAGAATGCGCTGCATTGAGAGTTTTCATAATTTGCCACGTGACGAATGTCATATCTCCATTACGAACGCTAGTTTTACAAGAACGAGAGATTCCGGCTCGCACTTGATTCCGAGCATGCGTGTACTTTTGTGCGCGGACTTGTGTACACATGATCGGACTTTCTGACAACAAAGTTTTCTTGGCAGAAAATTTGAGAACCTGCTAGCAAACATTTGTTGCCAGAAACTCAGACAGCAAAAGTTCGATGGAGCATACACATGGTCGGACTTTCCGACAACAAGCTCACATCCAACATTTTCCATCAGAAAATCCGACCGTGTGTACGCGGCATAACACATGAATATGCTTTGATCTAAACCATTCCATTGTAGCTCTGTCTGTATGTTTAGGGTGTTTGTCCTGCTGGAACGTGAACCTCCACCCAAGTCTTTTGCAGACTCTAACAGGTTTTCTTCTAAGATTGCCCTGTATTTGGCTCCATCCATCTTCCCATCAACTCTGACCAGCTTCCCTGTCCTTGCTAAAGAAAAGCATCCCCACAACACGATGCTGCCATCACCATGTTTCATGGTGGGGATGGTGTGTTTAGGGTGATGTGCAGTGTTAGTTTTCTGCCACACATAGCGTTTTGCTTTCAGACCAAAAAGTTCAATTTTGGTCTCACCTGACAAGAGCACCTTCTTTCACATGTTTTCTGTGTCTCCCACATAGCTTCTTGCAAACTGCAAACAGGACTTCTTATGGCTTTCTTTTAACAATGACTTTCTTTTTGACACTCTTCCATAAAGGCCAGATTTGTGGAGTGCACAACTAATAGTTGTCCTGTGGACAGATTCTCCCACCTGAACTGTGCATCTCTGCAGATCCTCCAGAGTTACCATGGGCCTTTTGGCTGCTTTTCTGATTAATGCTTTCCTTGCCTGGCCTGTCAGTTTAGGTGGACGGTCATGTCTTGGTAGGTTTGCAGTTGTGTCATTCTCTTTACATTTTCGGATAATGGATTTAACAATGTTTTGTGAGATGTTCAAAGCTTGGGATTTTTTTTATAACCTAACCCTGCTTTAAACATCTCCCCAACTTTATCCCTGACCTGTCTGGGGTGTTCCTTGGCCTTCATGATTTTGTTTGTTTGCTAAGGTTCTCTAACAAACCTATGTGGGCTTCACAGAACAGCTGTATTTATACTGGGATCGAATTACACACAGGTGGACTTTATTTACTAATTAGGTGACTTCTGAAGGCAATTGGTTCCACTTGACTTTAGTTAGGGGTATCAGAGTAAAGGGGGCTGAATACAAATGCACACCACACTTTTCAGATATTTATTTGTAAAAAAATTGGAAAACTGTTTGTCATTTTCCTTCCACTTCACAATTATGTGACAATTTGTGTTGGTCTATCTGATAAAATCCCAATAAAATACATTTACGTTTTTGGTTGTAACATGACAAAATGTAAAATATTTCAAGGGGTATGAATACTTTTTCAAGGCTATCTATCTATCTATCTATCTATCTATCTATCTATCTATCTATCTATCTATCTATCTATCTATCTATCTATCTATCTATCTATCTATCTATCTATCTCTATTGCTACAAATAAAAAAGAATACCTCAGTGATCTAGTAAATAACATATTATGTTCCTGGTGCATGTCTCTATATATTTATATATCCTACATAGCCAAAAAAAATTGCCTCCATTCAGAAAGTATGAAAAAAGTCTGTTGGAAAAAATAGATACCTCCAATTGGAACTTTAAATTGGCAACAACACTAATGGAATATATAAAAATGTTTTATTGTACAAAAAGAAACTAAAAAATCACCAAAGGGTGGTTGCTAAAACATACATTGACATGAGACACAAATACACATAACACAATGTCTTGCAATAGAATATAAAGGTACGTATGTTAAGTAGTTTCTCTCCAGTTTCCGAAAATACTTTCCGGTAGCCAACATCCAGGGAAAGCTTTCCGCTACCCAACGCGTTTCAGGTTCAAAGCCTTTTCATCAGGGGTATTTATATAGGAGAATATCAATTCTAGTAGATAACAAAGAATAGAGAACATAACATAATTTATATTGCAAAACGTCATTTTAACAGGTATGATGAGCACAATACATCCTAGGTTCAGAGAGGCAACCTACCAAGGTTTGGTAAATGGCACAGCAATCAATATTATAAACAGAATATTCAGGCAGGGAATAAAGATTAACACATATCAATACATAGATGATATTAGTGTATAAACTAGGAGTCCACAAACAATGTAGTATAAAGGTATTTGCATTACAACCTAGTCATGGATCCAACAACTGCTATTTACCTTTAGAGCTCATAAGGGGGTCTCATAATAGAGGTTGGGTCAGGCTTTGGTCAAAATCCTGCATCAATGATGGAAACTGCATTTGAATCATGTCTATCATTCCTTAGGCTGCTAATACAAGGGCACACCAGGGTAGCATAGTGTAGCAAGTGCCTATATTACTATCTATTCTAAGCAATGCATACAGAGTATCTCCCTCTGAGCAGTGTCTGACCTTCCAGAGGTAAACATAGTAATAATTCCCTTTATATAGGGGGTCCATCCCCCTATAGGGCAAGGCATCCAGTCTGGCATAGTCTGCAGTGTATGTACAGTGAAAGGAGGACTTTTATATGGCAATGAAACACCACTCATCGTGCATGCGCACCGCGATCGTGGCACTCATCGCGCATTTGCGAGGCATAAGTAACTTACTGGATGATAGTGGAGAGCATAGCACACCCGCCACAACTAGCGGGGCGTGGCAATGCGTTCCACAGGCATCCGGCCCTTCCTATTAGCCTAATCTAATAAGTCAATAGGTGAGGGGCCAGTCAAAAATGACACCAACCAGTGGAACATATACAGCTCAAGGCTGGATTGAAAGAATGCCTCCTAGCAACTCCTAAGGAGGAATTAGGCTGCTGAGAAGCCACACCATAGACTCCATTACATCCATCGCCATCTTGTGTTTGAAAAAGAGTACTGCACCATTCACCATAACCTAATGGAAAAGACAAGTTAGCATGATATAAGGGCACCATACTAACAAGATTGTAACATCCCACATACCAGAAAACCACAGAGCAAAAAGATTGTAACACTCCACAGACCAGAAAGCCACAGAGCAAAAAGACAATAAACGATGGCAAGGAGATAAGCATGTACAACAAAAATCAAATAAAATGTCAATACTAAATGTAGCGCCCTGCTCCTGTTGATCAGGCGCTTGTATATAAATTTAGGGGGTTATCTGTTCTGTAAATAGTTCAGATTTAATCTATGGCTAAATTAGCTTCTGTTCCAGCATTGGCTGTGTTGTGTGTAGTTTCACATTGTTGTCTGTAGGTGTCATTGTCACCACAGGCCAGTGTTGAAAAGCAACAGGCTGAAGTGTATTGAGTGCCCTTCTTTCTCAGAGGTAACTCGGCAGAGGTGGTACACCACTGTGCATTCTGGGAAAGAGTACTTAAGGGGCAGACGCCATTTTTGGTTCTCTTTTACCGCCTGGCCCTCCTGGCCTAAAGGTATGTGACAGCTTCCTTTCTGGCCCAGAGGTCATCTGGGGCCTGTTGGTTTAGAGTTGGTCCTGTGCTGACTGTCCTGCAGGAAGAAGCCAAGCAATTGAGAAGATCCAGGGGAGGACTCATCTTGGAGAGGACTGAGCGGCATGCTGGTATCTCAAGAAGGGCCTGGCGACTCAATTGGAGGATGCATCCTAACTAACCTACCGCACAGTACTGCCAGTTCGGTTTAAAGGTTCTGATACTGTGTTGCTGTTTCATCTAAAACTACAATTCTGTGGCAGAGGATTGTATAACCATTACTACGTCCTGTGGCAGAGGATCGTACAGCTATTTTGTTTTTTTCTAAAGTCTGTGGCAGAGACTTTTCGTCTGTGTGCCATTCCGGCTGCTAGGTCAGTGAGAGAGACCTATCCGGGTGGGCAAAGATCTTAGATTGAAGGTGTGTTAGTCTGCAAGATCTTAAATTCCTTAGTGATCTTCAAAAGGTATTTGAATTCTCCTGCAACTCCCTTTCTACCTCTTCACTGCTACTTCTTTTCAAGATGTTTTGCAATAAAGCATTGGAAACAGAACAAAGTGACTGGTGCATACATTGATGGACGCAAGGCTCAATATAGACTCAATATAGACTCTAAGTTCCTGATGTGGTGAAACTACAGGTAAGGGGTAATGGCAACAACCCATTCATTTCATCAGCTCCTTAGGGGGTCTTTGCTACATAAATAAATATTAATGTTAACAGAAAGACAATATATACAGAACACAGAACAAGGCTATCACCCGAAAGTGACTATTGCAAATTGACATCTTATTAGAACATAACAGACAATGAAATGTACACTAATTGGGACTGTGTATGGATAGTGTACGTGTCTTTTTACTGATGTTCAGTCCAATTCCATAAAGGATTAATTCCGCTCATTCCCATTAGTGGTCACTGGGATTAACCGAGTTCCTTCCATAGTCCCGATGTGAACCCTTCCAGCAATGGGCGGTAACTGAGTCATTTAACCAAGGCGGATAAGTGGCACAAAAAGACACTATGCACCTGGTCTCCATTTGAAGGAGAATATTGTCCCAGTCCCCACCCCAGGCACTCGGGTGGATCCAGTCAAGTATCAGAAATTTAATGTCCGGGACTATTCCCTGGTGTACATCCCACACATCTCTCCCCATGGTTAAAGTCAGGTTGCAGGTCTTCATGCTGATTATATGCCTATAGGCTCTCTTGTGGAATTCCAAAATGGTCTTACTTATATAAAAGCAACCACACAGACAGCTGAGTAGATATACCACTCCAGCTGTCTTGCAGTTAGCATAGTGTAAGTGTTTGTATTTTTGTCCAATAGGTAACCGTATGTTGGAGCCCGTATGCATGTACTGGCAATAATTGCACCCCCCACCTCTAAATGTTCCCTTCCGTTTACACTGATCTCTCCTAAATTCTCCTGTATATTCACTTTTCACTAGATGGTCTTTGAGGGACCTCGTTCTCCTATATGTGATTAGAGATTCTTCTGACACAAAGGGGCTCAGTAATGGAACAATTTGTAGAATATGCCAATGTTTGGCTATGATCTTTCTGATCTTATTGTGTTGTTTTGTGTACCTAATTCTAGCTTGATTTACTTCCGTCTCCTGTCGGTCTCTACCTCCCTTCTTTCTCCCAAATAGGAGATCCTGTCTGGTTTGGTCCTTCGCTTGCTTAAATGCTTTTTTTGAGGCATGTTGTAGAGTATCCTCTTTATAAGAAATTGATTGTTTGCTTCAAACCGAAATGTTGCCTCATCTGAACAATTTTTGAGAATGCACAGGTATTGGCTGTAGGGTATGGATTGTATTATGGGTCTTGGGTGAGAACTACCAGCATCCAGGATTGTATTGCCCGCTGCCTCCTTCCGAAATAGTGTGCTTGATGGTTTCCCATCCATTCTCTTCAAAATGGTCACATCTAGAAATGTAATCCTATGGGGATCTGATTGTGCAGTGAATTTCAAGTGAGGTTAGTAAGTTTTTGTGACCTACACTGCAGCAGCACCACCAAAGAGTGGTCCAGCAAGAAGCAACCTATGAGTGGTTAACAATCAAATTGATTATCAGTCTACAACCTTTTACAAGCAGCTGCAACACAAGTTCACCACATCTTGCTCAAATGATTTTTCTATAAATATTATATTCTATAAAAAAAAATGATAGTTTGAGGCACTCACAGAGACAAACTTAACCAAAGACTAATATGCACATACAAAAGTAACAAGCAAACAATAAAGATATTCCAGGTGCAGCATCAAAAATCCAAGTCCCCCCTCCCTACACATTTCATCTAAATAGATTTAATCAGAGACACAAAGCCTTATGTCAGTAACTGCTTTCTATTGTCACACCCCCACTTCATTAGAGTCAATTTACTAAAGCAATAAAGACATGATGTATGCAGGCAGCCCCAAATAAAGTGCTACACTACCCAAAAATTCCTGTATAGTTCTGGCACCAATGACAATTAACAGAGGTGGGAGGTGAGAGGCAGTGGTGGAACCTTTGCAGCTTCTCTCCCAGGTAAATAACCAACCAACACCAATGTGATTTTAGCTCCCAGTGACAACTAATGTTTAAAGTATACATAAAAAAATAAACTTCTCCTGATTCCTTGCTGTCAGTCTGTTACATATGGCATTAGCAGTGTTTGTTTTATCTGCTCAATAAAAAGAAAAAACTCTTGTTGTTCATGACAGAAATTTTGTTAGCTGATAACTTCCTGTGCTCTCTGCTTTTGATGCAGTCTTATTATTTAGTTTTGCATTCAGCTGTCTCTGTGGGATAGAGGACACCTGCACCATATGTTCTGGAAATGAGAAGGTAAGGTGTTTTTTTTAGTCCTCACATGTCCTGTTCTAGGAAGACAATGGTGCTCTATCATGAATATACAGTGTGGAAGTGTGTTACTAACAGGATCACCAGGTGAAAATAAAGAAAAATATGACAGAAAAAAGAAATGCAGTCATTACAACTCTGACTTGGTAAGCTGTGATATAAAAAGCTTTGGTTAAGATGTTCTTTAATAGGGTGCACACCACTAGTAAATAAATAGCTGTAGGTGGTCTATGATCATAGTTGCAATGCATGTGAGAAACTTTCCACACCTCTCCTCATATTTAAATGTTTATATTTTTTTCTTAGATTTGTCAAAATGTAATTCATTGATCAACCTTGTTTTAAGTTTGTGCCTGTCTGCATTTTCAGGAGGTTCTGATATGCCACATGTATTGTCAATGCCTCTTTTCAGGATAGTTCTTTTTAATTGAAGTAATATGTTGGGAAAGGATCATGCATGCATGAAGTTTGAAAACCTTCCACACTGAAAACACAATAGACATTTAAAAAAAATGTACTGATTGCACTTGGCGATCAGGACTTCGTTATCTAGGAACAAGGAAACCCAGAATGGACCAATGTTATTCACCACTGGGGTCGCAATTACCAGTTTAGAGTCACCTAAAGTCTAAAGACTTTAGAAGACTTTAGAAGGATAACCAATGTTGTTGAACAGCAAAAGCAATAGTCCACTAAACAAGATCATATCAATTCTGGACATTGAGAAATGAACACACACAATGGTCATAGTGTTTGCCACACATCCACAAACTCAACCATGGCCAGAAATTTACTGAACCTCATGAGGAAATCTGGCAGGACCTCCAAACCAGGAGGATGCAAGTGATCCAAAAAAAGTTTTTTAAATCCTCCAGCCAAATCGCCTGCACAGATTGATGACTGGACAAAAACTACAGGTGAATTTGTGCTACAGAAATATTTACAGGGAGATTAAATGTAAAATGAAAAAAACAAATAGAGGTTGAGAGAAAAATCTCCCATATCCAAAAACATATCTACCCTCGCTATCTAAAAGCTTAAACGGGGTAGCTTTAGAAAAAAAGAAAAGCAACTTCTCTGTAAGACATGCTATGTTCAGTATAATAAGCCCAGCCTATCCATGGATGTTTAAGGGTAGCTTTCCCACCAAATGTCCAAAAGTCTGCAGATCGCTTAGGACCAAAGTATTATTTGTCTCAAAAGTTGCTGGCTGCTAAGTAGTCGCCACATATTTTAACAAAGTTGTATTTTAATTTTTATTTTAGTTATTTTAGTTTTTATTTTAAGGTAGGCTCAAATAATGTTTTTGTTCTATATTCCATGTGCAGAAAAATTGCAGTAAATATCCATTTTGCTTTATTTATTTATATATTTTTTTAGATTTCTTTGAATACATTATGCTACTATAATAATACCACAAGAAATAAGTATTGAAGGCTGTTTGTGATATTCCCAAAAATTCGAATGATATTTATATAATTTCAGCCCCCTTTTTTGCAGTATAATGTTCTACAAATCATAAATCTGCCATAAAAAAAAGAAATTACTGGTGGTAGGTCATATATAAAGCTAAAATAAAAACTGTTTTATGATAGTATGATACAAAGTACTGGACCCAGTACTAGACTATTTTCAGTTAGAAGTGTCTAAGTGCTACTGAATGTTTAGTAAGCATAACCTCAAATCTGCTAGTCAGTGTCCAGTTTTTTCTTTCACCTGTGTTCAGTGTCAGCTAAATGTTTTTCCAACAATAAGCATTATTAACTTTAAATCGGAAGCAACTGTTGAGGTATAGTGGAACATTTGTGTTTATAATAAAAAAAGAGAAGTCACTTACATGATTTGACAATAGATGGGTTAATCTTCCTAATAGAGAACAACAGGACAACAAAAATTTACAAAAATACCCGCCAATAGCTAAGTGGGGATATGCCATTCCATTCTTGATGAAAAAAATAAAACAGTTTTATTTTTCCTTTTTCTTCCCATAGAGAATATCATCATATTTTAGCTGCCTAATCTAATCCATATATAAAAAGGAGGGAAAACCCATACAGCCAAATTCTTTCCAAGATGAACACTCAATGGTACAGAAGTGCAGTTAAATGGGTTTATTGAACATTGTAAGGACAACCCTTTCAGTATTTCATTTACTCATGTTATTAAGTCTGCTTAATCTTTCTTGACTTAGAACTTAGTCGACTCTGATGGCACCATATACTCAAGGATGCAATTTAAACCTAGCAATGGAAACTCGTATTTGCATGCAAAAAGCAATCACCATCCTACTTGGATATTTAACGTACCCCCTGGACAGTTTTGCAGACTAATGCCCTGTACACATGGTCGGATTTTCAGACGGAAAATGTGTGATAGGACCTTGTTGTCAGAAATTCCGACCGTGTGTGGGCTCCATCACACATTTTCCATCGGAATTTCCGACACACAAAGTTTGAGAGCTTGCTATAAAATTTTCCTACAACGAAATCCGTTGTCGGAAATTCCGATCGTGTGTACACAAATCCGATGCACAAAGTGCCACACATGCTCAGAATAAATTAAGAGACAAAAGCTTTTGGCTACTGCCCCGTTTATAGTCCTGACGTACGTGTTTTACGTCACCACGTTTAGAACGATCGGATTTTCCGACAACTTTGTGTGACCATGTGTACGCAAGACAAGTTTGAGCCAACATCCGTTGGAAAAAATCCATGGATTTTGTTGTCGGAATGTCTGATCAATGTCCGACCGTGTGTACAGGGCATAAGATGAACATATAACTGTACGGAGGACTTTGATGAACAAAGTCAAATATTAAAAAATAGTTTAAGTTTAAGGACAAGGGCTATGAAGACACACACATGTTGAAGAAGCATATAAGAAATATAGATACCTTTATGAGAACACGCCTATATCAGATCTCGCACAAACCCAATCTAAATATAACCAGGTATACTAATAAGGCCTTTGAAATATAACACCGTATTTTCAAGAAATTAGAAGATCCTCACACAGGACCGTGTGCTATGGGCTAGGCTACCCCAAAAACCTCAGATCATATATAGGGGGCCACTTGACCTGAGGAGCCTAAGAGCAGGGTCCAAAAGTATAACAGGACAAAAGCCGTAGTTCAAGACCAGTGGTCATCTTGGTTTGACTAAAAGGGAGGTTTTAGATGCAGTGTGAAGAATTGTGGCACATGCTACTTTATGTGGCACTATAAGCGGGCGATCACAGTGTCAAATGGATGCTTATATATGGGCCGGACAACTTGCCTATTAAGGGTAAGGATTGGTGAACACAAATGTGGAATTGCTAATGGCAAGGAGAAATATTCTATTCCTCACCATTTTAAAGAGGTGCACAATGAGGACCATTAAGGTCTCAAGGGGTTTGGCATCAAAGTCACAGGGGGTGATTTACCAGAGGCTATGGTGAAGAGAAGCCTACTGGATCTTCAGTTTGGGCAGTCTTGCCCTTGTGGGTCTCAATGAGGATCCTAAAATCCATAACGCTAGCCTGTATTATAATTCATAATTTATAAGTAGCTGAGCCATTATGAGTAGACATGACTATAAACCAAAGATCTAAAATACTGGGGTAGTAAGATAGTTATCCCTGAGATGTATCTATCTGTATATATAGACCCACTGAGAATTTGAGATTTAAATAGCTTTCCATAGGTATATTAGATTGTTTGTTTTTTTGTCTGATACCATTTAAGCAAAAGCAATTCCCCTAGTGGACTTTAAAGGCACATATGAAAGGACGTATAGAAAAATATAAAGTATATAAATAATAATTTATTCATAACAAAAACATCATAAAAACATCAATAACGTTATAACAGATAATGAAGGGAATGCGATTCATACAATTGTACAGCTATAACTATTGATACCAATGTGCCTTTAAAGTCCACTAGGGGAATTGCTTTTGCTTAAATTCTTAAATATAGGATGTGGCACAACTCGCAGATAAATAGCCGGTCAACAACCCTCGCTTTTGTCTGATACCATTACCACTAAATATAGGGTTCTAGATTTAGACCCTATCAGGCAATAACAGTGATGCTAAAGGTTCTACATTTTTATTATGCAGCTGTCTCTATTGTTTTATCCCTTTAACTCTAATTTACCTATTATTAATATTATTATTATTATGATTAACTATTACATTTGATCATTATTGGTACTAATATTGTTATCAATACTATCATCATTTCTGTTGGTTTTTAACCTGGATTGCAAAGTAGCACACTTTGCGATCCAGGTTAAAAACCAACAGAAATTATAATGATAGTGGCATGGGTACCTGAAGCCTTCTTCCATTTGAATTTAAATGCATATGTTCGGTATTCACAACATAATGTGTGTGCTTACTGTCTATGGTTTTTCACATATATAGGTTTTCTGGAGGGTTCACCTATGACCCCTTGAGGATAGTAAATATTTAGGATCAAGTGGATTTTAATTATGCCATAATTTTTAATTAATTTAACATGTATGTACCACCAGGTTCTTGTGCAATATTTTACATAAGGTCAAATTGATGCCAGACAGTGGGTTTGATTTACTAAAACTGGAGTGTACAAAATCTGGTGCAGCTGTGCATGGGAGCCAATTGGCTTCTAAATCCAGCTTGTTCAGTAAAGCTTTGACAAAAAAAAGCTGGAAACTGATTGTTTTTTATGCAGAGCTGCACCAGATTCTGCACTCTCCAGTTTTAAAAAATCAACTCTAGTTTGTTTTGCCCGTGTTTTTAACTTTTACTTTTACATATCTTTTTTATATTTATATTTTTTAAATATATTTAAAAATATATTTTACCCAAAAATTATTTTACCCATCCACTGGCTTTTTATATGTAATATGAGTCCTGGCATATAATATATGGAGTCATACCTATTTATAAGGGGAAGGTGTGCATCACTTCATCGATAGTGTGGTGCCGCTCTAGTCCACATCAGTATGTCAGGCATTTGTGCAGCCCAGTGGGAAATGTGAAGAGACTTGAGGCTGCATAGGACCAGAAGTGACGTGGTTCCAAGACCAAAAATATCGCCTGGGACAGCCCGCACTTCTGGTCTCAAGCTGAAGCATGCATTCCAGCTGCCTAGAGGCCATGTTGGTTCTCCTTAGCTAGCCTGTATTATAAGATTCTACCCCTTCTTTATATATTTAGATTCAAATATTCTTGTATGTGTACTCACACTGCGCATATATATTTTGGCAATAATCACAGTCACATGGCCCCAGAGATGTGGTTTACCCCATTGAGGGGGGTGGAAAATTATTCCCATGCCATGATTACTGGTATGTAAAGTATATTGCTGAGTCATGAGGGTCCTCATGGTTTGGCTCTGAGAAAGAGGGTACTTCCCTTGAAAAGCATAAGCCAGCTAGGATCTTGGTTGTGCCCCCCCCCCCCCCCCCAGGTCTGGAATGCACTGAGTTGACTGAGCGACCTGGAAGCTGATGCTTTGATACACTGTGTTTTTCTCATTGTTTGTGAGCATATTTATTTGGGGATTATTAATAAATGGTGTATGGGATAATGCACTAGGCTGGTGTGCCCTCTTTTGTTTGTTTTTTTGCAGATTGATATCAAACTGATGCCATCAACACAAGCCCCAAGCCTGTCAACACTGGTCCTTAATCATACCTTCAGTTGTCAAACTGCTTTACTTTGAGGGAAAAAATCACCTGGCTTGAAGCAGTAGTTCAGGAAGCGGATATAAGAGATTTATGGTGAATGTACACTTCTAAAATTGTAGTATGGGTACAGCAAATGAATGTTTCACAGTTCTTCTTAGCAATCACTAACAGCAGTGAGAGCAAATAAATCTATTCATTTTCTCCTAACTGCACTGTATAGAGGAACAAGCTCTACTCATCATCTTCCTTCCATTCTTCACAAAATGTAAACTAAAACAAATGAGTAGTCATACCTCTAATCAAGCTCCCCTAGTAAAGTGAGGTACACACTATGAGAAAATCGGAAGAAAAAATCCATAAGAGGCACACTTGCTCGATTTTTGTATATTATGTATACAACTTTTAACATCCGATTCAGACTTTCCAAATGAAAATTTCCAACAGGACAAACTCCAAATATGTGAACAGAAGCAACGATTTGCGTTTAATGTGTACTGTTTGTGAGAAAAATCAGATACAAAAGACTGCACATGATCAGAAACAATAAACAACAAAAAAAAGCCTTTGTCATACGAGAATTTCCATACATTAGTTGCATCCTTGGTTTTGACTTGTTGTGAAACATTGAGGAAAACAGGATGATCTTCATATAATGTGTACCCACCTTAAGTGTATACTGCTATATGTTGCCTTTTAACAACACATGACCTAAATTAAATTAACAAGCTGGGTGAGAATACTGAAGAAGTAATTGAGAATTCATCAAGACTTCAGTGAATAGTTACTGTACCAAAAATAAACAGTTGGCTTTATTTTAATCCAAAGCCACAGCATTTCCAATCATTACAAATGTATCAATATAGGAAAATTAAGCTAATGATCAAACTGATTAATGTTTTTTCTTTCCTCATTCCATTAAAATGTTACTGTAAAGTGCATCAATCTAAATGACAACAAACTATAATATTTATCCTGCCAAATTAGAAATGAACATAACAGTTAATAATGTATTCACTCTGTATTTTCTAGTGTTGAAGACATCTACTAAATTTAAGAAAATCCCCTTGAAATGTTCAGTTCAAAGCTGTTGTCAAGGGGCAGTGCACCATTGAAATCTACCCACTGGCATTAGTGAGACTGTGTGCACCAAGCTGTTACTCTCTCAGCTATGTCTAACCGATTTGCTAGCATGCACAAATCCTGGATTTTAGGTGAAGTTTCTTACTATGGCAATAAGCACTTTGAAAGTAGGTCACCAATACAATTACGCTCTGTTGCTAACATTCTGCACATAATGCAACCTTAAAGAACACGTTTAAACTGCACTAGAACAAATGACACAAAACATAGAATATAGGATTTCTTACACTTCATTACAGCTCAGTGAATCATTGTCACATTATTTTTAATGGCTCTTCTGTAGTTCTATCTTATTAAGGTTTTCCATTATTTTAATAAGATTACTGCCCCGCTTATTTATACATCCTTAGCAATACTTCCTATTTTGGTGTATTTGTTGTGGCACAATAAGCTTATTTAGGAAATACCAAATATAATTTTCAAAATTTTAGGCTATTCTTATTCCACTCATTGTATAGTATTTCTATAAAAGGGATAGCTGAAATTAGAAATTTTTCAAAAGTCTACACTTTTAATTTGTTTGATTTGCCTCCTTGCTGCTTAGGTTCTGCAATACAGAAAGCAATATTAACAGATTGTAATTAGGGCCCTTATTACCAAAAAGGCACTTATATTACTGTGACTTGGATAGCATCACAGTCCCCTGTAAATCTGGTTCTGGATATTTGCAAGACAATGCAATGTCAGAACTTAAAGAAGGAGGTTTGGCAGGGGAAAAAGCCATACGATACACTGGAACCTTACATAGAGGTATATTGATTGATGAGCTGTGTAGTCCAGTGGTTGCTCTGTTTATAAAAAAAGACAGCATATTGTCTCCAATAGCACATTCTGGCTTAAATGCCTGCAATAATATTCATATAATATAGTTTTCAGTCAAAGAGATGGAACCTCTATGAATAGCCATTCATTACACATGTCTAGCACAGCATTATGTATGTGTAAATGCAGCCTTGAGAAGAAGCTTTTTATTTTAAATGTGTGAGAACATTTTATTGTAACATTCGTCTTTTCTGATAGTTCTGTACTGTAATATCTTTTATATTTACATATAAAAAAACATGTGCACCTAAAGCCAGTAGTTTGTTTAAAAATATGTATGTCCTACTGAGCTATGAATAGGGAAATAATTACTTATTGAGGTTGATATACTAAAGGCAAAAAGACTGTTCACTTTGCAAGAGAATTCCCCATTAGCTTAGTTAATGTGGTGAAAATGTACTTTGCAAAGATAACCCAATCGTAAGCAAGGAAGATAAAAAATATATATATTTTTATTTGCATGTGATTGGATATTGGCTTGCCTTTAGTAAATCAACCGAATTATCTCTGCATATGTCAAATAGGGTTGAATTGAAAAAAAACAGTGTAGTAACTAACATTGCCTTTAATCATATGAACCTTTACCCGGAGTGGTTGGTTAGTGCTAGTTTTAAAGTTTTAAGATGTTTAAACAGAACCAACTACTATTGATATTATGCAATTTTTTGAATATGCCTTCTTAGTTATTGTGTAGGCTTACTTGTGAAAAATTTTGATTTGCTTCCCTAATTACCTTTTCATACTTTATCTGCGGGTTACTCCTGAACCTAGAGTCAGAGCTAAGAAACCCCAGGAGGTATGGCAGTTACTCTCATGTCAAGTGCATGACCTTATGCTTGTAACCCATGATGTGTTCTTGTTACTAAATATATGAAATAGCAGAGCCCCACAGCTAAAAAGAAAATAAACAACTTTAGGCCTGGTTATTTTAATTAGTTATACAGACGCCCTCTGACGAAGTTGATGATGAAACGCATTAGGGCATGTATACACAGCGTGACTACAGGGCTACTCTTCTCATCTGTCAAGTGTGGAACTTGACCTGGGTATCCCCGCTGCCTTGCATCTAGAGGAGTGGTGAGAGTTACACACGTTAACAGACGTTTATCTGTTACAAATAAAAAAGAAATAACCACGCTAAATATAAGTGAAACACGTGAAGCAATCTCAAAGACTTCCGTGAGGAAGTACATATATAAATAAAAGAATGTTGAAAAATATTAAAAATTAAATTATGAAAATTACATGGGTCAACACATGTATGTATGAATCAAACATGAGTGTCCATATGTAATATTTGCAAATAAAAATAAGTGTCCATATATAGTAACAGAAAATAGAAATGTGAAGTAATGATCTGAAATCAGTCCAAGAAAGACCCCTTGGGTAAATCCAACCAGAGTCAATGGTGTAAAAAATATGAGTGACAACCCATACAGTGTCCGCAAATACCCAATAATTGCGCTTACCGCAAGCCAAGCGAACACCAGCCTGTATCACGTCTTGGTGTGGAGAATCCAGATGGTTCTCTTAGACTGTATACATCGTAGCTGAAAGGATGTAATAAGGACACCAAACTTCCATCTCATAGACATGTAAATAAAAAGAAACTGGCCATAGTGTAATACTGCCAAACTAATCAAAGTTTAGAAAAGGTAGAAAACTTACACTAGTGCATGTTACATGCTTTTGATGTTTATTTTTGCTGTAAGTGCAATAAGTAGGGGGGTTCTTGTACGAGCAATAAATCTTTAAAAGGAATTATGCTATGTGATCATTCCTCCCTATGTTACCATCGCTGATGAGCTGTGGAATTCACACCAGTGTTTTGTTAATTGGAGCCTTGGAGGTAGTAAATGCCATGACCTGCAGAATGAGATGTTACAACTACATTTGTTATAAGGCATTATCCCATTCGATTTCTGGTGAGTTTAACATCCTAAGGGAGCAGTGCAGTACAAGGTGTGGTGACGGGAGGATCACTTTACAAGGATGTTTCCTAATTGCATGATATTATAATTCACAAGTCACCCTTTCTGGGTTTTGCTTCCAAAGCACTTTGTGTGCGATACCAGGAGTCTACTCACAAGGACTTTTATTTTGTACTTTGTATGATTTTAGCGCTACTAATGCTGGCATTTTCTTAGGAGGTTCTAGCATTTTTTATTATTTAGTTATACATACCCATGAACCTAGAGCCAGTGTGTGTTATCAATGTGCAGTTGGGCTGCTGATCATATAAACTATATGAAAACCTACACAATTATAATAATTTTACATTGAATCTTAAAGATTATTATTCCCAGCATGACTGACTCTCTTTAATGCTTTCAGGTGTTCAATTCATTTTGTTCATATACGCAGTGATACTCACATCGGCTTGCATATCATCGCTTACAGGTACATAAATGCCATTTGTAACACCTACGTTTTAGGAAAATAGCTATATTTCCATATAATTTCAGAGAACGTAAATACCTCAGTGATGATTCAATCTATGCATGTAAATACATATTTATTAGCTCTAATTACCTAGCATTTTATTTTAGATTTTGACTTCTAATATGCTTGTATTTCTGTAAGCAATATGTTGTAGCAAACAACATTGACTGCTTTACCTGAAGTGTGTTCTTAGTTCTGCAATTCCAACAAGCCTGATATCTGCCATCATCTTGTACCATGGTATAACAGTGGTATTTGGATCTGTATAATATGTAATCATAAGCAAAATACAAAATGATCAAGAAAAATGGTAATCTATAAAGAAAGGTCTTGTATAAGTTGTAAAAGATACCTTAAAGCCCTTGTGTAATCCTAATGTCATGTATCAATCTACTCTTATAGACATTTTTATGAAATCCTCGATTTCAGGGCTTATTTAGGCATCGACTTGCTTACTTCACTCATCCTAAAAAGGCCCCTTAGAGCAACCTATTACAGCTTATCCAGCAGTTCTTTCAGCAAACTCTATTATGTTAGAAATACAAAGGATTATACTGCGTTTGTAAAACATTGTTATCTGGAATATATTCATTTCTTTGTCATGTGTCCATTTTGCAGGGCAAAAAATGTTAGAAGAACCTTTGTGACATGAAAGATACCTGGAAATAATGGTGTGTGTTTGCAACAAATGAAACCTTTCCAAATTTAAAACGCCTGAAGAACACAACTTATAACAATTCTACTTAAGTAGAGATGAATGTCCCTTTCCAGATTCCAATCACATCTGTCCTTAGTTACAGTGATTTTCAACATAAAATCCTTTTTGTAATGCCTACACACATATCATTTTTAAGACCTAGAAATAAAGATTTGGAAAACTGCCAGTCACTTGAATTGTGGGTATATCAATTCTAAGAATATCTTTTATAGCTATCACTGTTCGCCTGTCTTTCAGATCTACTATCCTTCTCTAGTGTCTCC
Source organism: Lithobates clamitans (assembly GCA_037952925.1). NCBI lineage: Eukaryota > Metazoa > Chordata > Amphibia > Anura > Ranidae > Lithobates > Lithobates clamitans. The sequence continues at coordinate 215,150 of JBBGZY010000248.1, forward strand.
ATACTCTCTCCAAGTAATAAAAAATACATTACAGTGTTTTGTCACTTTTTCATGTATTTGATTTTCCAAAATTCAACCTAAAGTATGCAGAAACAAATGTAATGTCTTTGTAGTTTTGACAAAATATAAACAAACAAAAACATATTGCTAGTTCTCATTCATTACCAAAACTCTACACATGTTATAAAGTGTCTTCCTAAGGACATAACTTTTTTGATCTTGAAAACTTTATTTTCCTTCTTTAATTTCTCTTGTGACTTCCCTGAATTGTTCTTGATTTTTGAACTGAAGGATTAAACAATATACATTTGTGATTTGATTTCATATTTTACTGTTCTCCTCATACAAATATACATAATTAGAACAGATAATTTACTTACCTGGGCGTCCGCAGGTAGGGGCAAGTGCCCCCCCCCCACTGGAATAGGCAAGCGTCCGCTGCGGCCGCCGCAGACTTTTTTCTGAGTCTGCTGAGTGACTGCTGGCTGCTGCTCTCTGAATGTCCGTCCCTCCCTCACCCCTGATCATCTGATGCAATGGCTTGGCTCCAGCCCCCAGTCCCTGTGCAGAGTGTAGACTGTCAGATATAGATCCAGCCGGTGAGGAACCGGCACTGCCCACTCAAATGGACTGGAGTGGTGTAGAAATGCTTACTGAGGACTGGAGGAGGAGGAAGCATTGAGGACTTGTTGCTGCCTAGGCCTCATCACAGGAAATCCTGAAGTCAAGTGACATATTTTTCAGCAGGGAAGAACCAAAGGTAACAGCAGTTACATTAGGAGGAACATAAAATATATTGGAAAGTTGGAAGTGGAACAGCTATTGCTGGAAAGATCATATCATCTGTCCTGTCCTGTGTACAGCTATATACATCCACCTTCCTTCTTGTATACCGCCATCATCACTGACTATATATATATACAGGAAGGAAGGTGGGTGTATATAGCTGTATAAAAAGGACACATGATGTACATCTTCAGTCAATGATGATGGAGGAAGGTCTCTATATACAGGAGGGAAGGTGGGTATAAATTTAGCTGTATTACTGTATACAGAAACCTTCCTCCATCATCACTGACTGCAGATATACATCTTCTGGCCTGTATACAGCTATATACACCCACCTTCCTTCCTGTATATACTAATATCATTCACCCCCTCTATATATACATACTGTACAGGCTGCAATTGATGGGCACAGTGAGGCCGCATTAGATGGGCACAGTGAGTCTGCAATTGATGGGCACATTGATTCTGCATATGATAGCATATGATTGTGCTTTATGTGATAATGACTAAGCCCCTCCCCTTCATGAGATTATCAAAAAGGGGCGGAGCATGTGTGACCTCAAAATGGTTCCCCCTGAAAAAAGTTCTGCAGACGCCCATGTTTACCTATATTATTTATTGTTTGACATACCTCTCAACATCCTATGAGGAAATGTGAAATGTAGAAATGTAAAGGCCAACTCTAGTTTTAGTTTTGGATAAAGTGCTAGTGATCAAGGGTTAGATGTAAGGGAATATTTCCCTCCCCTACTGCCTATTTGACAGAATAGACAGAACAGAAAGATAGGGGGAATCCCTTTAATGGACATTTTCTATCAGAGTTTGGGGAAAATGTACAACCACTTTCAGAATTTTAGCTCATATAGTTATCAGAATACAATACATTTATCAATTCTGGCCTTTTAAAAAGAGCCATTAAGTACTTTTTTGTTCAGGGTCCAAAACAGACACAGAATCTCTGAGACAGTGTCAAAAGAATGTTAATTGATACATGGAATACTGCTCTTCAGTTATTGGCACAGTTTTAAGGTAACCCATCTTTGGAACTACATGATGTAGTCTCTAATGCCATAAATTTGTCTTGGATATTGATCACCTTGCTTGCAGAAAAAATGAACTCTTATACTAAGGGGGCAATTTGCATTTAAAGAGGAAGTAAACTCTCCCACTTTGATGCTGCTTTTCATTTTGTCCATTATAATAAGTAATTATCAAACTATAGCCACTGTAATCCAGCCCAAATCGCATATTACTTACTGTTTAAAGAAACTTTAAAAAACTTGTTTCCAGGGGTAAGGCAGCGCCATCTTAAGTATTGTTTTCTGAGTCCACAGTAGAGTGTATTTCCGCCCTTAGATTGAGTACTTCCTGTACTGTTAACCTAGCCTCCTTCTCAATCCAATGTTTCTATGGCAACCCTGCTTCACTGCTCATAGCTGACTTGTTTTATTTCATAGTATTTACTTGTGCCGATTATCTAGTGTTTGCCTGTGTCAATCTTATCAGCTTCAGCTGATAAGGCTGCAGTAATGCTGTCCGATGCCCAAGTTTACACTCCATGTGATGTAACATGGTCACATGGGGTGTAGTAGGAAGCTCTGAGTGATTATGCAGTCTCGTGGGATTTCAGTGTTGTGCCGTAGGAAGATCTGATAATAGACACAAGTACACAGAGTGCGCCTTAAATCAGGGGAGATCTGGGCATGCTCAGTGAAGTCATTCTAAAGAACAAAAAGGATTACAACAATACTAAGCAAGTAAGGAGATATCTACAAGCAGTGTTTATTAGGGTTTTTTATGCTGATTTACATGGGACAAAGTTGTCGGGGAGAGTTTACAACCACTTTAAAGGATAGAGACAGATGTCTTCTATCATAGGTTTAACATCTTTACAATGAGCTTACACGCATATGTGGCCTCACTGAAACAGGTCTTCTTCCATGGGCCCATATATGCACTCTCCCAGCATTGAAGAGGAAGTAAACCCCCCTGTATTAGTTGTACTTTTAGGCAAGCCTATAATAGGGCTTTATCTCCTAAACTTGCACTGTTTAGGAGATATTTACTGTATACGCCACCGATTACGTCATCAGCGCATGCGCTCTGAAGGAACAGCTGTTTCTTTAGAGCATGTGCCATGACCGGTGGCTCCCACACGCATGCCCAGGAGTGACATAATTGAGGCTCTAGCCACTCACTGCGAACCCGGAAGAAACACCGTAAAAGATGTCAGCCATCTCAGCGGTGTTCGGGCCCGCTGGAGGGCTTAATTCTAAGGTAAGTATTTCATCACACTAGCTCATTATGAAATACTTACCTTTGAACAAAGCCCTCCAGCGGGCCCGCACACTGCTGAGATGGCTGACATCTGTCTTACAGGGTTACAGTAGCAAGATAGCATCTAGGAATGTCTGGAAGCAAGCAAAACACTGAAGCAAGGCAGAAGAGGAACTAAATACCCTCTAAGCAGCCAGCACCAGGTGGAGCTAATTACGGGGATCTGCTGGCTTAGCTGGGAGACACCCTCTGGTGGACATTGGAACATCAAACTTCCCCTCCTGGGAAGCACATCACTACCAGCAGGTGATCCAGGTCCTGACAGTTCCCCCTCCTTAAAGCGGACCTTCAGTCATATATTTAACTTTCATTCAAAGAAACCTTCACCCCTTGCTGTGCACTCATTGAGAATAAAAAATTTAATTTTTTTGGAATTAAATACCTTATGCTCTGTACTTCTTCTTCCTCTGCCTCTAAAACTCCTAGGTGTATGACGCTGTTTCCTGCATTGCACTGACTCCCGGGAGATAACCGTCAGATCTCCCAGCTGTGCTCTTTTTTTTTTCCTCTCACTCTCGTGAGAGTTTGATAGCAGAGGAGGGGGTGGAGAAAGTGGATCAAAGCTGTGGGAAGTGACAGGAAAGCCAAGGACAGCTGCAGTGTTGGAGGGGGCTGGAAGTGGGCGGACATAGACAGAGACTTCTGGGCTGAGCCCTTCATGCGCTTCTAGGCCCTTGTGCACATGTTACTTTAGCAGCCACAGCGGAGGTTTGCCACCGCTGCTATAGTAACCTGTCCACTATGGAAGGGACGTGGCTTTTCTACTGCGCATGCATGGCCAGGGGCCCATTACTGCTCATGCATGAGACTTACTTGGCCGGCGAGGCAGAGCAGTCAGAACTAATCCAGGAAGACTGCGGCTTGGGTTTCATTTGCCCTCACAAGTAATGGCCACTCATAACATCTGAGAGAGCAATATAAAAAAACTATTTGGACCCAGAAAAAGTAAGCTAGCATTCACTACTATTTACAATTTAGGATGTATAATGGTTGAACTGCATACTCATGTTTTTTTGGGATTAAGCTACATTGACTGCATTTCCTCTTTAAGGAGCTGCCTCCGGATGCTCCACCATGCCCCACCGCCATGGTAGTCAGATCCCTGAGGAGGCACAACACTAGGAGCTTACAATTCCTTAATGCAGCATATGTCCCAATGCTAGGATTCTGAAGACAACCTGTAGGCTTCACACCGGAATCCTTGGTTCATAAAGGGAATCTAATGTCAGGGTGTCCCATTACAACTAGACTTTTCCAATATAGGGTGCTAGAGATCACTCTCATTTTCACTGCCACTCAGATCTACCCAAGGCATAGGTTAAATTTGGGAATTTGGGACAGGTAACAATAGGGATCTTAAACCAAACAGGTAACCCATGCAAGCCACATGACAACAGTGGAAATAGCAAATATATACCAGTTTCCAAGTGCAGCTGATCTGGACCCTTTATGTCTGGTGGAAAAGAGTTTTAACCTTCGAATATGGAAAGACTTCTTCACAGTAAGAGCTGCGAAAATGTGGAATAGACTCCCTCAAGAGCTAGTTCTGGCCAGCACAGTTGATTGTTTTAAAAAAAGGCCTGGATTCTTTCCTAAAATCACAAAATATAACTGAATACTAATATTTAAAGGTAAAGTTTATTCAGGGAACATCTGATTGCCTCTTGGGGGATCAGGAAGGAATTTCCCCCCGCTACAGCAAATTAGATCATTCTTTATTGTTTTTTTTGCCTTCCTCTTGATCAACTGTAGGTATAGGATTGTGTATATAGAGGTTTTGAATTGTGTGTGCTGCATTTTTTTTCTATGTGTTGAACTGGATGGATTTGTGTCTTTTTTCAACTAGTTTAACTATGTTAGTGGGCTGCAGTGTTATGTCAGAAATCAGGAACAGAGATGGCCAAATCTGCATAGCTACACTAGGACCAGACCATATTTAGGGAGGAGAAATAAAACTGGGATCAGGAACAAGGAGGAATAGGAACAAGGCAGCAGGGTTCTGGGTAAATTTACTAGGCAAAAAGCACAATCAAACAGCAGTGACAAGACAATGGCTAGCAGTACAGTATCTGGCAGCAAGCAAAACACTGGAGCAAGGTGTAACAGCATATAAGGGACTAAATACCCTCCCAGTAGCTGACACCAGGTGGAGCTGATTACTGGGATATGCTAGCTGCTGTGAGACAACTGCTGGTGGACAATGGAACTACAAACTTTCCCCCTGTGAAGCACAGCACCACCAGCAGGTGATCCAGGTCAATTGCACTTGCACTTTAAGAAGTAAAGTTGCATTGGATTCAACTTCTGTTTTTTTTCTTTTTTATTGAAGGGTTAAGCTACCTGTGGATAATGCAAAATCAGCAAATGGTTATACTGTCTGTACAGAATGAGTCTAAGGATATAGAGTATCTCACAAAAGTGAGTACACCCCACACATTTTTGTAAATATTTTGATATATCTTTTCATGTGACAACACTGAAGAAATAACACTTTGCTACAATGTAAAATAGTGAGTAGGGATGAGCCGAACACCTCCCTGTTCGGTTCGCACCAGAACATGCGAACAGGAAAAAAGTTTGTTCGAACACGCGAACACCGTTAAAGTCTATGGGACACGAACATTAATAATCAAGAGTGCTAATTTTAAAGGCTTATATGCAAGTTATTGTCATAAAAAGTGTTTGGGGACCTGGGTCCTGCCCCAGGGGACATGGATCAATGCAAAAAAAAGTTTTAAAAACGGCCGTTTTTTCAGGAGCAGAGATTTCAGTCAAACAATAAAAGTGTAATATCCCTTTAAATTTCGTACCTGGGGAGTGTCTATAGTATGCCTGTAAAGGGGCACATGTTTCCCGTGTTTAGAACAGTCATATGACGGCCTCCCCTGTGCCCTGCAGGGTGCGCGCCGGGCGCGCTGTGATCACCGAGTCTATGAGACTCGTCTGATCACTGATCCGTGTAAGGGGCCGGTCCCGGCCCCTTACCATGTGATCAGCTGTCAGCCAATGACATGATGACAGCGCGAGTAGAAAAAAAAGCCGATCACCGGCTCACATGTCAGGGACATCGGTCCCGAAGTGGAAGAGGCACATCTGCCTCATCAGTGCCCACTAAAAGTGCCACCTAACAGTGCCCACAGTGCCACCTAACAGTGCCCACAGTGTCACCTAACAGTGCCCACAGTGCCACCTAACAGTGCCCACAAGTGCCACCTATCAATGCAAACAAGTGCCACCTATCAATGCCCACAAGTACCACCTATCAATGCCCACCTGTAGTGCCAATCAGTGCCACCTGCCAGTGCTGCCCATCACTGCCACCCATCAGTGCCCATCACTGCCACCCATCAGTGCCCATCACTGCCACCCATCAGTGCCCATCACTGCCGCCTATCAGTGCCCATCACTGCCGCCTCATCAGCGTACAACAAAGAAAGAAAAAAATTACCCGTTTTAATTTTTTTATAACAAAATATAAAAAGATAAAACATTTTTTTTTTTTTAAATTCAGTTTTTTACATTTTTTTAACAAAAAGTAAAAACCGCAGAGGTGATCAAATACCACCAAAAGAAAGCTCTATTTGTGGTGAAAAAATGATAAAAATTCCATTTGGGTACAGTGTTGTATGACCACGCAATTATCATTCAAAGTGCGTCAGCGCTGAAAGCTGAAAATTGGTCTGGATAGGAGGGGGGTTTAAGTGCCCTGTAAGCAAGTGGTTAAAACTACTCGCGGCTATTGCATTGCCGGTCCGACAATACACATAGAAGTTCATTGATAAAAACGGCATGGGAATTCCCCACAGGGGAACCCCGAACCAAAATTTAAAAAAAAAATGACGTGGGGGTCCCCCTAAATTCCATACCAGGCCCTTCAGGTCTGGTATGGATATTAAGGGGAACTGCGGCCAAAATTTTTTAAAAAAACAGCGTGGGGTCCCCCCAAAAATCCATACCAGACCCTTATCCGAGCACACAACCTGGCAGGCCGCAGGAAAAGAGGGGGGATGAGAGAGCGCCCCCCTCCTGAACCGTACCAGGCCACATGCCCTCAACATTGGGAGGGTGCTTTGGGGTAGCCCCCCAAAACATCTTGTCCCCATGTTGATGAGGACAAGGGCCTCATCCCCACAACCCTGGCCAGTGGTTGTGGGCGTCTGCGGGCGGGGGGCTTATCGGAATCTGGAAGCCCCCTTTAACAAGGGGACCCCCAGATCCCAGCCCCCCCCTGTGTGAAATGGTAAGGGGGTATTTACCCCTACCATTTCACTAAAAAACTGTCAAAAATGTTAAAAATGACAAGAGACAGTTTTTGACAATTCCTTTATTTAAATGCTTCTTCTTTCTTCTTTCTTCTATCTTCCTTCCTCTTCTTCTGGCTCTTCTGGTTCTTCCTCCGGTGTTCTCGTCCAGCATTTCCTCCGCGGCGTCTTCTATCTTCTTCTCCTCGGGCCGCTCCGCACCCATGGCATGGGGGGAGGCTCCCGCTCTTCTCTTCATCTTCTTCTCTTCTTCATCTTCTTCTTTATCTTCTTCTCTTCTTCTCTTCTTCATCTTCTTCTCCAGGCCGCTCCGCACCCATGCTGGCATGGAGGGAGGCTCCCGCTGTGTGATGCGTCTCCTCTTCTAATAGTTCTTAAATATTGGGGGGCGGGGCCACCCAGTGACCCCGCCCCCCTCTGACGCACGGTGACTTGATGGGACTTCCCTGTGACGTCGCGGGGAATGCCACAGGGAAGTCCCGTCATGTTCTGTGTGTCAGAGGGGGGTGGGGTCACCGGGTGGCCCCACCCCATGTTATTTAAGAACCGTCAGAAGAGAAGACACGTCACACAGTGGGAGCCTCCCACCATGCCAGCATGGGTGCGGAGCGGCCCAGAGAAGAAGATGAAGAAAAGAAGAAGAGAAGAAGATGAAGAAGAAGATAAAGAAGAGAAGAAGATGGGGGCGTGGCTTCGGCATAGCAGCGTGAGGACGCTTGTACTGTGAGCTCCCAGCCGGCGGCACCCGTTCAGCATACCAATGACATGATACCCCACTATACCAGCATCTACAAGCACTGCAGACGGCTTGGAGACCGAACCGCCGCTAACAGCACACTACCAGCGGCATGGATCGCTATTTAAAACAGCTCAAACTGTCCACCTCTACCCCGGCGGTATCCAAGATGGCACCGACCTGTCATGTGATGGGGGATTCCCAGGGAGAGACGATCACCTGTGGAGGCTCGCAGCGGCAGGGAGAAGACTTCACGATGCCGCCATACTCCCCCATCAGTGACCTATCTCCCTGCCTGCCAAGATCGCTGGCAGTATCACCTGGTGTGGAAGAGGAGCTGCCCAGCTCCATACAGACCTCTCCATACAACTCTCCCTGCCACGCTGCCTCTGGCTTCAGCACAGCAAACATCTTACAGCTACAGGACACAGTGAGTACACCAGCTACATCATCCCAGCAGTTAGAGCCTGTATTCATTGCTGTTCCTACCCACAAATTATGGACACTGTTACAGCAGCTCCCCACCAGAGATGATTTTGAATCACTAGCCTCTAGAATGGAGATGGCCATGAGGCGAGAGATACAGTCTGTTAAACAGGAAGTTGCAGTGCTAGATACACGCATTACAACAGTGGAGCAGGAACAGGGAGCAATGTCCCAGAATATACAGGCTGTGCAGTCTTCACACTCTGAAATTAATGACCAATTTCTCCAGCTACAACTACTCCTAGACGATTTAGAGAATCGCAGTCGCAGACAGAACATACGCCTGAGGGGAATTCCTGAGTCCATCACACAATCAGAGCTCCGCGAGTCGGTGACCGCCATTTTTAACCGTTACTTAGATCGCTCGCGAGACATGGCTATTACCATACACCGCGTCCACAGAACTCTTGGCCCTAACCCGAACTTACCGGACAGACCCAGGGATGTCCTCTGCTGCCTGCATTCCTTTAGCCACAAGGAAGAAATCTTGAGACAGGCATGGCAGGTGGGTGTTTTGGAATTTGATGGCGTGGCCATCCACCTGCTCCCAGATATTTCCAGGAGAACTCTGATGATGAGAAGAGCACTTAAACCACTTCTAGACGGCATCGGTGAGAAGGGTCTAACATACAAATGGGGCCACCCATTCCACCTTATTGTCCGTAAGGGTGTGGACGTCTTTGCCCTGCGTCACCCCTCAGAGCTTCCACACCTGTTCACTTTCGCTTGGATGAACCCAGTCACTGTCCCCAACTGGCTCCTGGTGAATGTGCAGTCGAACCCACAATGTCGGCCCACAGATGGAAGACAACAAAGGGTCCGGGCCTACCGTCGATCACAGAGAGACCCCTTACAGGCACCCCAAGATCCAGCCTCTTGAATCCAAAGAAAAATGTAATCGGCAGTCCCCTCTTGTCAGGGATGTGTTCACCCCTCGCTGCATCCAAGCACTTTTTCTCATTCCTTGGGGGTTCCCCCCTACCCCCCTTTTTTGTTTGTTTTTGTTTGGGTTTTTTTTCTTTCTCGTTGCTTTGGGTTTTTTTCTATTACCGAAGGAGTTCCCAACTGCCCCACAGTCGGTTTTACAGGAGCTCACCAGTCCCCCTTAATGCCTTGAGCCACTCTGAGACATACCTGACTTTCCCAAATGAACACTCCACGGGACTCCCCGCACAAACAGTGTACACTGCGTTGTTCCAGAGTCACGGAGAGGGGGTCTTCTGGGAGGGGGGTAAAATTTTTTTTTTTTTGTTTTTTCAGCCTGGAGTACAGCAGCCGGACCCATCGCACGAAGACAGAGGAAGCCCGAGGACTTGTCCAATGCTACGGGTGATGGGGAAAGTACTTGATTCAACAATTAATTTACACGAGCTCATCCCCTACTGTTTTATACTGTTAGATTGCTTTTTGTCTGTTTCTTCCTATGGGCATGTGGGGGTGGGTGTCGGATTCGTGTTCCCACATCGCCTCCACGCACCCGTTCTCTGTTAGGTCAGAGACAGCAATAACCACAGTTTTTATGGGGTGTATTTACCTTTTTGATGCTTCACTGGTCTCCTCGGCGGCTCCAGTGCTCATTAGCATTGGACCGCTCACAAAGGACCCTATATAATGAGACACTCTCTGAATTGCCGCAGAGAGCGGGTCGGGTTTCTTTCCAGGTGGGCCTAGGATGGCAGGGATGGTCCCCTGGTGGGACACGAAAGTGGTAAACCCGGTGCCAAATGCAGGGGAGACTAGGAAGTGTCTCTAGAGCTGGAGTACTGTACTTCTTGCTCTTACCGTGCGCTACTTGGCGTACTGGGCCCGACTCTAGGCCGTTAGATAACCTTCAATTGTTAACTTTTCAGTATTAATTTTGCTGATTGTATATGTTGATATGTTCGGTTCTACAATGACTGTTTTACCTTTCATGTTGGTAATGATATTTCATTAATATGCGAACGTTGCTGCGGGGGTTCCAATGGCTGGGACTCCGCGCTTGACCGTGCCCTACCTCCTCCCACAGTAGGAATACTCTGCCCTGGTGGCAGTAGCTCTCCTGTACGGAGTTACACCTCTTGATAGACCCCATACCTTTTTTTCTTATCTTTCTTCTTCTTCTCTATACTTTAGCTTCTCTCACTTCCCTCAACTCCCCCTTTTTTGTCAACTTCCACCTTCCCCCCTCTTCTCCTCTTTCCTTTTCTATACCCTCTCACCACCTAGGGAGCAGACACTCTATCATTATGGCTCTCAAATTCCTTTCTTGGAACGTTAACGGATTGAACGCTCCTGAGAAGCGGACCAGTTGTCTGTCTGAACTCTGGAGACATAGAGCGCACGTAGTCTTTCTCCAAGAGACTCATTTTCGGGCAGACAAGGTCCCGAGGCTTACTAACAAGTACTTTCCGATGGCCTACCATAGTACTTCTACTTTCTCTAAATCCAAGGGGACAAGTATTCTACTATCCAAATCTCTACACTGGCAGTTCCTGGATGAAATCCAGGATCAAGAAGGCAGGTTCTTGCTATTGAAGGGCAAAATCGACTCTCACATAGTTACTCTGGCAAATTTCTACTTACCTAACACGAATCAAGCCCAGGTCTTGGGAACTTTCCTAACAAAGTTGGAGCCTTTCCGTGAGGGAACGCTCGTCCTGGGGGGAGACTTTAACTTCACCTTAGATCCATCTAAGGACTCATCTGCCCAATCAACATCCCTATCTCAAGGTGTAAGACGAGCTCTGAAAGACCTGCTGCATGACCATCAATTGGTTGATATATGGAGAATTTTCCATCCTCAAGAACGAGATTTCTCCTTCTATTCTCCGACCCACAGATCCTATTCCAGGATTGATTTTTTCCTAATACAACACTCCGCAATTTCCTTAGCCTCCAAAGCAGAGATAGGCCAGATAACATTATCTGACCATGCTCCGGTTTCCTGGACCTCACTCTCCCATGCTCACACTCAAAGACACCATCTTGGCGTCTGAATGAAACACTTCTCAAAGACCCTGAAACAGTGGCGGAGATCAGCAGAGAACTTCGTTCCTATTTTGAAAACAACAATGGCTCCGTGTCTAACCCTCTCTCAGTGTGGTCAGCACATAAATGCTACATTAGGGGGATCTTCATAAAAATTGGCCATGCGGCCAAGCAACTCTGACAGACCTTTTGACAAAACTTCAGGAGTATGAGTATGGAGATAAATGTGGCCGCTTGTTGGCCAATGCATTAGGAGCTAAACGCACACAATCATACATCCCTGCTCTCTTGACCCCATCAGGGTCCAAGATTCATGCTTCCACGGACCTAGCAGCCGCCTTTCGAGATTTCTATTCAAAGCTTTATAATTTAGATGCAGTACAGGCCGTTGGATCTTCGGCCCCCTCCCTCTCAAACATTCAGGACTACCTTCAAGAGGCCAAACTCCCTTCTCTTATGGAAGCCGAACGGGAACTACTATCCCAACCTCTACACATAGATGAGCTTGCAAATGCCTTGACGGATACACAGCCGGGGAAGGCCCCCGGTCCTGATGGCTTTACGCTCCTGTACTACAGGGCATTTCAGACACAGCTGGCCCCCCATTTCATCACAGCCTTCAATGCCATACTCGAAGGACATACCATTCCCCCCGACATGCTGCAAGCTTCTATTTCTGTTCTTCCTAAGTCCGGGAAGGACCCACTGCTGTGCTCCAGCTACAGGCCCATTTCCCTGCTAAATTGCGACATCAAACCACTCACGAAAATTATAGCCTCGAGGCTCAACAGCCTAATGCAACGCCTGGTTGCACTTGACCAGGTGGGCTTCATTCAGACGCGAGAAGCGAGGGATAACACCATCCAGACATTAAACGTCATAGAGAAGGCAAGGCGATCCAACACCCTTCTTTTACTCCTATCCACCGATGCCGAAAAGGCTTTTGATAGGGTGGACTGGGTATTTCTCTGGAAAGCACTCTGTTCTTTTGGAATGCCGAAGTCTATCCTAGACTGGATCTCTGCCCTCTATTCAAAACCCACAGCCACGGTAAGGGTGAACGGGGTGAACTCGGACATCTTTGCGATTTCCAATGGTACAAGGCAGGGGTGCCCCCTTTCCCCTCTACTATTTGTCCTTTCCCTAGAGCCATTTCTTCGCCATGTAAAAGGCAACCCAAATATCAGTGGTGTCCATTCCGACCACTATCAACACAAAGTAGCAGCGTATGCGGACGATCTTTTATTTTATATCACTAAATCTATAACATCCCTGCCTTCATTGTTACAAGAATTGAAACGCTATGGCAAGTTAACCTCCAAAAGTCAGAAGCTCTGAATATTTCGGTACCAGACCGTACACTGACAGGCATTCGTCCCTTCATCCCGTTTAAATGGGCCACCCGCTCTATTCAATACTTAGGTACCAGAATACCTGCAAATCCAAAGGACATTTTTGCCCTGAATTTTCAACCCTTCCTATCAACGCTCACTACAGATCTTAGGAGATGGGATCAGTTCGGCTGATGCAACGTACTGAAGATGAATGCAATGCCACAGCTTCTTTATTTGCTACAAGCCTTACCTGTCAAATTACAGCAAACATTCTTTCACGAGGTCCGTTCGAGGTTTATTAAGTTCATATGGCAGGGTGGACACCCTCGAATAGGTAGGACGGTGCTGCGAAGGCCGAAGCTGAGGGGAGGCATTGGATTCCCAGACCCTGCTCTCTATTACACAGCGACGCACATGACTCGGGTGATTGACTGGTGCCGACACGGGGAATGGAAACTATGGGTCACGCTAGAGCAGGAGATGGCACGGGTCCCTTTGGCTGGCCTGCCTTGGGCGGGTGGGCGGTTGGATCCCTACCTGACCGCTCACCCGTTGATTGGCCCCTCTCTCACCGAGATGGAAAGATTTTTTCGTCTTTCCTCCCTGCCTAATTTTCCTTCTCCCATGACTCCAATCTTGGGTCATCCTAGATTTCCCCCCGGGCCTGTCAGACCCGGTCTTTATCAGACAAGCCCCAAAAAAACTTTTATGCGCATCTCATTTCCTAGGACCCACAGGCTGGATCCCTACAGGGACATTAATAGCAGGACAGGCACCCATCTCATTGGATAGTTGGAGAGCAGGGCAGCTCTCCCACTTCCTCAGCTCTCTACCCAAATATACGCTTTTTTCTAGACAACTCCATGCCTTCGAAGAAATATGCCTGAGTGATGGCCCAATCCAAGGTTCCCTTTCTAGGTCTTACAGAACACTGATGGACATACAAGCTACCACAGACCCTCCCTTCTTAACCAAGTGGGAAAAAGACCTACAAACAACATTCACCACCCCACAGAAGGAACGCATACTCTTCTTCGCTCATAAATTGTCACTTTGCAGCAAATATCAGGAAATCTCCTATAAATTGACCACACGCTGGTATCGCAATCCGGCCGTTTTGGCCAAAATATTTCCCAATCAATCTGACCGTTGCTGGCGTTGCGAACAACAAGCTGGCACTATTCTTCACATTTTTTGGGATTGCCCAAAACTACAAACTTTCTGGCAACCTGTCCTCCGACTCATCCACAAATTCACAGACATTTCCTTAACCAATGACCCCGCTGCTGTGCTCCTCAACCTCACCCCCATGTCAAGTAAGCGATACCACAAATCTCTCCTTAAACACCTACTCAACGCTGTTAGAGCTTGCATACCAAGTCACTGGAAGCAACAATCTGCCCCCACGGTGGCCCATTGGTTCGCGAGGGTTAATGACATTGAGCAAATGGAAGACCTGACTGCAACGGTCCGGGATAAATCCGAGGAACATAAGAGCAGGTGGTTTTATTGGACCCAGTTCCGCTTCTCAGAGGAATACATCCGCGCGACATAGTTGGGCCAAGGTGTATGCCAGAGGCTCTTGTTCCAAACCATGGCCTTCAGATGGCCTGGAGAGCTTAGGGCGGTCCTTGCTCTCTAGGTGGACCTCTACTCCTACCCTCTTCACTTTACCATCACATCCCCTCCTTCCCCCCCTCTTTTCCTTTACTCAGTCCCTCTCCCCCAGTCTCTTTTCTTTTTTCTTCTTTATTCACTTCCTCTCCTTTAAATCAAAAAATCGGTATGTTTCGACCCCAGCTGGTCACACCACAGTACCCTTCCCCTAGGTGAGGATACCCAAATCCTCCATGGATCTAAGGCTAATCCCCAGAGTGTTATTAGTGATTAGGGATGAGCCGAACACCCCCCTGTTCGGTTCGCACCAGAACATGCGAACAGGAAAAAAATTCGTTCGAACACGCGAACGCCGTTAAAGTCTATGGGACACGAACATGAATAATCAAAAGTGCTAATTTTAAAGGCTAATATGCAAGTTATTGTCATAAAAAGTGTTTGGGGACCCGGGTCCTCCCCCAGGGGACATGAATCAATGCAAAAAAAAGTTTTAAAAACGGCCGTTTTTTCAGGAGCAGTGATTTTAATAATGCTTAAAGTCAAACAATAAAAGTGTAATATCCCTTTAAATTTCATACCTGGGGGGTGTCTATAGTATGCCTGTAAAGGGGCGCATGTTTCCCGTGTTTAGAACAGTCTGACAGCAAAGTGACATTTTGAAGGAAAAAACACATTTAAAACTACCGCGGCTATTGCATTGCCGACAATACACATAGAAGTTCATTGATAAAAACGGCATGGGAATTCCCCACAGGGCAACCCCGAACCAAAATTAAAAAAAAAAAATGATGTGGGAGTCCCCCTAAATTCCATACAAGGCCCTTCAGGTCTGGTATGGATATTAAGGGGAACCCTAGCCAAAATTTTAAAAAAAAATTGACGTGGGGTTCCCCCTAAATTCCATACCAGACCCTTCAGGTCTGGTATGGATTTTAAGGGGAACCCCGCGCCAAAAAAAAAAAAAAAAACGGCGTGGGGTCCCCCTAACAATCCATACCAGACCCTTATCCGAGCACGCAACCTGGCAGGCCGCAGGAAAAGAGGGGGGGACGAGAGTGCGGCCCCCCCCCCCTCCTGAACCGTACCAGGCCACATGCCCTCAACATTGGGAGGGTGCTTTAGGGTAGCCCCCCAAAACACCTTGTCCCCATGTTGATGAGGACAAGGGCCTCATCCTCACAACCGTGGCCGGTGGTTGTGAGGGTCTGCGGGCGGGGGGCTTATCGGAATCTGGAAGCCCCCTTTAACAAGGGGACCCCCAGATCCCGGCCCCCCCCCTGTGTGAAATGGTAAGGGGGTACTTACCCCTACCATTTCACTAAAAAACTGTCAAAAATGTTAAAAATGACAAGAGACAGTTTTTGACAATTCCTTTATTTAAATGCTTCTTCTTTCTTCTTTCTTCCTTCATCTTCTTCTTCTTCTGGTTCTTCTGGCTCTTCTGGTTCTTCCTCCGGCGTTCTCGTCCAGCATCTTCTCCGCGGCGTCTTCTATCTTCTTCTCCTCGGGCCGCTCCGCACCCATGGCATGAGGGGGGAGGCTCCCGCTCTTCTCTTCATCTTCTTCTCTTCTTCATCTTCTTCTTCATCTTCTTCTTCTTCTTTTTCTTCTTCTTCTTCTTCCTTCTTCTCTTCTTCTCTTTTTCCTGTCTTCTCCGGGCCGCTCCGCAATCCATGCTGTGGCATGGAGGGAGGCTCCCGCTGTGTGACGGCGTCTCTTCGTCTGACGGTTCTTAAATAACGGGGGGCGGGGCCACCCGGTGACCCCGCCCCCCTCTGACGCACGGTGACATGACGGGACTTTCCTGTGGCATTCCCCGTGACGTCACAGGGAAGTCCCTCAAGTCACCGTGCGTCAGAGGGGGGCGGGGTCACCGAATGGCCCCGCCCCCGTTATTTAAGAACCGTCAGACGAAGAGACGCCGTCACACAGCGGGAGCCTCCCACCATGCCAGCATGGCTGCGGAGCGGCCCGGAGAAGACAGGAAGAAGAGAAGAAGGAAGAAGAAGAAGAAGAAGAAGAAGATGAAGAAGAAGATGAAGAAGAGAAGAAGATGAAGAGAAGAGCGGGAGCCTCCCCCCCATGCCATGGGTGCGGAGCGGCCCGAGGAGAAGAAGATAGAAGACGCCGCGGAGAAGATGCTGGACGAGAACGCCGGAGGAAGAACCAGAAGAGCCAGAAGAACCAGAAGAAGAAGAAGATGAAGGAAGAAAGAAGAAAGAAGAAGCATTTAAATAAAGGAATTGTCAAAAACTGTCTCTTGTCATTTTTAACATTTTTGACAGTTTTTTAGTGAAATGGTAGGGGTAAGTACCCCCTTACCATTTCACACAGGGGGGGGGCCGGGATCTGGGGGTCCCCTTGTTAAAGGGGGCTTCCAGATTCCGATAAGCCCCCCGCCCGCAGACCCTCACAACCACCGGCCACGGTTGTGAGGATGAGGCCCTTGTCCTCATCAACATGGGGACAAGGTGTTTTGGGTGGCTACCCCAAAGCACCCTCCCAATGTTGAGGGCATGTGGCCTGGTACGGTTCAGGAGGGGGGGGGGGCCGCACTCTCGTCCCCCCCTCTTTTCCTGCGGCCTGCCAGGTTGCGTGCTCGGATAAGGGTCTGGTATGGATTTTTAGGGGGACCCCACGCCTTTTTTTTTTTTTTTTTTTGGCGCGGGGTTCCCCTTAAAATCCATACCAGACCTGAAGGGTCTGGTATGGAATTTAGGGGGAACCCCACGTCAATTTTTTTTTTAAATTTTGGCTGGGGTTCCCCTTAATATCCATACCAGACCTGAAGGGCCTTGTATGGAATTTAGGGGGACCCCCACATCATTTTTTTTTTTTTTATTTTGGTTCGGGGTTCCCCTGTGGGGAATTCCCATGCCGTTTTTATCAATGAACTTCTATGTGTATTGTCGGCAATGCAATAGCCGCGGGTAGTTTTAAATGAGTTTTTTCCTTCCAAATGTCATTTTGCTGTCAGACTGTTCTAAACACGGGAAACATGCGCCCCTTTACAGGCATACTATAGACACCCCCCAGGTACGAAATTTAAAGGGATATTACACTTTTATTGTTTGACTTTAAGCATTAATAAAATCACTGCTCCTGAAAAAACGGCCGTTTTTAAAACTTTTTTTTGCATTGATCCATGTCCCCTGGGGCAGGACCCGGGTCCCCAAACACTTTTTATGACAATAACTTGCATATAAGCCTTTAAAATTAGCACTTTTGATTTCTCCCATAGACTTTTAAAGGGTGTTCCGCGGCATTCGAATTTGCCGCGAACACCCCAAATTGTTCGCTGTTCGGCGAACTTGCGAACAGCCAATGTTCGAGTAGAACATGAGTTCGACTCGAACTCGAAGCTCATCCCTATTAGTGATTAATTGCCCTGTCGAAGAGAAGCCCTAGTCTTATACTTCCTGGGTATCTAGGTATCTTTTATACGTATAGAGCTGTCCCTGTTATAATATCTTGAGTTTACTTATATTTTGTTCAGATACCACTATCTAGTGTTCATATGTAAGCTATTTTGTTTGAACAACATTTTCTGTGAAGTTATCATTTCATTGTATGTCGCATACCACTAAATAAAAAATTAAAAAAAAAAAAAGAAGAGAAGAAGATGAAGAGAAGAGCAGGAGCCTGCCCCCATGCCATGGGTGCGGAGTGGCCTGAGGAGAAGAAGATAGAAGACGCCGCGGAGGAGATGCTGGACGAGAACACCGGAGGAAGAACCAGAAGAGCCCGAAGAACCAGAAGAAGAAGATGAAGGAAGATAGAAGAAAGAAGAAGCATTTAAATAAAGGAATTGTCAAAAACTGTCTCTTGTCATTTTTAACATTTTTGACAGTTTTTTAGTGAAATGGTAGGGGTACTTTTGTACCCCCTTACCATTTCACACGGGGGGGTGGGATCTGGGGGTCCCCATGTTAAAGGGGGCTTCCAGATTCCGATAAGCCCCCTGCCCGCAGACCCCCACAACCACCGGCCAGGGTTGTCGGGAAGGAGGCCCTTGTTCTCATCAACATGGAGACAAGGTGTTTTGGGGGGCTACCCCAAAGCACCCTCCCAATGTTGAGGGCATGTGGCCTGGTTTGGTTCAGGAGGGGGGGCGCTCTCTCGTCCCCCCTCTTTTCCTGCGGCCTGGCAGGTTGCATGCTCGGATAAGGGTCTGGTATGGATTTTTGGGGGACCCACGCCGTTTTTTTTTTTTTTAATTTTGGCACGGGGTTCCCCTTAAAATCCATACCAGACCTGAAGGGCCTGGTATGGAATTTAGGGGGACCCCCACATCATTTTTTTTTTAAATTTTGGTTCGGGGTTCCCCTGTGGGGAATTCCCATGCCGTTTTTATCAATGAACTTCTATGTGTATTGTTGGACCGGCAATGCAATAGCCGCGAGTAGTTTTAAATGACTTTTTTTCCTTTGAAATGTCATTTTGCTGTCAGACTGTTCTAAACACGGGAAACATGCGCCCCTTTACAGGCATACTATAGACACCCCCCAGTTACCAAATTTAAAGGGATATTACACTTTTATTGTTTGACTTTAAGCATTATTAAAATCGCTACTCCTGAAAAAATGGCCGTTTTTAAAACTTTTTTTGCATTGATCCATGTCCCCTGGGGCAGGACCCAGGTCCCCAAACACTTTTTATGACAATAACTTGCATATAAGCCTTTAAAATTAGCACTTTTGATTTCTCCCATAGACTTTTAAAGGGTGTTCCGCGGCATTCAAATTTGCCGCGAACACCCCAAATTGTTCACTGTTCGGCGAACTTGCAAACAGCCGATGTTCGAGTCGAACATGAGTTCGACTCCAACTCGAAGCTTATCCCTAGTAGTGAGTGTACAGCTTGTATAACAGTGTAAATTTGCTGTCCCCTCAAAATAACCCAACACACAGCCATTAATGTCTAAACTGCTGGCAACAAAAGTGAGTACACCCTTAAGTGAAAATGTCCAAATTGGGGCCAAATTGGCCATTTTCCCTCCCCGGTGTCATGTGACTCATTCGTGTTACAAGGTCTCAGGTGTGTACACTCCTAAGTGAAAATGTCCAAATTGGGCCCAAAGTATTAATATTTTGTGTGGCTACCATTATTTTTCAGCACTGCCTTAACCCTTTTGAGCAGGGAGTTCACCAGAGCTTCATAGGTTACCACTGGAGTCCTCTTCCACTCCTCCATGACAATATCATGGAGCTGGTGGATGTTAGAGATCTTGAGCTCCACCACCTTCCATTTGAGGGTGTCCCACAGATGCTCAATAAGGTTTAGGTCTGGAGACATGCTTGGCCAGTCCATCACCTTTACCCTCAGCTTCTTTAGCAAGGCAGTGGTCACCTTGGAGGTGTGTTTGGGGCCGTTATCATGTTGGAATACTGCCCTGCGGCCCAATGGGGATCATGCTCTGCTTCAGTATGTTACAGTAAATGTTGGCATTTATGGCTCCCTCAATGAACTGTAGCTCCCCAGTGCCGGCAGCACTTATGCAGCCCCAGACCATGACACTCCCACCACCATGCTTGACTATAGGCAAGACACACTTGTCTTTGTACTCCTCACCTGGTTGTCACCACACACGCTTGACACCATCTGAACCAGGTAAGTTTATCTTTTTCATATCAGACCACAGGACATCTTTCCAGTAATCCATGTCCTAAGTCTGCTTGTCTTCAGCAAACTGTTTGCAGGCTTTCTTGTGCATCATCTTTAGACAAGGCTTCCTTCTGATGACAGCCACGCAGACCAATTTGATGCAGTGTGAGGCTTATGGTCTGAGCACTGAGAGGCTGACCCCCCACCCCTTCAACCTCTGCAGCAATGCTGGCAGCACTCATACATCTATTTCCCAAAGACAACCTCTGGATATGACGCTGAGTATATGCACTCAACTTCTTTGGTCGACCATGGCGAGGCCTGTTCTGAGTGGAACCTGTCCTGTTAAACCACTGTATGACCTTGGCCACTGTGCTGCAGCTCAGTTTCAGGGTCAAATCAAGCTTCAGTGTGTTGAAGCTTGATTTTGCAAAGAATACCCAATCATATGCAAGGAAAAAAAAACTAAGAATTTTGCTTGCATGTGACTGATGATGGAAATCAGCAGAGCTTCATCTCATTTACTAAGCTCTGGAGCAAATCCCCTTGCAGGGTGCAACTGCAAAGTGAAGTCTATTTGCCTGTAATAAATCGACCCCGCATGTATTAAATTTGCTTTTGAAATTATAAGGACTGAGTTTCTAGCCAAGATGCTGGAATTGTTCTGTTGTATGTGACTTTTGCTCTACCTGGTTTTCTGCATAACCTGTTACAGAACACAAATACAAGAACATGTCTCAGGAATCTGTGCATCCACTAAAACAAATTGACTACAGTTAGATAGTGAGAAACTTTCTCGTCCCCATGATGATGCTGATTTACAACAGGTAGTAACGATTGCTAGACCCAGTTCAAGATATTACAGGCACACCTTGTTCAAACAAAAAAAGACAGGACACTTTTATTTTGCTTTTGTATTAATGATCTAGATCCAAATGCACATTAAATCCGTCATTGGAGCCTGAAGAGAATTATGAAGCAAACAGGGCAGAAATGTTTGATAATGTATCTGCTCTGTAGAACATACCGTAACTGCGCAATGCAAAACTGCTGCTGATGAAACATGCTATGGTGTAGATAAGCCTTTCTCAACCTTTGTACCATGGAGTAACCCCACTAAAATGTTTAACACTACAACTTATGGACCATTAGTGTGATCAGTATGTTGTAGAGAGTTTTAAATAAAAGTATAAAGCATGAGGTCTACCTAAAAATCAAGAAATTAAACAAACAATAATAATGAACAGAAAAGAATAGTAGTCAGGGAAAACTCTAATGACCCGTTACATTGGTAGTCATTGTAGAATTGACCCCATACATTGGTAGTCAGTGAAGGCAGAAGATCAATCTGTCTATTCTCTGGAGAACCCCAGGATCCCACAAAACCCTGGTTATGAAAGGAGGGTAAAGAGCAACTAGGCAGCGAAGTGCAAAGCTAAAAAGAGACTTACTATTTTTGACTTTAGTAAATCAACCCCAGAAACTTCAATGAATATGCACAGCTTTCCAAAATGTAGAAACATTGGGTTGGGCTGACAGAGCTGTGTAGTCAAATGGGTTGATTTACTACAGGTAATATAGACTGAGTAAAAGGGCTGTTTTCTTTGTATGAGTGCTGCCAGCATTGCTGCAGAAGTTGTACATTGAAAAAGAATTATCCCCCCAGCTTAGTGAAAACCAGCCAAGCTCTGGTGACTTCTATTCCCCAATCTTGTGAAAGCAAAAAAACATCCAATAAGCACTGGCTATAATTCCTGTTCAAAGTGCAATGTCCTTTGCAAAGTGACAGTTTATTTGTCTTTCATAAATCAACCGCAAAACATTTAAAAACTGTGCACATACATGTAGCACCCTGATGTCTAGGCAGGGTTGCTCATAAATTTACCTAACAGGTATAGTTACCTTGGCCAATTGTTAGGGATCAATTGATTAGTATGGAATTGCTGCACTTCTCTCTTCTGTCGCTGGGTGGCCGGGTACCTGGTGACATCAGATAAGATAAGGGCGATGCAAGGACAGATTAGGAGTATATGGGGTGTCTCAGCCAATGGGCAGGAGTTTTCTTGGCCCCTTAGCCTGCTTGAGAACCTATATATTTGGGTAAAGTCAGGTGATCATGGTTCTGTGCCACCCGGACAGCTGTCTGGCTGGACATGTGTTGTGCTGCCTGAGCTGCTAGGCCGGAGTTTGGGCCTATCCCCGGCACATCTGGCTGCTAGGCTGTCTTAGGGCCTAACCAGAAGCAAGAGAGCAGCATAGGGTTGGGATTGTGGCTTGCAGTGCAACCAGAGGTGACAGTTCTTCCGGCCGGAGAACCTGTCGTGGTCAGAGGTAGAGGGGAAGCTGTCACCACTAAGGGACCAACCACCTTGTTACCAGGGACCACAGTGAGTAGCTGAAGCAAGTACCAGAGCAGTATTCTCACCAACCGGGAAACTTCAGCAGTTGCTAAGCCAGGCACCCAGCCAGTGGGGTGACACTTGAGGAGTATCTGGAGTGCCAAGTCAGGGACCCAGTAGGAAAGCGGGGGTGACGCTTGAGGAAGATACTAAAGTAGGAACATTAGAAGAGCTCACGGGATTCAGTGGCAGTAAATCAGCAAGTCTAGTGAGAGAGACTGGGAGCTCAGTGGGCTGAGAATCTACAAGAAGTGATTATATAAAAGTGAAGGAGTTTGTTACAATTTGTGTTAGGAACTGTCAAAAATGGCTGGTTTGGGTCCCGTTGACAAAATGGTCAATCAACATGTTTAAAGACGGTGGCTGATGTAAGCCCTGTTAATAAAACAGCTAAGTCAAAGTATTTAAAGACTTTACACCTACTCACGCTAATGTTTTTTTTTTTTTGGGGGGGGATGCAGTGAAACAAATACACATTTATGGTTGTATCAGGGACCATGAAACAGGCTGAGGCAGAAGTATAATTAAATAACACTTGTTTAATAATAATAATAATAAT
Organism: Lithobates clamitans; assembly: GCA_037952925.1. Taxonomy (NCBI): domain Eukaryota; kingdom Metazoa; phylum Chordata; class Amphibia; order Anura; family Ranidae; genus Lithobates; species Lithobates clamitans. The sequence continues at coordinate 238,243 of JBBGZY010000248.1, forward strand.
AAGGTAAACAGAGTAAGCATAGTCAAAACAAGCCAGAGTTTAGTAACCGGATCGGGTAGTCATCCAAGCAAATGTCAGAGAGCCAGAGATAAACGTAGTAGTACAGCAAGCAGGATCAGGAGCCAGAAGGAACGTCAGCTGAGCAAGTCTTCAACAGGAATGCAAGAGAAAGTCTCTGTGATGTTGACAAAGGCGAAGGCAGAGATCAAGTGAGCTGGACAACTTTAAGTAGGCAGAACTGATGAGCAGAATCAACAACAGCTGGGTAACTGTGGAGAGAGATGGGAGCTGGCAATTAGCCGACAGCTGAGCGGCCAGCTCAGAGAAGGAAGGGCTGAGCCCAGCCCTGACAGTACCCCCTCCTCAACGACCCCTCCCCCTCAGAGGACCACCAGGCTTGAGGGGAAAACATCTATGGAAATCATGGAGGAGGACAGGGGTATGTACGTCTGGGGATGAGACCCAAGAGCTTTCCTCCGGACTGTACCCCTTCCAATGCACCAGGTACTGTATGCGCCCATGGAACCTACAGGAGTCAACAATGAATTGTACTTCATACTCCTCATGGTTCTCAACTTGTATAGGGTGAGGACGTGGCACCGAGGTGGTAAAGCAATTGCAGACCAAAGGTTTCAATAAGGAAACACATTTTAGATGTGCATACTAGGAGGAAGGTCCAAGGCGTAAGCCACTGGGTTAATCCTGTGAAGGATATGGAAAGGCCCAATAAACCGAGGTGAAAACTTTAAAGAAGGAACACGAAGTCTGATGTTGCGAAACGACAGCCAGACTCTGTCCCCAATCTGGTAGGAAGGTGCAGGCAGGTGTCTGCGGTTAGCATAGAGTCTGTACCTATCGTTAGCATGTTGCAAAGCCTCCTGAACTTGTGCCCAAAAGGAACAAAGACCACGGAGATGCTCAACTAACGCTGGAATACTCTGCGGAACAAATGAGTCAGGCAACATGGAAGGTTGGAAACCGTAACTCGCCATAAACGGGGACAATCGGGAAGCAGAATTCAAGGCACTGTTGTGAGAAAACTCTGCCCATGGTAATCGGTCTGACCAGTTGTTATGATGGTCAGAAATATAGCAACGTAAGAATTGCTCCAAGGACTGATTGCTCGTTCTGTGGCCCCATTAGACTGCAGATGATACGCAGAGGAGAGAACAAGCTGAATTCCCAACTGTGCACAAAAGGCTCGCCGGGAGACAAACTGACTACCCCTGTCCGAGACAATCACCTTTGGTAGCCCATGTAAGCAAAAGACCTCCCGAGCAAAAATGGAAGCCAGTTCCTTAGAAGTGGGCAACTTCATAAGTGGAATACAATGACACATCTTTGAGAACCGGTCAACCACCATAAGGATAACAGTGTTGCCTTGGGAGTTGGGTAACTCCACAATGAAATCCATAGACAAGTGGGTCCAGGGCCTCTCTCCATTGGGTATGGGTTGTAGGATGCCCACTGGAAGGTGTCGTAGAGTCTTACTCTGAGCACACACAGAACAGGCAGCAATGAAGGCAGTTACATCAGCCCGTAGACTAGGCCACCAGAATTGTTGGGAAATGGCCCAAATGAGTTGATTCTTCCCAGGGTGGCCAGCTGCCTTGGGATGAATGGTAAGTCTGAAGCAAGGCAGTACCGAGACTCTCTGGGACAAAGCAGCGATCACAAGGTTTCTCAGGAGGAGCATGGACCTGAGCAGCAAGAATTTTGTCACCCAAAGGAGAAGTAAGACTGGTGTCCTCCAGAATACGATCAGGAGGAATCACAGGAACCAGAAACGACTCCAACTTGGAAGTGGAGGAAAGGGCGTCAGCCCTTACATTCTTAGTACTGGGTAAGAATGAGACAATGTAATTAAAATTCGACAAGAAAAGAGTCCATCGCGCCCTTCTGGGAGAGGGGCACTTAGCCTCAGACAAGAATGTGAGATTCTTATGGTCAGTAAGAATGAGAACCGGCACAGTGGTACCTTCAAGGAGATGTCTCCATTCTTTCCGGGCTAAATTGATCGCCAACAGCTCTCTGTCACCAATCTCATAATTGCACTCTGCAGGTGACAATTTCTTGGAAAAGTAGCCACACGGATGCATAGCGCTCTCAGAGTTAGGACGTTGAGACAGAAGGGTGCCAACTCCAGTCTCAGAAGCATCAACTTCTAGGATAAAAGGCAACATAGGATCAGGATGTGCCAACACAGGAGCAGAAACAAAGGCAGCCTTGAAACTCTCAAAGGCCTTAATGGACTCCGGAGACCAACTCTGTGGGTTACCATCCTTTATGGTCATATCAGTCAGGGGCTTGACCAGAGACGAGAAATTAAGAATAAACTTACAATAATAGTTGGCAAAGCCCAGGAAACGCTGAAGAGGATGTAAACCTACGGGTCAGGGCCACTGTAGGATTGCCGAAAGTTTCTCTGGGTCCATTGCAAAATCAGCAGTGGAAATGACATCCCAGCCCAGGAATTTAACCTGTTCACGATGCAACTCGCACTTCTCCAGTTTGCAATAGAGATTGTTTTCTCTTAGTTTCTGAAGCACACGACAGACATCTGTGTGGTGGCTCTCCTGGGACTTGGAAAATATGAGGATATCATCGAGATAAACCACCACACAAAACTGCAACAAATCTCGGAGGACAGTGTTAATAAATTCCTGGAAAACTTCCAGGGGCATTACAAAGGCCAAAAGGCATTATGAGGTACTCATAATGGCCTGTTCTATTATAAAATGCAGTTTTCCACTCGTCGTCCTCCTTAATCCACATGAGATTGTATGCCCCCCTCAAATCAAGCTTCGTGAAAACCGTTGCTCCCTTGAGGCGGTCAATGGAATCGGGTAGGCCTTCTTAATCGTGAAATCATTGAGACCTCTAAATTCAATACAAGGTCTCAGTTCGCCACTCTTCTTCTTCACAAAGAAGAAACTAGCACCAGCAGGAGACGAGGATTTGCAGATGTAACCTTGAGAAAGTGCGTCTGCAACATACTCCTCCATGGCCTAATCCTCCAAGACTGACAAAGGGTAAACCCAGCCACGAGGGGGTATGAAACCAGGTTGAAGGTCAATTGCTCAATCATAAGGCCAGTGTGGAGGCAAACTACCAGCTTGACCTATGTCAAAGACATCGCTAAAATCGCGGTACTCCTCCGGCAGGGAGGAAAGTGAAGAGGTGCACAGGACCTTGGCTACCTTCTGGAAGCATGTATCACTGCATTGTAATGACCAGGAGAGAACCTCTGCACGGAGCCAATCAAAAGAGGGATTGTGCCTCTGTAAACAAGGATAACCAATAACCAGCAGAAACCTAGGTGAGGAAATAACTTGGAATTGGATTACCTCATGGTGAAGAGTCCCTATGGCCATGGACAACGGATCCATCTCATGAGTCACATGGGCAGGCTGTAGAGGTCTCCCATCAAGAGCCTCAATGGCAAGTGGAGCGTCACACAGCTGCAGTGGAATCGAGTGCTGCATAACAAAGGCAGCATCAATGAACAGGCCTGCAGCCCCAGAGTCGATTAGAGCCTGTATCGCGATGGACGACTCAGCCCAAGAAAGGGTGACCGAAACCAGGGGCTTATCCTTCTGGATAACTGGGGACGAAACAACGCCACCTAAGGTCTGACCATGACAGGACCTCAAGGTTCGGCCAATCCCTGGACGGGTAGGACAAGATTTCAAAAAGTGACCTGCCTGGCTACAATAAAGGCACAATCTCTCCTTCCTCCTAAAGGCACATGAAGCCCAAGTGCATGGGTTCATCTTCACTGACCGACTCGGTACCAGGAGACATGGGAGGTGAGGAAGACACGGGTGCAAAGCTCAGAGGCAAATGTACAGGAGGCTTCCGAAAGCGCTCCTTAAAAGAGAGTCTTTCTCTGAGTCTGGAGTCAATGAGGATGGCAAACGTGATCAACCTCTCCAGCTCAGTGGGTATATCTCGGGCTGCTATCTCATCCTTGATGGAATCCGAGAGACCATGAGAAAAAGCAGCTACGAGGGCCTCATTGTTTCAAGCAACCTCTGCTGCCAGTGTACAGAATTCAATAGGGTAGTCGGCAATAGTTATCATACTCTGTTTGATGGACATAAGGGCACTTGGAAGCAGAAGCAGAGCGTGTGGGAATGTCAAATACCCTTTAAAGGAGGCCACAAAGTCAGGGTAACTCAAGACAACAGGTTTTTGCGTCTCCCAAAGAGGGTTTGCCCAGGCCAAGGCTCTCTCAGAAAGCAAATATATGTCTGTGGGAAACGCCTGGGGTAGCATCTCAAAGTAAATCTCAACCTGGTTGAGAAACCCTCTTGAACTGGATCGCCCCCAAATCGCTGGGGAAGCGGAACGGAAACAGACATACCTCTTATAGAGGTAATACTTGAGGTGGGTACCTGCACAGAGACTTAGCTTATTGCCTTGTTTAAGTATGTTTCAGTGGCGGCCCGTGCATTGTGGGCACACGGGCGCAACCCCCCAATCCCTGCTGCCACCCCCCATCCATGCACTCGACCCCTTTCAGGATGCAAGCCTGCGACTCAGGAGCGTTTGTAACGCTATGGCAAACTGATCCATGCCGTGATCTTGCTCATCCAATCTGGAAAAAATATTACCAACAAGTGGATTGACTGTATCTTCTGAATTCATGGCCTTCGCCTACTATCAGGGACCATGAATCAGACAGAAACATAAGTATAGTTAAATCACACTTGTTTATTAATAATAATAATAATAAGGTAAACAGAGTAAGCGTAGTCAAAATAAGCCCGAGTTCAGTAACCGGATTGGGTAGTCAGCCAAGCAAATGTCAGAGAGCCAGAGATAAACATAGTAGTACAGCAAGCAGGATCAGGAGCCAGAAGGAACGTTAACCGAGCAAGTCTTAAACAGGAATGCAGGAGAAAGTTTCTGTGATGTTGACAAAGGCGAAGGCAGAGATCAAGTGAGCTGGACGACTTTAAGTAGGAAGGACTGACAAGCAGAATCAACAACAGCTGGGTAACTGTGGAGAGAGATTGGAGCTGGCAATTATCCGACAGCTGAGCGGCCATCTCAGAGAAGGAAGGGCTGAGCCCAGGCCTGACAGGTTGCTGTGGGTCCTGTTCAAAATTGAGCTACAAGTGATCCAGTTCTATACATCTAGGCACTACAGTATTTTCTTTTTCAGACACTAAATTGCACTCTAATGTATATTTATTTATTTAAAATGGCTTAGTGGGTCCTGTTGACAAAGTGGCCTAGACAAAGTGTGTAAAGATTGTAGATGTAGTACTCACTACAATATTTGAGAGCTTTTTTCAGTGAAATAAAATTAGTCGTATGTTGATTTCCCAATTTCAAAATGGCTGGTGGGGATCCTCTTGACAAAGCAGCCTATTCAAACCGTGCAAAGACTGTAAATGTAATCCTTATGTTGTTAAAATAAGTATAATTTTAATGATTTGTTGATTTAAAAAATAACTGGTGTGGGTCCTGTTGAAAAATTGATCTTATCAACCTGTTTTAAGACTGTGCACCTGCTCAATACAATAGTGTGGGTTTTTTTCAGTGAAATTAATGCATTATAATGACTTTGTTTTTGAATAAAAAGCCTAATAGTGTGGGTCCTGTTGAAAAAGTAGCCAAGTCATTAATCAAGTGATTAAATATGGGTCCTAATATACAATACAACACTATAATATTTGGGGGGCCTTTTGTCAGGAAATAAGTTACACACTTAATGTAGTTTTCTTGCTTTTAAAATGGTTGCTTTAAACTGATTCAATACTGTGCACATAGACATTACAGTATTTTTGGGTCTATTTTTTAGTAAAAAGTTTACACTCAAACGTGCATTTTGTTTTTTTAAATGGGTTGTGGGTCCTGTTAATTTTGGGTGCTTTTTTAGGTGATATAATAACACACTTATGTAGATTTATTGAATTAAATCTTCCTGGTGTGGGTCCTGTTCAAAATGGGGCCTAGTACAAGTGATTCAAACTATGCATGAAGACACTACAATAATTTGAAGCTTTTATCAGTGAATTGGCTACTCTCTAATGTTTTTGTCTTGATTTAAAAATGGCTGCATTGGTCCAATTCAAAATGGGGTCTGGCACAAGTCATTTGATACTGTGCACGTTGGCACTACAATATTTTTGTGGCTTTTTACTGCAGATATATATCACTCTTATGCAGATTTCATGATTTTAAAGTGGCTGGTGTGAATCCTGTTCAAAATAAGGCCTATTACATAAAAATGTAATACTAGCAGCTCAAGTAGTTCGCCGTAATCGTTTAGTGGTTAGTACTCTGCATTGTGGCTGCCACAACCTTGGTTCGGATTCAAGCCATGGCATTGCGGAAAGAAAAATGTAATACTGTGCACGCAGGCAACACATTATTATTATTTTTTTGTCCAGCTAATGATTTACACACTAATGTACATTTTTGGATACTTAAATGGATACTATTACAAGTGATACAATACTGTGCATGCAAACACCGCACTATTTTGAGGATTTTTTAATTGAAAGAATTATGCTTTATTAATGTTGATTTGTATATATTAAACTCTGCCAGGTGTTGGTAATCTTAAAATGGAGCCTAGTACAAATAGCTAAATACTTTGCACATAGGCACTACAGTATTTTTTTTTGGGGGGGGGTTCAGTGAAATAATTTCACACATGTTGATTTCTTGATTTTAAAACGGCTAGTGTTGGGACTTTTCATGTGGGGCCTACTACAAGTAATTAAATACTGTGCATATAGACTGTGCAATATTTTTGGGGTGCATTTTAGTCAATTATTTACATTATTATGTTAATTTCATGATTTTAAAGTGGGGTTCCACCCAAAAAAACAAACATATCTAAAAAATTCTAAAAAAAAAAACAAAAAAAACATGTGGATTTTTTTTTTTTTTTAATTACCTCTAAATGCCTGTTGCTAGGTGGTCCCTCGTAGTCTGCCCCTTCCTCTGCCTGGGCTGGTGACATCACTTCCCCCTGGCACAGGAAGGGCTCGACTCTTCTCCCTCCCTCCTGTCAATCATCTGGGACCCATTACAGGTCCCAGGTGATTGAGCGGCCAATCACGGCGCGCGGCGCCGCTCGCGCATGCGCAGTGGGTGCCAGGCTGTGAAGCCACAGCCTGGCGCCCACAGTTGAAATGCCGGCGCCGACGAGCGGAGGGGGGGGACGAGCGGGGCTTCGATCCCCCGCATCGCTGGACCCAGGGACAGGTAAGTGTCCAATTAAAAGTCAGCAGCTGCAGTATTTGTAGCTGCTGACTTTTAATTTTTTTTTTTTTTTATGGCCCCCCTGGGTGGAACTCCTCTTTAAAATGAGTTTTGTTCAAAATGGGGTCTAGTATAAGGGATCTAACACTGTGTATGTAGGCACCACATTATTTTGGGGCTATAATCAGATTACTGTCTAGCATGGATTTGCTTATTTTAAATTGGCTGGTGCGGGTGATGTTCAAAATGGGGTCTAGTACAAGTGATTAAATACTGTACATGTAGACACTGCAAAGTTTTTGTGCTTTTTTCAGTAAAATTTTACACTCTAATTTTGATTCCTTGTTTAAAACCTGCCCGGCATCACACTACTAAAATGCAGCCTATTATATCTGCTTGTGAGTTCATTGCTTCTTTCCAAGATTTCTGTGAAATAATGCACTCTAGTTTTTTTTATATATAAAACTGTATGGTTTCTCCCTCTTGTGTTAACTGTACATACTGTGCGAGTCTGTACAATATTTATGGCTGTTGTCTCTGAAATTATGCATTGTAATTTCTAGGTATATTTATAATTAACTAGAAAAGGTACAATTTCTGGGGAAATTGTGAAAGTGTTCTTGCCTCTACAACTGGAGTGGGCGGAGTAACTGGGTGGGGTGGAGTGGCTTGAGTAACTGTGAAAAAAGTGTTAAAAAGCTTAATATTTTAAAAAGTATAAATAGTAGTAAAAAAGTTCCATCATTCGCTGAAAGAGCTGAACTTTTTTTCAAAAGTAATTTTTTTTTAAAAATGAATTTTTTTTAATCAAAAATGATTTTTTTTTCTTCAAAAATGATATTTTTTTTCAAAAGTAATTTTTTTTTTCAAAGGTAATTTTTTTTTTCAAAAATGAATTTTTTTATTTCAAAAATAATTTTTTTTTCGAAATTATTATTTTTTTAAAGTAATTTTTTTTTCAAAAATATTTTTTTTTTCAAATATATTTTTTTTTCAAAAATAATTTTTTTTTTAAAAGTAATTTTTTTTTCAAAAATATTTTTTTTTTCAAAAATAATTTTTTTTTCAAAAATATTTTTTTTTTTCAAAAATATTTTTTTTTTTCAAAAATGATTTTTTTTTTTCAAAAATTATTTTTTTACTTTTTTCAAAAATGTTTTTTTTTTTCAAAAATATTTTTTTTTTTTACATGGGGCGGTCATAATGTTTTGGCTGATCATGGGGTGGTCATAATGTTTTGGCTGATCATGGGGTTGTCAGCTTTTGTCACTTCCCACTCTAGTTTTGAACATTTCGCCATTCATTCCTATGGGACCAATTTCGCCGCAAAAACGTCATTTCGTGGACCATTCGGCAAAACATTCCACAAAGTAATAACACACCAATCGGGAACAATCCGCTCGTTTCGGTATATTATTTGTCTCTGTAGTGTAATGTACCTGGTAGTTGAGCCTGATTGGTAGAAGGAGACCTCTCTTAAGCGCTGGTTCAGGAGCCGCTGGAAGTGGGAACAGTGGTCTCCTGAGCACAGTGGGTAGGAGGGCCTGATGCGGGTTCCAGCAGAAGCAGACACCGGAACTGGGATGAAGTCCCTCAGGGATGGCTGAGCTGTGGATGCAGGTAACTGGTGCAGGCTGGTAGGTAGGCTGGTAGCCGGATGCGGAGACAGTAGCTGGATGCAAACAGGCAGGCTGGAGCAGCGTAACAGGACACAGGCAAGCGAGGTCAGACAGTCCGTATTTGGCAGGAGATCAGGCAGGATATCAACAGGAGGGATGATCCAAGGATAGTCAGGCAGACAGGAGTTCAGCAACGGGTAGCAGAAGAAACAAGGTCAGACAAGCCGGGTCGGATAGGAGACTGGAGAATGGTCAGACGTAGCCGGGTCAATATCAAACAACAACAAGCAGGCAGATACAGGAACTTTCAGGTGCAGAGCTGCAGACGAACAGCAGCTAACATGAGCACCTGTCACCCTTTTAAAGGCCCCTTGGCGCCAAACGGCGCTAGCGCGAACGGGCGCGCGCACCCACGAACGCGCGAACACGCGTACGGGCATCCGCGGGAGCGCTCCGGCGCCCCCTGGTGGGGATTTTGGCTGAATATGCTTGGAAATGATCCTTGAGGACCTACGTGCACGCAGATTCACCCGACGACTGCTGACATGCCCCTGACATTGCCCCCCCCCAACGGGCAGCCTCCGGATGCCCAGATGCGCCTTTTTTTCAGGATGGGTAGAGAAGTATGCATGAATTAAACGTTTGGCATGAATATTACAGTCAGGTTCCCATGAGTTGTTCTCCGGACCATACCCTTTCCACTTAATTAAAAACTGTACTTGCCCAGACCTCTTTCTGCAGTCAAGGATGGATTCCACTTCATATTCTTCATTGCCGTCCACCAGAACTGGTTCAGGGACCCTGGTGCCCCTATCAGGAAAAGGATCATCTACGGCAGGCTTTAAGAGTGATACGTGAAATACAGGATGTATCTTAAGTGAATCAGGTAAGCATAATTCATACGATACTTCGTTAATTTTCCTTTTCACAGGGAAAGGTCCAATAAATTTTGGGGCAAGTTTCTTGGAAGGACATGACAATCTGATATTATTAGTGGACAGCCATACCTTGTCGCCAGGTTGGAGGTTTAGATCTCCCCTTCTTTTCTCATCAAAGAACCTCTTATTATCCGCTTGCGCTTTGGATACCGCCTCCTGCAAGATCCGATTATTACGACTGAAGAACTGCACTGTGTCCTGGACCGCTGGAACTGAAGATTCTGAAAGACAATCTGGTAAAAAAGATGCATGAAACCCATAATTGGCAAAGAAAGGAGATTGACCTGTGGCAGAGTGACTGGCGTTATTGTACGCAAATTCTGCAAGTGGCAGCAAGGATACCCAATCATCTTGCACAAAAGATGTAAAACACCTAATGTATTGCTCCAGAGTTTGATTTGTCCTTTCAGTTTGCCCATTAGTTTGGGGGTGGTATGCTGAGGACAGGGCTAGTTCAATCTTCAAGTTTTCACAAAGGGCTCTCCAAAAACGTGAAGTAAACTGCACCCCCCTATCAGACACTATATTTGCGGGAATCCCATGTAACCTAACGATTTCCTTAATGAACACACGAGCTGTCTCTACAGCAGAAGGTGTTCCTTTTAGGGGCACAAAGTGGGCCATTTTGGATAGCCGGTCGACGACCACAAAGATCGCCGAACACCCCTCCGAATGTGGCAGTTCGACTATAAAGTCCATTGCTATCATCCTCCAGGGCCTATCTGGTATAGGCAATGGTCTTAGTAGACCCCACGCTCTGTTCCTGGGGGTTTTGTTCTGGATGCAGACAGAGCAGGAGTTGACATATTTCTTGCAAAATTCCTTCAAGTTAGGCCACCAAAAGGTGCGCTGCACCAGCTCAAGGGTCTTACGGACCCCAAAATGTCCTGCAAGTGGGTGGTCATGCAAAAGCGTCAGCACCTTGACTCTAACGTTCTCTGGCACGAAGATTTGACTTCCCCTCCATAATAGTCCATCTCGAGGTGTTAAGGAAGACTCCTGAAGACTTGAAGGTTCTGGGGATGCTTCTCTAATCATGGATAGCAAATCTGTCTGAAGGAGAAGAAAACTGTTTGCCGGCAAAATAGTGTCAGGGACAGAAGAGTCCTTAGGGTTATCAAACATGCGTGACAATGCGTCTGGTTTTGTATTCTTGGATCCCGGCCGGTAGGTGATGTGGAAGCAAAATCGTGTGAAAAATAGGGCCCAACGGGCCTGTCTGGGTTTCAGTCTTTTAGCAGATCTTAGATACTCCAGATTTTTGTGATCTGTATAAATCAGTACTGGATGGACTGCACCTTCAAGCAAGTATCTCCATTCTTCCAAGGCAGTCTTGATGGCAAGTAACTCCCGATCCCCCACATCGTAGTTCCGCTCAGCTGGCGAAAGTTTTCTAGAGAAGTACCCAACCGGATGCATCAGATCTTTGTTGCCCTGACGTTGGGAAATAATAGCACCCACAGCTACTTCGGAGGCATCAACCTCTAGAATAAAAGGCAAAGATGGATCTGGGTGGCTAAGAATCGGAGCTGACGTGAAACGCCTTTTTAATTCTTCAAAGGCCTCCTGGGCCTCCTGGTTCCAGTGAAAACGAAGATTCTGCTTGGTTAGCTGTGTAATGGGGGAGATGATGGCAGAGAACCCCCTGATAAACTTCCTGTAAAAGTTCGCAAAGCCAACAAAGCGTTGTACGCCTTTCTTGTCCATGGGTGCTGGCCATTCTAACACAGCAGACACTTTCTGGGGATCCATTTTAATACCGGTTGGGGAGATGACCAACCCCAGAAACTGAATCTCTTTTTGTTCAAATTCGCACTTCTCCGCTTTGGCGTACAATCTGTGCAAGCGGAGTCGTGCTAGGACTTTACGGACATGTTCCCTGTGTTGCTCAAGTGAACTGGAGAAGATAAGGATATCGTCCAGGTAAACAATTAAGAAGATGTCCAGGAAGTCTTTAAACACATCGTTGACCAGATGCTGAAATGTGGCAGGAGCATTGCAAAGGCCGAAGGGCATGACCAAATATTCATAGTGCCCGAAACGGGTCCGGAAAGCCGTCTTCCATTCATCCCCAGCCCGAATGCGGACCAGATTATAGGCCCCTCTCAGGTCTAATTTGGTGAAGATAATGGCGGTCCGTAATTTTTGAAACAGTTCTGGTATTAGGGGCAACGGATAACGGTTCTTGACCGTAACCTTGTTTAATTCCCGATAATCCACGCAAGGGCGGAGCGTAAGATCTTTCTTAGAGACAAAAAATATTCCCGCTCCTGCTGGTGAAGTGGACTGTCGAATGAAGCCTTTCTCTAGATTTTCATCGATGTAAACCTTAAGCGCCTCTTGTTCCTTTTCGGACAGCGGAAAGATGCGCCCAAAAGGGATCTCAGCTCCAGGAAGCAATTCAATTGGACAGTCATAGGGGCGATGGGGTGGCAGAGAATCTGCTCCCTTCTTGCTGAATACATCTGCAAAGTCCTGATAGACCTCTGGTACGTTTTGAAGCAGATCTGGGTCAGTGTCCATACATAGTAGGGTAGTAGCAGGATTAACAGGTTCAGGTAGGCAATGTCTTTGACAATAGGGTGACTGAAACTTGATCTCGCCCGTGGCCCAATTAACAAGAGGATTGTGGGCTTGAAGCCAGGGCATACCCAAAATGATTGGGAAAAGAGGTGATGAGATGACGTCCAAGATTAAGATCTCTTGATGCTGGGATGAACAGATAGCAGATAGTGGAAGGGTTTCTTGAGAGACCTGCCCGGACTTTATACGGGACCCATCGGCCAGAAAAATTGAGAGTCTATGTGTCTTGTCTTTTAGAGGAAGTTTTTGCTGTGTGGCAAAAGTGGAGTCAACAAAACAGCTACATGCCCCGGAATCAACAATGGCGTTGACTTGAATTGTTCTTCCCTGGAGCTGTAATGAGAGAGGGAGAACAAGTTGAGTGGCATTGGCTGTTAAAGCAGACAAACTGGTTGGAGCTGAAGAAAAACACTTACGGATCTTCACTGGGCAGTTGTTCACGTAGTGGCCTGTTCCGCCACAATAGAGGCAAAGGTTCAGTTGGCGCCTGCGTGCCCGTTCTTCAGGGGTCAGAGTGGTACGCATAAGTCCAAGTTGCATGGGTTCAGGGGCATCAGTTGCCTGGTTGACTGGACTTGGCCCGGCAGAAGGTAGATACCGAGAGGCAGGCAGCGGGGCTCTGGCAGTCATCCACATAGGCCGAGTTTGTTGGGCAGATCGTTCAGACCGGCGCTCACGAAGGCGTCGGTCAATCTGGATAGTGATGGCAATGAGCTCCTCTAAGGTGTCAGGCATTCCTACTCGGGCAAGCTCATCTTTAAGACCCTCAGATAACCCCATGCGGAACTGGTGGCGTAGGGCTGCATTATTCCATTGAGTATCCGCGCTCCAGCGTCGAAAGTCCATGACATAGTCCTCGGCCGGTCTACGGCCTTGCTGGAGCGCGATCAAGGCTGCCTCAGCGGTGGCAGCCCGCTGATGATCCTCATAAAGCTGGGCCATGGCTTCAAAAAAGGCAGGTAGGGTCTGAACCTGTATGGCGTTGGATTCAAGCAAGCGATGGGCCCAGGTCTGGGGTTCCCCCTGCAGGAGGGATACAACAAACCCCACTTTGGTGGCTTCCAAAGAAAAAGTCCGTGGCTGTAGTCCAAAGTAAAGTTGACAAGCGCTGCGGAAGGCCACAAACTTAGTTCGGTCACCGGAAAACTTGTCAGGAACAGGTACTCTTGGTTCTGGTGGGAGCATGACCACTGAGGGTGGTGCAGCAGCCTGTACTGGAGCAGCTGCGGGTGCAGCGGCCACACCACCGGAACCACTGAGGTTTAACACTTGCCCTTCCAGTCTGTTATAACTGTCTTGTAGAGTCTTTACTGCTTGGGTGAGGGCCGCCAAGTGTGTACAGATCTCCTGAATGGGAGAGGTCTCTCCTGCAGGCTCAGTCATGGCTGTTCGTACTGTAATGTACCTGGTAGTTGAGCCTGACTGGTAGAAGGAGACCTCTCTTAAGCGCTGGTTCAGGAGCCGCTGGAAGTGGGAACAGTGGTCTCCTGAGCACAGTGGGTAGGAGGGCCTGATGCGGGTTCCAGCAGAAGCAGACACCGGAACTGGGATGAAGTCCCTCAGGGATGGCTGAGCTGTGGATGCAGGTAACTGGTGCAGGCCGGTAGGTAGGCTGGTAGCCGGATGCGGAGACAGTAGCTGGATGCAAACAGGCAGGCTGGAGCAGCGTAACAGGACACAGGCAAGCAAGGTCAGACAGTCCGTATTTGGCAGGAGATCAGGCAGGATATCAACAGGAGGGATGATCCAAGGATAGTCAGGCAGGCAGGAGTTCAGCAACGGGTAGCAGAAGAAACAAGGTCAGACAAGCCGGGTCGGATAGGAGACTGGAGAATGGTCAGACGTAGCCGGGTCAATATCAAACAACAACAAGCAGGCAGATACAGGAACTTTCAGGTGCAGAGCTGCAGACCAACAGCAGCTAACATGAGCACCTGTCACCCTTTTAAAGGCCCCTTGGCGCCAAACGGCGCTAGCGCGAACGGGCGCGCGCGCACCCGCGAACGCGCGTACGGGCATCCGCGGGAGCGCTCCGGCGCCCCCTGGTGGGGATTTTGGCTGAATATGCTTGGAAATGATCCTTGAGGACCTACGTGCACGCAGATTCACCCGACGACTGCTGACATGCCCCTGACATGTAGTGTGAAAACTGTGGGAGGAGTCTACAAGCATTATCAAGTCTAGCAGATGAAGTCACATGCATTTGGAGTGTCTCAGCATCTTGTGTTTACAACCACTGTTTCCTAGCAACGCTCATGCCCTGTTTATGCTTCCCAAATACTGCTTCATCAAAACTGCCCCATCAGAATTACCCCATCAAAACTGCCCCATCATATTCCTCTATTATAAATCAGTACATGGTGTGTCTGTCCCCTCCCCCGGGCTCTGTAATCAGCTGAGATGCTCCAGCCACCTTCCCCCCTGTGTATAACAGAAGCTTTGGTAACCATGGCAACAAAACAAACACTAACAGTACACTCTGATTAATGGCTAAAATTTCCTGAAATGACCTCTAAACAAATGGTCGTATTTTAAAAACTATACATCCTACAGCGAAGATCTTTATATTGTGAGAATCACAAGACCCAGACCTGGATTTTGATGTATAGTATGTCTCTGAAATATTAAAAATGAAGGCACAGTCGCAGTTTAGAAATTGCTCTTCAAATTTGGAGGGGGCTAGAGTGTAGTTTCAATGAATGTCAATGGACGGCGTGAGTTGCAAACAAATGGTCATATTGTGAAAACTATTAGGACTATGGCTTAGCCGTGGACATGTTTAGTGGCAGCAGGGATAGCTGAACGTTTTGATATAAGATTTGTGTAGGTGGGCTTGAAAATGAGGGAGTGGCGGCAGTTTAGAAATCATGTTCTGATTTTCCAGCTTTTGTCATCTCCCACTCTAGTTTCCCCATTCATTCCTATGGGACCAATTTCGCCGCAAAAATGACGATATTTCGTGAACCATTCAGCGAAACGTTCCACAAAGTAATAGCACACCATTCGGGAACAATCCGCACGTTTCGGTATATTACTTGTCTATGTAGTGTAAAAACTGTGGGAGGAGTTAGGGTGGTAAATTTGGCTATAATAATAAGAATAATATATATGTGAGATAACAGTAAGTGGTCTTGCTATGCAAGAACACTTAATTAAGTGTTCTTGCATAGCAAGACCACTTACTGTTATCTCACATATATATTATTCTTATTATTATAGCCAAATTTACCACCCTAACTCCTCCCACAGTTTTTACACTACATAGACAAGTAATATACCAAAACGTGCGGATTGTTCCCGAATGGTGTGCTCTTACTTTGTGGAACGTTTCGCCGAATGGTTCACGAAATATCGTCGTTTTTGCGGCGAAATTGGTCCCATAGGAATGAATGGGGAAACTAGAGTGGGAGATGACAAAAGCTGGAAAATCAGAACATGATTTCTAAACTGCCGCCACTCCCTCATTTTCAAGCCCACCTACACAAATCTTATATCAAAACGTTCAGCTATCCCTGCTGCCACTAAACATGTCCACGGCTAAGCCATAGACCTGATAGTTTTCACAATATGACCATTTGTTTGCAACTCACGCCGTCCATTGACATTCATTGAAACTACACTCTAGCCCCCTCCAAATTTGAAGGGCAATTTCTAAACTGCGACTGTGCCTTCATTTTTAATATTTCAGAGACATATTATACATCAAAATCTAGGTCTGGGTCTTGTGATTCTCACAATATAAAGATCTTCGCTGTAGGATGTATAGTTTTTAAAATACGGCCATTTGTTTAGAGGTCATTTCAGGAAATTTTAGCCATTAATCAGAGTGTACTGTTAGTGTTTGTTTTGTTGCCATGGTTACCAAAGCTTCTGTTATACACAGGGGGAAGGTGGCTGGAGCATCTCAGCTGATTACAGAGCCCGGGGGAGGGGACAGACACACCATGTACTGATTTATAATAGAGGAATATGATGGGGCAGTTTTGATGGGGTAATTCTGATGGGGCAGTTTTAATGAAGCAGTATTTGGGAAGCATAAACAGGGCATGAGCGTTGCTAGGAAACAGTGGTTGTAAACACAAGATGCTGAGACACTCCAAATGCATGTGACTTCATCTGCTAGACTTGATAATGCTTGTAGACTCCTCCCACAGTTTTCACACTACAGAGACAAATAATATACCGAAACGAGCGGATTGTTCCCGATTGGTGTGTTATTACTTTGTGGAATGTTTTGCCGAATGGTCCACGAAATGACGTTTTTGCGGCGAAATTGGTCCCATAGGAATGAATGGCGAAATGTTCAAAACTAGAGTGGGAAGTGACAAAAGCTGACAACCCCATGATCAGCCAAAACATTATGACCACCCCATGATCAGCCAAAACATTATGACCGCCCCATGTAAAAAAAAAAAATATTTTTGAAAAAAAAAAATAATTTTTGAAAAAAGTAAAAAAATAATTTTTGAAAAAAAAAAATCATTTTTGAAAAAAAAAAATATATATTTTTGAAAAAAAAAATATTTTTGAAAAAAAAAAATTATTTTTGAAAAAAAAAATATTTTTGAAAAAAAAATATATTTGAAAAAAAAAATATTTTTGAAAAAAAAAAACTATTTTTGAAAAAAAAAATTACTTTAAAAAAAATAATAATTTCGAAAAAAAAATTATTTTTGAAATAAAAAAATTCATTTTTGAAAAAAAAAATTACCTTTGAAAAAAAAAATTACTTTTGAAAAAAAAAATCATTTTTGAAGAAAAAAAAATCATTTTTGATTAAAAAAAATTCATTTTTGAAAAAAAAAATTACTTTTGAAAAAAATGTTCA
The DNA here is from genome assembly GCA_037952925.1 of Lithobates clamitans. Lineage (NCBI taxonomy): Eukaryota > Metazoa > Chordata > Amphibia > Anura > Ranidae > Lithobates > Lithobates clamitans. The sequence continues at coordinate 255,435 of JBBGZY010000248.1, forward strand.
GCTCTTTCAGCGAATGATGGAACTTTTTTACTACTATTTATACTTTTTAAAATATTAAGCTTTTTAACACTTTTCACAGTTACTCAAGCCACTCCACCCCACCCAGTTACTCCGCCCACTCCAGTTGTAGAGGCAAGAACACTTTCACAATTTCCCCAGAATTGTACCTTTTCTAGTTCATTTTATTTTATCTAAAAATTTTTGGTATGGTCTTTCCAAGATTTTATTGAGTTAAGTAGAAAAATAAAATAATACAACAAGGCAATCATTGTTGCCTTCGAAAATAATATGCAGCCCTTCAAGTAAAGGTCTTATAAAATATCATAATACAATTTTGGTGTAGTTGTACATATACTGTATACTGTATATACCAGTAAACTAATGACAATTGTTATGTAGGTCTCAGATGTACCACAAAATCAACAATATAGATCCTGGTACACATCTAAATACTTTTGGAGAGTTGAAAAGAACAGAACTGAATTATTTATTATTATTATTATTATTATTATATAGGTTTTATATAGCGCCAGCAGATTGCGCAATGCTTAACAAAATGTAGGTAGACATTACAGTTACATTACAGCTTGGTACAAGAGGAATCAGAGAGCCCTGTTCATTAGAGCTTACAATCTAAGAGGAAGGGTCAATTGATACAAAAGGTTATAGCTGTGGGGGATGAGCTGGTGGAGAAAGTAAAACAGTGTATTAGTTAGCAGCAGGATAGGCTTTTTTAAAGAGAAGGGTTTTCAGGGATCATCTAAAGATGGATAGATTAGGGGACAGTCAGACAGATTGGGGTAGGGAGTTCCAAAGGATGGGAAAAGCTCTGGGAAAATCCTTGGGAGGAGGTGACGAGGGAGGTAGAGAGCAGGAGGTCTTGGGAGGATCGAAGAGAGTGGCTTGGTTGGTATTTTGAGACTAGGTTAGTTTTGTAGCTGGGAGCAGAGTTGTGGATGGCTTTGTAAATTATTGTGAGTAGAATTTTATTCGTTGGGTGAGTGGAAACCAGTGGAGGGATTGGCAGAGAGGGGTGGAGGACACTGAACGGTTGCTAAAGTGGATGAGTCTTGCAGCAGTATTCATTAAGGACTGAAGGGGGATAGTGTATGGGGAGTTGCAGTAGTCGAGGTGAAAGATAACCAAGGAGTGGATTAGAAGCTTGCTGGTGTCATTGGTTAACCACTTCAGCCCGGGAAGAATTGGCTGCTCAATGATCAGGCCATTTTTTGAGATTCGGCACTGCGTCGCTTTAACTGACAATTGCGCGGTCGTGCGACACTGTACCCAAACAAAATTGACGTCCTTTTTTTTCCCACAAATAGAGCTTTTTTTTGGTGGTATTTGATAATCTCTGCGGTTTTTATTTTTTGTGTTATAAACAAAAAAAAACAGCGACAATTTTGAAAAAAACTAAATATTATGTACTTTTTGTTGTAATAAATAGCCCCTATTTTTTTAAAAAAAAGCTAATTTTTTCCTCAGTTTAGACCGATATGTATTCTTCTACATATTTTTGGTAATAAAAATCACAAAATATTGATTGGTTTGCACAAAAGTTGTAGCATCTACAAAATAGGGGATAGATTTATTGCATTTTTATTATTATTATTTTCTCACTAGTAATGGCTGTGACCTGTGATTTTTATCGAGACTGCGACATTATGGCAGACACATCAGACACTCTTGACACATTTTTGGCTCGATTGACAATTATACAGCAATCGCCGCTATAAAAATGCACTGATTACTGTATAAATGTCACTGGCAGGGAAGGGGTTAACACTAGGGGGCGATCAAGGGGTTAACTGTGTTCCCTAGGTGCGTGTTCTAACTGTGGGGGGTGGGAGTGACTATAGGAGCTGAGAGATCGTGGTTCCCAGCCCGTAGGAACTCACAATCTCTCTCTCCTCTCCTCACAGAACTGAGATATGTGTGTTTACACACACATGTCCCTGTACTGCCTCTCGTGCGCTCGTGGCCGGTGGTCATCACAACCACCGGTCACGAGCATCGGCACCACCGTTGTGCAGTAGGCACATGCATGCCCCTGCATAAAGGGACTAACGTACAGCTACGACGATTTGTGCCAACCTGCCGCAGTATAATGACGGCGGCTGGTCGGCAAGCGGTTAAAAAGGGGCAAATTCTACAGATATTGCGGAAGCTAAGGCAGCATGATTTGGACAGGAATTCCAGTCCCTTCACTCAGTTTATATGTTATCAGAATGGGGTATAAAACTCATTTTTTTTCTTTTTCCATACATAGGGGTTGATTTACTAAAACTGTAGTGCAAGTTCTGGTGCAGCTCTGCATAGAAACCAATCAGCTTCCTGATTTTTTTTTGTCAAAGCTTACTGGAACAAACTGAAGTTAGAAGGCTACCATGCACAGCTGCACCAGATTTTTCACTCTCTAGTTTTAGTAAATCAGTCACATGGTGTTTCAGTAAACAATCAAATAGGTTAGCATTTTTGTGGGAGCAGAATCTGTAAAGATTTTAAGTAATACAACATTTTCAGAAGTATTTTCATTTTAAAGGCATTTATACAGCCAACCCAAGACAATTAAAATGTTCCTATATGCTGTAACTCTTGAGATATTTGGTTGATTAATAAAGGATAATGTGAAGCATACAATTTATGAGATGGGTAAGTAAGCTGAATGCTCAGGTAAGTAATCGAGGGCTTAACCCAATTATAAGAAAAATTGCATTTCAAGTAAGCTACCAGTTCGGTCTTTAGTCCATCGATTTATATCCGTGATCAAAGGGTTGGATCCTATGGTAATGGGTTTAATCACTAAAGAGAAAGTTAAAGGAGATAAAGGGCACCCTTGAAGGGTACCATTAGTTATATCAAAACTTTAAGACATCATACCTTACCATATCATATCAGATGTGTACAACTGAGGTGAGGGTGTAATATATAGAGACATAATGGCAGAATGAATAAGGCCAAACAAGACAAATTTCTGTAAAGCTTGGGATAAATAACCCCAATGGATTCTATTGATAGCTCTCTCTGCTTCCAAAGCCAGAAGCCATATGTTCCGCATACATACACGTACATTCCACATCAAATTCAGCATTCATCTAGTATCATCAGGTCCTTGCATTCCCTTGACAAATCCTACCTGATCTAGGCCAATTAGTAAGGAGTCACTTCCAGAAACTGAGCAGCCAATATTTTAGCATATATTTTTAAATCTGAGTTAAGCAAGGAAATTGGTCTGATGTTTTGTGGATGAGTGGATTCTTTACCTGGCTTCAGTAAGGTCACTATAACTGCCTTCAACATTTCAGAGGGCAAATTGCCAGAGGTTGCAGTATAACTGATAACCAATTATAGGTGGGGGGTTAATACAGTATTTCCGAAAAGTTCTTATAAATTCTGCCAAGAAACCATCCAAGCATGGTGATTTATTAGGAGGCAGTGATTGTATTCCTCTCTTAATTCCTGTGGTTAATGCTAGTTAATTTAGTTTTGATACAGCAATGTTAAAGTTATATAGAGAGAAGCTTAGCTTATTGCCTTGTTTATGTATGTTTCAGTGGTGGCCTGTGCATTGTGGGCACACGGGCGCCACCCTCCAATCCCTGCCGCTGCCCCCCATCCATGCACCCGACCTCTTTCCAAGATGCCGGGTGCATGGATTCCTATGGTGGGGGTGCTTATTTTGGAAGCACCTGATTAGAGCCAGAGGCTCTAATAGGTTTCAAAATAGGCTGGGCTCAGAGCACAGAGAGTGCTCCCCGATCCCACCCAATTGTGTGACCATGGCAAATAAATTTTTGCTATTTTCGTTATATAACGTTCCTCCCTACCAATCAGGAGGCAGGTGGTGAGACCTACTTCCCAATTGCCCAAAGCGTCAGGCGATCCTATTGGATGCCTAGTGCTTTGAAGCAACAGAGAGGAGATGCGGGAGGAGCAGACACTGGAGCCACTGCCTACACTAGCTAAGGAGAGGAGAGGATACCACAGCCCCAGCCCCAGGCCTGGATCAGGTAGGTTCCAACATGCTGACAGCTTGAGAGGGGTGGGAGTTGTCAGCCCTGCTCTGCTGGCCGGGAGGTTTGGTGTTTTTTTCTTAATTCTGCACCGCATGTGAGCTATATACCCTGAGGCTGAGCTGTATACCCTGAGGCTGAGCTATATACCCAGAGGCTGAGCTGTATACACCAAGGCTGAGCTATATACCCTGAGGCTGATCTATATACCCTGAGCCCCGGTTCACACAGGGGCGGCACGACTTGCAGGTCGCCTCAGCGAGGCGACCTGCAAACTACTTCTGAGGCGACTTGCAAAACGACTTCTGCATAGAAGTCTATGCAAGTCGCCCCCAAAGTAGTACAGGAACCTTTTTCTAAGTCGGAGCGACTTGCGTCGCTCCTATTAGAACGGTTCCGTAGCACAGAACGGGAGGCGACTTGTCAGGCGACTAGGTCGCCTGACAAGTCGCCCCTATGTGAACCGGCACTGAGGCTGAGCTGTATACCCTGTGGCTGAGCTGTATACCCTGAAGCTGATCTATATACACTGAGGCTGGGCTATATATCCCGTGACTGAGCTGTATACCCTGATCTGTGAGGGGAGCTGTATACCTCGATCTGCGATGTGGAGCTGTATACCCTGATGTGTAATGTGGAGCTGTATACCCTGATCTGTGAGGCTGAGCTTTATACCCTGATCTGTGAGGCTGAGCTAGATACCCTGATCTGTGATGTGGAGCTGTATACCCTGATCTGTGATGCTTGGGCTGTATACTCTGTTCTGTGATGCTGAGCTGAATAACCCTGACACTATGGGTGGAAGCAAGTGGAATACAGGGGACGGAGTGGATGGATTATATAAAGAGTGGGGCTTATGAGAAATGGGAGGGGTCAAAAAGGAAGGGCCGGGTATGGCCGTCACTGGTATGCTTTAATATTCAAATTAAACCTTGTATATGTGTGTTAGTTAGCATCAGGAAGTTGTTAAAATTTTGTGATGCCACACTAGGTATGTAAACATCAAGTAGGGGTGGGTACCATCATCCTAGTAAATTTTTAGAAAAGAGACGGGTTAACTAGAGCTACTCCAAATTGTTATTGCCCAGTAACGCCAAAAATGATGGGAGGACTATCTTGGTACCCAGTGATTGGAAATGCATGAGGTTATAATAAAAAATATATATTCATTAGAAAAAATAGATAAAAAATACAATCACAACAAAACATATAGCAAGATTGTTGTTAAAGATAACAAGTTAACAAATATGTGCTCTAAAACCCAACTAGTGGGTATAAACAAAGTGATGCGGGTAGAGATGGTTCCTCAACATGTTTCACGACGATTGTCGCTTCTTCAGGAGGTATTACCATTCTAAAATAAACAAATACAATCTCATAGTTACATAGAAAATAAACAAATTAAACATCTTGATTAGACATCAGATACAGCTGAGTTAATGGAGAATGATAGGCAACAATGTGACTCACCGCTGAGGATCCGATGAGGGCGCAAGACGGCTATTGAGACACCCAGGGAGGGTGTCCCACCCTGGGCAGACACGGGAGGCAATGGCCGTGGAACCAGCTAGAATAGTGTAAAAAAAGGATCTAAGAATATATAACAATATGGTGGGGATCACACTGGTGTGCAGCACCAGGAATTGGAACTATAGAATGGAGAGCGGGAAGGAGGAAAAGAAAAGGGACAAGGGGGAGAGGAGGAATGAAGGGGGGGTTGTTGGGGAAGGGAGGGCAAAGGAAGAAAGGGGGAGGGAATAAAGGAGGGGGGAAGGAGGGAAGAATGGGGGAAAGGGGGAAAAAAAGGTGTAAACAGAAAGGGAAACAGGGGGGGAGGGGGTAAGAAAAGAAAAAGGGAAGGGAAAGAAAAAGGATGGAGGGATAGAGAATGGCAGGAGGGACAATAGAGATAGAAACATAACAAGAGAAATAGGGTGAAAAAGGGGGGTAGGGGGGAAGGGAGGTGGAAGGGTCCTTTTTGGCATTACTGGGCAATAACAATTTGGAGTAGCTCTAGGTAACCCGTCCCTTTTCTCAAGCATCAGGAAGTTGTTGCTGACAGCCTGATCTAGAGCTGCTTCACTGCATTCTTTTCAACCACTCTTGAAAAAATAAAAACTTAAAGCATAACTCCACTTTTGTTGAGAAAAAAACATTCCTCTGTGGATGATCTATGTATATTGCAAGGATTTTAACAAACTTTTTTACAGATTCCTACTGTTTGTTACTCTGAAGTAATCCCTGTGTGTTTGTCTGTATCCGTGTGGGAAAGTGAGTCTAACTGGACTGGTTTCATAATTATCAATCAGCTGTGCACCTGCAGGGCTCTAATGAAGAAAGCTGCTGGGCCTGCATGCCTTTAGGCCTAGTTCACACCTATGCAGGTTGCAATTTGCATATTCCAGGTGCATTTGCGTTTTTCAATACACGTTTTTGATCCATTGAAGTCTATGGAACCAAAAGCCAGAAAAAAGTCTCTGACCCTCTCCATAAAATGCATAGATGTGAACGTGACCCATAGGAAACCATGTTGAATGGACTGTAGTGTGTTTCTGCAAAATGGAAAGCCCACTAAAAAATGCATAGGTGTGAACCAGGCTTTAAACTTAATTTCCTATTGGTACTAGCTCACAAAAAATGATATTTTTGTTACAGGGGATGCCTGAAAACTGACTTTTATCTTAGGGCAGATTTCTGTAAAAATTGGTGAGCCAATCACACAAGCAGCAAATTATGTTTCTGGGGGCATTCTGTACACATTCTGACTGTGTACAGAACACCTCCAGGTAGCCATATTGCATTGAATTTTCAGAAATTTACAGAGCTGCTGATTGAAAAGGAAATGTGATTTTTAATAACATTCAATTACAATATGACTTGTGTCTCAATTGTATATGCTATATTATTTTTTCTTTATTTGCTATTATTTTTCCACGAAAGTGGAATTACCCTTTAAAGCAGCGAGAACCCAAAAAAGGTGTACCTTCACACTAGGTTGGTAAAATTTAGCTTCTCAGTCAAAACTTCTCTCCACTGTGGTTAAAGCCTTCTCTGACATGACACACACAACAGGGCAGGATTGTACCTAATCCATATGTACCGACCAGTATATACAATATGTACCTAAAAAAACACAAGGGAAGACAGAAGGAAGCACCACCTAAGTGTAGCAGTTAAAGGGTACCTTATTGCGTGAAGGTTAAAAGCACTCACAAGATTGTGTAGTAAATATGAGCATTAAATCATGGGAATGCAGCTCTGGTCCATCCTGCAGAACCCGCGTTGTGCCAGGGAGCCCCTGGAGATGGAGAAGATTACTGGAGCATCCCAGTCCGGGCCAACCAGCATGGAGCTCATGGCGGATATGATGTCAGAAGAGAGATGGCTGAAATACCAGGCTGTCATTGCCTGCTATTCCAGCTGTATCTCTTCTTGCAGTTCTCACATTCACAAAACTCTGTAAATGAATGAAGTGGCAGGGCATTTCATCGAATAAGGATTAAAGTGGAACTTCACTCTCTCAATCAACATGGACTATTTTTAATTTGTATGCTGCTAGCATTAGTAAATAGAAAGGAAAGTATATCATATTTACTTGTTTTAAACTTTTTTTTACATTTCTTCGGTTACTTCCTGGTCTCCAGGCCTAGGCAAATTATGTCATACATCCCAGGAGCCTTCAGGAGGGGAGGGAGGGTTCTCAGCTAAGTCAATGCCTGAGCCAAGGGTAGATGGATTCCAGGAAGTAAATGCTACATGAATCATCTGCCCTTACTCAAGATGGCCATTGCTAGAAATATCAGAGGTTGTGTTTAAAAATGAGTTCTTAGCAACATAAAGCATGAAGACATAGATGGATGGGTGAATTTGTTTTAAATATTAACAATGAATTGCATTTTTTTGTTTGTGGTGCTCAGATGCAGTGCAGTTCCACTTTAAGCACAATCCTGGTGAAACACATCAGTTGGGTGTGCCTTATGGAAGGAAATTGAGCTGAAGTCAGTCCTTGGATCCCCTGTCACTGTGGCCCCTCTTTCTACTTTTGCAGATCTGTAATCAAGTCAGACATCTCTGAGGACCAGCACCTGGCAGCAGTAATTTGAGTCAGTAGGCTAATGCTGGCCATACACTATATGAAAAATCAGACAAACCCATTTTCGAAAAACAACCATTCGACAATGAGGGCAAATGATAGTGCCATCATGTAATGACTGATAAATTGTTCAGTGGACATAAATTAATCAATTTTTTTGTTCGTTTTTTTTACATAGTGCAAACGGTTCGGGCGGGAAACACATTAACCTTTCAATTTATAGTTTGTTCGGCAGAAAATTTCCAAACTTGGCCTTTGTTTTTTCGGTTTAAAAACGTCCCAAAGATTATAGATTTTGTGCCCATTAACTGGCCAAAAAACGAACGAACTGTCTAAATGACCAAATTTCAGCCGTATAGTTATATTTTTCGTATAGTGTATGGCCAGCATAAGTATACAGCAACATTTGAGAGGAGCTTTCCCTCTTATGTTCCAAAACAATACAGACCAACAGATGTGTATTCCTGAGTCATCCTGCATACATTTGAAACCCAGCCATTTTTCAATAGTGCCTGATTAGAAGTCTTTTGAATACCTGCTAGTGGTGATTTTATTACATTCTATCTAACCTTCTCTGCTTTGTGTCCTAATTAGAAAATGTGTTGCCTTTTCTGGTTGCCAATCACAGACATGAAATTGAAATTTGAATTTTTTTGTCACCAACTGAGGGTGGCACTGTGCTCGGTATGACTCCTCCATTTTTCCCATTTATTTTGGGGTTTGCCAGACCTCATTTTCTTTTCAGGCACCACAACATCAAAGAGTGTAGCTGTCTTTACCTTTAGTAAAGATTTTAAAACACTATTTTGTTTCATACTTTGGGGCCTCAGTAAAAGAATACTTATAACATGGCCTATACTACATTTACTGACACTGATCACTTTTAAATTGGGGTTTTCAATTCTGAAATGATTAATTTTAGCATTAATTTGTCACTTATTCTAGAGACCATCTGCCTTCATTCATTCCATCACCTGGAACCACATTTGTCATAATCTTTTTTGGCATTTTAGTTTAAGGCCCCTTTCACAGGGGCGGATAGAATTCAGCTTTTAGCTGTGAATAGATGAAGTTAACTACCGAAGCTAAACTCAGACAATGCTTTCCTATGGCCCCATTCACACACTGCATTTAGCAACAGTTTCATCACATGGGGTTTGGTGCGGTTAGAAAAAATAAATTTGACTGCGCCCAGGACCAATTTATTGCAGCTACCTGCCGCTATCTGCACATACATGCACACATTCATGTACCTGCGGTTACCAGTATGTGGGCACAACGATGTTGACAAAGCGAGTCAGTGAACACATAACCAATATTTGCAATGGATTCCCAAAACACAGTGTGTCGAACCATTTTAGGTTGGCACACAATAAAGACCCAGCTGGACTGTCCTGATATGCAATCAACACTATCAATAAACAATGGAGAGGTGCTAATATGATTAAAAAAAAACACAGAATGAAACAAAATGGATATTTGAGCTCCAAACTTTGACACCATTAGGGCTGACTGTTGAACTAGACCTCAACTGCTTCATCATAAAATTGTCTTAATTTAAGAAATTTCTAAAGTGTCCACTCCAGTCCTTTAGACAATATTTTTAATTCTGACTAAATAAGCTCTTACAGACATGTACTATTAGGGTTAACCTCTAGTTGATAGTCAATGTTGTGATTCACATTACAATATTGATTTGTATTTAATTAACCCCTCTAATTAATTAGATTTTTTCAAAATTTTGTATTAATATAAATAATTTATATTGATTCAAATCACAATGTCACTGAGTATAATTTAATAGTATAATTTTATATCACCCTAATATTCACTTTATTTGTCCTATTGAATTACATCCCATTAATTCACTTATTTACAATTTGTTGTAAAACTAATTAATTGCAAACCGAATTTTCACCACTAGATGGCCACATAAAAGTTACTATCCTTCTGATGGTATTTGCTTTATGACCACTTGGGGACCTTTTCACTATGTATGTCTAATTATTGATTCACTTATATACATATATTATTTCTTTATATTTTAAAATTTCTATAGATATTATGGTACAAATGATTATTGTATTTCAATGTGCTAGAGGCTACTAAGTAGTAGCAATTAGATTGTAAGCTTCCCCGAGGTATATAGCAGTTGATTCACACAAACAATTAACAATATCTGAAGTAAGGGTATAAACTCCCTCAATCAATATGGCGGAACTAGAACTTTCTGATGATGGCCCTGTGATTGGTCGAAATGCGTCAAGGTTTTACTGCGTCATCGCGACACACTCCCGCCCATACGAGGAATCGGGAATCGAGCCGAATGCCGGGAATGGTGTCTCCTATGAGTGGGCTTATTACCCCATAAACGAATCACCTGCTACACACACCGGGTGCCAGGATAAAGGCACAACTAAATGTGAGTGGAAATTTTATATTGCATTTACAACACCAGGATACGTTACTAGGCACAAGCACTTTATACCATCACTTATTGAGACTGCATAAGATTAGGGATGAGCCAGATGTTCGAGTCGAACGTAGGTTCGACTTGAACATCGGGCGTTCGCCTGTTCGTTGAACAGCGAACAATATGCGGTGTTCGCTGCAAATTCGAAAGCTGCCACAACACCGTTAAAGTCTAACGGTGTTTGTGTGTTCTGCCAAATTTTTTGCCTGTCCGCATGTTCTGCTGTGAACCGAATAGGAGGGTGTTTGGCTCATCCCTACATAAGATATTAATGCGTGTATATTTATGTACCTACACTAAGTGCAGCAAATTGTTTTTTAAATTGTTTATTGCTTTTCAGTAATTGTTTTACTGCAGCTGGTGTATGATTGTACAATTTACTAGCATCCATAGGCACTTGGGTCTAAATTTTCTTTATCTGCACATAACTGCAGGTAATCACAGTGTACTTTTTCACCTGCAGTTAGCAGCAGTAACAAGGGAAGAAAAGCCACAGGAAGCACATCAAAAACAGCAAGAATGTTCCAATGCAGCTAAACGCAGCCGCATGTAAACGCAAGTAAACGCAGCTAATCGCAATGTACAAATGCAAGTGATCGCTGTGCCTGGAGTCTTGGAATTTCAAAATAACAAAGCATGCTTTTAACAGCGGCAGAAGAGCCGCCTGTGTGAGAGGGGCCTAACATTCTGATTTAAAATATACTTTATTAAAATTTTTCAGCAAAAACATCAAGTACAGACATGCAGAGAGTAAATAGACATAGGGGTCAGGCCCTTCTCACACAGTCAGAAGTCTGTAAAAACATAGCAAATTAACTGAAAATTAGCCCACAGGTGATACAAGAACTGTAAGTAACATATGTGGTAAGACTTGGTCCCGGTATCCAGGGTTCCAATGTTAGTTATAAGAGAAACTTGGATCAGACTTTGAATAATCTTCTCCTTTCCCTCATACATCATCCTGCTTCAGCCCTGTTTAGGGGGGAAACACTCATGAGAGGGGGGGGTCGGAGAGGAAGATGCACATCCGATACAGGAGCGTTAGCTCTGGGAAAAACTCATACTGCACTACTAACAATGGGTAACTTTAAAAAAGGTGTGGCAGAGAAAGAAGCCCTGAGATTGCAGACGATGGATGGATTGATCTCATTCTGAGCTAGCAGAGAGAGTAGCATATAATCAAAAGAAAATAAGAGAAAATAAAAGATGCAAATAACCAAGGAAGTAGTGGGGGGGGGGATAGAAACCATAGGTATTTAGAAGTTCTCAGGTAGTATTTCCAGGGTGTCCTCTGAGGATGAAGATAGCCACTGGTGGGAGAAGTTAGAGAAGTACACCCACAGGTCACTCTGTGGGTCCATGTGAGATGAGTATGGGAGCAACAATGGGAGAAGCAACTTTATTGAGGGGAGCTGATGTGGATGGATGAAAATAGGTACCCAAGTTGGCCTTTGCAAGGAAGAGTCTTAGTGATGAAGGGTAACCATTTGAGCTGTAGGCGGGAAGACGTGTTGGTGGAAGACAGATCAGCATCAAGTTTTTTTCTTGTGCAGGAGGGTTATGAGGTCTTGGTGGATATCTGAGATAGTGGGTGGGATTGCAGAGGACCATTTTTTGAGAATAGCGTGTCTGGCCGACATGAAGCAGGTTGATAACCATGCTTTGTTCCACTGAGTGATGACTTGTTGTGCTGTTGATTCCTTTGTAGAGACAGATTTTAAGTCACTGAATAGCAAAGGGAAGACATCTTTTGTTGGGGAGCGCCCTATGACCGTTGCGGCAAAGTGTTCAACTTGGTCCCAGAAGAAGGTGATGTGGGAGCATAGCCAGAGTCTATGGAGTAGAGACAGCTTATCCTGTCCACATAAGGGGCAGAGGTGTTTATGTGATTGTTGTGGAGAAGGCAGATGTGGTATGTAGGCCCGATGCATCATTTTTAACTGTTGTTCACACCAGAACTCGTTGGTGACTAGGGTACAAGTGGAGTTGAAACCAGCTGGGGAGTTTAGTTCTTTATTCCATGCAGCTACTGAGGTGGATGGGAGATGCGTACAGAGGCAAATATTTAGAGGTTTGTATACAGTATATCCGAAATTTTGTACTGATTTTTGTCCAGTAAGGTGTCCAGGAATATGGTGTGGAATCTTTGGAGTCTGTTACCCTTACCCTTGCATAGCCTCACCAACAATTTCCCTGGCCTATTACCGAATTTGTGGTATTGTAAGTCTGAAAGTCTGAATGTGCTTGGTAGATTCGCTTCTGGGCATCAGCCCACAAGTCAAAGTCAGACTTGGCTTCTCATCAGGATTTGCGATGCTCAGGGGAGTTGTTCTGTGATAATAGTGATTGTCGAAGACGGTCACTAGCTTCTCAATAGCATGTAAGGACTTTTCTTTTATACAAGGTCACAAAGGCAATGATCCTGCCTAGCTTCACCGGTGTCCCAGTATAAGTTAGGACAGGTCCTATGGGCTGCATTTGTTAATTCATACTGTGACCAGGCCTCTTGCAGCGCTTTCTGGAGGTCAAGGTTAAGGACTAGATACTGGGGAAAGCACCAGGTTTTTGCTGGGGGTGATAAGCCGTAGTCCCGTGGAGTTTGGACTTGGATTTGGACTGAGACGGGGGCATGGTCTGAGATCTATTTGAGCTATCTCGTGGATAAGAGTTTCTGACGTGCAGGGTAATAGAGTGAGGTTGCACAATAGATAATCGATTCTGGATTAAGTGTGGTAGGGGGGTGAGTAAAAGGTAACATCTCTGCTCTCGAGGTGCGCTAGGCGCCAAAGATCAATGAGCTGTAGGGCCTTAGTGCGAGCAAATAATGACGTGGCTAGAGTTTGTGGGCGAAGATGGAATGTAAGCTTTGCCATGGATTTGTCTTCCTGCACTACCATAACTGAGTTTAGACCTCCTCCTGTGATGAGAGGAAGATGTAGGTATGGGGCAAGATGCAAGGAGACTGACTCGTAAAAAGATTTGGTGGGGGAGTTGAGGGAATAGACGTTGGTCACTACTAGATCCCTGGTCGTGATACGGGGGTGTAGGGTCAAAAGACGACCTTCTGTGTCATTTGCCGTGGATACTACTTCTCAGGGGAGGTTTTTATGAATATTAATCAAGAACCCTGTCTTGCCTTTTATTGACGCTGAACCGTACACTTTCCCTACCCATAGTTTGCGCATGCGTAGGAATTCTTCAGAGGCTGGATGTGTCTTCTGTAAAAGGGCGATGTCCCTTGTAAGTCTTTTTAAATGTTGCAATAGCACCATGCGTTTATGTGGGGAGCGGAGCCCCTTGAATTAAACAATAACTCACAGTTATAGAGAAGCTGTTATAGCGACTGTAGTCAAAAAGACAAGTCATGTCAAACAGGCAGTAAACACATAAACATGACAGGGACTATGGGGTCCTCTAGATAATTAGATTATCCCTTAGAGATCAAGCCCGCATGTCTCCAGAAGGCTGTAACAGGAATGGGAGCAAAGGAAGAACAAAACAGTATTAATAACCCCAAAGTAGACCAGTATAATAACCCAAGTGAGTGAACTAAAGTTACTGACGAATAGAATGTGGCTTCGAGATCCAGAGCAACTGGGTTTTGACATGAACTAGCTTTGAGGCCCTGGAGGCCTAATAGATTATTGCTGCTTAGCCGAGCCGAAGTTATCTGAATAACGAAACCTTTTAGGAGGGTCTTTGTGAGGGCTATTTTGCTCCCTGGGACGCTCTGGGTAGCGGTTTGTTTACATTGGGGATAGCTCTTGGTGAATTTGCAGATGCGATTTAAGATAGGAAGCTGCTTCCTCTGGGAGGTAGAAGGATTAGGATTTCAGGTTCAAAATCCTTTCATCAGGAGTAATTATATAGGAGGATTTGGATTCTGATAAACAGAAAAGTACAATATAGTTTATGATGCAAGACCACAATTTAAACAGGCATAATGAGCGTAGTGCAACTAAATTTGACAGAGGCAAGGGAAGGGCAGGGGTAGAGAGAAAGGAGAGGGGAGGGAGGTGGGCCCAGAGGGAAAAGAGAAGACAACCTACCTAAACGAGGTGAATGGCAATGTAATCAAAACAAAAAATAGTAATATTGTAGCAAGAGTAAAAAATGGCGTTGTCAGTGGATGGCGTGTATGGCGTTCCGATTCCGTGACTGAGGTTTACAAACATTTTAAGTCTAGACATGTTTGGTATCTCATATCTCAACACAACCTCACCTTTTTTAGTCTACCAAAAAATGGATATTATGTTGTGTATGTGTGTACAAAAATTTATTTTAATGGATTTTTTTTCCTGAAAATATACCGTACATTTGATAAAAAGCTGTACAAGTACTGTGCAAAATAAAACATTGCAACTGTCCTCATTTTGTTCTACAGGGCCTCTGCTTTCAGAAAATATATAATGTTTGGGGGTTTGATGTGATTTTCTAGCAACATATGTATATTTAAACATGTTTATTGAAAAATTTAAAAAATTGCCCAGGTAAAAAAAAAAAAAAAGGTTAATGGCCTTATCAAAAGCCATAGATACACAGCAACATTAAAGTGGAGTTCCACCCAAAAATGGAACTGCCACTTTTTGGATTCCTCCCCCTCTCCGGTGTCACATTTGGTACTTTTCAGGGGGGAGGAGGGAGCAGATACCTGTCTAATACAGGTATTTGCTCCCACTTCCTGGCATAGATCACCGCGGCACTTGCGGTGACCTTCGCCACTTCCATCGCTTACACTCTCCTCCACCGCTGTATTCTGTGAGGCACAGAACACAGCAGGGACCAGAGAGGACGTGCAGCGCGACTTGCGCATGCGCAGTAGGGAACCGGGCAGTGGAGCCGCACGGCTTCACTTCCTTATTCCCTTACCGAGGATGGTGGCGGCAGCAGCCGAGAGCCGACGGACAGATCGGCTTCGGCTGCCGACATCGCGGGCTCCCTGGACAGGTAATGCCGCGTACACACGGTCGGACTTTTCGTCTGCAAAAGTCCGACAGCCTGTCTGACAGACTTTCGACTGACTTTTTTCGGACTTTTGGCTGACTTTTGGCGGACTTGCGGCAGACTTTCTTACGAACGGACTTGCCTACATACGATCACACAAAAGTCTGACGGATTCGTACGTGATGACGTACACCGGACTAATATAAGGAAGTTGAAAGCCAGTAGCCAATAGCTGCCCTAGCGTGGGTTTTTGTCCGTCGGACTAGCACACAGACGAGCAGATTTCTGGGTCCGGCGTAGTTACGACGTAAAGATTTGAAGCATGTTTCAAATCTAAAGTCCGTCAGATTTGAGGCTGGAAAAGTCCGCTGAAAGTCCGGGGAAGCCCACACACGATCGGATTGTCAGCCAGCTTTAGTCCGTCGGCGTCTGTCGGACTTTTGTAGACGAAAAGTCCGACCGTGTGTACGCGGCATAAGTGTCCATATATTAAAAGTCAGCAGCTGCAGTATTTGTAGCTGCTGGCTTTTAATACTTTTTTTCAGCGGACCTCCGCTTTAAATTTAAAAATAAAGAAAGAAAAAAATAAACAAAACGTAATATTTATTCCTAATAACATGTAAACAAGATAATTTCAATCCCTGTATCACTTCTTAAAATAACGGAGCAAATCACTGTTTTTTTTTTTTTAGTTAGTTGACAAAAAAAAAGAGCATAAAAAGAAATTGCAATCTTTAGCTACATAAATTAAGAGTTTCCTTCTGGAATCGCTAAATGCAAGGACAAACATTATTTTTCTTCTGTTGTGCAAATACACCTGCTGTAACAGATGCAGTCTTTAACTGCATGTCTAACCTACTAACATACTTAACAAAATAGTTACTTAATATGACTTTTTAACAAACCCATATCGTTGAATGCTATAAACCATAGCAGGCTTGGAGTCGCATGCAGAATGTGTGTTGATTCTACATACCAAGAATCTTTGTGTAAAAACTGTATAATCCAAAAACCTTTGAATAAACAATAGTCATAATTCATACACAGAATTTTTTTGTAGGTTTTATTTACAAAAATTGTAAAATCGAATATATTAAACACATTAACTTTTTTTACTAGTTACTAGGTTAACTACTTCAGTCAACAGCAACACAAATTTACTAATAAAGCTACAATAATAGATCTATAAATCATATCTTTACATATGCTTTTTTAATGCCATGTTATCAACACAGACATATATCTTTTCGCTTCCAGTGAAATATAGAGGGATTGAAGACTTGACAATGTAGAGGACAACATAAACCTTTTTTATGATTATGGCATGTTCTAAATCTCTGAAGGCTTACTGCATAGTGCCTCTCCTAAGATACTGTCTGAGGACATGGTCTCTGTCTATATAAATTCATTTATTCATGTTGTGCTATGTAAATATATAGTTTTAATTAAAGTCTATTTGTTTATGTACACATACTGATAACATTTCCCAGTTTTTAACAGTGTGCTTACGGATAAGATAATTATATATGACAGGGTTTATGGTTACAATAATTATGTTTGACAGGGGAAGCTTTATCTCACCATTTCAATATGCCTAGGAGGATGAAGGTCAAATAAGTAAGCATCCATCTGAGAAAACTAGGAAGATTAGGCAAACTGTGTCTGATTACTATTGGTTTTCATTCAAAATCTTACATGCGATAGCAAGATTGATGATACCTCCTATGAATGATGGTAAATAAGACTATAAATAATACTCAAGTCGTTTAACTAAAACATAAAGGATAGTTTAATGTGAATATTTGTGAACATTGAGCAATATGCCTACATTTTATGTTTTAAAAATCCCAAAAGCAGACACTGTGGTATTGTTCCTGTTAGGGAGGAAAGCCTCTTCTGTATGGCCCTCTGACCACAATTTACCTTGCATGACTTCTTGACTCTAATTCATTGGCCAATACAGGTTCTCTAAATGGACACAGGAATGGCATAATATAGGTGTAAACCCTGGGGGTGGACCTTACAGGAGTTCAGGGTGTCTATATTTTAGTAATGGGTAACCAGGGTTATAGGGTTGTGCAGAAGAAGATTTTCTGGCCATTAAAGCTATTAACAAGCACCATGCAGTGAAAGGACTTATTTTTCTAAAAGGTTAAGATGGATTACATGTTCACTTCAAGAATGTAGGTTACAGCAACATACAGCTACCTTTACATGTCTTCAGTTATCATTTAGGAGGTGCAAAGGAGATTCGAAGTTCATGGTGCTTTATTGTGCAAATACCTACTTTAGCACATTGATTTGATTTTAGCCTACCCTATTTCATCCTCTAATGCCGCGTACTCATGGTCGGTATTTCCAGCAGGAAAAGTCAGACAGAATTGTTTTATCGGACATTCTGATCGTGTGTGGGCCTCATCGGACTTTTTCTTTTGAAAATTCTGATGGACCTAGAAATAGAACATGTTTTAAATCTTTCCGACGGAATCAGTTCCTATCGGGAAAACCGCTCGTCTGTATGCTCTTCCGATGGACTAAAAACGACGCATGCTCTGAAGCAAGTACAAGACGGCAACTATTGGCTACTCGCTATTGAACTTCCTTTTTCTAGTCCCGTCATAAGTGTTGTACGTCATCGCGTTCTAGACGGTCGGACTTTGGTGTGATTGTGTGTAGGCAAGTTTCAGCGGAACTCCATCGGAAAGTTCTTCAGAGTTTATTCTGGTGGATAAAAACAGTTGTGTGTATGCGGCATTAGTCTTATTTCTAGGAAGAGAGGTCATTCGCTACTATGATGGATAATAATGCTTTACCTACCTGAGTCCCCACTGCTGTTTTAAAACAGCAATGGGAGAGCAGCATCCCAGCACCATTTTACGGCTGCATGCACACTAGCCTCTTCTAAATGCCTTTCTCCTGGCAGGAGAAAATCAGCTTTAAAAATGCACCTAAAGACAAGTGCATTTAGGTGCGTTTAGATGCATTCAGGTGAATAAAGTGTTTGGGTGTTCATTCGTTTTATTAGCTAGAATAATAATTTATTTTGACCGTTGAAATTAATGAATACACAAAAGCGCTAAATGCGCCTAGTGTTTAGGTGTGTTTAGACGCGTTTAGGAGTGTCAGATGTTTTTTCTGCCCAAACGCTCCTTTCCTGAATCTGATTTTGATGCATTCAGATTCACCCCCCCCCCCCCCCAAACACCCCAGCCTTCAAACGCCTGTGTATGCAAACCTATGCATTTACACATAGGCTAACATACAGGGCAGGGGTGTTTAGGGGCAGAAAAAATGGCAAATGCTTGTAAAGTGAGAGTTTGAAAGTTGCAGTGTGCATGAGGCCTAAAACAGCAAGAATCAACTACTCCTGTTGATCTCAGTGTGGGTTCAGGCTTGAACCACTAGCTGTCAGTGACAGCCAGCATCCAGAGGTGATTTGCTGCTGTACAGCTGAATGATGAAAGAAGTGTAAATATGTATGTGCATATAAAATATTCCCTCTCAAAATGAATCCCCAGGTAACAACAATGATGTCAAAAGATATGGATGCCATTTTCATTAATTGCAGAACCATGGAATCCTCATTTATGTGAACTCAATGTCATTTGGATTTTCTGCAATTGCAAACATGTGAAAGTGCTACCGTCATGCTAATCTGTACCCTCATCAACCCAACTTAAAGAATTTGTAAGTCTCAAAGTTTTTCACCTTAAGGCATTTCCCCAGAGCCCCCTTTTTCTTACCTGAACCCAATCGTTCCAGAGACAAGCACGAGCCCAGCAGCTCCAGCCGCTGTCTCAGGTCCTCATTGGATAGATTGCTAGCAGCAGAAGCCATTGGCTCCCACTACTGTCAATCAAATCCAGTGACACGGGAGTCGGACGGGGCTGAGTCCTGCAGCAGGGGCAGAAGTGTCTTCAGGGTACCTCATAAAAGGAGAATCGGGGGGCCACTCTGTGCAAAACCCTTTATTTAAAAAAAAAACAAACCCTTACAATCACTTTAACCACATGTCTACTGGGGAAAGGTTTTCACTTTTTGTATAAACCCCTACAAAAAAGTATATATTTTGTAAAAGCAGAGATCCTGGAAAATAAAATGGTGCTAGATGCAATTTTTCATCACGTGATATTTGTGCAGTTATTTATTAGACATATAAATATTTCTTTCAGAATTTCATTTTTGTCCGAAAAATAAATTTATTTAGTTACTCCCGAAATTCGTTTCTATTTATTTTGTTTTTCGTTAAAAATTGCATTCGCCCGAAAATCCAAATTAAGGTTGAATCTGTCATTGAAGGCTTATGGTGCCTGTCGAATGTTCAAAGAAGATTCGACGGAGCAGCTAAACAACGCCGTATAGTTTACCTGCTCTGTCGAATCTTCTTAGAACTTTCAACAGACACCATAAGCTAAAGTACATGTGTACTTAGTTCTAGCTATTTTACTGCTCCTCCTGTTTGGTTACAATCAGCCAATAACATTCATCATCATCATTATTTTTATTTATCTTTTCTCCCCTACGTCGAATCTTTTCTCTCTATGTCGAATCTTTTCTCTCTATGTAGAATAATCTTGGACTAATAGAGTTATGGTTAGGCACATTCAACCATAGGTTTGATGGACACAGATTGTTATTGTCATCATCATGTCGAATCTCCAATCTATATCGAACTGTTGTAGCAACGAAAATGAAAATAAAGCATTTGTTTATGTCGGATCTTTCGTTTTTCGGATTCTGCACTTTCATTATTGTTTGTTAAAATGATAACGAAAATACCTGAAATTCGGACGAAAATGTATTCGGACGAAAATTAATGCACATATCTATTATTTATCATACAAATATTTTCAGGAAAAATCACACTAAATTGAATTGCATTTTGATTAGCTCAGCATAAAAGAAGCTTCCTGGAGTATTTCAGTCCCTGGTAGTGCAACCGATCTATGGGATAATGTTGTGGACAGGCACAAGTCAGGAGATGGATACAAAGAAATTTCAAAGGCTTTATCAATGCAAAGAAGCACAGTGAAGTCTATAATGAAGTGGAAGGTATTTGGTACAACACAGCCCCCCCCTGGATCAGGACTTCATTACAAACCGGATGAAAGAGCCTGGAGGAAACCAAGAGGCTTAAAGCAACTCTGAGGCAATTGCAGGAATTTATGACAAAGAGTGGTCATTGTGTGCATGTGACAACAATATCTCCACAAATGTGGCTTGTATGGGAGGGTTGCAAGAAAAAAACTACTTCTCAAGAAAGGCCACATGCAGTCACGAATGAGCTTTGCCAAAACACACCTGGAATATTCTGAGCCCATGTGGAAAAAGGTGTTATAGTCAGATGAGACTAACATTGATTTATTTGGCCTCAACACCAAATTATATGTCTCATGGAAATCCAATACAGCTCACCATCCATATAGCTCTATTCCTACAGTAAAGCATGGAGGTGGTAATATCCTGTTATGGGGTTGTTCCTCTGCAGCAGGGACTGGAACACTTGTCAGGAAAGATGGAAAAATGGATGGGGCAAAATACCATCAAATTCTTGAGGAAAATCTGCTGCCCTCTAACAGAAATTTGTCAATGGGAAAAAGGTTTACCTTCCAACATGACAATGACCCAAAGCACACAGCAAAAATGACCATACAGTGGTTTAAGGCAGTGTTTCTCAACTCCAGTCCTCAAGGCGCACCAACAGGTCATGTTTTCAGGATTTCCACTATTTTCCCCAGGTGATTTGATCAGTTTCACTGCCTTAGTAATTATCACAGCCGTTTCATCTGAGGGAAATCCTGAAAACATGACCTGTTGGTGCGCCTTGAGGACTGGAGTTGAGAAACACTGGTTTAAGGAGTTCTCAGAGATTTTTATCTCACGTTCCCTATCTTATAGGAAACCTGTAAAATTAACCTACAGACTGAGAGATTTCCAAATCATGTTTATTTGTTACGTAATTACATTACATTACATAATTACGGAAAGCACACACATACAAGGCCATCAAAGTATGCTCTAATCTCATAAAAATTCAGATTTCTTATCAAAGGCAACACAAGTAACACAACATTAGCATACATTGACATGTCCCCTGATATACATCCTTTTGGTATTTTCAAGATAAGCATAAGGGTGAAATGACATGTATAAAAAAACTCAAAAACGCCATCTTAGCTACTTATATAAAATGGAGGATACAACCATATCAACTATTATCATTATTGATATATGCCAACTTATAAATATGTATGTGCATTATTATTAACCACTATTAATGTATACTGTAGTGTGAATCAGTAAGAATCATACATTGTCCCTACACAGGCAAAAAATGTGAATGTCCTTGCATGGCCTAGTCAGAGCTGAGAACTGAGCCCCATTGAAAATCTGTGGAATGACTTAAAGACTGCAGGCCACAAACGGTCACCATCAAATTTAACAGAACTTGAGCAGTTCTGCATAGAAGACTGGGCAAGGTTTAGATGTGCAAAGTTAGTAGAAACATACAGTATCCCAATAGACTAAAGGATGTAATTAAAGCAAAAGGTGGTTCAACAAAATACTGACACAAGGGGGTGATACTTTTTCCAACTCAGTGATTCTGTTTTTGATTTTTGTTTCTGATATTTTGGTGTTATATCCTTCACTTGGATGTTATCAGTTGCAATGAGTAAATACAGCTGGATAAAACAAAAACTGTGTCTGTCTTCATTTTAGGCTGCAAAGCAAAAAATAAATGATTATTTTAAAGGGTAATTCGTAATCTCCTGTTTTAAACTTTTGGTTTTAACTAACCACTTGGTCAAATTTCCGCTCCCCTTAATTAGCAGACTGAAGGAAGGAAAGAAACAAATTGGTATTTAAAAAGTGACAGAAAAGGTGTTTTAAAAATATGCTAGCAAAGATCCCAAAAAAGAAAGTAAAACAAATGCAAACACAAGCAGTGTCAAAAGCACAACTGTTTTTCACTCTTAAAGTGTAAGTAACCCCCCCCCCCCCCATCGTTTTCATCCAAGGAAGCTGCCATTTATGCCTCTGTTTAATCTACAACTGCCATGATGCTGCACATATGAACAGTTTAGACACCAGCCATTGGATGGCTTGACAGTTTGGTTGAGAGCATAACCAATGGTAATGTTACATTTCCGGCATGTGCCGGAAATTAAACTGTTTTATGGATGGGTTTACTTGCGCTTTGACTTAAATTTCCCACTTTTCAGTTTATTCCAACTTAAAACCTGCCTAATCTCTTCCTCTTGTAATATGGCCTAACCAAGCTGCTAAAATACTGCCCAGCCACTAAACAATATGACGCTATTGTTTTAATGCAAGATAAAACTGCCTTGTTTCGTTCTATTTTTTACCCATTCAGGTGCTTATGTAATGTTCTGACAGTAGCCAATTTTGTATCAAACACCTTTAGATCTGTTGTGGCTGCTACTTCCACTGTTCAGTTTAAGCCTATTGCCACTGAATAATTCAGGTGTCGCAGTTTATTGAATTAGACTGGGTGCTGCTACTGTATTTAAGCCAAACTAAATGTAAAAGTTGAAAAATAAATGACATATTCAAAGAATGTGATGCCAGAATACAGTGTTGCCTATACTGTCCATGAAAATCGTACATTTTCAAAACACCACATAAAGCTTGAAGGCATCCCCCAAACATGCTATTTAATGGATTGTTGTTTTTCCTATGTCGCTCTCAAAGTCGCACTAGAAATATATGTACCCCCTCCACACTATTGCTTTGTTAAAGATCCCCCCTGACAGTGTCCAGCTCCATGTGCCCTTTTTTCACAATACCATGCCTATTAGCCTGCAGTATCAAAATTAATTTCCCACCCCAACCACCCATATACTTTATTAGGGTTTGACTCTAAGATCAGGTTTTGCGGATTTCATGCAAAATTCCCCCCTGTGAATTTAACCTGAAATCCCGCCCCCCCTTCATGCAAAACCCCCCTGTGAATGTATCCTGAACAGATTCTCTCATTCCTACTGTAAAATGTATATACAGTATACAGACTGTAAGCAATGTGTAAGAAAAATTAAGATTTTTGGAGGGCTTTTTATACTTGTACACAGTCAAATACAAGACAGTCCTTGAGTATCAGACTTAGTTAGGAAGCAAAAAACTCAGATAAATCTAGGGGTTGATGTACTAAAGGCAATTGGGCTGTTCATTTGCAAAGGGAATTTTCACTTTGCAAGTGGATTTTGACTTACAATAGTGAATGAGGTAAAGCTCTGCTGACTTACATCATCCAATCATGTGCAAACAAAAAATTCAGTTTTTTTTTTCTTGTACAAGATTAGTTGTTATTTGCAAAGGAGAAATTACCCTGCAAAGTTAACAGTCTATTGACCTGTTCAATACAACTGTTGACCACATTTTTGCTATTATATTATAGGTTTTCCTTTGTAGAAAGAACATTTTGATTAACTAGATGTTGGTATATATTCTATTTGTCTTACAAATAGATATTCTGAGCCTCATTTTTAACCCACTTTATGCCTCCTTAGCAACATACTAAATAATGAATTTCCCCGGTATGTTAGCTTAAAGAGTAATGCTGCGTGCAGGCGATCGGAATTTCTGACAACAAATGTTCGATGTGAGCTTGTTGTCAGAAATTCCGACCGTGTGTAGGCTCCATTAGTCATTTTTTGTCGGATTTTCCGACAAACAAAATTTGAGAGCTGGTTCTCAAATTTTCCGACAACAAAATTCGTTGTCGTAAATTCCGAGCATGTGCACACAATTCCGATGGACAAATTTCCATGCATGCTCTGAATCAAGTGCGAGACAGAAGTGATGCGTTTGGTAAAACTAGCGTTCGTAATGGAGATAGCACATTTGTCACGCTGCAAAGTTTTTAATCTTTTAATGCAGCGCATTCTCTTCTTCTTTAGAATGATAGAATAATGAAGTTGTTTTGCTGCTGATATTCACACAGAGTTCGGATGAACTGATTTCTTTATTATTTCTCGTGATCTCATGAATAATCATTTTTATATTGTTGCCAGATCTCCAGAATAATGTTTATAATTTTTGTTTATAGTGATCTAATTTTTTTTTAATCAAGATCTCCTGATTTTTTATTTTTTTTTGTAGTGATCTCCATAATATTTTTTGTTGTTTTGTGTGTCAAGTTACCACCATTATTATTTTGTATTTTTTAACCTCAAGGAGGTTGTTTGGTGTCCCTTGTTAATTTGACATAGTATTTTTGAAATGTACCTGCCTACTCACAAACAAACTGTCCTTTTTGAACTAAAACACAAGTACAAGTATTTGTAAAAAAAAGAGAGACATTTATTAGGGGTCATACCAAAATAAAGAGGAAGGCAACGCTGGATAAACTGGTGAGATTGGCGCAGCCTTTGTACCCCAGGGCACACATCAACTATTTTACAGGCAAAATTGGTAGCCTGAGGAGTCCATATAATGGTGAGCACAATCCGGTTCAGGACTCCGAGAGATCAGGAACAGCAGCAAATTACATATATGTCCCCAGGCTGTGGTCTTACAACAGCCTGCATCTTTTGTCAGACCAGACTGAACCCAGGCCATCAATTTCTTGTCTTCTTTCCACACTTGCTTCCCCACTTGCTTCCATGCTGTGGCTCTGGTGTTGGAGTTGTGGCAGGAGGAGGAGGAGGAGGACAATGGTCGAACTCACAAACATGGCTTTTGCTTGTGAGTTCACCCTCAACCCCTTATTTGGGGCTTGTAAGATCACTTCCTCACAGAAGCGGCGTTGGCCCTCCTCAATTTCTTGAATTTTGTAGGCATAGTCCTCTAGAAGATTGGGGGGTTCTGAGGGCCACAGTAGCCTGCCGAATTAACCCAAGTGCTGCCTCCTCCAGGTTCCTCTCCTTCCTGGGCCTTTTTTTTAAGGTGGATGGGAGGGACCTGGGATTCGGCAGGCTACTGGGCCCGGCCCCCTCCTGGCTGCCACTTACCCCCACCACCTCCTGGCTGCCACTTTCCACAGCCTCCTCCTGGCTGAGACTTTCCTGTGTATGAAAATTGTACATAATTTTAGTTTTTGGTTCATCAATCAGACAAAATTTTCAGCTCATGACTGTTGCAAATTGAATGTTAATAAATAGAAAAGACTATCATTCTGACCCCAGTGTTTTTCATTCTTGTCCCAATCATTTTTGGCCTCTACTGTCTATTGATATGTAAACCACTTAGTTAAATCAGAAATTAGTGATCAATAAAAACATCTAGTTAACATCATTAATTTTTGGACAAAAAATATGTTGAACAATGCTATATCTGACTCAAGCTGGGCTTCTCCACTTCTTCCTGGCTGGAAGTCCCAGGTTGGACGTCGGAAGCCTCAGCTGGGGTGGAAGGAAGTGTTGAAAGAGTGGAGAGTGATGGTGTGATTTCACTCTGGTCTGACAGAAAATGCAGTCTGTCGTAGTACCACAGCCTGGGAACATAAATGTCATCTGCTGCTGCTCCTGATCTCTGGGAATCCTGGACCTTCTTGCGCTCCCTAATATAAGTGCTCCTCATGCCACCAATTTTAGCCTTCAAATAGTTGATGGTTGCCGTGGGGATCTGCGGCTTCACAGATTCCAGCAACTGATCCACGCTTCCTGCCTCTTTCTTTTATTAGTATAAAAGGGGTGTTTTACCTGCCACAGACAAGGCAGCTCCCTGTATTTATCAATGAATAGGGGGATAAAGTCATGATCGTTGAAGCGATCCATTTTATCTACAAGACACAACACAAGACAAACCCTAATGTCAGACTAAACATTCCTAATCTTGTCCCAATATAGGCCTCAATCTATAAGCGGTATAGGCAACTGATGCACCAAGTTAAAACTGTACCTTCATTATCACAATCGGCGATTCCGCTACTCCTTCCTCCGCTCAGAGATCGTACGTACGATGCACACGCGTTGCGCTTTATATACACTGCGCATGCATGAAACTCTGACCCTGACCTTCTTTCTATTGTATTCCCTGCCCCTTCTCTTTCGGTGCAGTGGGAGAGCACATGGCGAAGAAAGTGCAAGTGCATGCAGAGGAGAGCAGCAACGAGGAGGACAAAGAAAGCCCGGCGCCACAAACGTCCCGATCCAGGAGATTTAAGGCCTCTAATATGCCCTTTGTAGAGATGGTGGAGATGGTGGACATCTTGAAGAGGACCGAATATGATGGGAAGCATGGACCATACAGCAAATGTGAGAAAGGCCAAGATCATAGCTGAAGTTGTGGAAAATCTGCTGAAGAATTTTGGGGTACGATGATCCAAGGATCAACTGAGGAAACGATGGTCAGACCTCCAATTGAGGTAGCAGGATCAGTACAGAAGAATCAAGAGAGTGCTGCAAAAAAGTAAATATTTTGTCGTGTGTTCCTATTATTATTACGTTTGTGCTACTCCATGTGCTTTTCTTTACTGTTGTACAGTTTAAAATGGCAAGTTTCAGGTTCATGGGCACAGTAATCGTTCGTAGGAAACATTGTTCATTTGCCCACTAATATGATGTTTTTGGCAGATGCAGGTTAACTACATTTGTTCATGTCTATTTGTATTAAAAGAAGTTTATTACATTGTTGTCTAGATGGGTT
This sequence comes from Lithobates clamitans, assembly GCA_037952925.1. NCBI lineage: Eukaryota > Metazoa > Chordata > Amphibia > Anura > Ranidae > Lithobates > Lithobates clamitans. The sequence goes on from JBBGZY010000248.1 coordinate 282,565, forward strand.
TGTAACTAGAATGAAATGCAAACTTGATTCAGTGTAAGGAGAGGACACTCAGCAGCTGTTTACACATCTGGACGCAGGAGCACTAGTGTGTGACACCAGATCAAACTTTTTAGGGTGTCCCACACAGGTGCTCTAGTGGATACTAGGGGTGTCTCTATCTGTGTTTTAGGCAGAATCTAAAACAGCCCAAAATTCTTCTAGTTTGTATTTTGATTATTTTCACACATTTTAAATATTTTTTAGAAAGCCAAATTTTGAAGATGCACACAGTGTGTCAACATGTGCTATCTGTCATCACGGGATATCAAGGTACACGTTTTGGGGGTGCAACCCCTTCCTCGCAACTAAAGTAGATGAGAGGAAGGGGTTGCACCCCCGAAACACGTCCATTGATCCCCCATAATGGGAGCTAGCACATGTTGACATTAGGCATGGGATCAGGAGGAAAATCCCCATTTTGTCAATTTGTGTGCATCTTCAAAATTTGGCTTTTACTGGGGTGATATCACCTCATCTGATGAAGGCAATATCAACACATTTTGAACATACTAATGTCTGATATTGCCTTCACTTTGCCAAGTTGTGTAGTTTTTATGGTTTTAAACATGCCTTTTTAACCCAAAAAAGGCTATTTGTACTGTCAAACCTAAAAATGTTATGCAACAAATATGTTGGTTTGTTCAAAAACCCTTTTCTAACGCACATGTGAATGTTCTTTGAGTAAAATGTTTTCTACTCAACAAAGGCTGACTTCATTTTCAATACTCAATACCAGTTTTTGTAGTAATTTAGTGTTTACTGTGGCAATGGGGGTTATTTACTAAAGGCAAATACACTTTGCACTACAAGTGTACTTTCAGCGCAGTTTCAGTGCACTTTCATGTGCATTTACAGTGCACTTGTAGTGTAAAGTGGATTTTCCTTTAGTAAATAACCCCCACAGTGCTCTAAAATTTGCCCCAATCAGGCCAGTTTGGGAAATCAAAAACATTAAATCATGGTGCTGAAAAGGATTTTTTTATCATTAATGCATTACATACATTGACAACAAAACATTGTGTGTGTGTGTAGCAGACCCACAACATAATAGCTGAAGAAGAGATTGTCACCTCATGCATCAACTAAATTACGTTTGCACTATTGAAGAAAGTGGCCAAAAAGAAAAGCCCATTGGAGAACCTAGGAGACAGCTAAAAGAAACACAAGCAAAAAATCTAATGAAATATTCTTTCATTGCAACCAAAAATTTTATTTTCAAAAGGTTTCTCAAACATTTGCTGGCATATCAATGGCCCCCCTACCCGCAAAGTATTCCATATATTTTTGACGGCACTTTGGGGGGGCAAGCCAAGACGGCCAGCTTCAATCGCCGTCAGGGTTGTTGGTTCAGGAAATCTGGCCTCAGGCCCAACTGAGGCCACATAGTTTGTAGCATTTGTCCTGAGAAAGTTGTGTAGAATGCAGCATGCAAGTATTATATGGTTTAGTTTATATTCCGCCATGTTGATTGACGTCAGGAACAGGTGGAACTGGCTGGCCATTATCCCAAAAACATTCTCCACCACTCTTCTGGATCTGGCCAGCCATTAGTTAAAAACCCTCTGGCCTGGGGTGAGGGTCCTTATCGGGAACGGCCGCATCAGGTGATCACCCAGTCCAAATGCTTCATCAGCGACAAAGACAAACGGAAGACCAGCCATGTTGTTTTCTGCAGGTATCAAGCCCAAGTCACCACTGTGGAGCCATCTGTAGAACTCGGTCTGGGTGATGACTCCACCATCTGATATCCGGCCATTCTTCCCCACATCCACATAGAGAAACTCATATGTCTCCGACACCACTGCCAACATCACAATACTATTAAACCCCTTGTAATTGTAATAGTATGACCCCGAGTTAGGGGGGTTGCACGATGTGGATGTGTTTCCCATCAATTGCTCCTCCGCAGGTGGGAAAGTCCCACCGTTAGGCATATTGGGAAGCCATTCCTGTGGCATTGAAGGAAACTGTGGAGTGAAACAAGAAAAAAAAATTGTACTTTTGCACATAACATTGCAAGCAGATTAGACACAAACATTCTTGGCCAACATAAGTTTAACATTTATTGAAATGAGTATTTAAAGGCAAAAGTATAAAAATTTACACTTATCAGATTCCTCACCCCCTCTGATGGCCCATTGTAAAAATTTTAGGGGGGGTAGATGTTTTGGACAGTAACCCTCTCCACTTCATTGAGAGATGGATGCATAAATAATGTGTGTTATTTTGGCCAGCACCCTCCTTACTTACACTATTGGCAGCCCACTGGACAGGTAAGAAGTGTCATAATTGTACCATTTGAAAATATTCAGGCAGGCCGTTTCACTACATGCTTTGGTGAATTCATCCATAAATCTGACCACAAAAGATGTAGGTATAGTGTGTATGGGTTTGGCAAAGTCAGCAGATAGAGGATTGGTATCGGCTGACTTAGCGGTTGGGGGGGAGGGAGGGTTCCAAATGAGTTTGGCCCCCCAAAAAAAGCCTCTTGCACTCTGCCTGAATTTAAGGACAACAATAACATTTGTACACATTGTAGGGGGTGTTTGGGGTAAAACAGTACAATGGAGCTGACAAAATACATTGTTAAGTGACTAAGCTAGGTGTGTATGGGCCCAGGATAGCATGCTGGGGAGGTTAGTGAAAGCAAATATGCATGAAGTACAAAAAAGGCCATAAAAAATTCAAGCATGCATGAGGATAAAGGGGACATTCACAGCATATTACATTCGTGGTAATTAGGGAATAATGAAATAAATACAACACATTAGCAAACATTAAAGAGGAGTACCCATTAAAAAAAAACAAAAAATAAAAGTCAGCAGCTACAAATACTGCAGCTGCTCACTTTTAATTGGACACTTACCTGTCCCAGGGTCCAGCGATGCGGGGGATCGAAGCCCCGCTTGTCTCCCCCTCCGTTCGGTGGTGCCGGCATTGCAAATGTGGGCGCTGGGCTGTGGCTTCACAGCCAGGCACCCACTGCGCATGCGCGAGCGGCGCCGCACACCGTGATTGGTCGCTCAGTCATCTGGGACCTGTAATGGGTCCCAGATGATTGACAAGAGGGAGGGAGCAGAGCTGAGCCCTTCCTGTGCCGAGGGGAAGTGATGTCACCAGCCCAGGCACTGAAAGAGGCAGACTATGAGGGACCCCCTAGCAACAGGCATTTAGAGGTAAGTTAAAAAAAAAATTCCAAATTTTTTTTTGTTTTTTTTTTAGGCACATTCATGCATTTTTTTTTTTTAGTGTGGAACAGAACTTTAAATACATAGAATGTGATGTTAAAGGAGAAAACTTACCCTAATATAGTCCTTCTGCAGGACCTGAATAATGGCAGAACAGGTCTCTGGAATAATGATCCCAGAGCCTGGGGGAAGATGCCTGTAGAGAATTTGGTGTCCTGCAGACTTCTCCCCATCACCAAGTACCGCAAGGTGGTGATGAGCCTCTGCTTAGGAGTGATGACTTGCCGCATGCAGGTGTCCTGCTTCATAATATAAGGGGACACAAAGCCAACAGACGGTGAAAAACGGGGTCCATCATCCGGAGATAATTCCTGAAATCATCAGGATTATTCTCCTGGATCTCCTGCAACAAAGGCATGTGCGAGAATTGGTCACGCTGGAGCAACCAATTCTTCGTTCATGAACTCCTCCCCGCCCTGTTCATGGACTGGGCTTGGGTCAAAGTAACAACCCCAACACCAAGCCCCCCGCATAGCATGAACTCTATGACGAGTACGTAACCGCAACATGGCTTCAAAATGGTCGGCTGGTCAGAACGAACTAACAGAATGCACTGAAAATCAGAAAGAACCTGAGAAGAACGAGCTGAAAATCAGAAAGGAGCGGACAAGAACGCACTGAAAATCAGATACGTACTAGAAATAACACGCACTGAAAACCAGATGCGAGCTGACTACATGCACTGAAAACCAGATACGAACCCACAAGCACAAACTGAGGAGCAGTAATGATTGGAAAAGCATGAGGCTGAATAGCGCGAATCATCTTTCACCAAACTTCTACTAACACGAGATTAGCAGAAGGAGCCCAAAGGGTGGCGCACTGGCTATTGAACTTCCTTTTTCTAGTCCCGTCGTACGTGTTGTACGTCACTGCATTGTAGCCAATCGGAATTTCTGAAAACATTTGTGCGACCGTGTGTATGCAAGACATGTTTCAGCCAACATCCGTCGAAAATAAATCCACGGTTTGGTTTTGTAAGAGTTGAGAAAAAAGATCCACTCTGTGCGATTAATGTACATTGAAATTATTTAACAAACTATGTTGAATATTTCTACCTGTTTTTGCTCTGAAGAAATTAGTGATTTGTTTTGTGCAGAGTGAATCTAGATGAGAGAGACCTTTTCCCTATTAATCAGCTGGTGCACTTGCAGTGTTCTAATGAGGAAAATGCAGGGTCTGCATCTCTTTAGAAGTAAGTAAAATAAATATGTACAACACTCACATATTCACTTTTAGTTATTTATTTAAATGTGAATGTAGAATCACAAACTGGTGCTAGCTAGCTCAAAAGCACAGACACATGCATTGTTCCTGTTACATACAAACACACAAATTTGATCTTGCTGCATAGGAATTGTGTTCATTTATATTGTCCCTTTATAAGTGATTAGCTCTTTGGGAATATCTCACCATAAATTATATTTTTTTGCAGAGGATGCCTAAAATCTGACTTGTATCTGTTGTAAAAGTAGAAAAAATTATCTTAGCTCTTTACATCTACAAGTAAGTAGAGGCACTTAATAGTGCACAATATGATCATATAAGCTAGCCAGAACCTGAGTAATTTTCAACAAATTGTGATCAACAGTCCCAATTACAGTGCCTTGAAAAAGTATTCATCCCCCTTGAAATTTTCCCCATTTTGTTATGTTACAACCAATAACGTAAATGTATTTTATTGGGATTTTATGTGATAGAACAACACAAATTTGCGCATAGTTGAGAAGTAGAAGGAAAATGATAAATGGTTTTTCAAATGTTTATATAAATAAATATCTGAAAAGTGTAGTGTGCATTTGTATTCAGCCCCCCGAGTCAATACTTTATAGAACCATCTTTCACTGAATCTACAACTGCAAGTCTTTTTGGGTATGTCTCTACAAGCTTTGTACATCTAGAGAGTGACTTTTTTGCCCATTCTTTGCAAAATAGCTCAAGCTCTGTCAGATTGGATGAAGAGCATCTGTGAGCAGCAATTTTCAAGTCTTGCCACAGATTCTCAGTTGGATTTAGGTCTGGAGTTTGACTGGGCAATTCTAACACATGGATATGCTTTGACTCAAAACATTCCATTGTAGCTCTGACTGTATGTTTAAGGTTGGTGTCCTGTTGGAAGGTTAACCTCTGCCCCGTCTCAAGACTTTTTCAGACTCTAATGCCCTGTACACACGATCGGACATTCCGACAACAAAATCCATGGATTTTTTCAGACGGATGTTGGCTTAAACTTGTCTTGCATACACGTGGTCACACAAATCTACAACACGTACAACGGCACTAGAAAAGGGAAGTTCAATACCAAGTGTGCCACCCTTTGGGCTCCTTCTGCTAATCTCGTGTTAGTAGAAGTTTGGTGAGAGACGATTCGTGCTTTTCAGCCTCGTGCTTTTCCAATCGTTACTGCTCTTCAGTTAGTGTTTGTGGGTTTGTATCTGGTTTTCAGTGCGTGTAGTTATTTCGCATTTGTTTTTCAGTGCGTATTTTATAGTACGTATTTGATTTTGCAGTGCGTTCTTGTCTGCTCATTTCTGATTTTCAGCTCGCCCTTCTCAGGCCTTTCTGTTTTACAGTGCTCTCTGTTAGTTCGTTCTGACCAGCTGGTTTTGAAACCATGAGGACCCTCACCCCAGACCAGAGGGTTTTTAACTACCAGCTGGCCAGAGCCAGAAGAGTGGTGGATAACGCTTTCGGAATAATGGCCAGCCGGTTCCGCCTATTCCTTATGGCAATCAACATGGCGGAATATAAACTTAACCATATAATCCTTGCCTGCTGCATTCTCCACAACTCTTTAAGGAGAAATTCAATGAACTATGTTGCCTCAGTTGGGCCTGAGGCCGGACTTCAAGAAGAAACCCTGATGGCGCTTGACGCTTGCTGCCCTGGCTTGCCCCCCCAAAGTGCCCGCGAAGTAAGACAGAAGTATGTTGAGTACTTTGCGGGTAGGGGGGCCAGAAAATGTTTAAGAAATATTTTCAAAATACATGTTTTAGTTAATCTGAAATAAGATTTACTTAGATTTACTGCTTGTGTTTCTTTTAGCTGTGTCCTAGGTTCTCCAATGAGCTTTTCTTTTTGTCCATTTTCTTGAATAGTGCAAATGTAATTTATTTGATACATGAGGTGACAATCTCTTCTTCAGGAAACTATTATTATGTTGTGGGTCTGCTACACACGCCTTGTTTTTGTTGTTAATGTATGTAATGCATTACTGATAAAAATATACATCATTTTTCAGCACCATAAATGAATTTTGGTGCGTCACGAAAATGGCATGATTGTGGCAAATTATAAAGCACTGTGGGAGTTATTTACTAAAGGAAAATCCACTTTGCACTCCAAGTGCACTGCAAAAGTGCACATGAAACTGCACTTGAAACTGCACTGAAAGTGCACTTGTAGTGCAAAGTGGATTTGCCTTTAGTAAATGACCCCCATTTCAGTGTAAACACCAACTTATATTGAGCCTTGAAAGAAGAAACCACACTTGTTGAGTAGAAAATTTTTAACTCTGTGCACATTCATATGTGCGTTAGAGAAGGGTTTTTGAACAAACCAACATATTTTAGTAATAATATTTTTTTTTGGACAGTACAAATTAGCCTTTTTTTGTGGTAAAATAGGCATGTTTAAAATCATAAAACAATATACAACTCAGGAACTTACAAAGTTCAACCTTGACAAAGTGAAGGCAATATCAGACATTAGTATGTCCAAACTGTGTTGATATTGCCTTCATCAGATGGGGTGATGTCACCCCTGTGAAAGCCAAATTTTGAAGATGCACACAAATTTACAGTCAAAATGGGGATTTCCCTCCTGATCCCATGCCTAATGTCAACATGTTCTAGCTCCCATCATGGGGGATCAATGGACGTGTTTTGGGGGTGCAAACCCTTCCTCTCAAATACTTTAGTTGCGAGGAAGGGGTTGCACCCCCAAAACATGTAACTTGATATCCGGTGATGGCAGCTAGCACATGTTGACGCATCTTCAAAATTTGGCTTTCAAAATTTTTTATAAAAGTTAGAAAAATAGATGTTTTTGAGTCTTTTTTCAACATCTTTGATCTTCTGTAAATCCCGATTACACACCATGACCTCCCCGATGAGGTCTTGTCCACTTGTGAAATGTGTTTCTTCTTCAACAACATCCACATCACCTAAAAAAAAAAAAAACAAGTATTATAAATATGCAGGCATCCATCTATTAACTGAAGCTGTGGTCTCAGACACTCACCTGTTGTGGTCACTATTTCGCCCACTTCATAAACCTCTCTTTCCTCCACATCCTCTGGTTGTTGTTTTTGGATTTCCCCTTCTTTACTAGGTTGGGGGTCCCTGGTGACCTCAGACATTCCGAGTCTTTTCTCCCCTATGTGAATAAAACAAAAGTATACTTAGCACACAGATATTTGAGGCAAAAAATAGGAATATGAAACATTGCTTGGAAGTGTTGTACAATTGTCTGTTTTGGCAGAGTTCAAAGCTGAAGACATGATTTTTTCCCTTTACAAAGCTGGAATACTTACCTTTTTTGTTAAAGTATCACACATGTAGAGACCCCTAGTATCCACTAGAGCACCTGTGTGGGGCACCCTAAAAGGTTTGTTCTGGTGTCCCACACTAGTGCTCCTGCGTCCAGATGTGTAAACAGCTGCTGAGTGTCCTCTCCTTACACTGAATCAAGTTTGCATTTCATTCTAGTTACAAACCCATCTAGACAACAATGTACTAAACTTCTTTTAAGACAAATAGACATGAACAAAAGTAGTTAACCTGCATCTGCCAAAAACATTGTATTAGTGGGCGAACGAACAATGTTTACTATGAACGATTACTGTGCCCATGAACCTGAAACTTGCCATTTTAAACTGTACAACAGTAAAGAAAGCACATGGAGCAGCACAAACATAAGAAGAAGAATAGGAACACACAACAAAATACTTTTTTGCAGCACTCTCTTGATTCTTCTGTACTGATCCTGTACTGATCCTGCTCCCTCAATTTGAGGTCTTACCATCGTTTCCTCAGTTGATCCATGGATTGCCGCACCCCAAAATTCTTCGGCAGACTTTTCACAACTTTAGTCATGATCTTGGCCTTTCTCACATTTGGGTTTGGGTACAGTCCATGCTTCCCATCATAGTCGGCCCTCTTGAAGATGTCCACTGTCTCCACCATCTCTATAAAGGCCATATTTGAGGCCTTAAATATCCTCCGGGATCAGACGTTTGTGGCTCCGGGCTTTTGTCGTTGCTGCTGCTGCTGCTGTCTGCATGCACTTGTTGTCTCTCTGCCATGTGCTCTCCCACTGTGCTGAAAGACAAGGGGTGGGGAATATACTAGAAAGAACGTCTGGGGTGGGCAGAGTTTCATGCATGCGCAGTGAATATAAAGCGTAACATGCATGAGTTGTACGTACGATCTGTGAGCGGAGGATGGAGTAGCAGAAGCGACGATCGGTCTAACAAAAGTACAATTTTAACTTGGTGCATCAGTGGCCTATACTGCTTCTAGATTGAGGCCTATATTGGGACAAGATTAGGAGAGTTTAGCCTGACATTAGGGTTTGTCTTGTATTGTTCCTTGCAGAGAAAATGGATCTATTCAATGATGAGGACTTTATCCCCATATTCATTGATATGTACAGGGAGCTGCCCTGTCTGTGGCAGTTAAACCACCCCTTTTATAAAAATAAACCAAAAAGAAGGCAGCGCTGGATCAATTGCTGGAATTTGTGAAGCCTGTGATCCCCATGGCAGACATCCCCTATTTGAAGGCCCTAATTGGTGGCATGAGGAGCACTTATAATAATAATAAATAATTAATGATGTTAGCTAGATGTTATTATTGATCGGTAATTTCTGATTTTACAAAGTGTTTTACATATCAATAGACAGTAGTAGCCACAAATGATTGGGACAAGAATGAAAAATGCTGGGGTCAGAATGATAGTCTTTGCTATTTATTAACATTCAATTTGCAACAGTCATGAGCTGAAAATTGTGTGTGATTGATGAACCAAAAACTAAAACTATGTCCCTTTTTTATACACAGGAAAGTCTCAGCCAGGAGGAGGCCGTGGAAAGTGGCAGCCAGGAGGTGGCAGGGGTAAGTGGCAGCCAGGAGGGAGCCGGGCCCAGTAGCCTGCCCGAATCCCAGGTCCTTCCCCTCCGCCTTCAACAAAAAAGTCCCAAGAAGAGGAGTAACCTGGAGGAGGCAGCACTTGGCCTATGTCGGAAGGCTACTGCGGCCCTCAGAACCCCCCCCAATAATCAAGAGGACTATGCCTATATGGCAGCCTGCAAAATGCAGGAAATGGAGGAGGGCCAACACCTCTTATGTGAGGAAGTTATATTACAAGCCCTAAATAAGGGGTGGAGGGGCAAACTCACAAACCAAAGCCACGTTTGTGAGTTCAACCATGGTCTTCCTCCTCCTCCGCCTCCTGCCACAACTACAACACCAGAGCCACAGCCTGGAAGCAAGCGTGTAAGGAAGACAAGAGAGTGAGGGCCTGGGTTTGGTGTGGTCTGACAAAAGACGCAGGCTGTTGTAAGACCACAGGCTGTGGACATATATCATCTGCTGCTGTTTCTGATCTCTTGTAGTCCTAGACCAGATTGTGCTCACTATTATAAGGACAGGCCATCAATTTTGACTGTAAAATAATTGATGTGTGCCGTGGGGTACAAAGGCTTTGCAAATATCACCAGTTTCTCCAGCGTTGCCTTCCTCTTTATTTTATTATGACCTATAATAACTGGCTATTTATTTTTCACAAATACTTGCCTATGTGTTTAACTTCAAAAAGGCCAATTTGTTTGTGAGTAGGCAGGTACATTTCAAAAATACAATGTCAAATTAACAAGGGGCACCAACACCAACCACCCTGAGGTTAAATAATACAAGATAATAATGGTGTTGTGGTAACTTGACACAAAACGAAAGAAAAAATTATGGAGATCACTATAAAAAAACAAAAAAAATAGGAGATCTGGATTAAAAAAAAAACACCATAAGCAAAAATGTTAAACATTATTATGGAGATCTGACGAAAAAAAAAAAAAAATTTCTGTGATCACGAGAAATAATAAAGAAATCAGGTTGTCAGAACTCTGTGTGAATAGGAGCCGCGATTTTGTTGGAAAATTTGAGATCCAGATCTCAGATTTTGTTTGTCGGAAATTTCGGATGGAGCCTACACACAGTCGGAATTTCCGACAAAAAGCTCCCATCGAACATTTTCCGTCGGCAAATCTGACCATGTGTACAGGGCATAACAGTTTTCTTCTAAGATTGCCCTTTATTTGTCTCCATTCATCTTCCCATCAACTCTGACCAGCTTCCCTGTCCCTGCTGAAGAAAAGCATCCCCACAACATGATGCTGCCACCACTATGTTTCAATTTTGGGGATGGTGTGTTCAGGGTGATGTGCAGTGTTAGTTTTCGGCGTCTTGCTTTTAGGCCAAAAAGTAAAATTTTGGTCTCATCTGACCAGAGCACCTTCTTCCACAAGTTTCCTGTGTCCCCCACATGGCTTCTCCCAAACTGAAAATGCTACTTCTTATGGCTTTCTTTCAACAATGGCTTTCTTCTTGCCACTCTTCCATAAAGGCCAGATTTGTGGAGTGCACGATTAAGAGGTGTCCTGTGAACAGATTCTCCCACCTGTGCTATGGATCTCTGCAGCTCCTCCAGAGTTACCATGGGCCTATTGGTTGCTTCTCTGATAAATGCTCTCCTTGCCCGGCCTGTCAGTTTCGGTGGATGGCCATGTCTTGGTAGGTTTGCAGTTGCGCCATGCACTTTCCATTTTTGGATGATGAATTGAACAGTGCTCCGTGAGATGCATTTAAATAAAAAAATCTTTTTTTTTTTTTTAACCTAACCCTGCTTTAAACTTTAAACACAACTTTATCCCTGACCTGTCTGGTGTGTTTCATGGCCTTCATGATGCTGTTTGTTCACTAAGGTTCTCTAACAAACCTCTGATGGCTTCACAGAACAGCTTTATTTAAGTGGAAAGGGAACACCAGAGCAGGAACTAGCAGGCTGGTAAAAGATCAGGTATGGGGTAGCAGGTCATGAGGCACATGGATCAAGGGCACACAGCAGAACACCAAGTCAAGATGGAATAGCAGAGGAGGGTAGCAACTTCAGGTGATGACTAACTGCCAGTAACTGCTGGCTGCTGAGAGACACCCGCTGGTGGATATTGCAACTACAGCCTATAGGTCTGAGATCCATAGTGCTACCAGCAGCTGACCCTGTAACCTTAAGTGTATCATTTCACATTCTTTTTCTCCAGTTTTCAACACAATGCTTTTTGTTCTATTAATAATCAATTTATCTACAAGAGAACATCACTTTACTCATTGTGCTGGAATACCTCTATTTTAACATTTGAATTACAATGTACAGTCTTTTATATTGTAGACTACAGCTATAATGACCATTACAAAACTTTGAATTTAACCTTCTACATTTCTGTACTTTTTGTACATAGAAAAAGTCATATTTTTACTATGAAAGCCATGAACAGCAGAAAGCTGACATGATTAAAGCTTTTACATTGGGCAAAGAAACTTTTCTTTTACAGATTATAATGATGAATCTGAAGTTCAAATATGCCACTATACTGTTGTATCCCCAATTGTCCAAAATCCTGAAGACAATGCATTTTTTTATTTAAATGAAATCCCATGGGATGGTTATTTGGTTGATAAACCTATTAGAGTGCAGTTATTTAAAATGTCTCCCTTTCAGTCTCCCAACCCATCCTGTTTTCAAAGACTTTCAGGGATTTCAAACTTCCTTAATCATTAGGTTCTTTTTTTTTTAAATCCTACAATTATTTAAGAACATGCTTAGTCTATGCTGCCGAATAAGAATCTTTATCAAAAGAGTTTATAAAGTTCAAAAATATTATTTCTACTTCCTTGCTGTCTGCTGGCCTAAAGACAGTTTCTCACTAAGGGATCAAGATCAAATGGGATTGGCTTGGCATGATATATTTGCCTTGAAGCATTTTTCTGTAGTTTTTGATCAAAGTGGCTTAAAATATACATTTGTCTTCTTATAGTTTATTATAATAAATGATATGGTTTTGAACATTATATGAGCTGTATAATCACATTGCTTGTGAATGTTTCTATATTCATAAAACTAGAAAGCATTTGTATAATAATAAAAAGAATTTTACATTATTCACTATGAAAATAAAGAAAATAGCAGATGCATTCTAAATCCCTAGAGCTGAACTTCAGGCAGATATAAAAGAGACAAATTAATACAGGTCTGCAATCATTGATGCATCATTACTTGTATATTTGTAAATGCAAGCAGAGTAAGTACTTGGATTTGACCTGTGTCAGCCTCTTAAGCCCCATACACACTATCAGATTTTCTGCTGATTTTTGTCTTCAGATTTACCAAAACCATGTTGTGCAAGGGCCTGTTTGATTGCATACAAATTGAAACTCCTAAGGCTTGACCTCATATTATATCCCACACCCACATAACTGTCCCTGAGCCACCCCCATCAAATCATTCTTTGCAGCTATTACCTTTTGTACCACCACCCCCTCCCTTTAGAATGTAAGCTCTACGAGCAGGGCCCTCCTGTACCTTTTGTATTGAACTGTACTGTAATTGTGTTGTCCCCCTTATACATTGTAAAGCGCTGAGTAAACTGTTGGCGCTATATAAATCTTGTATAATAATAATAATAATAATAATAATAATAATAATAATAATAATATGGTTTTGGTAAATCTGAAGGAAAAAAATCAGCAGGATATTTGATAGTGTGTATGGGGCTTAACAGTCCTTGTACAGCAGAGCTGGAGTATGAGAGGGAAAAGCAAAACAAGGAATCAGGTGAGTGCCGACAAGATCAAATGGTCAGAATTTAAAAAAAAATATCTATCTAGAGCAGGATTTTGAAACACAAAGGATTAAAGAATTCATATGTTGAGAGCACATATGTCACCTACATATTGAGGTGTCCGTGTGGATTACAGTATGTATGAAGAACATGATGGGAAGAGAAGTTGTATTAGGAGAAATGTTTGTATGTTTTAATTTGGACTAATGCGTTATATTATTATAATGAGAACTGTTAAGTATGGGTTAATGCCAGTACATATAAGCAGTGCACAGAGAGTCTATTCCATACCTGATGTCCTGGTGATGAAAGGCTTTGTGCAGGTCTAGACACTTGCAGTTATTCAACATAAGAGCCTGTAGGATCGCATAGAGAGGAAGGATATTTTTAGCAGTGTGCAGCACCAACAGGCTACTGAGCATAGATTCCAGAGTGCCAGACATGGCATTATGACATGTGAATGTAATACATATATACATAGACACTGTATATGCTGTTTTAAATATGTTTTATGGTTGTATGTGATGATTTGTCCTCTGCTTTCTGCTCTTACTTCTGGCAGGGGGAACTGAAAAACTCTGATCCTAAGTTACAATAGGCATGTTAGACCCACTTACTAAATTAAAGAGTTCTGGCTTTCTGGTGAGATTATTCATGATTGAGAGACACTTGTTTGAGAAGGATACGGTGGCATTTTATTCGGATGCACAGGGATTTTGAAATGGACAGCTATACAGCTTGTATGGAAAATATATTGTGACACCCTGCATGGAGCCCCTATGGACTTTGCTTGGCAGTTTTATACATATTGAAATGGACACTTGCAAAAAAGATTTGCTTTTTGCTAATAGCATGATTTCCAACAATGATTAATAGATGGAATGTTTCTGTTATTATGAAGGTTATTTTGGTTACTGTGTTAATTTTTTAGGAGTCTCTGAGGAGTATTGTTATGGTGATATACAAAGTGGAATTGATTTAGATTCACAAGTTGTGGGGATCATTTTGCACTATATACCTTTATTTATTCTACATCATTGATATCTAAACAGCAGCTTTGGCTTATTTATTTATTTATTTATTTATTTATTTATTTATTTGTTGATGTAGTGTAGGGAGCATTATTTTGAATATTCCAACAAGGAACATGCTGATAGAAGAAAAGAGATGGTGACAGAGAGATGAGAATATCTTATGCCGCGTACACACGGTCGGACTTTTCAGCTACAAAAGTCCGACAGCCTGTCCAACAGACTTCCGGAAGACTTTCGGCAGACTTGCGGCGGACTTGTGGCAGACTTTCTAACGAACGGACTTGCCTACACACGACCACACAAAAGTCCGACGGATTCGTACGTGATGACGTACACCAGACTAAAATAAGGAAGTTGATAGCCAGTAGCCAATAGCTGCCCTAGCGTGGGTTTTTGTCCGTTGGACTAGCACACAGACGAGCGGATTTCGGGGTCCGTCGTAGTTACGACGTAAAGATTTGAAGCATGTTTCAAATCTAAAGTACGTCGGATTTGAGGCTAAAAAAGTACGTTGAAAGTCCGGAGAAGCCCACACACGATCAGATTACCAGCCAGCTTTAGTCCGTCAGCGTCCGTTGGACTTTTGTAGACGAAAAGTCCGACCGTGTGTACGCGGCATTAGTGTCGCCTCTCTTTTCCCTGTTCACTCACTGGATGGAGTGAATCCAGAGTGATCTGGGCTCAGTAGAAGTTGTTTGAATGATGCTGGTCCTCAAACTGGAAACATTTAATGCCAAGAAAAAAAGAGTACTGAGGAGGAAATCTCTGGAGTGAAGGTGATAATTGCATCAGAAGCTAGTAATTGTTTAATGTGATTTTTATTTTATCTTGTTATTTTTGGCAGTATTTCCAATTTAACCAGTTTATGTCAATATATTATAAAAAAATAAAAAATAAAAAAACAATAAAAACAAAGGAAGAAACGGAGCTTATGGTATAAGCGTAAGGATGCCACATCCTGAATTGTAGAAAGAAAATCCAATTGTATAGAACCAGATGGACTTTTAAGGCACCCACAAGGTGGTACGTAAGAACAAGTTTTTATTATTATTACAACATAAAATATAAATTATATGTAGGGATAAAAGCACATATTATATACAGAAACAAATATTATTAGAAATAAATCAAAGGATATGTGGCATCCCCACTACAATCACGCCAGTAATCAATTATATTGATGGGAACATACAATATGCAACCATCTAAACAAAATACACACTACAATTTATACAATAAACAAGGAAACAACATTGGACTTATACCACATTACTCACAAGGGGGCCATGCAGGGGACCCGTAAATACAAATACATACATAGATTTTGAAGTGCGTGCTGTGAGGCCATTGGTGAATGTTTACCTGCGGAATGTCAAGACCAACCACATAACAACGAGAGAGAGGACAAACAACAAACCCACTCAATACTCGAAATGCCATTGATGTAATAATCTAAGTGGAGTGAAGGAAGAATAATAAAAAAAAGCAAAAAAAAAAGACATACTCCCATTGAAACTGAAGAGGGTGTAAAAAAACACACATACACACATATATATGTGACACTTTGCTACAATGTAAAGTAGTGAGTTTACAGCTTGTATAACAGTGTAAATTTGTTGTCCCCTCAAAATAACTCAACACACAGCCATTAATGTCTAAACCACTGGCAATAAAAGTGAGTACACCCCTAAGTGAAAATGTCCAGATTGGGCCCAATTAGCCATTTTCCCTCCCTGGTGTCATGTGACTCAGTGTTACAAGGTCTCAGGTGTTATTGCTCTCACTGAGTTTCTACATGGCACCTCATGGTAAAGAACTCTCTGAGGATCTGAAAAAAAAGAATTGTTGCTCTACATAAAGATGGCTTAGCCTATAAGAAGATTGCCAAGACCCTGAAACTGAGCTGCAGCATGGTGGCCAAGACCATACAGCGGTTTAACAGGACAGGTTCCACTCAGAACAGGCCTCACCATGGTCGACCAAGGAAGTTGAGTGCACATGCTCAGCATCATATCCAGAGGTTGTCTTTGGGAAATAGACGTATGAGTGCTGCCAGCATTGCTGCAGATGTTGAAGGGGTGAGGATAAGCCTGTCAGTGTTCAGACCTTACGCCGCACACTGCATCAAATTGGCCTGCATGACTGTCACCCCAGAAGGAAGCCTCTTCTAAAGATGATGCACAAGAAAGCTGCCAGTACTGGCGAGCTACAGTTCATTGAGGGAACCATGAATGCCAAAATGTACTGTGACATACTAAAGCAGAGCATGATCCCCTCCCTTCCTAGACTGGGATGCAGGGCAGTATTCCAACATGATAACGACCCCAAACACACCTCCAAGACGACCACTGCCTTGCTAAAGAAGCTGAGGGTAAGAATGATGGACTGGCCAAGCATGTCTCCAGACCTAAACCCTATTGAGCATCTGTGGAGCATCCTCAAATGGAAGGTGGAGGAGCGCAAGGTCTCTAACATCCACCAGCTCCGTGATGTTGTCATGGAGGAGTGGAAAAGGACTGCAGTGGCAACCTGTGAAGCTCTGGTGAACTCCATGCCCAAGAGGGTTAAGGCATTGCTGTAAAATAATTGTGGCCACATAAAATATTGACACTTTGGACCCTATTTGGACATTTTCATTTAGGGGTGTACTCACTTTTGTTGCTAGCGGTTTAGACATTAATGGCTGTGTGTAGAGTTGTTTTGAGGGGACAGAAAATTTGCACTGTTATACAAGCTGTACACTCACTACTTTACATTGTAGCAAAGTGTCATTCCTTCAGTGTTGTCACATGAAAAGATATAATAAAATATTTACAAACATGTGAGGTATACTCACTTTTGTGAGATACTGTATATATCAAAGCTAGCCATGACAGAATAATTAAAGTGATATTAAAGGCAGATCTTTTTAATAACATACTTACCTGCTCAGTACAGTGGTTTTGCATAGAGCACCCTCCGATCCTCCTTTTCTCGGTTCCCCTGCCCGTGTCCATTCACACACAGAGCGCAGCTTGGCCCCCCGCTCTCTCCTCATTAGCTCACCGGCTGTGAGCAATTGGCTCCTGCTGCTGCGTCAGACAAGGAGGAGGAAGAGACCCGGGAGAGCCGCTGCTCTCGTGAACATCGCTGGATTGAGCTAGGGCTCAGGTAAGTACTGGGGACGCTGCTGCTCACAGAAGGTTTTTCTTAACTAAAATACATATGGATAGATAACAAAAAATCTCCCATTCAGAGGCAGGAAGAGATAGATGTCACAAAGTTTCAGGGGAGGAAGCCTTTTGCAATTAAGATCCAAGTAGTGGCACCTACCCATTTTAAAAGCACCCAATGGCTCCACATATCTTGAGCCTGCCTGTTTCCCCCTGGCTAAAGTGACATCACATCCAAAGCCAGACATTGCACCTTAGTGACATAATTTCTAGTCTGCACTCTCACACTGGGAGTGACAGACTATTCTTGCTTTTAAAGGCATACACATAGTAACTAAGCAACAATGGAGAATAGAAAAAGTACTACTTGAATCTGAGGCATATAATTCAGGGAAGAGGACCAGCTTAAGGCAAGGACTACCTGGAAAAAACAAAGTGAATTTAAAAACTATTAAATATGCACATAAAGGTATCCACCATACCATAGTAAATTATATTTACATACAGTATATAAAAAGGAGAGATCTAAGCACCTCACCCTAAGGGAATCAGAAATAGTTTAGAAAATTATATTACATAAATATTGACTAATCTTTTTCCTTATTCCGCCCATTAGGGCGGAATAAGTTGTGGTTAGTATTTTGAATTGAATTCGCTAGGTGATTGGAAGCCAGTGTAGGGATTGGAGGAGAGGGTTGGCAGACACTGAGCGGTTGGTAAGGTGTATAAGTCTGGCAGCATATATTACATATATTACATATCACACATTTGTTAAATAATATTATGGGTTTTTTTTGTTTTGTTTTTTAAGCAAAGTTTGCCAAAGAGGTCTGTATTGTGAAAACTGAGGCTAATGTGACAGCATTTTGGCAAAGACAAAGTTGGTAATTTCACTGTGAAATGTGTATAAATCACATTGCTCCCTTTAATTTACATTAGTCTCAATAGACGATTCCACAGTATCCAAGCATTAAGTGGTCTTTCTGCTATGTGTGCCTGCTGCATCTAGTGAGTCTTACTAAGAAACTAGCTAGCCCTTGTACTTTTACTGTAATGCTTTGCAAAGATAGCTACTTTCATGAGACATGTTCAAGCCAAGTCAGTGTGTGGAGAGGACTTTCAAAATTGCTTCTAATGCCACGTACACATGAGCGGACTTTGCGGCAGACTTTGCCCGGCGGACGGGATTTGGTCGGACAATTCGATCGTGTGTGGGCTCCAGCGGACTTTGTTTTCTCAAAAGTTGGACGGACTTAGATATGAAACATGTTTTAAATTAATCCATCGAAATCGAGTCCGGTCGAAAAGTCCGCCGTCTGTATGCTAGTTCGACGGACAAAAAGCCACGCTAGGGCAGCTATTGGCTACTGGCTATGAACTTTCTTGTTTTAGTCCGGTCGTACGTCATCACGTATAAATTCGACGGACTTTGGTGGATTGTGTGTAGGCAAGTCTGTTCATTCAGAAAGTCCGTCGTAAAGTACGTGGAAAAGTCCGCCGGGCAAAGTTTGCCGTAAAGTATGCTCGTGTGTATGCGGCATAAGTACTGCAGGCAATATAGATTATTATTTTATTAGCCCATTCATGATGAAAGTAAAACAAATCCTAACTCCTAGTTTTGCAACTTTGACATGTGTTAAAAAAAAACAACTGTACATATCATCACAATTACTTTGTGTGTCCATGTGAATTATACCTTGTTTTTTTTTCATGAAATTAGGCTTTCATTTGATAAATGGTAATGGATCTTTGTTTTTTAAGATTTAAGAAAGAAGACAAAATCAAACCGCTCCCAGGATAACCACCGTTAAGCCCTGAGAAAAGAATACTCCCTCAGCCCCACAGGTGCTGGCTCTGCACAATGAGTAGAAAGTAAATTAGAGGATCTGGATGGCCACACTTCCGTAGAAAAAGCACTTTTATTATAGTAAAAGATATCAGGTCAAATCAAGGTGGATACATAGGACAATAAAGCTGACGCGTTTCACATCAACAGATGCTTACTCATAGCTAAAGAAAGGATTACTAAAACTAAAGCATATATAGAAAGGTAGGTGATAAAAATGCATGTATAACACCTGGTGATTGAACCCTGAGCCAAGCAATAAAAACTATGCTCATTAGTTGTGTTAACCAAATCGTGCCCAGACACAAAGATAACAAAAAAACACATCAAGAGTATTTTAGAAATTAGAAAAACTAGATTAAAAAACCATTGTACAAATGTATAAAATAAGTCTGGGTAATTGCAAAAAATGGCACATTGCTTGGAATGAGTGTTCAATCAACAATACATATAATGTAGAGTGTTATTGTAACAATTGTGAACTAAACATATCTAAATACAGAAGAAATAAGACTTGACGTAAATGTAAACAGATATGTTATAAATGTATCCACTATGTGGAACAACATTTAGTATCATATGTGCTGAAAGTAATTCTTTTGCGAGCCTCATTCACATTTCAGAGAAACCCCTGTACACATATTGACGTAACACCCGCATTACGGTTTACAGTGACAAATAACCGAGAATCAACTATAATGTCAAAATTTCCCCATGAATGCTCTGTCGCAAAATATTTAAATTAGGGAGTATACTGGAATGTGAATATAGACCAAGAGTTCGAACATATGACTGAAATCTGCCAAAGTTATGGAACAAAAGATGTGTACATTAAACCCGAAGGGAGTCTACATACCAGGAGAATGCTGAAAGGAATATCTAGTGAGGCAAATTAAACCACAAAATTGTCTTTCTTGGAAAATCATAGATATAGAGGAATGCAGCACACAGGATCAAGGCACACAAGTATTATTGCACTTCAACTCAGAAAGCAAAAAAGCGAGCCAAGAGAGTTTCCACATAGCGCAGGTAAAAAAGGGCGTTTTATTTCTAAAAAAAACAGTAACATTAAAAGTGATCACATATAAAAATTGGGCAACATGGAAGGTGAAATGGCAGTCTGCCATAGAAATAAAATGCCCTTTTTTACCTGCACTATGTGGAAGCACAATTTTTTTCTCCACATATCATCTTGATGCCAATGAGTGTCCTGTTCCGGTTGACCCAGTTCATCCTCCCTACAAGATTCCAGTTTACAGTTCCAACCAGAGCGATTCATTTGCAAGGTTCCTGTGCAGTCTGTCCCAGAGGTCCCAACTACCTGGACACCCCTACATCTGCCATGTGTGGCATACTGCCTGTCAAGACTCTAGGTCGCTGACACTAGAGTCCACCAGATCCGGTAAGAGCACACACTTACCATTCATCTGTTGTTGTCGGTTTCTCTGATGTTGTCCATCAAGGACGGATCCATACATCCACTGTCCCTATTTGGAAACTTACCATTCCGGGTGGCTGTTTGCATATACTGTTGGACATTCATCACTTTTATTATTACACTAGCCAATCAGAACTTTTGTTTGTCACTTATCCAGCTCAGTGTACCCTTTTTTATAAGCCTTATAGCTTATGGACTTTTTGTTATACACAGACATCACGTTATTTTCACATGTTTGTTATGCGCTACATTTTTTATCATTATTTCCTTAGTTTTTGTCACACTGTATGTAGCTGCTTATTTGTTCACTTAAGTTAGTGCAGTGTTGTTTTTTATAGTTCTTATACAGAATATGCCCATACATTCATAACGTGCATTAGTTTAAAGTGCTAAAGTAAATGGAAAGGGAAAAGGGGGGGAGGGGGGATTGGAGGGAAAGGGGATTGGGGAAGAGGGGGAATACGAAACAATCCAATCAATGGTAAAGTGACTTGTGCTCAAAATAACAAGTGTTATTCAGAAAAAACAATATTGTTTTAAATAGTCTTAATTAAAAAGCACAGATAATACTATGCTTAAAAGCTTGTTGCTCTTGGTAAAACAATATTGTTCGATACAATCTTCTTGTTCCAGTGTTCCTTAGGGACAGTGCTTTAAATCGTGCTCCTACTGTGCAAACACTCACCGGATACTGTCACCCCTGCAGGTATTGTGCGGTCACAGTTTGTGCCACTGTGCAGCAGTTCCTGGCAATGCCGGATCGTGCTATGTTAACATAAAAGAGAGGGGGTGCCCTTAGCGTAAACATTTTTAAAACTTTATTCCAAAAGTAAACAGAATGGTACTCACATTGTAAAAAATCAAGTCAAGTATGAAAGATCTGAATTTGAACCGTCAAAAGATCCGAATTTGAACTGTCAAAAGATCCTATACTCGTTTTGTTAGGAGATAACGCAAGACGTGGGTCAGGCTACGCCCTACGCATTTCATCATTGGACGTCTATGGGAGCGTGTTGCTTGCTACACCTCCTACCCTTATATAGTGTGCGGTATTCATACTGCACTTGCGCACTTAGTTTGGCGGTGGCCATTTTGCCTGTGATTGTTGCAGACCGAAGTCCATGTCAATTCCCTATCTGCTGCGGGTATGCAAATTTGTTCCCACTTTGTGTGTTTTAGGCTTGTGTTCGAATTGGTAACACCGCAAGCTTATTACTGATATCCGGGTTGGTGACACTGCTCATTTAGTGCTTTAATTACTCGTATAGTGATACAATTGTTTGCGCAAGGAAGATTTGAATAAAATCCCGCATATCACCCCCAGGGTCTATTATATTAACAGTTATACACAACAACATATAAAAATCAAATTTAAAAACACATAGCTAAAATCATGTCAGTTTAAAAGAAAATTACCTAAGTCACATAAAACCTTGGTTAATATATATTTTCATATTGTTGAGAAATGAGATATTCCAATTATTTATGCATTGAGTGTATACTGCTAGTTTGGGTATAATAGGATAAGCCAGTATTGGCGCTTTTCTTTTAAATTCAGAATAGGCAAAAGATCATGCTGGAGTTATGTCTTTGGGTATTAGGTGGGCATTACCCGGGTATTTGTTTGCCCAGATACCTGTTGTATAGAAGATATGTATGTGTGCCCCTCACAATGAGGGTACACATTCAAGACCGGATGTTAATGAGTTTGTCAAAAAGGTGGGTCGAACGTAATGTATTATTAAAGCCATCAGATACAGCCCCAATGGTATATGCCACATCATTATTGATATTCCAGTTAGAGTAATCCATGGAATTTACTGATGGTACTAGAGTTTATGTGGTTTTATAGGGTATTCTATTAGGAATGAACGGTTATAAGGGTAAAATACAATGATTAAGTGGTGTGTAAGGTTGAAACCAAAGACGTGTAGTAAGCGTCAATAAGATGTACTGCATTTTATTACTTGGATCAAATGTAATATATTCATAAACCCCTAAAAAGATTTTTATAACAACATTTTTGTATTCAACCTTATGTTCTACTGAAATTATTAATGAAGTCAATAAAATGTGCTGCATTTTATTACTTTTATGTTAACATAACACAATCCAGAAATGCCAGGAACTGCTGCACAGTGGCACAAACTGTGACCGCGCAATACCCTTGCAGGGGTGACAGTACCCAGTGAGTGTTTGCACGGTAGGAGCACGATTAAAAGCACTGTCACTAAGGAACACTGGAACAAGAAGATTGTATCGAACAATATTGTTTTACCAAGAGGAACAAGCTTTTAAGCACAGAATTATCTGTGCTTTTAATTAAGACTATTTAAAACAATATTGTTTTTTCTGAATAACACTTGTTATTTTGAGCACAAGTCTCTTTACCATTGATTGGATTGTTTCGCATTCCCCTCTTCCCCAATCCCCTTTCCCTCCAATTCCCCTCCCCCTGCCCCCCCCCTTCCCTTTCCCCTTTCCATTCACTTTAGCACTTTAAACGAATGCACGTTATGAATGTATGGGCATATTCTGTATAATAGTATCACATGGTAGATAGCGAGTGGCATGTAGCCACTAGCTGAAGAAAATTACATACACATTACTTCCCATTTCATGTAAAACCATTTTTTGTTTTAAAAAAACTTCTTTTTGGGATAAAATTTTTTAGATATTTGTAAATTGTAAAGCACTGCATAAACTGTTGACGCTATATAAATCCTGTATAATAATAATATAATAATAATGTGTACAGTCAGAGGGAAAGGGTTAAACAAGTAACTAATAAAAAAAGGGCAGAGTCACTCAACTTCCAAGGTCTTATGCACACTGGATATTTTTACAGCTGCTGTTTTTGGCTTCAGGTTTTTTTTTTTTCTGCAGCCAGTAAACTCCCCAATATGTTATCCTATGCGTCCATGCACTTTAATCAGCATCTTTTGGCAGGGGTGTTTTCCGACTGGGAAAAAAAACAAGAACTAGTGATAAAAGCTGAAGAATGCAGCTAATCAGCGTTTATCACTGTTTTTGAGTCATAAACTTTTATGGGAGTATTGTTTTGCTAAAAAAAAGTTAAAAAACGCTACAAAACACTGAAAAGCACTAAAAACCGCTACTGCAAAAATGCTGCAAAACTAATTCTACAGCTACAGCTTGCTACAGCTAACGCTACTGGCATTTTTCTAACGTCCAATGTATATGATGCCTGAAAGTCCAGGATATGTTTATTAATGTCATCCAATACAGGGAAAAATCCACCTCCTCCTAATGCCCTGTACACACGATCGAACATTGATCGGACATTCCGACAACAAAATCCACCGTTTTTTTCCGACGGATGTTGGCTCAAACTTGTCTTACATACACGCGGTCGCACAAAGTTGTCGGAATTTCCGAACGTCAAGAACGCGGTGACGTACACCACGTACGACGAGACTAAAAAAGGGCAGTTCAATACCAAGCGCGCCACCCTTTGAGCTCCTTTTGCTAATCTCATGTTAGTAAAATTTTGGTGAGAGACGATTCGTGTTTTTTCAGACTCATGGTTTTCAGATCGTATTTCTGGTGTTCAGTTTGTGCTTGTGGGTTTGTATGTGTTCTTCAGTGCGTGCAGTGAGTTCCCGTTGATTTATCAGTGTGTTCTTGTCCGTTTGTTACTGATTTTCAGGTCACTCTTCACAGGTCTTGCTGTTCTTCAGTGGGTTCTGTTACTTCGTTCTGACCAGCCGACCATTTTCTAGCCATGTTGCGTGTACGTACTCATCGTAGAGTTCGTGCTGTGCAGGGGCTTGGTGTTGGGGTTCTTACTTTGACACAAGCCCAGTCCATGAACAGGGCGAGGAGGAGTTCATGGCCCAAGAGCTGGTTGCTCCAGCGTGACCAATTCTGTCACATGCCTTTGCTCCGTGAGATCCCTGAGAATCATCCTGATGATTTCAGGAACTTTCTCCGGATGACCGACCCCGTATTTCATCATTTGTTGGATTTGCTGACCCCTTATATTAGCAGGCAGGATACTTGCATGCGGCTAGTCGCCACCCTGCAGTACTTGGCGACGGGGAGAAGCCTGCAGGACCTCAAGTTCTCGACAGGCATCTCCTCCCAGGCTCTGGGGATCATTATCCCAGAGACCTGTTATGCCATCATCCAGGTCCTGCAGAAGGATTATATTAAGGTAAGATTTAACATCACATTTTATTGTATTTAATGTTTGATAATATATTGTATTTCTTTCCTGATTCCCTAATTACCATGATTGTAATATGCTGTGAATGTCCCCTTTGTCCTCATGCATGCTGGATTTTTTTAAAAGTTTTTTTTAGTCCTTCATGCATATTTGCCTTCACTTACCTCCCCAGCATACTCTCCTGGGCCTATATCCACCTCGTCTAGTCACTTAACAATGTATTTTGTCAGCTCCATAGTAGTACTTTACCCTAAACAACCCCTAAAATGTGTAAAAATGTTATTTGTGCTTTAAACTCAGGCAGAGTGCCAGAGGCTTTTTTTGGGGGTCCCAAAATCATTTGGAACCGTCCCTCCCCCCCAACTGCTAAGTCAGCTGATACCAATCCTCTATCTGCTGACTTTGCCAAACCCATACACACTATACCCACCTCTTTTGTGGTCAGATTTATGGATGAATTCCCCAAAGCATGTAGTGCAAGGGCCTGCCTGAATACTTTCAAATGGTAATGTTAAAAGTTTTTGTATCCTATTATTATCTTGCTACAATGTGTATTTATATCTTTGTATTATGACACTTCTTACCTGTCCAGTGGGCTGCCAATAGTGTAAGTAAGGAGTGGCTGGCCAAAGTAATACACATTATTTAGGCATTCATCTCTCAATGAAGTGGAGAGGGTTACCTGTCCAAAACACCCCCCCCCCATGAGAGGGGGGGGGAATCTGATAGGTGGACCTTATATCTTTGTCTTTAAATACTCAATAAAATAAATGTTATACTAATGTTCACCAAGAATGTTTGTGTCTGCTTTCAATGTTTATGTGCAAAATGAATATTTTTTTTTTCTTGTTTGACTCCACAGTTTCTTTCCAACCCACAGGAATGGCAAACTGTGGCCTCCCACTTTGCCGAGCGGTGGGACTTTCCCAACTGCGTCGGGGCAATTGATGGGAAACACGTCCACATCGTCCCACCCCCCAACTCGGTGCAAAGTGGATTTGCCTTTAGTAAATAACCCCCATTGTCACTGAAAACAACAACTTTACTCCAAAAACTGCTTTTGAGCATTGAAAGAAGAAGCCACACATTGTTGATTATCAATCTTTTTAATCAAAGCACAATCACGTGTGCATTTCTAAAAGGGTTTTTGAACAAACCAACATTTGTTTGCTGTATAACAATTTTTTAGGTCACATTAAAAGTAGAAATTGCCTTTTAAGGTAAAACAGGCATGTTTTAAACCATACAAAAATACACAACTCTGGAACTTACAAAGTTCAACTTTTATAGAAAGTGAAGGCAATATCAGACATGAGTATTTATAAACTGTTTGATATTGCATTCAGCAGATGGGGTGATGTCACCCCTGGAAAAGCCAAATTTTGAAGATGCACACAAATTGCCTAATGTCAAAATGTGCTAGCTGCCATCATGGGGGATCAATGGATGTGTTTTGTGGGTGCAACCCCTTCCTCTCAGCTACTTTATTATTGAGGAAGGGGTTGCACTCACAAAACCCGTACATTGATCTCCCGTAATGGCAGATAGCACATGTTGACACACTATGTGCATCTTCAAAATTTGTGTGTTTTATATTCTCCCTAAAACATCAATGATGTTCTTCATTTTGTTTTGAACATCATTGATGTTTTGCTTTATGTTTTCTAAATCCCTATTACACCCCATTATCTCCCCGATGAGATTCTGGGCACTTTCACTTGTGAAACGACATTCCTCTTCCTCAACATCACGATCACCTAAAAAAAAAAAAAACACACCATGTATTATAAATATGCAGGCATCCATCTCTTACCTAAAGTTCAGGTCGCAGACACTCACCTGTTGTGGTGACAATTTCTACAACGTATCCCTTCTCCTCCTCTGTTTGGGTTTGGGGGATTTCCCCTTCTTCCTGAGGTGGGGGGTCCGTGGTCTCCTCTGATGAGTGGTGTGCTCCGAGTCTTTTCTCTCCTATGTGAAAAAAAATAGGTATACTTAGCACACAGATATTTGATGGCAGAAATAGGAATATGAAACATTGCTTGGAAGTGGGGTACAATTGTCTGTTTTGGCAGAGTTCCAAGATGAAGAAATAGTTTTGTCCTTTGTCAAGCTGGAATACTTACCTGTTTTGTGCAAGCTTCACAGATGGAGACACCCCTATAGTATCCACTGGAGCACCTGTGTGGGCCTCCTAATAAAAAGGGTGTTCTTGTGTCCCACACTAGTGCCCCAGCGTCCAAATGTGTAAACAGCTGCTGAGTGTCCTCTCCTTACACAGAATCTAGTTTGCATTTCATTCTAGTTACAAACCCCTCTAGCCAACAAACTTATTTTAAGACAAGTAGGCCAGAAAAAATTTATTGAACTGCATCTGGCCAAAACATGGTGTTTTAGTGGCTGAACGAACTAATAATAAAAATAAAGAATAGGAACACAGGACAACTACTTACTTTTTTGCAGCACTCTCCTGATCCTTCTATACTGATCATGCTTCCTGATTTTGAGGTCCGACCACCATTTCCTCAGTTGATCCTTGGATCGCCGTACACCAAAATTCTTCTGCAGACTCTTCATAACTTTCTCCATGATCTTGGCCTTTCTGACATTTGGGTTGTGGTAAGGTCCATACTTCCCGTCATAGTCAGCCCTCTTCAATATGTCCACCATCTCCACCATCTCAACAAAGGCCATATTTAATGCCTTAAATCTTCTCCTCCGGGATCGTGACGTTTCTGGCTCCGGCCTTTCCTCCTCCTCCTCGTTGCTGCTATTATCATGCACCTGTTGTGTCTCCACCATGTGCTCTTCCCCAACTGCGCCGAACGAGAAGGGGTGGGGAATAGACTAGAAAGAACGTCAGGGGCGGGCGGAGTTTATGGCATGCGCAGTGTATATAAAGCATAACACGCATGCGTCGTACGTACGATCTGTGAGAGGAGGAAGGAGTATCCAATCATGATAACGAAGGTACCATTTTAACTTGGGCCTATACTGCTTATAGATTGAGACCTATATTGGGACAAGATTAGGAGAGTTTAGCCTGACATTAGGGTTTGTCTTGTGTTGTGTCTTGCAGAGAAAATGGATCTAGTCAATGATCATGACTTTATGCCAATATTCATTGATATGTTCAGGGAGCTTCCCTGTCTGTGGCAGGTAAACCACCCACATTATGACAATAAACCAAACCATGTTCCCTTTCATCTCAGCTGAGGCTTCTGACGCACAACCTGGGCCTTCCAGGCAGCAAAATGTGGAGGAGCCCAGCTTGAGCCAGGTATAGCATTCTTCTAAATATTTCTGTTGGTCAAATTAATGATGTTAAATCTATGTTAGTTTTTAATTACTGATTTCACAAAGTGTTTTACATATCAATAGACAGTAGTGGCCACAAATGATTGAGTCATGAGCTAAAAAATTGTGTGTGATTGATGAACCAAAAACTAAAACGATGTCCCTTTTTCATACACAGGAAAGTCTCAGCCAGGAGGTGGCCGGGCCCAGTAGCCTGCCCGATACCCAGGTCCCTCCCCTCTGCCTTCAAACAAAAAGTGGCAGGAAGAGGAGTAACGTAAAGGAGGCAGCAATTGGCCCATTTTGGAAGGCTACTGTGGCCCACAGAACCCCCCACAGTGTTCAAGAGGACTTTGCATACATTACAGCCTGCAAAATGCTGGAAATGGTGGAGGGCCAACGCCTAATATGTGAGTATCTCATCTTACAAGACCTAAATAAGGGGTTGAGGGGTCATCTCACAAGCCAAAGCCACGTTTGTGAGTTCAACCATGGTCCTACTCCTCCCCCTCCAGGTCCTCCTCCTCCTCCTGCCACACCTCCAACACCAGAGTCACAGCCTGGAAGGAAGCGTCTAAGGAAGACCAGAGAGTGATGACCTGGGTTCAGTCTGATCTGATAAAAGATGCAGGCTCTTGTATGACCACAGCCTGGGGACATACATGTCATCTGCTGCTGTTCATGATCTTTTGGACTTCTGGACCAGATTGTACTCCCTTATATATGGACTCCTCAGGCCACCAATTTTGCATTAACCTCCCTGGCGGTATGATTCTTTCGGATTTTAGGTGCTGAAAGCGGTACAATTATTTTGCATGGAAATTTGGCGTTTTATATTGTAGGTCTGTAATTCTTAACAATAACACACTTAAATCTGTCCAAACAAGAGTCTAGTAGATATCCCGGGTATGATAAAGTTTGAAACACAAAAACATAAATTATAATATAATAAATAAAAATAAATAATTCAAAAAATAAAAATAAAATAATAATACAATAAATTTCCCCACGATTCACTATCGCTCAATTCTGCAAGTGTTCTAATTTACTATCGCTGTTTTCTAGCTGGTCTAAAACCATTTTTGACGTAAAGGGACACTTTTTGGTTGCTATGGACAATCTCCAGTTTCCAGCCAGAAAGAACAGTATATATAATATAGAACTGCATGCAGGGCATAGGACAAAGCACTGAGGACAAAAGGGATGTGAAATAATTTCATACAGTACTGTAATCTGTAAGATTACAGTACTGTATGTGTTATGCTTTTTACAGTTTTTTGAATTTGCCGCCAGGCTCCGCCCCCGTGCGTTGCGACGCTCGCAGGGAACGGAGCCTGGCACGGAGAGGCTTCGGGCAGAGGACGGAGCCCACTGACACTGCGGGGGATATCGCAGGATCCCGGGGACAAGGTAAGCAACGCCGCCCCAGGATCCTGCAATGCGATCCCGAGTGTGGCTCGGGGTTACCGCTAATGGGACTGAATTTTTACCACGAGCCACACTCGGGAAAACCGCCAGGGGGGCTACAATAGTTGATGTGTGCCCTGGGGACCAAAGGCTTTGCCAATTTCTGTAGTTGCTCCAGCGTTGCTCTCCCTCTTTCTTTGGTTATAACCCCTTAATAAAGGTTTTTTTTGTCCAATTATACTCGCCTATGTGTTTTCCTTCAAAAAGGACACTTTGTTTATGAGGAGGCAGGTACACTTCAAAAATACAATGTGAAATTAACAAGAGACAACAAACAATCTCCTTGAGATTAAATAATACAAGATAATAAAGGTGCTGTGGTAACTTGACACACAAAACACACCCAAAACTATTCTGGAGTTAAAAAAAAATAAAAAATAACAGGAGATCAGGATTTAAAAAACGAAAAAAAAAATACAAAATCTAAAACTTAAAAAAAAAAATTCGGGAGACGTGACAAATCATAATATTATATTCATGAAATCACGATAAATAATAAAGAAAGAAGTTTGTGAGAAGTCTGTGTGAATATGGGCAGCAAAACAACTTCATTCTTCTAGCATTATAAAGAAGAAGAGAGTGCGCTGCATTAAACAATTTAAAACTTTGCAGCATGACGAAAGTGCTATATCCATTACGAACGCTAATTTTACCATACCGAGCAGTTCCGTCTCAGAATTTATTCTGAGCATGCCTGGCACTTTGTGTGTTGGAATTGTCCACACACGGTTGGAATTTACGCGAACAAATTTTGTTGTCAGAAAATTTTATAGCCTGCTCTCAAACTTTGTGTTTCGGAAATTCCGATGGAAAAAGTCCGATGGACCCCACACACGGTCAGAATTTCCGACAACAACCTTAGATCACCCATTTTCTGTTGGAAAATCCGACCGTGTGTACAGGGCATAAGTGTTTAAGGAGCTTAGTCATAGAGTGAGGATTGCAGTATAGGAAGACATTCTTATTACAACTAAATAACAAACATCTACTGTATATCATGAGAAATCTGCTACAGGGGAACTTGGGCTAATTACATGACCTGCGTCACTAAATAAAAGTTCAAAGATATTGCAAAATATCTAAAATATGCTACAAATAGATAAAAAAAACATATTTTAGATATTTTGTAATGTGATGTCAATGACTGCTAGGTGATGAATGGTTATAGAAAAAATCTGGAAGCATCTCACATGCTATTTTTAGGTCTGGTGAACCAAAAACTTAACAAAACAATTGTACAGTAAAACCCTGGTTTGAGAGTAACTTGGTTTGAGAGCAAGACAAGCAACATTTTTTTATAAATTTTGACTCGATAAACAAGCGATGTCTTGATATACAAGTAGTCACGTCACAACTGATTATAAAAGAGAAGAGAGGAGCCTCTAAGTGTAGCAATATGGTTAAATTTAATTTGGGTACAACATTTAGCAACTCACATGGTTGATGATTAAAAGAGGCACATCTAAGTATGCAGGCACCCGGGGTAAAGCTATCCACATCAAGCCACCCTTTCAGATCGCTCTACTACAGGGTAGTCTTCCCGGTCACGATTGCAGACTGACAGCTTTACCGCAGATGCCTGCATTCTTAGATGTGCCTGTTTCAATCAACCATGTGAGTTATTAAATCTTGTACCTTCATTAAATGTAACCATATTGCTACTCTAAAGGGCGCCTTTCTTCTCTTTTATTCACTGTAGCTCCTGCTGGATTTTGCTTCTAATCCCCTAGTGGAGGCTGCCATTTGTGAATGGACATTTTATTGTTATACAACCTATCACATTGCTATAATCTTTTTATATGGACTATAAACTGAAAGACCTATGAATATAGGGTTGTGGAACAAATCATCTGAGTTTCCATTATTTCCTATATGGAAATTTGCTTTGATATACAAGTGCTTTGAATTACAAGCATGTTTCCAGAAGGAATTATGCTCGCAATCCAAGGTTTTACTGTACTTGACTAGACTGTTTCAGCAAAGAAAAGTTGGCACAAACAACCTCCATATGTATTTTTTTTAAATATAATCTTGTTCTGCCATACAAGAGCTATCTGAGTGGAGTTTAGGGGACTGTCTACTGAAATTGAGATGTCTGATGCTAAGTAATGGCCAGTAGAAGAAAGAGAGGCCTTGGTACAGTGGAAAGAATGGAGGTAATCAGGATGCTGAATGCGGAGGTTGGGCCTACCAAGCATCTTTGTAATCTTGAGAGCGCCCCTTTATAGTAATTGTAAAGTTTTTTTTTTTGTTTTTTTTGATAAAATAACAAACATGTTATATTTACCTGCTCTATGTAATAGTATTCTACAGAGTGACCCCAAATCTCCTGTTCTTAGGTTCCCTGTTAGTCCTCTAGGCTCCTCCAAATCCCCCCATAGCAAGTTGCTTGTTATAGCGACACTTGTGTAGGCTCAATCCTGAGGCGGTTTGTGTGCGCCTATTGAAAGAGACAGTGCAGCTCAGCCTTATCCCCTGATCCCTTTTCACTGGATTTTACTGACAGCTGCAGGAACCAATGGCTCTTGTTCCTCCCAACCAAGCGCAAATGCAGGAAAAGAGAGCAGAGTGAGGCTGTTGGCAGGGACAGCACCGGTGGTGTCAGGTAAGTGTTTGGGGGAAGCACAAACAGTGGAATGTTTTTTTACCTAAATGCATAAAATGCATTTAGGTAAAAAACCTTCTGCCTTTACAACCACTTTAAAGAGGAAGTAAACTTTCTTTACTGACTTACCTATAGGTTAGCCCAGTGTTTCTCCACTCCAGTCCTCAAGGCGCCCCAACAAGTCATGTTTTCAGGCTTTCCATTATTTTGCACAGGTGATTTTTTTATTTTTTTTTATTTAAGACTTATGATTTTACAATATACAATCTTAAAACACAAATATATTATTTTGCATCATTTATCCATTTGTCTTGCCCCCCACCCTTCTTAACCCATGCCATAGACCTCCAGACCCCCTCCCTCTCCTCCCCCCAGATACCTATGCTCCCACAAAGTTCTTTTGAAGTCCATCCACTTTTACCATATCCCCTTGAACCTTTCTGTCTGATCTTCCTCTCGAATATTTAAATCTTCCATACTAAATATATTATCAATTCTTTTAAACCATTCCCTCACTGTAGGTTTTTCTGTTCTGTTTCTGTATGGTACTAATGTATTTTTTGTACTGTTTTATTGTTTTATTTGTATTACGAATTAAACAGCTCCATGGATCATCTGTTACTTCTTCTTCAGTAATCTCCTTTATATATTGCCGCACCACCTGCCAATACTCATTAACCTTGGGGTATTCCCACCATATATGTGTCATAGTGCCCTATGAGGTACAGCCTCTCCAACACATTGGAGATTTCCCTGCCTGATATTTATGTGCTTTGACCAGGGTTATATACCATCTAGTAAGGCATTTATCACTTCTATGCTATTATTATCTACTGAATAACTATGTACCACTCTTAATATTTTGTTTATGTGATCCTCTATTAACCAAGTTCCCAATTCCCTTTCCCATTTTTCTATGAGTGAAGGTATTCTCGGTTCCGCAATATCCATAATTATTTTATAGATCTGCACAATACAATATTTGACCAGCTTCCGAGGATTGCATAGTTGTTCCATTGCATTTAATTTTTCCTCTGATTTTATCGGTTGTGGAAGATCTGCCACAAAGTGTTCAAATCACCTATGTGTTTTAAGTCTTGAAGTGAACATATTTTTCTATTTTTTGTAATATCTTTTAACTGTGTGTTCTTTACCCAATCTCCAAATTGCAATTTATTCCCTAGGATAAAAATATTTGTACTTGATAGTGATATTAAAGGTGAATTATATTACCATTTTGCCAACCGATACATTCTATCCCAAATTCGAAAAACATTTTTAGTTAATTCAGATGCTGTTTTATTTAGTGTTCTATCTTTGTGTGGTGCTCAAATATTTCTATCTAGTTGTGTTTCACTCAGTGTAGTCTCTAGTTTCACCCATCTTTTCTCATTTTTTGTCTTACTTCATACCACCATTCGTGATAATACCACAGCTTCATAATACCTTCTAATATCTGGTGCAGCTAATCCCCTGTGTGTTTTATCCTTACACAGCAGAGCATACTGTATTCTCGGTTTCTTTCCCTGCCTAATACATTTCAATATCAATCCTCTAAGTGTCTTAAAATATACCTGTGGTAGAGCTATAAGCAGTATCTGAAATTTGTAGAGAATTTTCAGAAGTATTACTATCTTTATTATGTTTATTTGTCCTATCCAGGAAAGAAGTTTTATCGCTATTTTTTTAAGTTTCGATTTAATCTCATTTAGTAAGGGAATATAATTTACTTGATATATTTTTTCCATAGACGGAGTAAGTTTTATTCCCAGATATACAAATAACACAGCCACTTCCAGCGCTAATAGGTCTTCCAAGGTGTGGAGTAACAGATTTCAGATAAAATGGTGGTGTGAAAGGTACATATGGTATCCCAGAACTAGGTGGTGCTGCTTTCCTCAGATGGGGTAATCCGAAAGGAAATACAAGAAAAACAGAAATGAAAGGCACGCACACCTAGTGCATTACCAGAGATAATTTAATAATAAGAAACTTTTGTATAAAAGTGAGTACTCACAAAATGCAACTGACAAAAGGCCAAAAACACAGTGCATGGACATGCACAAAACATGGGGTACAGCTAGCGCTTTTCAGGGGCGCACCCCCATCCTCAAAACTAGGCTAGCTCTGAGGAAGGGGGTGCACCCCAAAACACATTAGCTGTGCCCTGTGTTTTGTGCATGTCCATACACTGTGTTTTTGGCCTTTTGTCAGTTGCATTTTGTGAGTACTCACTTTTATACAAAAGTTTCATAATAATAAACTATCTCTGGTAATGCACTAGGTGTGCACACCTTCCATTTCTGTTTTTCTTGTTATTCCCAGATATGTTAAATCTGTTTTCCCCCATGTAAAAGTTTTGCACAGGTGATTTGATCAGTTTCACTGCCTTAGTAATTACCACAGCTGTTTCATCTGAGGGAAATCCCAAAAACATGACCTGTTGAGGTGCCCTGAGGACTGGAGTTGCGAAACACTGGGTTAGCCTATAATAAGGCTTACCTATAGGTAGTGCAAATATCTCCAAAACGTGCTTTGTTTAGGATATATTTACATTACATGCAGCCAGTGAAATCACTGGCGCCTGCCCTCTGAAGGAATGGCCACCCATGTCATTCCTTCAGAATTATGTCCCATGAACAGCGTCACTCACATGCATTTGCACGTCACTCCCACGCCCAAGCACGGGAGTGACGTCATCACGGCTCCGTCCAGTCACAACCTGGAGTTACCCATCTTAACTCGAACCTGGAGTTAAGATGGTTGAAGATGGGAGCCTTTGCAGCGCTGACATTGCGCGGCGCTGGTACACCTTCGTTTTAAGGTAAGTTTCACATAATGTGCTAGTATACGATGCATACTAGCACATTATGACTTTACCTTGCAGGGGGGGAAAAAATGTCCAGTGGTATACAAGCGCTTTACCCACTTTCCACCCACCATTTTGTCAAGATACATTCAGCAGTGGCTTCCCAGTTCTGGGATAGCATCCAGGGAAGACGTTGGCTGGGGTGTCAAGCAGGGCGATCCTGTGACACACGATCGCTGAGAGAATCCCAGCTGTCATGTAATCTATGTGTTCAGTCTTAGCGATAACATGTAAACAAACTGTCTTGAATGGCACAGTAGTTATAGTTAGGGATGGGCCAACGGTTCGGCCAGAGCATAAATTTGTGCTGAACTTTCTTTGTTCAGTTGTTCAGCGAACAGCCGAACAAACGGGTCATTCGTCCATTGGTTCGCCCCCCCGAACCGACCACAATGCATTGCGGCACTGAACTATGGTCAGTTTATCTCATTTTTTGGTCGTACACTGTGGATAAGGATTTCCTGATACAGCAATCAATCTCCCAGTGTGACATAGAGCCCAATGAATGCAAAGTCTGTGAGTTGGTAAGCACACTCTACAGCTGTGGTGGTGGGATATCACCTTTCGTTTTAGTGCACAATAGGGTGTTGGTCTCAGGTGCATGCTCATACATGGTTGTAAAACAATACTACACTATGGCCAGCTTTTTTGTCTTTCTTTCGGTATTGAACTGAGGGAACTACGCCTGAACTCTGACAGAGCTGATCGGTCCTTATCCTAAA
The DNA here is from genome assembly GCA_037952925.1 of Lithobates clamitans. Classification (NCBI taxonomy): domain Eukaryota; kingdom Metazoa; phylum Chordata; class Amphibia; order Anura; family Ranidae; genus Lithobates; species Lithobates clamitans. The sequence continues at coordinate 318,366 of JBBGZY010000248.1, forward strand.
GGCCCCGGCTGGGTTTAAGCCATCCGCTTATTATATCTGGCGTTCTGGTAAGGGCAATTCATTGTCATGACCTTTGGATTGTGAATCACTTCTGTGCATGTTGTAGCATTTGGATGACCCGGAGTGCTTTTTCTTGCCCAAAGTGATATTTGGACTATACCATTGAACATTCACTTCAGACGTTTATGTCACTAATGATTGATAATACAAAGGACACTTAGCGCAGTTTATTTTTATTATTATTTTTATTACTGTTATTTGTGTTGTCACACTGTCTTCTGCTGCTTTATCTTATCGTTCCAGCGCGGCATTTTTTTACTGTATCAATCACGAACTGCAGCCCCCCAAAAAAGGAAAACACCAAGGTGAAGTCCAAGTACTAAAAAACTATGAAAGGGGAATTGGCGCTGTTCACAAACCAGATTATTACTTCACACCTCACTATGAGAAAATTTATGTGCATCAAAGTGCATCAACAAACATAATGAAAGTGCAATGAAAAAAAACTTGTTTAAAATGTATGTGTCATGTAAATTATTGAATATCCAAATTACCAAAATAATATATAAGATGAAATTAAAAGGTCATATGGGTGTAAATTATTGAATATCCAAATTACCAAAATAATATATAAAATGAAAATAAAAACTCATATGGGTGAAGCAAAAGCATCAATTCTATCCCCATTAACAATCCCACTGATAAATATTCAAAGAAATGTGACATCTAGAAATGACAGAAAAAAACTCTGATATTGACTAAAAAATCCCAAAAGTGATGTACAACAAACAAAAGAATATATCAAAAAAGTGTAATACTCCGTGCAACCAAATACTCCCAAAATTTTTCTTATTATATTGTCTAATGGAAACGGATGTGATTCAACAGAAGCGCAATATTTTCTTTATTGATTCATACTACATACCGGAACCTTGCCTGAACTCTCCAGGCTTGTTTACTACACCTGGTGTGATAAAATACAAACATCCACTGCAGCATACATACTATTTGAAAGCATTAGACTGCTTCTTATCTGCAGCCCAACCTGTTCAGTTTGTTTAACAGTTTGGTCAATCTATATGGTCCACCATCAATGCCGATCGATTAACTACTATCGATCTTGTCAGTGTCCCGGTTCCCTATTTTTCTATGGTATTTTAACTTTTGATTTCTCATCAAGCCCCCTGCAGTCACACTAAGGCAGTGAGGAGTTGGCCCTTACTTTGGAGGCTTCCTGTGTGGCCCTCCGGGTCGCCTTGGCAGTGATATAAGTGGAAAGGAGAACACAGACTCGGTGAGAGGGATGCGGATCGTTCAGGACTCCGGCTACTGGATCTACAAACACTTGCCCATTACCCCTGCAGGGGTTGGGCGTTCCTGTAAGTGAGCGGTCAAGTGGGGGTTCAGTCTAAGAAGGTTAACATCAGCTACACCAAACCTGTCTGGGATCGTTTGGATGCATACACCATCTGCTCACAGGGATTTTCTTCACATCCATAGGACAATTTTTATTGGACAATATAAAAAAACATTTTTGGAGTATTTGGTTGCACGGAGTATTACCACATAATCTTTCACCATATAACTTATACACTTTTTTGATATATTCTTTTGTTTGTTGTACATCACTTTTGGGATTTTTTAGTCAATAACAGAGTTTTTTCTGTCATTTCTAGATGTCACATTTCTTTGAAAATTTATCAGTGGGATTGTTAATGGGGATAGAATTGATGTTTTTGCTTCACCCATATGAGTTTTTATTTTCATTTTATATATTATTTTGGTAATTTGGATATTCAATAATTTACATGACACATACATTTTAAACAAGTTTTTTTTCATTGCACTTTCATTATGTTTGTTGATGCACATAAATTTTCTCATAGTGAGGTGTGAAGTAATAATCTGGTTTGTGAACAGCGCCAATTCCCCTTTCATAGTTTTTTAGTCTGGGGATAATGTGAGTGTAGTGAGGAGGACCATCATTCAGCTTTGCATAGTGTGCAGCTGGAGTAGGGACAGCTCATATAGTTTCAGTGTAGTGTAGTGAGACCGTGCTAGTAATCTTGACATTAGTGTATAGCTAGAGTAGGGACAGTTCAGATAGCGTCAATGTAGTGACGGTGAACACCATGGTGTTTAATGCCATATCGTTTTGTATGCATTACTGCCAGTTTAAAGCCATATAGTTTTGCATGCGTTACTGCCAGTTCAACGTCATATAATTCTGTGTGCGTTACTGCCAGTTTAGCTCAATATAGTTTTGCATGCGTTACTGCCAGTTTAACGCCATATAGTTTTGTGCGTTACTGCCAGTTAATGCATATAGTTCTGTGTGTGTTACTGCCAGTTTAATGCCATATAGTTTTGTGCGTAACTGCCAGTTTAACGCCATATAGTTTTGCATGAGTTACTGCCAGTTTAAAGCCATATAGTTCTGTGTGCATTACTGCCAGTTTAATGCCATATAGTTCTGTGCGTCACTGTATATTCGGCGTATTATATTGCAGTATATTATAGTGTATCCATGGAGTGTGTCTGTGTAGTGTGAGTACTCAGATTAAAGTGCACCAAACACCTCTTTACATTGATTAAAGTACATCTACGTACAGATTTCAACTTCTTCTTTACATTTGCTTATAAGCACCATCCCCTCCCTCCTAATAATGTCTGAGAGGACAACAAGGAGAGGCAGACATTCCCTTGGCACTGTAAGTGGGTCAGCAACAAATGTGTCCACAGGCAAAGGTTGACGTGGTGGTCAGTCCTCAGGCAGGGCATCATTTCCTCTGTTTAGTGAGTTTGCCTGTGCTATCCAGCCACAGCATGCAGAGGAGGTGGTGGACTGACTTACTAAACCTTCCTCATCCTCCTCATCCTCTGTCATGCAAGTGCAGACAAGTGTGCAGTCCCCTGCAGTTGCCAGAGTGGATAAACCTGCCTCCTTGCCCACATCTATTCCTGCCATAGCAGCAACATCAGCCATTGAGGAGTCAGCTGAGTTATTTGACCACAGCATCAGCCACTTGCTCCTTGATGATGCCCAGCCATTACTGGATTCAGCTGTTGGTTCTAAGGTTGAGGATAACAGGAACATGAGCTGATAGAGAGGGAGGAACACTGGTTGACAAATTGGCATTCATGTTCCCCAAGCCGCAGTGTATTGCCAAGTTGTCTCCTGTGGTAATGAAGATGGAGGAGATGGAGATGGAGATAATGATTATGGGGTCACTGATGTGACTTGGGTGCCAGATAGAGCAGAGGAGTAAACTGAAGGTGAGGCGGCACAACCCCAAGGAGGCCAACATCAAGGAAGAGTTGAGAGCAGCCACCCTATTCCATCACATTCTGCAGCTGTTATTTTCCGGCCCACTCCCCAAAGCTCAGCTGTCTGGGCCTTTATCAGCACATCTGCAGCAGATCACACTCTTGCTATCTGCAAACTGTGTCTCAGGCACATCAAATGTGGCAAAAACACCAAGAATTTGGGTACCTTATGCCTAACAAGGCATTTAACGTCCAACCACTCATCCCATTGGCAAGAGCACCTAAAAGCCACCGAAAGGGGCACAAATCTGTCCCTCCTCCTCCTCCTTACCCACTTCAGGCTGCCCCTGCGATACCAAGTCATTACCTTTCAGTAGCCTCCACTGACAGGGATGATGGTATAGCAGAGGGTGTCCCAGGTCCTAGCATCTGTCAGCAGCACACCACCAGCTGTAGACTGTAGCTGGCAAATTTGTCTGCCTCATCTGCTGCAGTGGAAAAAAATACAGAACTGCCACCCATATGCCCAGCGTCTGAATGCAAGCTTGTCAAAGCTGTTGGCTCTCCAACTTCTGCCTTTCAGCCTGGTGAATTCTGCCCCCTTCCATGAATTCGCACAATGTGCTGTACCACAATGGCAGGTTCCCAGCCACTACTACTTTTCACGAAAGGCCGTTCCATCTCTCTATCAACACATGGAAGGGAATGTTCTGGCATCGTTGGGCAAGGCAGTCAGCCATAAAAACCACCTTACTGCTGACACGTGGTCCAGCAAGCATGGGCAGGGATGATATATTGCATTCACAGCACACTGGGTAACGCTGCTAGTGTTGATGATGCGTCGGTGATGATTTCAGACCTGTGAGCTCTTCCTCCTCCTCCTTCACCACCGTCATGCTCTCTTCTGCAGATTTGTCCTATGACCATCAGGTACCCCCTAAGCGTTCAAAGGGCTATTCCCAGAGCCAGGCTAAAAGGTGCCATGCAGTGCTTCAGCTGGTGTGTTTAGGGGACAGGAACCACACCGGAGCAGAGATTCTTGCAGCTCTGCAGGGAGAAGCCCAGAGGTGGTTAATACCATGTCAGCTGGAGCCAGGAATGGTGGTGTCCGATAATGGCTCAAACCTCCTGTCCACCCTTAGACAAGGAAAGTTGACACATGTGCCATGCCTGGCACATGTCCTCAATTTGGTTGTGCAGCATTTCCTAAATATGTACCCAGGGATGCAAGATGTATTAAAACAGGCCAGAAGAGTCTGTAGCCATTGCAGGTGGTCATACACAGCCTGTGCTCGGTTGGCTGAAATTCAGTGAGAATTCCACCTGCCCGTAAACTGCCCGATTTGCCACATGCCCACCAGGTGGAACTCAACTTTGGGAATGCTGCAGTGGCTATACATGCAGCAGAGGGCTGTCAATGAGTATCTGTGCCAGTACAGCATGATGACAGGCTCAGGCCGCCTCAGCTTTTTTTCCCCACGCCAATGGCTGATGATTAAGGATGCATGCACTGTATTGTCACCATTTGAGGAGTAGGGATGAGCCGAACACCCCCCTGTTCGGTTCGCACCAGAACATGCGAACAGGAAAAAAATTCGTTCGAACACGCGAACGCCGTTAAAGTCTATGGGACACGAACATGAATAATCAAAAGTGCTAATTTTAAAGGCTAATATGCAAGTTATTGTCATAAAAAGTGTTTGGGGACCCGGGTCCTCCCCCAGGGGACATGAATCAATGCAAAAAAAAGTTTTAAAAACGGCCGTTTTTTCAGGAGCAGTGATTTTAATAATGCTTAAAGTCAAACAATAAAAGTGTAATATCCCTTTAAATTTCATACCTGGGGGGTGTCTATAGTATGCCTGTAAAGGGGCGCATGTTTCCCGTGTTTAGAACAGTCTGACAGAAAAGTGACATTTTGAAGGAAAAAACACATTTAAAACTACCGCGGCTATTGCATTGCCGACAATACACATAGAAGTTCATTGATAAAAACGGCATGGGAATTCCCCACAGGGCAACCCCGAACCAAAATTAAAAAAAAAAAATGATGTGGGAGTCCCCCTAAATTCCATACAAGGCCCTTCAGGTCTGGTATGGATATTAAGGGGAACCCCAGCCAAAATTTAAAAAAAAAATTGACGTGGGGTTCCCCCTAAATTCCATACCAGACCCTTCAGGTCTGGTATGGATTTTAAGGGGAACCCCGCGCCAAAAAAAAAAAAAAAACGGCGTGGGGTCCCCCTAAATATCCATACCAGACCCTTATCCGAGCACGCAACCTGGCAGGCCGCAGGAAAAGAGGGGGGGACGAGAGTGCGGCCCCCCCCCCTCCTGAACCGTACCAGGCCACATGCCCTCAACATTGGGAGGGTGCTTTGGGGTAGCCTCCCAAAACACCTTGTCCCCATGTTGATGAGGACAAGGGCCTCATCCTCACAACCGTGGCCGGTGGTTGTGAGGGTCTGCGGGCGGGGGGCTTATCGGAATCTGGAAGCCCCCTTTAACAAGGGGACCCCCAGATCCCGGCCCCCCCCCTGTGTGAAATGGTAAGGGGGTACTTACCCCTACCATTTCACTAAAAAACTGTCAAAAATGTTAAAAATGACAAGAGACAGTTTTTGACAATTCCTTTATTTAAATGCTTCTTCTTTCTTCCTTCATCTTCTTCTTCTTCTGGTTCTTCTGGCTCTTCTGGTTCTTCCTCCGGCGTTCTCGTCCAGCATCTTCTCCGCGGCGTCTTCTATCTTCTTCTCCTCGGGCCGCTCCGCACCCATGGCATGAGGGGGGAGGCTCCCGCTCTTCTCTTCATCTTCTTCTCTTCTTCATCTTCTTCTTCATCTTCTTCTTCTTCCTCTTCTTCCTTCTTCTCTTCTTCCTGTCTTCTCCGGGCCGCTCCGCAGCCATGCTGGCATGGTGGGAGGCTCCCGCTGTGTGACGGCGTCTCTTCGTCTGACGGTTCTTAAATAACGGGGGGCGGGGCCATCCGGTGACCCCGCCCCCCTCTGACGCACGGTGACTTGAGGGACTTCCCTGTGACGTCACGGGGAATGCCACAGGGAAGTCCCGTCATGTGTGCGTCAGAGGGGGGCGGGGTCACCGGGTGGCCCCGCCCCCCGTTATTTAAGAACCGTCAGACGAAGAGACGCCGTCACACAGCGGGAGCCTCCCTCTATGCCACAGCATGGATTGCGGAGCGGCCCGGAGAAGACAGGAAGAAGAGAAGAAGAGAAGAAGGAAGAAGAAGAAGAAGAAAAAGAAGAAGAAGAAGAGAAGAAGATGAAGAGAAGAGCGGGAGCCTCCCCCCTCATGCCATGGGTGCGGAGCGGCCCGAGGAGAAGAAGATAGAAGACGCCGCGGAGAAGATGCTGGACGAGAACGCCGGAGGAAGAACCAGAAGAGCCAGAAGAACCAGAAGAAGAAGAAGATGAAGGAAGAAAGAAGAAGCATTTAAATAAAGGAATTGTCAAAAACTGTCTCTTGTCATTTTTAACATTTTTGACAGTTTTTTAGTGAAATGGTAGGGGTAAGTACCCCCTTACCATTTCACACAGGGGGGGGGCCGGGATCTGGGGGTCCCCTTGTTAAAGGGGGCTTCCAGATTCCGATAAGCCCCCCGCCCGCAGACCCTCACAACCACCGGCCACGGTTGTGAGGATGAGGCCCTTGTCCTCATCAACATGGGGACAAGGTGTTTTGGGGGGCTACCCCAAAGCACCCTCCCAATGTTGAGGGCATGTGGCCTGGTACGGTTCAGGAGGGGGGGGGCCGCACTCTCGTCCCCCCCTCTTTTCCTGCGGCCTGCCAGGTTGCGTGCTCGGATAAGGGTCTGGTATGGATTTTTAGGGGGACCCCACGCCGTTTTTTTTTTTTTTTTTGGCGCGGGGTTCCCCTTAAAATCCATACCAGACCTGAAGGGTCTGGTATGGAATTTAGGGGGAACCCCACGTCAATTTTTTTTTAAAATTTTGGCTGGGGTTCCCCTTAATATCCATACCAGACCTGAAGGGCCTTGTATGGAATTTAGGGGGACCCCCACATCATTTTTTTTTTTTTTTTTTTGGTTCGGGGTTCCCCTGTGGGGAATTCCCATGCCGTTTTTATCAATGAACTTCTATGTGTATTGTCGGCAATGCAATAGCCGCGGGTAGTTTTAAATGAGTTTTTTCCTTCCAAATGTCATTTTGCTGTCAGACTGTTCTAAACACAGGAAACATGCGCCCCTTTACAGGCATACTATAGACACCCCCCAGGTACGAAATTTAAAGGGATATTACACTTTTATTGTTTGACTTTAAGCATTAATAAAATCACTGCTCCTGAAAAAACGTCCGTTTTTAAAACTTTTTTTTGCATTGATCCATGTCCCCTGGGGCAGGACCCGGGTCCCCAAACACTTTTTATGACAATAACTTGCATATAAGCCTTTAAAATTAGCACTTTTGATTTCTCCCATAGACTTTTAAAGGGTGTTCCGCGGCATTCGAATTTGCCGCGAACACCCCAAATTGTTCGCTGTTCGGCGAACTTGCGAACAGCCAATGTTCGAGTAGAACATGAGTTCGACTCGAACTCGAAGCTCATCCCTATTGAGGAGGCCACAAGCACAGTGAGCAGTCACAGTGCATGCATCAGTGACACAATCCCTGTTGTGTTCCTGCTGGAGCAGACTCTGTGTGGCATTATGGAGAGGACACTGGAAGCAGAGCAGCAGGAGGAAGAGGAGGACTTCCTTTCCTTTCAAGGCCCACTTTATCCAGATACCATCATTCCTATGTCACAGAACACACAGGAGGAGAGAGGGGAGGAGGATGAAGAGGAGGATTCTGGCACTTTCATAGGCTATGAAGAAGAGGAAGACATGAGTCAATCTTCAAGCAATGGCTTTCCAACCTCAGGACTCTTGGGAGTAGTAAGTGGCTGGCAGGAGGAAGTTCTAGATGTTGTCATCCTCAGTGACCCGAGGATTCTGCTTCTCAAGCCTCTGCAAATTTGAGGCACATGGGCAACCTCATGTTTCAAAGCCTGCAAAAGGACCCAAGAATACGTGGCATAAAGGAGAAGGATGATTACTGATTGGCAACCCTCCTTGACCACTGTTATAGGGGAAGGTCTCAGAACTCATCCCGTCCCCACAGAGAGTGCAGAAGATAAAATCTCTTGAGGACACGTTAAAGAGGATTTTATTGAACGTTTTTCCTTACTCCAGTAGGTTACAGTGTGGTGGAAAACGTCAATTTGAGTCTTCTGTTGGTCAGGAAAGGAGCGTTGGAGAAGGCGTCTGCCTAAGTGAGGCATTTTGGAATTTTTTTAGTCCTCGCCTGCCTCGAAGCGTGTGCATCATATGGTAGATGGTTACCTCGGGGGCCAAAACAGAGAATGAGAGCTTTCCAGCTGACGATCCACTGACTTACTGGGTCATAAGAATAGACCACTGGCCAGAACTTGGCCAGTATGCTATTGAGTTATTGGGCTGCCCTGCATCCAGCGTGCTTTCAGAACGGGCATTTAATGCTGCAGGAGGTTTTGTTACTGATCATAGAACGTGTCTGTCCACAGACTCCATGGACCGTTTGACTTTTATAAAAATGAATCAGTACTGGATTACCAGCTATGAAGCCCCTGATGCCAATATAACTGATTAAGTCTTTCTGGGATGAGGAATTTCTGCAGGAATTCGAGGCTGCCTAGCTTTGAGGGTGTTCAATCATTTCATCTGAAAGAATGTTTTGGTATAGGTTTTATGTGCACAATTAACACCCAAAGACCAATTTTTCAGTACCTGTTTGACAGGTGCATATCATTGCTATTTTTTACAGCAAGGCCAATTCTTGCTTTCATCAAGATTACCTCTATAGGGTTATAGTGGGAAGGCACCCCTCAGACCCAAAGAGTAATTTTTCTGCACCTGTTTGACAGGTGCATATCATTGCAATTTTATACAGCAAGGCCAATTCTTGCTTTCATCAAGAGTACCTCTATAGGGTTTCGGTGGAAAGGCACCACCGACACCCAAAGCTCAATTTTTACGCACCCATTACTTCTATTCAAAGTCAAAGTGACACCAGAATGTGTCCAAAAAAATCACTAATCTTGTCCTTATAATAGACACTGGCTCACCAGCTGTTGCTGAGCAAAATAAAGGCAGCTTGGAGGGAAAATTTCTTTTCCTGACGCCAACATGGCAGCATACTAGTGATAGAGCTCCGCCTCTTGACCAATCCTCAGGACCAGTGAATAGCATAAATGAAGGCATGGTTAGCTGCCACCCCATTCTTCTTTTTTTCCTCATACCTCCATGCATTAGTGATGAAGTAAGAAATTTTATGTCCCCCACCCTGCCGCTGAGCAGTAACCGGCTGGGTTCAAGCCTCTCCCAGTGCATAGTCTCAGTGCTTGGGCTGCTAACATCACGCTAAAAAGTCTGAGAGACCCTCGTCTGTGTGGTCTTAATGGATCCCTGCAGTGTTTCCTCTTTAGGAACGAAATCTGCCATGCAGCATGACTTGGTTCCAGGAACTTTGGGGGGCCAGCCTGTCATTTCCTTTTCTAGGGGCTTCCTTGTCTGTTAGGCCATGTCTTTACCTGTTTTATTCAGTTCCTGCTCTTCTCCTTTCTTATTTGACCTTTAGTAGGTTCAGGGTGAGCGAGGATCGGGTCGCACCATTCAGTAGGTGTCAGGGTCTCCCTATAGGCGTGGGGCGGCTGCCCAGTGCCGTATTTATTGGCCTAGGGTGCTCCCGATGATGTCATAGGGCTGCGCCCGGTCTGCATATGAGCACTGACCGACGGAAGCTCTGAGCGCCATTTTGGTTCTGGGCAAAGTGATCAGTTTTGCCCACAAACAACAGGAGGAGCCTGGGGGCGGGTTCTGCCTATCCCAGGATCATCTAAGAGTGTCAGTGGGCTGCTGTGGGATGGGCAATATACAGCCTCCAGACTGTCTTCAGACTGTGAAGTTTGTTCCTGGATCCAGTCTCAGCAACCTTCTGTGTCGCCATCTACTGGTAGGAAAGTTTTCTGTACTTTAAAAAAAAAACAGGGTACATTCTTTTCCTTTGCTTTGTTTCAACTGTTTGCTCTGTTGTAGTTTTCAGACTTTCATGTTAGAAGATTACTAGCAATCTTCATCCCTCTGTTTCTCTTTTCAGCTATCTCTCTTTTTACGCTGGCTGTCCCTTATTCTCTACTATTATGAGTCAGCCACCACTTATGTAAGACCCTCAATACTTATTTAAGGTAGGGGGACCACCAGTTATTAAGTTTTCAGGTGTCCTTAAAAGAGTGCCCTCTAATGCAGTTTCCTTTGATATGTTTCAGCTCCGCACTCTCACGCTCTCAGAGTTAAACAACAAGAGAGGATAGGCGTTCCCCAAAGGAGCATAGCTCCAGAAGTCGCTCCCGGTCAAAAAAAAAAAATCCAAAAGAGCACGTCACGCCTCCTTTTCTCCAGAGCAATACAGGCATCCCAGCAAGAGATCAGGCTGGGCTTATGATGCAGTCCCCCTATCCAATAAATTGGTGTGCAAAGACTGTCTAGAGGAGTCTGCAGTAGACAGGGAATAGGACACTGCGCAAGTCTCATCATTACTAAAGAAGGTAGTACGAGATTCCTTGTCTGAGTTTACCTCAGCCCAGCCACCCGCCCAAAGGGTCCCATTGGAAGATCAGCCGGGGACTTCAGCAAGCAGTATGACCATGCCCAGTGTAAAAAAAAAAATGGAGCTCCCACTCAGGAGAAAAGCTCCAAGGAAGATGTCTCTAATCCTCTTCCCCAGAGCCAGGGCCCCAGCAAGAGTCCTGCAGGGCCCATGGAGCAGTATCTATACCCAGGAGGCTGGTGAGTAGACACTGCCTGGAGGAGTATACAGCTAACAGGTAATGCCAAATGTCTTTATTATTGATAAGAGTGGCACAAGATTCTGTTTTGAACTCGCCTTAATTACCTGAAGCAACTGTTACACTTGTATTGGAAACTGTTGGAGACTGTTGCCATAGGAGACGGCGCTCTTATCCGTGCAGATGTGGCATCTTGCTGGATGCTTTTCCCTGCGTGGCTGTCCTGTAGAAGTCCGGGAGTTTACCGGGTTAGCATTACACAGACATATTTGGGTGCCCCAAGGAGAGTGTTAATGTAGCGCTCAGAACACGCTAGTGGGTGTGGCCAAATTGCCCTTGCTGACATCATCACCCTTCAGGGAGGCCAAACAGCCACATACGAGGGCAACATATTTGTGTATGACTATCTTGGTTACCTGGGGAACCACAGCCTGGTCCAGGTAATATGTCCGGGTCTCAGTCCAAGGACCGGGTCTCAGTCCAAGGACCACGGCTATGGAAACAGGACGGATCTAGCGCCTTGAAGTGATTCAGTTCGCATTTGCAGCGCTATGCAAATCATTCATTCATTCATTTAGGGGGACTGAAACCCTGACACATGATTCAAAACCCAAACTGTCCGGCTGAATCCTGGACAAGTGGTACACCCTAGGTGTCTGGCACCCATGAATCTACTTTGCACTGCATCTACTATGCCTTACGACCCACTCTATGTGGAGGGAGGTCGACAACTCATGGCTCTTGGGGTTCTCATTGGACTGAAGGAGTCCTGGGTACTTGCTACATATATTATAGATGCAGCAGTCTGCTACTCAAAAATAGGGAGGCTGACCGGGAAGTCCCCTCTAGTTGCTTGTATAACCACTGGATGAGCACCCTAGCACTTTGGCGGCTAGGGAGGCCACATGGTTGAGACCCTGGACTGCGTATTGCTTCCTAGAAACAAAAGTGGGGAAGATTGGAAGGGGTTCGAGAAAAATGCCAATATAAACAGGCTGTTGAAACTGTGTAGCCTGAACAAGCTAATGGTCAACCTGCTCCTACATACTGTAGCATCTGCAAGTGCCGGCAGACCAGCAATTTCCAGTCCATGTACTGGGTGAGTCTAATGGGAATAGTTTAATAATTATCAACCAGCTGCTGCACCCGCAGGACTCTGAGGACAGTGGCAGGGTCTGCATCCCTTTAGACATTATCTCCTATTGGGAGTATCTTGCAAAAATATATATATTTTTTTGTAGCAGTGGATGTCAAAAATCTGAGTTGTATTCTAGTGCAGACTTCTGGGGAAATCAGTGAGGCAGTCACAAAAGTGCATACCCAGACTCTTAAGGTAAGACCTAGAAGGCATGCTTCACGGGTTTCTGGACAGCATGCTGTACAGAGCCTTGGATGAAGGTATCAGACACTCATGGTCACTCATGGTCACTTTGGGAGATTTCCCACTGCTCCTCCTCCAGACCATTTCTCTCCTACGGAGCTGCCAAGTCTATCACAACAGCGGGAGGACTGCTACAATGCTTACAGACACCGCAGACTCAAGAGGGGTTTTCTACCCAATCCTGTTTCGCAGGGGGAGTCCATTAAACAGTATAACCACATGGCTGGAGGCTGTTGCTGGATTGTCAGGATGCCTATTCTATCCTCACCCTTTACAGGGAAAACAAAGTCAACCTTTTTCCATCCCAATGGTTGGTGTACCTGGGGTGCTCTGCTAATTCCTCTGTTTTATTTCCATCAGAGGAAGTGGTGACAGGAACAGAATTCTGAGGACAAATATTTCCGCTTGTTTGATGGCTTCTTAGTGCCTCAGTCATCTGGGCACAAGGTCATTATGCATATAGATGATTCCTGGGGTGCATGGGCACCTGCACAAATTTCAACTAGAATTTAGTGCAAGGGAGAAAACAGGATAGAACACAGTTAATAGGTATTACTCAGTATGAGTAGCGGTCTGCGGTGATGGAAAGACCTTAAGGAAGTCTTGGTCCGTTAGGACCACTAGACTGGAGAATGGCTACGAATCATGTCTGCAAGACAGCTGGGAACATGCACTGCGAAGGACTTACGCTCAAGGCAAGTAGAGGTTCCCAGCCAAGGAGGATAACCTTGAACGCGCTGGGGGTTCAAGCAGCCCTTTTAGCACTTTGGCCTTACTACACATAGTCAAGGAGGACCAATCTCCTTGCACTTTAGCAACAGGGCAGCAGTCACTTATATTCAGCTCCAGGATGAAACTCGCAGCAATATGCTATTGAGAGAGGTGAAACCCTTAACACCTGGGGCGGAAGATCACCAGCAAAATTTTGGAAGCAGTTTACCTCCCAGCGGTTTCTTTTGAACAAGTACAAGCTTCCCAGAGCACAACGAGTGGGTCTATGACCCAGGTCTTCTCTGAGCTGGTCCACAGGTGGGGCCTACCACAGACAGACCTCCTCGTTTCCCACAGTAATCACAAACTTTGGTCTGATTTTGTCTGTACCCCAAGGCACAAGGGGCAAATGCTATGGTCTCTCCCTGGGACTATAATCTAACTTATATATTTTTCCCCAACATTTCCTGTAAATGAGATTCCCCTTGAGGCTGTCAAGGGAGAACATAGTTGTCAGTGCCAGTCCTCCATATTGACCAGGAGGCCCTCGGTTTTCCCTGGCCATTCATTTCAGGATACAGAAGACATTTCCCCTCTATAACATAAGCAGACTGTGGCTGCAAACAGAGACACTAAAGAGGGAGGATGGGCAACTCCGGTTGCTCCAGTTTCACTCCAGAGTGATCTCTCCTTTGTTGTGTGCGAGAAGACATTCTACTTACAACATCTAGGTCTAATTCTGGAACAAGTTTTCTTGGTAGGGCAAGACATTGATCCTACTGCCCTGCCAGTGTCAGCTGTTCTATACTTCCTCCAGGCCTTAGCCTATCCTCACATAGCTCACTAGTGTGGGCTATATTGGCAATAACACATTTGAATGGGCCAAGAATCCTCAAGTTTGCACAACTTTTGAGGACAGTCATAAAGAGTCGGTCACCAAGGAAGAAAGATCTATTGCAGTTGCTGGATCTCATATCAGTTTAACCATTTGTTCCAACAGAGCAGTGTTCGGTTCAGGCCATCACTTACAAGGCAGTATCAATTGCAAGAACTTTAAGCAGAAGGTTATCGGAGATTCAAGCTCTTGGAGCTTCAAAGTAAAAAATATATTCCTTTCTTTGCAGAAAGAGTAGAGTTGGATGTTGTAGATCATCCTGCATCGAACGTAGCAACAGACTACTATTTAACAGACAGCTGACCATTGCCTAACTTGCCAGAACATCACACAGGAAAGTCACACGTACTGTTCATTTTCAGAACTTTAAAGGAGTATCTCTCCACAATTGTCTCTTTCAGGTCATCTAAATAAACCTTTTGTCATTTCAGCTGGCAATCATCAAGGTAAAGAGGTTACTGCCTGGATCCTAGCAGGCTTGGGTTGTGTATATAAGACTGTAGATCGCGAGCCTCCGTCAGTGGTGGCGGAGCACTCTACCAGAGCGGTTAAAGCCTTATAGGCAACACATTCAAGAGAATCTATGGTGCCCATCTGTACAGGGGTATCATGGTTGCTCCAACATTCCTACTCAAACTTGACGGAATAGATGCGGGGGCCTTGTCATCAGGGGACTTTATAGGAAATACTTTTCAGTCCTTTGTCTCATCCTAATTAGAAGATTGGTTTGACAAATAGATCCCACCCTATCAGCTAGTTATTTATCACTAGTATGCTGCCATGTTGGCATCAGGAAAACGGAAAATCGTATCAAATACTTACCGTAAACTTCCTTTCTGACGCCAAACCATGGCAGCATATGAGCCCACCCATGTGCATTCCGGTATGTGGCTTGTTACAAAGAATGGGGTGGCGGCTAACCATGCCTTCATTTATGCTATTCACTGGTCCTGAGGGAGTGGTCAAGAGGTGGAGCTCTATCACTAGTATGCTGCTATGGTTTGGTGTCAGGAAAGGAAAATGACGGTAAGTATTTGATACAATTTTCCGTTTTTTGGCTTTATAAATGCAATTATTATTGCAGCATATTCTAGACATGGTACAGATCTGCCACTTTACAGGTAGACTAAGGGGACACCCCCAGGCACTATATTGGAAGGAATTTTATATTTTTATGCTTTCACTTAAAAATTCAAAAAATCACTGCTCATTTAAAAATGATGTTTTTCACAAACTTTTTTTTATTGATACATGGCCAGGGACCCCTATAACCATTGTATGCCCAATTACTTGCATTTAAGCCTTCAAAATGGGCACTATTGATTTTTGACGTTCGGGTCCTATTGACTTTAATGGGGTTCGTTATTCGGGTCCGAACTTTCGCGGTGTTCGAAAGTTCTGGTGCAAACCGAACAGGGGTCCGTTCGGCCCATCCCTATTTATAGTGTCCCCAATCAACGCCACATCAGTTACAATATCCGTAATCGCTGCCACTCCAGTTACAGTGTTCCGAATCACCACCACACCAGTTACAGTATCCTTAACCACTTCGTGCCCGGAAGAATTTACCCCCTTCTTGACCAGAGCACTTTTTGCAATGCGGCACTGCGTCGCTTTTACTGACGATTGTGCGGTCATGCGACGTTGTACCCAATCAAAATTGACATCCTTTTTTTCCCACAAATAGAGCTTTCTTTTGGTGGTATTTGATCGCCTTTGCGGTTTTTATTCTTAGCGCCAATTTTGAAAAAAACGCATTATTTTTTACTTTTTGCTATAATAAATATCCCCCAAAAATATATAAAAAAAACAATTTTTTCCTCAGTTTAGGCCGATATGTATTCTTCTACATATTTTTGGTTAAAAAAATCGCAATAAGCGTATATTGATTGGTTTGTGCAAAAGTTATAGCGTCTACAAACGGATAGATTTATAGCATTTTTATTATTTTTATTTTACTAGTAATGGCGGTGATTTGTGATTTTTATCATGATTGCAACATTATGGCGGACACATCGGTCAATTTTGACACATTTTTTGGACCATAGGCATTAATACAGCGATCAATGCTATAAAATTGCAATGTTTACTGTAAAAATGTCACCCGGCAGTGAAGGGGTTAACACTAGGGGGCGATCGAGGGGTTAACTCTGTTCCCTGGGAGTTGATTCTAACTGAAGGGGGAGAGGACTGACTGGAGGAAGTGACAGATCGTGGTTCCAAGCTAATAGGAATAAACAATCTGTCACTCCTGTCAGAACAGAACAGGGAAGTGTGCGTTTACACATACTCGTCCCTGTTTTGTCTCTCCTGCTCATGATTGCTCATGGCCAGCGGTCATAGCGACCGTCTGCCATGGGCACCGGCACCCCCGCTGTGCAGCAGGTGCGTGCCTGCTATCCTGACCCCATTACAACGACTCCCGCAAGGGAGCCAACCTGCCGCAGTATGACTGCGGTGGTTGGTCAGGAAGCGGTTAATCACCGTCACACCAGTTACAGTATCCCTGATCACCACAACAGTTTAATATGGCTATGTTGTTTTTTATATAGACAATAGTATAACCCCATACAATGATACTCAAAGAATAGTTATATACTAAAACAGCGCTGTTGTTGAGCAAAATAAACAATTGTGTGGCCAACTACACACAGAGTAATGTCCATAAGAGTGATATAGTAACAGAAGTGGTTCAGAGATTGTTCAAGGCAGTTCACAGAGTTGTCAGAGCATGCACCATCCACCGATCAATCCACTCCACCAGGTGTGAACACACTCCCCTCAGGGGGTTAAACTCACCAGAGATAGATATATCACAAGCCTCCAAGTAACAAATATCCTGGGATAAATAAATTAGTACTTCTCCAAGTGATGGGTAGAGCGAGGGGTTCCAGAGCAATAAAACAAAGGAGAGCGCACATAGCGTAATTCCATTTATTATTAAAACAGACCCATCACATTATGATTCCCCCATCACTACCTACGTACTAGACATATGCAGTCAACAAGCGAAAAAGGATGACATCACCGTGCACCGCAGCATAGGATCTCCGGTCACCGCCTCAGCAAACCAAGAGCGGAGTCACTTCCTAGTTCCGGGTCCACCACGATGAAGTGCACGTGTCACTTCCGGCGTCGTGTAGGTCACGCTCTGACGCGTTTCGTCATATCCTGACTTCAACAGAGGGCGTGACCACACGACAAAGAAGCCGGACTTAAAAACAAACCGCCCCTAACTCCACAGCCAATCACGATCCACAGGGCGCAGACAAGCATATGCCACGTCAGCGCAACTGAGGAACAGGAGGGGGAGAGGGACAAACAAACCCACATTGCACTTCTATCGGCTATAGAAAGCCACGGTCATAGAAGAAGATAGGGGATGCAGACAGCCATAAATAAATACAGCATATCATCATACACCCCAAATCTTCAATCCATGCCTTTAAATTGTGTTAAAACAAGCCATATAAAACACAAATATACTGCTGTGTCATCATCTGATAATGCAAGCTCTTCATATATAATTTAACAAATCATACTGCCTATAGGTGGAATCATACGGAATCCATAATTAATACAGAGCTTCCACATAGTGTTTCTCATACACATAGCTGTTTCTCATACACATGGCTCATATATATACGGAATCCATACTTAATACAGAGCTTCCACATAGTGTTTCTTATACATATAGCTCATATATATAAAAAAATCCGGATCATGACTTAAATTAAAATTACATAAACCATCTACTAAAACTTAATGATCATATCATAAATCAAATCATATCATTTATTGAAATTGCATACACCATCTACTAAAAACTTCATTAATTAGACTACTAAAATACTAGAAATAAGAATGACAAATAGAGTCCAGGAATAAAATAGGAAGGTAAATAATACAGGAAGGTAAATAATACAGGAAGGTAAATAATACTGGCTCAGATAAATCGACCCTATGTATACCTAAAAATCACTTATAAAACAGTTAATGTCTAAATCGACATTCAACCCTTTTGGCGATAACGTGTCAGCCAAAAAAATCCATTGGGTCTCTCTCTTAGATACATCCCTAACCAAATTAGAGCCCCTCCACACAGGTTTGAGATGATCTATGCCCCAAAATTGATTGTGCATCAGTTTAAAATGGAGCGAAACGTTGTGATCCTTAAAGCCCAACTTTATATTAGCTATATGCTCTGCAATTCTAATTTTTAAACGTCTTTTAGTTCTTCCTATATACATGAGCCCACATGGACATTGCAGAGCATACACCACATGGGTAGTGTTACATGTGATAAATTCCTTGATAGTAAAATCTTTATTATTAGACGTCGATGTAAACCTTTCAATCGCCCTTAATGGCCTGTTCACTTCATTACAGGCTCGACATTTCCTACAGCTGAAAAAAAGATCTCTTTCCCAAAAAGTGGGAGGTCTTGTAGGGGGATCAAGTACTTTTTTAACTATTTTATCCGAAAAGCTCAACGCTTTTCTATAGATAAAACCTGGTTTTGGGGGCAGTACTGAATGCAAAACTTTATCCATTAACAAGATATGCCAATGGGTGGAAAAGATATTTTCCACCTCTCTATATTGAGAATGAAAGCCCGAGATAAAACTCCACTCTTGGCTATCATTATTTAAATTGGTACGGGTCTCATTCAAAAGAGAATCTCTGGATAACAGGGCCACTTCTTGGATTGTAGCATCCAATACCTCCCCAGAATAGCCTTTCTCAATGAACCTCTTCTGATAATTTGAGCCTGTGATGCATAGTCTCCTTCGTTCGAGCAATTCCTTTTTACTCTGGCCAGTTGACCCTTAGGGATGTTTTTAAGCCACATAGGGTGATGTCCACTGCTAATGGGTAGATAGCTGTTAGAATCAGTTGGTTTAAAATACACCCTTGTTCCCAGGCTATTACCCTGCCTAAAGATAGTGACATCTAAAAAATGGATATCACTTTGGCTGTACTCACTGGTCAGTTTTATATTTTTTGTGTTTGAATTCAATTCACTCAAGAACTTCTGTAAAGAGTCCTTGGATCCTTCCCAAATAAAAAATAGGTCATCAATATATCTTTTATATAGTAGGAGCTGGGAGCGGGTGACTGAAAAAATCACTTTGTCCTCCCATTCTCCCATGAACAAATTTGCTATACTGGGGGCAAATTTTGCCCCCATAGCAACGCCCCTACATTGAGAATAAAACTGACCGTTATACCAGAAAAAGTTGTGGCTTAAGCAAAAATCAAGGGCATTCCGTATAAAAACTTTTTGATTATGTGGTAGATCATCACGCTGGCTTATAGCCCAATTCAGGGCTAGGAGGGCATCATCATGTTGGATAATTGAATACAGGGACGCCACATCTGCCGTTACCAGATACAGCTCTTGTCTATCTGTTAGATCAATTTGTTGCAGAATCTGTAAAAGACTTTTGGTATCCCTGAGAAATGCCTTAGTGCGTTTAACACTATCTTGCAAAAAACGATCAAGATACTGGCCCATCCGAGACGTGATTGACCCAATCCCATTAACGATCGGTCTCCCCGGGGGGTTCTGTGTATCCTTATGTATCTTAGGAAGGGTATAGATTGTAGGAATTCTACTACTGCTTGGTAGGAGGTATTTCTTTTCTCGATTTGATAATACACCCGTTGAGTAACCCATATCCACAAGGCACCTCAAATTCTTGGTATATTGTACAGTTGGATCCTTGTCTAATTTAACATAGGTATCCTCATCACTCAACATTTCAATAAGCTGGTTGTGGTAAAATTCCTTATTTAAAATCACAACCCCTCCCCCCTTGTCAGCGGGCCTAATAACTACATCCTTCCTTTCTTCAAGCATAGTTATACCATCTAATACATGCTGCGGATTCACATTTCTTTTGGGGGCCAAAAGTTCCAAGTCTCGTATCACTAGTCCCTTGAACACCTCAATTTGCTGATTTGCTCCGTTTACAGGATTAAACAGGGACTTATTCCTGAGTCCACTGTCTACGGGCACCGAGGCTAGAGTACTGACAGGTTGAGAATTCTTGTTTAAAAAGTACTTTTTTATATTTACCTTCCTAATGTATTTGTGTACGTCAATAAAAACGTCAAATTTGTTAATTGGCCTCTTAAGACCACACTTCAAGCCCAAATGGAGGATATTAATCTCTTTGTGATTTAAAACAGCATCACTTAAATTAAAAATGCCCCCTAGTCCTGCTTTCTCCTTCTTTTTTTGGGCCCTTTGTCCGGCCCTACATCCCCTTGTTCTTCTCTCCTTTGTCCAGGATATTGGGCATAATTCCTCTCCCATTGTAGCTGTTCCATCCACTGGGGTTCTTGATAATAATGCCCCTGTTGTGAATGTGCTGGTGGTCTCCCTCTGTTTCTGCCACCCCCTCCCTCTCCCTAAAAAAGGAAGGGGAGACTGAAACCCATCTCCAACAGCATTAACCCTCAAAGGATCAAACCTATTATAAATAGGGACCTGATATTGTGTATCAGGGGGCGCATAATAGCTCATAGGACCCTTTCTACCCCCATTTGTCCTTCCATAGCCAGTATTATTCCTAGCAGGTGTAGAGGGGTCTCTCGGTTGTCGACTGTAATCTTCACCCCTTCTATTGCCACCCTCCCTGGTGGTGGAGGGAGCTGTAGCGACCTGAGCACCCTCTGACCGTTCAGTATGAGACCCTTCCCTATTTCTTACAGTATTCTCTGAGGTTTTAATTTGTTGCCATAAATACACAGATTCAGATCTAAAATCTCCCAGATCTCTGTGAAATTTCTTCGTTTTCTTTTTCTGTGTATCCTTATCAACTTTCTCAAGCTTCTTTTTAATCCGGGTGTTAAAATCTATAACTTGTTGTGTATCCTTTAGGGGTTCAAGTTGTAGCTTTAGATCATTGATCCTGGCCTCTATTAACGCCATCTTCTTGCGTTTCCGTGCAAGTACTAAATCCTGCAATTTGAACCCCATAGTGGTAAAAAATTCATACCATTCTTTCATCGACTCGGGGTCATCAAGCCCATCTTGTGGGACTACATCCCATCTTAAACTCCTGACGATGATTTTTTCTTTAATGTACTGTTCAAATGTACAGATATCCCACCATGTGCGGACCTGTTTCTCCAGCACATTCCCTAAGGCAGCTAATAATCCATTGGTATTCAATTGTGCAGTGGTCTGCTCATTGACCGCAAAAACATTGCTAATGTCAATATTCCTATTGCTGAGAAAAAGTAAAGCATCCATGGCTGCTAAGAAAATTAAATAAAGATCATAACATACAGTGTATAATAAGACCTAAATACACCACTCAGCGCTAAGGACTCAAAAGGTACTTCACAGCATAAATATAAGAACTGACATAAAAAAATTTACATAAAAAATTGGAAATTCACCAAGACCCATACAGGTACATTAAAGGTGTTGGTATGAGCTGCTGTTTAAAACCAGAAACCATATATAGACAATAGTATAACCCCATACAATGATACTCAAAGAATAGTTATATACTAAAACAGCGCTGTTGTTGAGCAAAATAAACAATTGTGTGGCCAACTACACACAGAGTAATGTCCATAAGAGTGATATAGTAACAGAAGTGGTTCAGAGATTGTTCAAGGCAGATCACAGAGTTGTCAGAGCATGCACCATCCACCGATCAATCCACTCCACCAGGTGTGAACACACTCCCCTCAGGGGGTTAAACTCACCAGAGATAGATATATCACAAGCCTCCAAGTAACAAATATCCTGGGATAAATAAATTAGTACTTCTCCAAGTGATGGGTAGAGCGAGGGGTTCCAGAGCAATAAAACAAAGGAGAGCGCACATAGCGTAATTCCATTTATTATTAAAACAGACCCATCACATTATGATTCCCCCATCACTACCTACGTACTAGACATATGCAGTCAACAAGCGAAAAAGGATGACATCACCGTGCACCGCAGCATAGGATCTCCGGTCACCGCCTCAGCAAACCAAGAGCGGAGTCACTTCCTAGTTCCGGGTCCACCACGATGAAGCGCACGTGTCACTTCCGGCGTCGTGTAGGTCACGCTCTGACGCGTTTCGTCATATCCTGACTTCAACAGAGGGCGTGACCACACGACAAAGAAGCCGGACTTAAAAACAAACCGCCCCTAACTCCACAGCCAATCACGATCCACAGGGCGCAGACAAGCATATGCCACGTCAGCGCAACTGAGGAACAGGAGGGGGAGAGGGACAAACAAACCCACATTGCACTTCTATCGGCTATAGAAAGCCACGGTCATAGAAGAAGATAGGGGATGCAGACAGCCATAAATAAATACAGCATATCATCATACACCCCAAATCTTCAATCCATGCCTTTAAATTGTGTTAAAACAAGCCATATAAAACACAAATATACTGCTGTGTCATCATCTGATAATGCAAGCTCTTCATATATAATTTAACAAATCATACTGCCTATAGGTGGAATCATACGGAATCCATAATTAATACAGAGCTTCCACATAGTGTTTCTCATACACATAGCTGTTTCTCATACACATGGCTCATATATATACGGAATCCATACTTAATACAGAGCTTCCACATAGTGTTTCTTATACATATAGCTCATATATATAAAAAAATCTGGATCATGACTTAAATTAAAATTACATAAACCATCTACTAAAACTTAATTATCATATCATAAATCATATCATATCATTTATTGAAATTGCATACACCATCTACTAAAAACTTCATTAATTAGACTACTAAAATACTAGAAATAAGAATGACAAATAGAGTCCAGGAATAAAATAGGAAGGTAAATAATACAGGAAGGTAAATAATAC
Source organism: Lithobates clamitans (assembly GCA_037952925.1). Taxonomy (NCBI): domain Eukaryota; kingdom Metazoa; phylum Chordata; class Amphibia; order Anura; family Ranidae; genus Lithobates; species Lithobates clamitans. The sequence goes on from JBBGZY010000248.1 coordinate 341,313, forward strand.
TGGCTCAGATAAATCGACCCTATGTATACCTAAAAATCACTTATAAAACAGTTAATGTCTAAATCGACATTCAACCCTTTTGGCGATAACGTGTCAGCCAAAAAAATCCATTGGGTCTCTCTCTTAGATAGATCCCTAACCAAATTAGAGCCCCTCCACACAGGTTTGAGATGATCTATGCCCCAAAATTTCAGACCCGACGGGTCTTGATTGTGCATCAGTTTAAAATGGAGCGAAACGTTGTGATCCTTAAAGCCCAACTTTATATTAGCTATATGCTCTGCAATTCTAATTTTTAAACGTCTTTTAGTTCTTCCTATATACATGAGCCCACATGGACATTGCAGAGCATACACCACATGGGTAGTGTTACATGTGATAAATTCCTTGATAGTAAAATCTTTATTATTAGACGTCGATGTAAACCTTTCAATCGCCCTTAATGGCCTGTTCACTTCTTTACAGGCTCGACATTTCCTACAGCTGAAAAAAACATCTCTTTCCCAAAAAGTGGGAGGTCTTGTAGGGGGATCAAGTACTTTTTTAACTATTTTATCCGAAAAGCTCAACGCTTTTCTATAGATAAAACCTGGTTTTGGGGGCAGTACTGAATGCAAAACTTTATCCATTAACAAGATATGCCAATGGGTGGAAAAGATATTTTCCACCTCTCTATATTGAGAATGAAAGCCCGAGATAAAACTCCACTCTTGGCTATCATTATTTAAATTGGTACGCTCTCCTTTGTTTTATTGCTCTGGAACCCCTCGCTCTACCCATCACTTGGAGAAGTACTAATTTATTTATCCCAGGATATTTGTTACTTGGAGGCTTGTGATATATCTATCTCTGGTGAGTTTAACCCCCTGAGGGGAGTGTGTTCACACCTGGTGGAGTGGATTGATCGGTGGATGGTGCATGCTCTGACAACTCTGTGATCTGCCTTGAACAATCTCTGAACCACTTCTGTTACTATATCACTCTTATGGACATTACTCTGTGTGTAGTTGGCCACACAATTGTTTATTTTGCTCAACAACAGCGCTGTTTTAGTATATAACTATTCTTTGAGTATCATTGTATGGGGTTATACTATTGTCTATATATGGTTTCTGGTTTTAAACAGCAGCTCATACCAACACCTTTAATGTACCTGTATGGGTCTTGGTGAATTTCCAATTTTTTATGTAAATTTTTTTATGTCAGTTCTTATATTTATGCTGTGAAGTACCTTTTGAGTCCTTAGCGCTGAGTGGTGTATTTAGGCCTTATTATACACTGTATGTTATTTTGTTTTTTATATCTGCTAGGATCATTTGGGATGAGGTTTCTTGTCCACCTTTTGTAACTCTTATGCCGCAATACAAACGATCAAAATTTCCGACAACAAATGTTCGATGTTAGCTTGTTGTCGGAAGTTCCGACCGTGTGTAGGCTCCATTGGACATTTCCAGTCAGAATTTCCGACAACAGATATTTGAGAGCTGGATCTCAAATTTTCCGACAACAAAATCCGTTGTCGTAAATTCTGAGCGTGTGTAGACAATTCCGATGCACCAAATTCCATGCATGCTCTGAATCAAGTACAAGACGGAAGCGCTTGGTCTGGTAAAACTAGCGTTCATAATGGAGATAGCACATTCGTCACGTTGCAAATTTTAGAATTTTTTAATGCAGCACATTCTCTTCTTCTTTAGAATGCTAGAATAACAAAATTGTTTTGCTGCTGATATTCACATAGAGTTCTGACAAACTGATTTCTTTATTATTTCTCATGATCTCCTGAATAATCTTTTTTTTTTTTACCAGATCTCCAGAATAATGTTTTTATTTTTTTTTATAGTGATCTCCTTTTTTTTTTAATCAAGATCTCCTGATTTCTTTTTTAATATTTTTTTTATAGTAATCTCCATAATATATATATATTTTTTTTTCGTTTTGTGTTTTAAGTTACCAAAACACCATTATTATCTTATATTTTTTAACCTCTAATTTGACATTGTCTTTTTGAAATGTACCTGCCTACTCACAAACAAACTGTCCCTTTTAAACTAAAACACATAGCCAAGTATTTGTGAAAAAAATAGACATTTATTAGTGGTCATAACAAAATAAAGAGGATGGCAGCACTGGATAAACTGTTGAAATTGGTGAAGCCTTTGTACACACAGGCAGACATCAATTATTTGACAGGCCAAATTGGTAGCCTGAGGAGTCCATTTATTAGGGAGCACAATCCGGTCCAGGACATTGAGAGATCGGAAGCAGCAGCAGATGACATGTATGTCCAGAGGCTGTGGTCTTACAACAGCCTGCGTCTTTTGCCAGACCAGACCGAACCCAGGCCATCACACTCTTGTCTTCCTTCCATGCTGTGGCTGTGGTGTTGGAGTTGTGGCAGGAGGTGGAGGAGGAGTATGGTCCAACTCACATGCATGACTTTTTTTTGTGAGTTTGCCCATCACCCCCTTATTTAGGGCCTGATACATGACTTCCTCACAAATGAGACATTGGCCCACCTCCATTTCCTGCAATTTGCTGGCTGCCATGCAGGCATAGGCCTCTTGAAGAATGGGGGTGGTTCTGAATCAAAGAAAGCGCAGACTCCTCCACGTTACTCCCCTTCCTGGGCCTTTTTGTTGGAAGGCGGAGGGGAGGAACCTGCGATTCGGTCAGGCTACTGGGCACGGCCACCTCCTGGCTGCCACTTTCCACGACCACCTCCTGGCTGCCACTTTCCATGGCCTCCTCCTGGCTGAGACTTTCCACGGCCTCCTCCTGGCTGAGACTTTCCGGTGTATGAAAATGGGACATAGTTTTAGTTTTTTGGACCGTACAGAAACCCAAATGTGAGAAAGGCCAAAATCATGAGTAAAGTTGTGAAAAGTCTGCAAAAGAACTTTGGGGTACGACGATCCAAGGATGAACTGAGGTAACGATGGTCAGACCTCAAATTGAGGGAGCAGGATCAGTGCAGAAGAATCAAGAGAGTGATGCAAAAAGTAAGTATTTTGTCGTGTGTTCCTATTATTATTATTATTACTTTAGTGCTGCTCCACGTGCTTTTCTTTACTGTTGTACAGTTTAAAATGGCATTTTAAATGGCAAGGTTCAGGCTCGTAGGCACTGTAATCATTCGCTCAGGCTACTGGGCACGGCCACCTCCTCTCTGCCACTTTCCACGGCCACTTCCTGGCTGCCACTTTCCACGCCTCCTCCTGACTGAGACTTTCCATTGCCTCCTCCTGGCTGAGACTTTCTTGTGTATGAAAATGGGACATAGTTTTAGTTTTTTGGTCATCAATCACGCACAATTTAGAGCTCATGACTGTTGCAAATTGAATGTTAACAAATAGAAAAGACTATCCTTCTGACCCCAGCATTTGCCATTCTTGTCCCAATCATTTTTTAATACTACTGTCTACTGATATGTAAACCACTTTGTTAAATCAGAAATTAGTGTTCAATATTCTAGTTCACATCATTAATTTTAGACAAGAAATTTGTTGAACAACGCTATACCTGGCTCAAGCTGGGCTCCTCCACATCTTCCTGAGTGGAAGGAAGAGTTGAGAGTGATGGCCTGATTTCAGTCTGGTCTGACAAAAACCGCAGTCAGTGGTAGTACCACAGCCTGGGGACATAAACGTCATCTGTTGCTGCTCCTGATCTCATGGAATGCTGGACCCTTTTTGCGCCCCCTATTATATGTGCTCCTCAGGCCACCAATTTTGCACTTCAAATAGGGGATGGTTGCCTTGGGAATCACCGGCTTCACCAATTCCAGCAATTGATCCAGCGCTGCCTTCCTCTTTATTTTATTATTATAAAAAGGGTGTTTCACCTGCCACAGACAGGGCAGCTCCCTTGAAGTTGTGGAGGAAGTCATGATTGTTGAATCTATCCATTTTTTCTGCAAGACACAACACAAGACAAACCCTAATGTCAGGCTAAACTCTCCTAATCTTGTCCCAATATAGGCCTCAATCTATAAGCAGTATAGGCCACTGATGCCCCAAGTTTAAATAGTGCCTTCTTTAGCACGATCGGCGCTTACGCTACTCCATCCTCCGCTCACAGATCGTACGTACGTGTCAGGGCTGGCTCAGCCCTTTTTTCTCTGAGCTGGCCGCTCAGCTGTCGGCTAATTGCCAGCTCTCTTCTCTCTTCACAGTTTACCAGCTGTTGTGGATCTGCTCGTCAGTCCCGCCTACTTAAAGACGTCCAGCTCACTTCTTTCCTGCCTTCGCCTTGGTCACATCATAAAAAACCATCTCCTGCATTCCCGTTTAAAGACTGGCTTGCTGACATCCCTTCTGGCTCCTTATCCTGCTTGCAGTTCCTCCACTTGGATCCCTGACTGCTGGCCTGGCTGATTCTTGGATCTGGTTACTGGACTCTGGCTATGCTTTGACTACGCTTTCTCTATTTACCTTTTTATTTTTATTAATAAACAAATGTGATTTAACTGTACTTCTGTCTCGGTTTGGTTCATGGTTTCTGACAGTACGACGCATGCGTGTTATGCTTTATATACACTGCGCATGCGTGAAACTCCACCTGCCCCTGACCTTTCTAGTATATTCTGCGCCCCTTCTCTTTCTGCGCAGTGGGAGAGCACATGGCAGAGACAGAGCAGGTGCATGAGAGTAGCAGCAATGACGAGAAAAGCCCAGAGCCGCAAACGTCCCGATCCAGGAGATTTAAGGCCTCAAATATGTCCTTTGGTGAGATAGTGGAAATGGTGGACATCTTGAAGAGGGCCGACTGACAGGAAATATGGACCGTACAGAAACCCAAATGTGAGAAAGGCCAAAATCATGAGTAAAGTTGTGAAAAGTCTGCAGAAGAATTTTGGGGGACGGCAATCCAAGGATCAACTGAGGAAACGATGGTCAGACCTCAAATTTAGGGATCAGGATCAGTACAGAAGAATCAAGAGAGTGCTGCAAAAAAGTATTTTGTCAAGTGTTCCCTTTTATTATTATTATTACTTTAGTGCTGCTACATGTGCTTTTCTTTACTGTTGTACAGTTTAAAATGGCGTTTAAAATGGCAAGTTTCAGGTTCGTGGGCATAGTAATCGTTTGTTCGTAGGTAGTAAACATCGTTCGTTCGCTCACTAATACGATGTTTTTGGCAGGTGCAGGTTCAGGTTCTTCAGGCCTATTTGTATTAAAAGAAGTTTGTTGTCTAGCTGGGTTTCTAACTAGAATGAAATGCAAACTTGATTCAGTGTAAGAAGAGGACACTCAGCAGCTGTTTACACATTTGGATGCAGGAGCACTAGTGTGGGACCCCAGAACACCCTTTTTAGGGTGTCCCACGCAGGTGCTCCAGTGGAAACTAGAGGTGTCTCCATGTGGGAAACTTTACCAAAAAAGGTAAGTATTCCAGTTTGAAGAAAGGGAAAAAATCATGTCTTCAGCTTGAAGCTCTGCCAAAAGAAGACAATTGTACGACACTTCAAGCAATGTTTCATATTCATATTTCTTGCCTCAAGTATCTGTGTGCTAAGTATACCTTTTTTTATTCACATTGCGGAGAAAAGACTTGGGATATCTGAGGACACTAGGGACCCCCAACCTCCTAAAGAAGGGGAAGTCACCACACCACAACCTGAGGATGTGGAGGGAGGAGAGGTTCATGACATGGTTGAAATAGTGACCACAACAGGTGAGTGTCTGAGACCACAGCTTCGGGTAATATATGTATGCCTGCATATTTATAATACATGGTGTGTTCTATTCTTTTTAGGTGATGTGGATGTTGTGGAAGAAGAAACTTATTTCACAAGTGCAAGTGCACATGTCCTCATTTAGAAAAGATAATGGAAAACATCAATGATGTTCAACAAAAAATGAAGAACATCATTGATGTTTTAGGCAGAATCTAAAACACACAAAAATTGTACCGTTTTGTTGAGGACTTTTTTATTTTAATTCAAGTTCAAAAGTATTTTAAAAGCCAAATTTTGAAGATGCACACAGTGTGTCAACATGTGCTATCTGACATCACGGGATATCAAGGTACGCATTTTGGGGGTGCAACCCCTTCCTCGCAACTCAAGTAGGTGAGAGGAAGGGGCTGCCCCCCCAAAACACGTCCATTGATCCCCCATGATGGGAGCTAGCACATGTTGCCATTAGGCATGGGATCAGGAGGGAAATCCACATTTTCACTCCCAATTTGTGTGCATCTTCAAAATTTGGCTTTTACAGGGGTGACATCACCCCATCTGATGAAGGCAAGATCAACACAGTTTTAACATACTAATGTCTCATATTGCCTTCACTTTTTCAAAGTTGAACTTTTAACCAAAAAAAGGATATTTATAATGTCAACCATAAAAATATTATACACCAAAGATGTTGGTTTGTTCAAAAACCTTTTTCTAACATTCCCAGTGATTTATCCAATTCCTTACAACAGCACTTTGACTTCCTCTGGTGCACACAGGCATTCCGCTATTTGGGAATTCAGCTAACTCCTACCTTCTGAGACCTTTTTCAACTTAACTATAGCCCGATAGTTGCCCATATAAGAACTCTCTTAAAGACCTGGTCCTCGTACCGCATACCCTTTTTAGGTAGAATCACGGCCATTAAAATGTCGATTTTGCCCAAATTACTGTTTCCTTTTAGAACGCTTCCCATCTACATCTAAATCCTATATAGAATCCATTCAAAGAGATATAAGTAAATTTGTATGGCATGCCAAACCCCCAAGATTTAATAAATCTTTATTATACAGGCCCTAGCCCCTCGAAGGTTTAGGCCTCCCTCACATGTAGCGTTATTATCTGGCCGCCAGACCCACCCAGACAGCCCAATGGCATGCCCCAGTGGCAGATATCCCTTGGCTACACTTTGAAATGCATGCAGTATTCCCATACTTCCTCCCTGGACTGCTATGGTCCAGCTCCATTAGAGTGTGTAATATAACTCCTCTTAACAATATCACAGGTCAATCCCCGTATCTATGGTCCCTTTACTGTGCTAAATTCCAATTAGCCTCCCCTCTGGCACATCTTTACTCCTTTATAGGAGACCCCGACTGTCCTCCAGCCTTCCTGCATAGGGACAGCGTGGCCACATGGAGTTCCAAAGGCCTAACCTTTTTTGCAGCCTTCAAAGATGGCACACACTTTAAATCATTTGCCCAACTCCACACTGAATATGATATAGCTCCATCTGAGCACTACCATTATCTTCAAATATGACACTTTTACCTTAGTAGAGGTTTAATATCATTCCGTGCTCAACATACTCAGTTTGAACTTATCTGTGAACACACATCTAGAGAGAAAAGAGTTATCGCACGCATAAACAGGTATCTTAATAAAGCATTCTTAGTACATAAGACTAACCAAATGACTAGATGGGAATTAGAAACAAATCCCCCCCCCCTCCGAGTAGGAAGAGATGTTAGAAAATATGTTTAAGAACTCAAGATCTTTGTCTACCCATATAACTGCTATTAAATTGCATACCAGATGGTACATGACACCCACTAAGCTTCACTCCATCTACCCGACTGTATTTCCCCTGTTTTCGTGGCTGCCCTGAACCCGGTTCCTTCCTCCACATCTTTTGGAGTTGCAAACACCTCAAGCCACTTTGGCAAAAGGCGGCCCCGAGAGCCTCCAAATAGGAGGAGGTCACCTGCTCACTTCGACAGTACAGATGTGCATTTTCTTTACTACAATCCCAGATGTTCCAGTTCCTTGTCAAAGACTAATACACACAATGTTTGTAGCCATCCACTGGATGACGGCCCTGAACTGGCATTCCTCCTCTGTATCCTGGCCTCAGGTTCTGGCCAGAATGGAAATAATCAAGCTCTCTGAAGTCATCCACCACACCCTGTATGACACTATTCACCTCTTTGACAGGAAATGGGAGCACTGGGATGTCCCCTTCTGATCTCATATGTTTTGTCCACCACACCGTATGCAATATTTCATAGTTCAGTGTTAAAGTCGATGTTTCTGTATTGAAGCTACAATTGCGCTTACCTATAACATTTACGTACATTTCTTTTTATGTGTGTACCATTCTATATATGTCAATAAATCTTCCAATAAAAACCCTTTTCTAACGTACATGTGAACGCGCAGAGTTTTATACTCAAAGTTTCAGCGCACTTGTAGTGCAAAGTGGATTTGCCTTTAGTAAATAACCCACACAGTGCTCTAAAATTGGCCCCAATCAGGCCATTTTAGGGACTCCAAACAATTACTTCATGGTGCTGAAAAGGATGATTCTTTTTATCATAAATGCATTACATACATTAACAACAAAAACAATGTGTGTGTGTGTAGCAGACCCACAACATAATAGTTAGCTGAAGAAGAGATTGTCACCTCATGTATCAAATAAGTTACATTTGCACTATTGAAGAAAATGTCCAAAAAGAAAAAGGCCATTGGAGAACCTAGGAGGCAGCTAAAAGAAACACAAGCAGGAAATCAAATAAGATATTAGTTCATTTTAAATTAAAAATGTATTTGAAAAATGTTTTATACATTTGCTGGCATATCAATGGCCCCCCTACCCCCAAAGTATTTCAGATATTTTTGTCTGACTTTGCGGGCACTTTGGGGGGCCAGGACACAAGCTTCAAGTGCTGTCAGGGTTGCTTGATCTGGAAATTCGGCCTTAGGAATTTCCTTAGGAAATTGTGCAAAATGCAGCAGGTAAGCACTATATGGTTGAGTTCATATTCCGTCATGTGTATGGGTGTTAGAAATAGGCGGAACTGGCTGGCCATTATGCCGAAAGCATTCTCCACCACTCTTCTGGCTCTGGCCAGACGGTAGTTAAAAACCCTCTGGTCCGGGGTGAGGGACCTCATTGGAAATGGCCTCATGAGATGGCCACCTAGCCCTTCATCGAAGAAACAAAACTTTAAACGGTACAATTTGAAAGTATTCAGGCAGGCCCTTGCACTACATGCTTTGGTGAATTCATCCATAAATCTGACCACAAAAGAGGTAGGTATAGTGTGTATGGGTTTGGCAAAGTCAGCAGATCGAGGATTGGTATCGGTTGACTTAGCGGTTGGGGGGAGGGTTCCAAATGAGTTTGGCCCCCCAAAAAAGCCTCTTGCACTATGCATGAATTTAAGGACAAAAATAACATTTGTACACATTTTAGGGGGTGTTTAGGGTAAAGCACTACAATGGAGCTGACAAAATACATTGTTAAGTGACTAGGCTAGGTGTGTATGGGCCCAGGATAGCATGCTGGGGAGGTTAGTGAAGGCAAATATCCATGAAGGACAAAAAAGGAGCATTAAAAGTTTCCAGCATGCATGAGGACAAAGAGGACATTCACAGCATATTACAATCATATTAATTAGGGAATGATGAAAGAAATACAAAACATTAGCATACATTAAATACATAGAATGTGATGTTAAAGGATAAAACTTATCTTAACATAGTCCTTCTGCAGGACCTGAATAATGGCAGAACAGGTCTCTGGAATAATGATTCCCAGAGCCTAGGGGGAGATGCCTGTCGAGAACTTGATGTCCTGCAGACTTCTCCCCGTCACCAAGTACCGCAAGGTGGCGACTAGCCTTTGTTCTGGAGTGATGGCTTGCCGCATGCAGGTGTTCTGCTTGGTAATATAGGGGGACAGCAAAGCCAACAGACGGTGAAAAACGGGGTCCGTCATCCAATTCCTAAAATCATCAGGATTATTCTTCTGGATCTCCCTCAACAAAGGCATGTGCAAGAATTGGTCACACTGGAGCAACCAATTCTTGGTCCATGAACCACTTCTCCTCCTTTTCATGGACTGGGCTTGGGTCAAAGTAAGAACCCCAACACTAAGCCCTGCATAGCACAAACTCAATGACAAGTACATAAACGCAACATGGCTTCAAAGCGGTTTACTGGTCAGAACGAACTATCAGAACACACTGAAAATCAGAAAGGCCTGAGAACAGCGAGCTGAAATTCAGAAATGAGCGGACAAAAACGCACTGAAAAAACAGATACGAACTGACTGTACGCACTGAAAATCAGATACAAACCCACAAGCACAAACTGAAGAACAGTAATAAACTGAAAAGCACGAGGCTGAAAAGCGCGAATCATCTCTCACCAAACTTCTACTGTGAAAATAAATTAACTCAAGAAACACCGCGCTTGCTCTGTCAAAGCAGCTCACACAGAAAATAAGGAGATTTTGTAAACCGTATGTGTATAAATAGTGTAGCGCTAATATTAAATCACAAAAAAATATATAGAGGTCACAAAAAGCTTAATGTCCAATTCGTGCCACCACAAACTTAGGGAGTGGTGCCAAGAAGGATTTAGATAAATATCTATTCGCCTGAAAGAAATCTGGAGACCAGTGAAGGATCAGATTCTAATGGTAGTGTCTATGCACCCCATAGCTAAATTAAAAGAAGCAGTAAGCAAAGAAGGGACAAGGAAAATATACATATAACTATTTGGTTCACAACACCATATATTCTAGATAGTACTGGAATGTCCGTAAGTGTCTGTTTATGTAGAAACTGAAGATTATAAAAATCCAAAGTAGATGATGATGTCTCTACGTCACATAGGTTGAAAGAAGATGGTGTATGTATATTTTCCTTGTCCCTTCTTTGCTTACTGCTTCTTTTAATTTAGCTATGGGGTGCATAGACACTACCATTAGAATCTGATCCTTCACTGGTCTCCAGATTTCTTTCAGGCGAATAGATATTTATCTAAATCCTTCTTGGCACCACTCCCTAAGTTTGTGGTGGCACGAATTGGACATTAAGCTTTTTGTGACCTCTATATATTTTTTTGTGATTTAATATTAGCGCTACACTATTTATACACCAAACTTCTACTAACACGAGATTAGCAGAAGGAGCCCGAAGGGTGGCGCACTGGCTATTAAACTTCCTTTTTCTAGTCCCATCATACGTGTTGTACGTTAGCACGTTCTTGCCGATCGGAATTTCCAATAACATTTGTGCAACCGTGTGTATGCAAAACAAGTTTCAGTCAACATCCATCGGAAATAAATCCATGCTTTGGTTGTCAGAAATTCTGATCGTCTGTACACGGCATTATGTGTTGGATATGTGCCTTTTGGTGTGCGGGGTCACAATATGAAATTAACTAAGTGAGCATCCTGATAAGCTTCATGAAGTGTCAATGGGACTGTACTATAATATTAGTACCATTACTTTGTTTTGTATTTTAGCTTGCTGGTCATGCTGTGTCACGTTGTTTGGATCTTTTACAGTGAGGGGAAAAAGTATTTGATGCCCTGCTGATTTTGTACGTTTGCCCACTGCCAAAGAAATGATCAGTCTATAATTTTAATGGTAGGTTTATTTTAACAATGAGAGACAGAATAACAACAAAAAAAAATCCAGAAAAACGCATTTAAAAATGATAAATAGTTAAGTGAAATAAGTATTTGACCCCTTCGCAAAACATAAGTGAAATAAGTATTTGACCCCTTTGCAAAACATGACTTAGTATTTGGTGGAAAAACCCTTGTGGGCAATCACAGAGGTCAGACGTTTCTTGTAGTTGACCACCAGGATTTTGTCCCACTCCTCTTTGCAGATCCTGCAGTCATTAAGGTTTTGAGGCTGACGTTTGGTAACTTGAACCTTCAGCTCCCTTCACATATTTTCTATGGGATTAAGATCTGGAGACTGGCTAGGCCCCTCCAGGTCCTTAATGTGCCTTTCCTTTGTTGCCTTGGCTGTGTGTTTTGGGTCATTGTCATGCTGGAATACCCCTTTATGACCTATTTTCAATGCCCTGGCTGAGGGAAGGAGGTTCTCACCCAAGATTTGATGGTACATGGCCCCATCCATAGTCCCTTTGATGCAGTGAAGTTGTCCTGTCCCCTTAGCAGAAAAACAACCCCAAAGCATAATGTTTCCACCTCCATGTTTGACGGTGGGGATGGTGTTCTTGGTGTCATCATTCCATCAGCATTCCTCCTCCTCCAAACACAGCGAGTTGAGTTGATGCCAAAGAGCTCGACTTTGGCCTCATCTGACCACAACACTTTCACCCAGTTCTCCTCTGAGTCATTCAGCTGTTCATTAGCAAACTTCAGACAGGCCTGTACATGTGCTTTGTTGAGCAGGGGGGCCTTGAGGGCACTGCAGCATTTCAGTCCTTCACTGTGTAGTGTATTACCTTTTGTTTTCTTGGTGACTATGGTCCCAGCTGCCTTGAGATCATTGACACGAAACTACCGTGTAGTTCTGGGCTGATTCTTCACCATTCCCATGATCATTGAAACTCCATGAGGTGAGCTCTTGTATGGAGCCTCAGACCAAGGGAGAGTGACAGTTATTTTGTGTTTCTTCCATTTGCGAATAATCGCACCAACTGTTGTCACCCTTTCACCAATCTGCTTGGCGATGGTCTTGTAGCCCTTTCCAGCCTTGTGTAGGTCTACATTCTTGTCCTTGACATCCTTGGACATCTCTTTGGTCTTGGCCATGGTGGAGAGATTGGAATCTGATTGATTGATTGCTTTTGCTCCTAATCTCAGCCTGTTACCTGCATAAAAGACACGTGGGAACCAGAAATCTTGCTGATTGATAGGGATCAAACACTTATTTCACTCATTAAAATGAAAATCAATTTATAACTTTTAAAAAAGAAATTTCTGGATATTTTTGTTGTTTTTCTGCCTCTTACTGTTGAAATAAACCTCCCTTTAAAATTATAGACTAATCATTTTTTGTCAGTGAGCAATTGTACAAAATCAGCAGGGGATCAAACACTTTTTTCCCTGTCTGTAGTTCATGCTAGCTATGTAAGTGGAGGTGACCATAAGTCTGCATTTTTGGATATGTACACTGAGATATTATATCTCTACATTATTTTATTATGGATTATTACCTTATGCTGCCATATGCGATTGGTCCATCTTCGTCTCCCGGTGCCTGACCAGGGAGCTTTCTGATGTGTCATCTGTGCAAAGGCATAAAAGTGCAGTTGATATACAGTATTTATTTGACCCGAGCCATAACATACTTGCGCATTTGCACTATATAATTATGCTTTTTGTTTTGTTTTTTATAGTTATCACTGCAACCTTCTTCATGAGTCCAGATGAAGCTTGAATGAGAAACGTGTTGACCCTCAAGGAACATACATACACTCTCAATATTTGACAATTAACCATTGTAGTGGATGATATTGTATTCTTTATGATACCAGATAGCTAATTGCCTGCACGCATAGCAAAAATTATGTTGGTCTGTTTTTACTAAGTTGTCTTGGCAAAGTTTAAATACTATATGAAATAAAATGTTTTTTTTTTTATAAATCTGTTCGTGGCCCTTGTTATGCCACTAAAGAGATTTATTAGCTGTGGTTCATCACACCAGTTACAGTATCCCTAATCACCGCCACACCAGTTACAGTGTCCCTGATCACCACCACATCAGCTACAGTATCCCAAATCACTGTCACACTGGTTACAATATCCCTGATCACCACCACACCAGTTATAGTATGCCTAATCACCGCCACACCAGTTATAGTATCCTTGATCACCGCCACATGCATTATGATATCCCTAATCTCCGCCACACCAGTTATAGTATCTTTGATCACCGCCACAGCAGTACAATTTCCATAATCACTGCCACATCAATTATGGTATCCCTAATCGCCGCCACACCAGTTACAGTATCCTCGATCACCACCACAGCAGTTACATTGTCCCTGGTTACCGCCATACCAGTTACAGTGTCCCCAATCACCACCACACCAATTAGTGTCTCTGATCTCTGCCACAGCAGTCACAGTGTCTCTGATCACTGCCACAGCAGTCAGTGTGACACATGTACAATGCTCTCTTGGACCCCGCACAAGCCCTTGGACCCCGCACAAGCAACTGCATTCATTTGAATGGGTCACGATTGGCATGTATACAGGGGGGTAGAATTCCTGCCACAGCTCTGCAGCTATAGGGGGGAGCGGTTGAGGGGTGGTAAAACCGTGCCTCAACACTGAGGTTTTACCATCCACCAGCATCTCATGAGAATGAGCCCTAATAGAGCAGCCAGTCACAGTACTCCAATCACCACCACACCAGCCATAGTGTCAACATACCAGTGTAGCTAGAATCATTGTTCCCGATTGCCTGTTTATTGACCACATTTCTGCCTGTTCCATGAGAATATCCTTTACCCATATGCTGACCATGTCTCTGCCTGTGCCTGATTTGACCTATCTGCACATCCAACTGACTATGTTCCTGTGAAACACAAGTCCCAGCCACCCCCTGTGGGCAACCGCACTCTGGCAACCAAAGAAACTATTTTCTTCTTCCTTTCTTCAGCCTCCTTTACTTCTTGCCCATGGCATTCCTGGGGGCAGTCACATACAACTAGGCTAGGCTTGCTTGGCTTATAGGAACTAGGACTTCTATAGGTGAAGATACACTAAGCTACATTCCCTGACCACTCATATAGAAACACCCATTACAGTACATTGATACATTTGATACAGTTGGGCGATTTGTGTGATACACAAGATACAATGAATTCCATTCACAAAGTGGTATCTTACCACATCCAAGTGTGTGGTAAGATACCACAAAGCATTTTTCCCCAAAAATGTTTGTCATTCCCTAAAAAAATGCTACTAAATGCTGCATGCACTATTTTATGAAGTTACTACGGTGGATGGGGGGTGGAGGCACAGGAGGACACTGTGCTGTGTTTTTTTGTGGATTGATGGTTTTTATTTGTATTAAAGGGTGTTCCCACCCCCTTTCTTTACCTGGGGATCTTTGATTTCTTCCATGTTATCCAGGTAGATCTCAACCTCTGAAAGGTTTCCTACCCCTGTTGTAGACTCTATAACTTTCACACAGACAAAATAATATACACTGATTTGGGGTTTTTACCCAAAAATGTAGCACTATATATGTTGGCCTAAATGTATGAAGAAAAATTACTTGTTTGCCAAATTTTATAACAGAAACTAAGAAAATTTTTGGTAATTTTCGTTTATTTAGTAAAAGATAAAAAATCCAGTGGTGATTAAATACCACCATAAGAAAGCTCTATCTGTCCCCAAATTACAAAAAAAATGTCATTTGGGTACAGTGTTGCATGACTGAGTAATTGACATTCAAAGTGTGACAGATCTGAAAATGTAAAAATGGGCTGGGCAGGAAGGGGGTGAAATTGTCAGTTATTGAGGTGGTTAACTGCTTGCTGACCGTATAACTTACATATATGGCGGTGATCCTGAACTTCCGGGTCTGGGGCGCACATCAAGTCCATGGTACCCGCAGATCAGCTCCCGCTGTGTATAATCACAGCGGGAGCTGATCTGCGGGTACCACGGGCTCAATGTCCGCCGGCATCCATCGATCATTAGGCAAAGAGCCAGAACAGTGATCTGCCTATGTAAACAAGGCAGATCGTCGTTCTGTCACTAGGGAGGGCTTTCATCCTGTGTTCCTGCAAAGTAGGAGCATGGATTAATGCCTTCCCCTTGTAAAAGCACACGCTACTCAAGCACTGGCTAGGCACACACTTAACCCTTTGATTGCCCCCGATGTTAACCCTTTACCAGCCAGTGTCATTAGTACAGTGACAGTGCATATTTTTTAGTACTGGTCACTGTGATAGTGTCACTGGTCCCCAAAAAGTGTCAAAAGTGTCAGCTAGTGTCCAATTTGTCTGCTGCAATATCACAGTTCCACTATAAGTCACTGATCGCTGCCATTACTAGTAAAAAATAAATAAAAATGTCAAAAACATATCCCATTGTTATTAGACGCTATAACGTTTGCACAAACCAATCAATATACGCTTATTTGCATTTTTTTTTACCAAAAATATGTAGCAGAATACATATTGGTCTAAATTGATGATGAAATAAAATTTTTTACATTTTTTTATTGGATATGTTTTATAGCAGAAAGTAAAAAAATGTTTTTGTTTTCAAAATTGTCAGGGTTTTTTGTCTATAGAACAAAAAATAAAAGCCCAAGAGGTGATAAAATACCACGCCAAGAAAGCTCTTTTTGTAGGAAAAAAAGGACATACATTTTATTTGGTTACAGCGTCGCACGACTGCGCAATTATCAGTTAAATTAATGCAGTGCCGTATCGCAAAGAACAGTCTGGTCATGAAGGGGGCTAAATCTTCCGGAGGTAAAGTGGTTAAAGTGGTTGTTTGTGTTGGTTCTTTCCCCTCTACATAAATGCAATTTATTTGCAACACTTCATTATTACCTGAAAAGAAGAAACTGTAAACTGAGTGCTAATACATAAATAAACCAATTTACACTCCGTTTTAAAAATGCTGCTCCGTAATCACACACATACAACAAACAAAGTTGCCATCATTTAATCATTTGTGATTAAAATAGTACAAATTTCAAGTATCCAACAGCACAGTAAACTTGTTCAATATAAAGTTTAGTAAAATCACTTGAAAAGAAGAAGAATGTTATGGCTTAATAATATTAAATATGAGATGATATTTACATATTTTTAAGTCATTTAAATTATATTTCTTAGACTAAAAACTGCAATATACTGGAAAAAAAAACTGTCACTTGGAAAAAAACATCAAAATATTTTAACAGCTGTGCACTACTTCTTTTATGGAGACAGTATTAGTAGTCTGATTTCATTGAAGACAAAAAAGAGAGCTAGAATTGTTTTCTGTATTGAAATTACAGTCAGTAAAACAGCAGGAATGAGTGTGTGCTGCATTGTACTCCCCTATAGGCAGTAATGGAGATGACAGGACACTGATAAGTGAATGTTATTGTTGAGTGAAACAGGAATTAACAAGGTTATTAATGTTCATTTTCATGTCGTAACTACCTAAAGTTACCTATAGATATCAATAGATTATCATGCAATTTCACTGATCTCAAACTATAGTAGCTAGACTGGCCACATAAGTGTACAGTAATGCCCCGTACACACGGTCGGATTTTCCGATGGACAATGTCCGATCGGAGCGTGTTGTCGGAAATTCCGACCGTGTGTGGGCGCCATCGGACATTTTCCATCGGATTTTCCGACACACAAAGTTGGACAGCAGGAGATAAAATTTTCCGACAACAAAATCCGATCGCGTCAATTCCGACCGTGTGTGGCCTGTTCCGACGCACAAAGTGCCACGCATGCTCAGAAGAAATTCCGACACGGGACAGCTCGTTCTGGTAAACTTAGCGTTCGTAATGGATAAAGCACTTTCATCACGCTGCAATGTAAAAAATGGTTTAATACAGCGCACTCTCTTCTTCTTTATAATGTGACCAGAATTAAGTCGTTTTGATGCTCATATTCACACACACTTCTCACAAACTTCTTTCGTTACTATTTATCGGGATTCCCTCAATATATTTTGATTTCTCACATCTGACAACATATTTTTTTTTTTTTTTTTTACTTTAATGTAGAATCTTTTTTTGTGTTTCTCTTTTTTTTTTTTTTTTTTGTTGATTTTGATTTGTACTCCCGAAAATGTTTGTGTGTTTTTTGTGACAAGTTCCCACAACACCATTGATATGTTGTTCTATTTAATCTGTAGGAGGAGATTGTTTGGTGTTGTTGTCCCTTGTTAATTTCACATTGTACTTTAGAAATGTACCTGAATACTCACCAACAAACTGTCCTTTTTGGATGAAAACACACACAGGAGAGTAGAATTTACCTAAAAATATTTTATTAAGGGGGTCACAACTATAAAAAAACAAAGAGGGAGGCAACGCTGGAGAAACTGCAGAAGTGGGCGAAGCCTTGGACCCCCAGGGCAGACATCAATTATTTAAAAGCAAAATTGGTGGCCTGAGGAGTCCTTATCTAAGGGAGGGCAGTCTGGTCCAGAAGTCCCAGAGATCCGGAAAGCAGCAGATGACATCTGTGTCCCCAGGCTGTGGTCATACGAGAGACTGCATCTTCTGTCAGACCAGACTGAACCCAGGGCAATCACTCTCAGGTCTTCTTTCCACGCTTCCTTCCAGCCTTTGGCTGTGGTGGTGGAGTTGTGGCAGCAGGAGGAGGAGGAGGAGTAGGAGGATCGTCCCTCTCCATGACATCCGTCTTGTGTGTCAGTTCCCCACTCTCCCCCTTCCGAAGGACTTTATAAATCAGGTCCTCAGAAATCTTGTGTTGGCCCTCCTGCATGCCCAGCAATTTGGTGGCAGCCATGCAGGCAAAGGCCTCTGCAGGACTGGGGAAGGCTCTGAGGGACGCCGAAGCCTCCTGGATCAGCCTGTACGCTGAATCCTGCACAGGACTGGGAGTGGCCTTCCTGGCCCTTTTATATGGCAGGCGAAGGGGAGGGACCTGAGACTCAGTCAGGCTGCGACTTGTCCCTGGCTTCTCTTGGCTGACACTTAGCCCCGCCTCCTCCTGGCTGCCACTAATCCCCGCCTCCTCCTGGCTGCCACTAATAATCCCCGCCTCCTCCTGACTGCCACATTCCACAGCCTCCTCCTGGCTGAGGTCTTCCTGTGTATGAAAAAGGGACATAGTTTTAGTATTGTTTTCATCAATCACACACAATTTTCACCTCCTGACTGCTGCAAATTCAATGTTAACAAATATAACAGACTATCCTTCTGAGCTCAGCATCTTGCATTCTTGTCCCAATTATTTTTGCCCACTACTGTCTATTGATATGTAAAACACTTTATGAAATCAGCAATTAGTGATCAATAATAACATCTAGTAAACATCATTTATTTATTGCCCAGAAATCTGTAGAAGTATGCTCTACCTGACTCTAGCTGGGCTCCTCCACTTCTTCCTGGCTGGAAGGCACAGGTTGGACATCGGAAGCCTCAGCTGGTATGGAAGGAAGTGTGGAAGGAAGAGTAGAGAGGGATTCCCTGACTTCAGTGTGGTCTGACAGAAATCGCAGTCTCTCATAGTACCACAGCCTGGGGACATAAATGTCATCTGCTGCAGCTCCGGACCTCTGGGAATCTGTGACCTTCTTGCGCTCCCTAAGATAAGTGCTCCTCAGGCCCCCAATTTTAGCTTTTAAATAAGGGATGGTTGCTGTGTGGACCACCGGCTTCACCAACTCCAGCAGTTTCTCCAGCGCTGCCTGCCTCTTTTGTTTGTGATTATAGTGGGGGTGTCTCACTTGCCACAGACAGGGCAGCTCCCTGTACTTGTCTATGAACAGGGGCAGGAAATTGTGGTCGTTGAACCCATCCATTTTCTCTGCAAGACACAACACAAGACAAACCCTAAGGTCAGGCCAAACTCCCCTAATCTTGTTACAATATAGGCTTCAATTTCGAAGCAGTATAGGCCCAAGTTTAGATCCTACCTTCGTTAGCACGATCGGCGTCTCCGATGCTCCTTCCTCCGCTCACAGATCGTACGTAAGACGCGCGCGTTACGATTTATACACACTGCGCATTCGTATAACTCCGCCCGCCCCTGACGTTCTTTCTATTCTATTCCCCGCCCCTTTTCGTTCAGCGCAGTGGAGGAAGAGCACATGGCGGAGAGACAGCAGGATAGTGCTAAGTACAGCAACGAGGAGGAGGAGGAAAGGCTGGAGCCTGAAACGTCCCGATCCAGAAGGAGATTGAAGGACTCAAATATGTCCTTTGGGGAGATGTTGGAAATGGTGGACATCCTGAAGAAGGCCGACTATGATGGAAAGTATGGGCCTTACCCCAACCACAATGTCCGAAAGGCCAAGATCATGGCGAATGTGGTCAGGAGTCTGCAACGGAAATTCGGGGTACGACGATCGAAAGATCAGCTCAGGAAGCGGTGGTCGGACCTGAAATTACGAGAACATGAGCAGTACAGAAAGATCCGGAGAGTGCTGCAAAAAAGTAAGTAGTTGTGCTGTGTTCCTATTGTTCTTGTGTTTATTACGTTCGTGCTGCTCCATGTGCTTTTAGGAACTGTTGTACAGCTTAAAATGGCAACTTTCATGTTCATGGGCACATTATTCGTTCGGATCACACATTTTTCGTTGCAAATATAAAATACCATTGTTTAGCCCATATGCATTTGGCCACCATTTTGAGGCCCTATACTTGTCTTCAAAGAATTGGGTTGTGTAGATGGCTTTGTTACTAGAATGAAATGCAAACTGGATTGTGTGTAAGGAGAGGACACTGAGCAGCTGTTTTTACATCTGGACACTGGAGCACTAGTGTGGGACCCCAGAACACCCTTTTTATTAGGGGGCCACACAGGTGCTCCAGTGTATACTATAGGGGGGTCTCCATCTGTGAAGCTTGTACTAAACAGGTAAAGTATTGCAGCTTGACAAAGGGCACTAAAAAAGCTACATCTTGGAACTCTGCCAAAATAGATCATTGTACCCCACTTCCAAGCAATGTTTCATCTTTATAGTTCTGCCATCAAATATCTGTGTGCTAATTATACCATTTTTGCTTTACATAGGGGAGAAAAGACTCAGAGGACACCCCTCATCTGAGGAGACCAGAGCCCCCCCCCCTCTGGAAGAAGGGAAAATCCCCCCAACACAAGATGAGCAGGAGGAGGAAGACGTGGTGGAAGTAGTTACCACAACAGGTGAGTGTCTGCGACCACAGGCTCAGATAAGAGATGGATGCCGGCATTTTTTTGAGACCTAATTTATTTTGGGTTTCCTTTCTTTTTAGGTGATCGTGAGGTTGTGGATGAAGATCCTTTCACATCCGAAAGTGCCCAGATCCTGATCGGGGAGATCATGGGGTGTAATTTACAATTGGAAAACATCAAACAAAACATCAATGATGTTATTCCAAAATATAAAAACATCATTGATGTTTTGGGGCGAGTTTAAAGCCCCTCAAAATCACTTTCTTCTTTTGTGTGCTACAATGTGCGAAATGTTTTTGTGATTTTTTCCAAAAGCCAAAATTGGAGGATGCACACAGTGTGCCAACATGTGCTATCTGCCATCACAGGAGATCAATGGACGCGTTTTGGGGGTGCAACCCCTTCCTCAATAATAAAGTAGCGGTGAGGAAGGGCTTTCTCCCCAAAACACATCCCTTGATCCCCCCTGATGGCAGATAGCACATGTTGACATTGTGAAATTTGTGTGCATGTTCCAAATTTGGCTTTTCCAGGGGTGATTTCCCCCCATCTGAACGCTATATCAAACACAGTTCCTAAATACTCATGTCTGATATTGCCTTCAAGTTCTACCAAATGTGAACTTTGTAAGATCAAGATTTGTGTCTTTCTTGTGGGTTTTACACAGGCCTGTTTTCTATAAAATGCACATTTTGATTTTGGATAATGACACCACAAAAATTGTTATACAACAAACATGTCGGTTTGTCAGAAAAACCTTTAGTAAATGCACATGTGATTGTGCAGGTATTAAAAAGATTGTTCATCAAGAATGTGTGGATTATTGTCTCAACGCTACAACACTTTTGGGGTGATGTAATTGTTGTTTGATGAGAAAATGGGGGTAATTTCCAAATCCACTTTGCACTACAAGTGCAGTTTCAGTGCAGTTGCAAGTGCACTTGTAGTGAAAAGTGTCTTTGCATTTAGTAAATAACAGCCAACAGTGCATTGTATAAGGTTACACAATCACGACATTTTCTGCACTCCACACATTTCTGTCAGGGTCAGCTAAAACAAACACAAGCAGTAAATGTCCACAAAGAAGAGCCTGGGGGGAGATGCCTGTCGAGAACTTGAGGTCCTGCAGGCTTCTCCCTGTGGCCAAATACCGCAAGGTAGCGACCAACCTCTGCTCCGGAGTGATGGCTTGCCTCATGCAGGTATCCTGCCTGCTGATATAGGGGGTCAGCGAAGCCAACAAACGGTGAAATACGGGGCCCATCATCCTGAGAAAGATCCTGAAATCATCAGGATTATTCTCACGGATCTCACGGAGCAAAGGCATATGACAGAACTGGTCACGCTGAAGCAAACAATTCTTGGTCCATTAACTCCTCCCCACCCTGGTCATGGACTGGACTTGTGTCAAGGTCAGGACCCCAACACCAAGCCCCCGCACAGCACGAACTGTACGAGGAGTACGCATACGAAACATGGCTAGAAAACGGTCGGCTGCTCAGAACGAAGTAACAGAACGCACTGAAGAACAGCAAGGCCTGTGAAGAGCGACCTGAAAAACAGCAACGAGCGGACAAGATCGCACAGAAAACTCCGATACGAACTGACTGCACGCACTGAAGAGCAGATACAAACCCACAAGCACAAACTGAACGGCAGAAAACGATCTGAAAGCCACGAGTCTGAAAAAGCGCGAATCGTCTCTCACCAAACTTTTACTAACACGAGATTAACAAAAGGAGCCCAAAGGGTGCCGCGCTTGGTTCTGAACCGGCCTTTTCTAGTCTCGTCGTACGTGATTGACGTCACCGCGTTCTTGGCGATCGGAAAATCCGACAACTTTGTGCGACCGTGTGTAGGCAAAACAAGTTTGAGCCAACATCCGTAGGAAAAAATCAGAGGATTTTGTTGTCGGAATGTCCGATCAATGTCCGACCGTGTGTACGGGGCATATCTGTGCAATCTCCTTTAGATTAACCAACAACAATGCAGAGCCAACTGAAAATGTAGTTAAATTTATATTCAATCAGATAGACCCTTAGTTATTAGCAAATATAAAGGTGATTGTACCAAATTATATTGCCAACTTGTAAATACCTTTAGATCCTGGAAAATAACCCTCCCTAATGCCGCGTACACCCGATCAGAAATGCCTCCAGCAAAACTCAGATGAGAGCTTTTTGTTGGAAAATGCGCAAGTGTGTATGCTCCATCAGTCTTTTGCTGATGGAATTTCAGCCAGCAAAAGATTGAGAGCATGTTCTCTATTTTTCGGCCGGGAAAAGTTCCTATCCGAAAATGCGATCGTCTGTATGCAATTCGGACGTGCAAAAAAACACGCATGCTCAGAATCAAGTACGAGACGGAAGCGCTCGTTCTGGTAAAACGAGCGTTCATAATGGAGATAGCACATTCGTCACACTGTAAATTTTTGAATCTTTTATTGCAGCGCATTCTTTTGTTCTTTATAATGCTAGAAGAATGAATTTGTTTTGCTGCTGATATTCACACAGAGTTCTCACAAACGTATTTTTTTATTATTTCTCGTGATCTCCTGAATAATCTTTTTTGTTTTTAAAGCCAGAACTCCATAATAATGTTTAGAATTATTTTTTATAGTCATCTTTTTTTATTTTAATCAAGATCTTGATTATTTTTAAATTGTTTTCTAGTGATCTCCATAATTTTTTTTTGTGTGTGTGTCAAGTTTCCACAATAAAATTATTATCTTGTATTTTTAAAGCTCAAGGAGGTTGATTGTTGTCCCTTGTTAATTTGAAATTGTATTTTGGAAATGTACCTGCCTACTCACAAACAAACTATCCTTTTTGAAGAAAAACACATAGGCAAGTATTTTCATATAAACAAATCTACATGTATTCTGGCTGATAACAAAATAAAGAGGAAGGCAATGCTGTAGAAACTGTTTGAATTTGTGAAGCCTTTGTACCCCAGGGCACACATCAACTCTTTGTAACTAAAAATTGGTAGCATGAAAAGTCCATATAATAGGGAGCACAATCTGGTCCAGGACTCCCAGAGATCATGAACAGCAGCAGATGACATATATGTCCCCAAGCTGTGGTACTAATACAGCCTGCATCTTCTGTCAGACCAGACTGAACCCAGGGCCATCACTTTCTTGTCTTCCCTCCAGCCTTCCCTCCACGCTTCCCTGCAGCCTTCCCTGCAGCCTTCCTTGGAGGCTGTGGCTCTGGAGGTGGACTTGTGGCAGGAGGAGGAGGAGGAGGATAGCGAGTGCACATAATTGCATGGTCTCACTAATTTGGCCCCTCAACCCCTTCTGAAAGGTCTGAAAAATAAGATTCTTACACATGAAGCGTTGGCCCTCCTCCATTTGCTGCAATTTTGCAGCTACAGTGGGGACGGAAAGTATTCAGACCCCCTTAAATTTTTCACTCTTTGTTATATTGCAGCTATTTGCTAAAATCTTTTAAGTTAATTTTTTTCCTCATTAATGTACACACAGCACCCCATATTGACAGAAAAACACAGAATTGTTGACATTTTTGCAGATTTATTCAAAAAGAAAAACTTAAATGTCACATGGTCCTAAGTATTCAGACCCTTTGCTGTGACACTCATATATTTAACTCAGGTGCTGTCCATTTCTTCTGATCATCCTTGAGATGGTTCTACACCTTCATTTGAGTCCAGCTGTGTTTGATTATACTCATTGGACTTGATTAGGAAAGCCACACACCTGTCTTTATAAGACCTTACAGCTCACAGTGCATGTCAGAGCAAATGAGAATCATGAGGTCAAAGGAACTGCCTGAAGAGCTCCGAGACAGAATTATGGCAAGGCACAGATCTGGCCAAGGTTACAAAAACATTTCTGCTGCACTTAAGGTTCCTAAGAGCACAGTGGCCTCCATAATCCTTAAATGGAAGACATTTGAGACGACCAGAACCCTTCCTAGAGATGGCCGTCCAGCCAAACTGAGCTATTGGCAGAGAAGAGTCTTGGTAAGAGAGGTAAAGAAGAACCCAAAGATCACTGTGGCTGAGCTCCAGAGATGCAGTCGGGAGATGGGAGAAAGTTGTAGAAAGTCAACCATCACTGCAGCCCTCCACCAGTTGGGGCTTTATGGCAGAGTGGCCCGACAGAAGCCTCTCCTCAGTGCAAGACACATGAAAGCCCGCATGGAGTTTGCTAAAAAACACCTGAAGGACTCCAAGATGGTGGGAAATAAGATTCTCTGGTCTGAGGAAACCAAAATAGAACTTTTTGGCCTTAATTCTAAGCGGTATGTGTGGAGAAAACCAGGCACTGCTCATCACCTGTTCAATACAGTCCCAACAGTGAAGCATGGTGGTGGCAGCATCATGCTGTGGGGGTGTTTTTCAGCTGCAGGGACAGGACGACTGGTTGCAATCGAGGGAAAGATGAATGCTGCCAAGTACAGGGATATCCTGGACAAAAACCTTCTCCAGAGTGCACAGGACCTCAGACTGGGCCAAAGGTTTACCTTCCAACAAGAGAATGACCCTAAGCACACAGCTAAAATAACGAAGTGGCTTCACAACAACTCTGTGACTGTTCTTGAATGGCCCAGCCAGAGCCCTGACTTAAACCCAATTGAGAATCTCTGGAGAGACCTAAAAATGGGTCCACCAACGTTTACCATCCAACCTGACAGAACTGGAGAGGATCTGTAAGGAGGAATAGCAGAGGATCCCCAAATCCAGGTGTGAAAAACATGTTGCATCTTTCCCAAAAAAGACTGTATGAGATCAAAAGGGTGCTTCTACTAAATACTGAGCAAAGGGTCTGAATACTTAGGACCATGCGATATTTCAGTTTTTCTTTTTTAATAAATCTGCAAAAATGTTAACAATTCTGTGTTTTTCTGTCAATATGGGGTGCTGTGTGTACATTAATGAGGAAAAAAAATGAACTTAAATGATTTTAGCAAATGGCTGCAATATAACAAAGAGTGAAAAATTTAATCCGAATACTCTGAATGATGAATACTGAAAGTCTGAATACTTTCTGTCCCCACTGTACACCCATAGGCCTCTTCAGCATTGGGGGGTGTTTTCAGGGCCGCATTAGCATCCTTAATGAGGCCCAGTGCTGCCTCCTCCACGTTACTCCCCTTCCTGGCCCTTTTTGTTGTAAGGCGGAGGGGAGGCACCTGGGAATGGGTGAGGCTACTGCACCTGGCCACCTCCTAGCTGACACTTACCCCTGCCTCCTCCTGGCTGACACTTACCCCCACCTCCTCCTGGCTGCCACATTCCAGGGCCTGGTCCTGGCTGAGGTCTTCCTGTGTATGAAAAAGGGACATAGTTTTAGTTTTTGGTTCATCAATCAAACACAATTCTCAGCTCATGACTGTTGCAAATTGAATGTTAATAAATAGAAAAGACTATCATTCTGAGCCCAGCATTTTTCAATCTTGTCCCAATCATTTTTGGCCCCTACTGTCTATTGATATGTAAAACACTTTTTGTTCAATCATTCATTTGTTATCAATAATAACATCTAGTTAACAACAATAATTTTCGGACAATAAATATGTTAAAAAATACTATACCTGGCTCCAGCTGGGCTCCTTAACTTCTTCCAGGATGGAAGGCCCAGGTTGGTCCTCAGAAGCCTCAGCTGGGGTTGAGGGAAGGGTGGATGGAAGTGTAGAAAGTGATTTCCTGGCTTCAATCCGGTCTTCCAGAAACCGCATCCTGTTGTAGTACCACAGACTGGGTAAATACACATCCTTTGCTGCTCTTTCCTATACGTGCTTCTCAAGCTACCAATTTTCTTATCCACAAACTCAATGTGTCGAGTTTCTTCAGCAAAGCCTTCCTAGCTGGTTTATCTCATTATAAGGGTTTTTTAACCTCCCACAAATTTCTCATATCCCTGTATCTGTCTATGTACTGGCCCATGAATTCAGGGTCTTTGAATTTTTTAAAATTTGCTGTAAGACAAAACACAAAACAAAAACACTAATATCAGGCTAAACTCTCCTAATCTTATTCAAATATAGGCCTCAATCTCGAATCAGTATAGGCCACTGATGTCCCAAGTTAAAATATTACCTTCGTTATAATGTTCAGTGCTTCCTCCACTCACAGATTGTACGCACGACACACGTGTTAGCTTTATATACACTGCGCATGCGTGAAACTCTGCCCACGTCGCCTGCCCATTAAGTTCTTTCTCATATATTCCCCTCCCCTTCTCTTTTGTTGCAGTGGGAGAGGAACATGGCGGAGACACAGCAGGTGTGTAATAGCAGTAACGAGGAGGAAAGTCCGAAACGTTCCGATCCCGCAGGAGATTTAAGGCCTCAAATATGGCCTTTATAGAGATGGTGGAGATGGTGGACATCTTGAAGAGGGCCGACTATGACGGGAAGTATGGACCGTACCTAAACCCAAATGTGAGAAAGGCCAAGATTATGACTAAAGTTGTGAAGAGTCTGCACAGGAATTTTGGGGTACGACAATTCAAGGAGCAATTGAGGAAACACTGGTCAGATCTGAAATTGAGGGAGCAGGATCAGTACAGAAGGATCAAGAAAGTGCTTCTAAAAAGTACTTGTCGTGTGTTCCTATTATTAGTATTACCTGCATGCTGCTCCATGTGCTTTTCTTTACTGTTGTACAGTTTAAAATGGCTACTTTCATGTTCATGGGCACAGTAATCGGTCGTAGGAAATATCGTTCATTTGTCAACTAAATACTGTTGTTGTTTGCCAACTAAATACTGATGTTTTGGGCAGATACAGGGTTAACTACATTTGGTCATGCTAATTTGTATTAAAAGAAGTTTAGGACACTGTTGTCTAGATGTGTTTGAAAATAGAAAGAATTGCAAAATTGATTCAGTGTAATGTAAGGAGAGGACATTCAGCAGCTGTTTACACATCTGGACTCAGGAGCACTAGTGTGGGACACAAGAACAAACATTTTAGGGTGTCCCAAACAGGTACTCCAGTGGATACTTGGGGTGTCTCAATGTGTTAAACTTGTCCAAAAAAGGTAAGTATTCCAGATTTGGTAAGTGAAAAAATCGTGTCTTCAGCTTGGAACTTTGCCACAACAGACAATTGTACCCTACTTCCAAGCAATGTTTCATATTCCTATTTCTGGCCTCAAATATCTGTGTGCTAAGTATACCTTTTGTTTCATTCTCATAGGGGAGAAAAGACTCCGGACGTCTGAGGACACCAGGAAACCCCCACCTCCTGAAGAAGGGGAACAGAGGACACCACCAACCTGAGGATGTGGAGGAAGGAGAGGTGGTTGAGATTGTCACCACAACAGGTGAGTGTCTGATACCACAGATTCAGGTAATAGATGTATGCCTGCATATTTATAATACATGGTGTGTATTTTTTCTTTTTGGTGATGTGTATGTTATGGAAGAACAATCTCCTCATTTCACGATTGACAGTGCACAAATGTTAATCCAGGACATAATGTTTTGTAGTCAGGATTTAGACATCATAAAGCAAACAAATGACAGAACAAAAACTGAAGAACATGATTGATGTACTAGGAAGAATCTAAAGAACAACAAAATGACACCATTTTCTATATTTGGGGACCATTTTTTTCAATTTTTTTCAAATTTCAGGCCCAACTGAGGAAACATAATTCTGAGTATTTCTCTTCAAAAAGTTGTGAAATATGCAGCATGCTAGAACTATGTGGTTCAGTTTTTACTCTGCCATATTTATTGCTGTAAGAAATAGGCGGAACCAGCTGGCTATTATACCAAAGACATTCTCCATGACTCTTCTGGCTCTGGCCAGCTGGTAATTAAAAACCCTCTTCTCCGGGGCGAGGGTCCTCTGATGAGGAATGGCCTCATCAGGTGATCACCCAGACCAAATGCTTTATCAGCGATAAAAACAAATGGGAGTCCTTCCACATTCTTTTCCACAGGTGGCAATCCCAAGCCACCACTCTGGAGACGTCCGTAGAAGTCGGTCTGGGCAAAGACTCCACCATCTGACATCCGTCCATTCTTCCCAACATCCACATTGAGAAACTCGTATGTCACCGACACCACCGCCATCAACACAATGACCCCGAATGGGGTGGTGGGACAATGTGGACGTGCTTCCCATCGATTGCCCCTCTGCAGTTGGAAAGTCCCAACAATGAGCAAATTGGGAAGCCCCCCTCCTCAACGACACCTCAGCCTCAGAGGACCACCAGGATTGAGGGGAAAACATCTATGGAAATCACGGAGGAGGACAGGGGCTTGTATGTCCAAGGCTGAGACCCAAGAGCATTCCTCCGGATCATACCCTTTCCAATGCACCAGGTACTGTTTGCGCCCACAGAACCTATGGAAGTCAACAATGGACTGTACTTCATACTCCTCATGGTTATCAAACTGTACAGGGTGAGGACATGGCACTGAGGTGGTAAAGAGGTTGCAGACCAAGGTCTAATGCTTAAACCTGCGAAGAATACGGAAAGACCCAATAAACCAAGGTGCAAACTTCAGAGAGGGAGAGAACATAAAGTCAGAGGTTGCGAGATGACAGCCAGACCCTGTTCCCAACCTGGTAGGAAGGCACAGGCAGGCATCTGTGGTCAGCATGGAGTCTGTACCTATCATTAGCATGTCGCAAAGCCTTCTGGCCTTGTGCCCAAGTGGAACAAAGACCACGAAGATGCTCCTCTAATGCAGGAATACTCTGAGGAATAAAAGAGTCAGGCAACATGGAAGGTTTGGAAACCATAGTTTGCCATAAACAGGGACAATCGGGAAGCAGAATTCAAAGCACTATTGTGAGCAAACTCCGCCCACGGTAAGAGGTCTGACTAGAAAAATTGGAGTAGAAGGCTTGGACTTTTTAGGCACGACCATCTGCAATGGCTGTTTATACATGAGCGACAGCTCCTAACAAGGGTTCCCCCTTACATGGTGACATTAAGGTATAGTGCGATATATAGTTTAAAAAGGGATCAAAGTCTTTACCAAGTAACTATAGACCCGTTAGTTTAACTTCTATAGTTGGGAAAGTACTGTATAATAAAGTTTATTATAAAGAGTTTAATAAAAGACCACACAGATGAGTTCTTGCTGGAAAAAAACATTTTAAGCATCAGACAGCATGGATTCATGAAAGACAGAAGTTGTCAGACAAACCTGATTTCTTTTTATGAAGAGGTAAGTAAAACCTTGGACAGAGGGGTGGCTGTGGACGTGAAAATACTTGGATTTTGCAAAAGCGTTCGATACAGTTCCACAGGCTTGGAAATATCAGTTTGTAAACGGATAGAAAGCTGGCTAAAAGACAGAATTCAGAGAGTAGTGGTTAATGATTCTTACTCTGAATGGTCTAAGGTTATCAGTGGTGTACCCCAAGGTTCAGTGCTGGGACAGTGCTAGCGCGCTGTGATCACTGAGTCACTGAGACTCGGGTGATCACCGATCCGAGTAAGGGGCCGGTCCCGACCCCTTACCATGTGATCAGCTATCAGCCAATGACAGCTGATCACATGATGTAAACGAAAGATTGGTAATCGTTTTTTTTTCTACTCATGCTGATGTGTGAGTAGAATAAAAAGCCGATCACTGGCTCAGATGGGAGGGACATCGGTCCCGAAGTGGAAGAGACACATCTGCCTCATCTGTGCCACCTGCCATTGCCGCCTAACAGTGCCCACAGTGCCACCTATCATTGCCCACAGTGCCACCTATCAATGTCCACAAGTGCCACCTATCAATGCCAACAAGTGCCAGCTATCAATGCCCACCAGTAGTGCCAATCAGTGCCACCTAGCAGTGCTGCCTATCAGTGTAACTGATCAGTGCCCATTATTGCCACCCATCAGTGCCCATCACTGCCACCCATCAGTGCCCATCACTGCTGCCTATCGGTGCCCATCAGTGCCGCCTCATTAGCGTACATCAATGAAGGAGAAAAATTACCTATTTTAAATATTTTATAACAAAATATAAACATTTTTTTTTTTTAATTCAGTCTTTTTACATTTTTTTAACAAAAAAAAAACCGAAGAGGTGATCAAATAACACCAAAAGACATCTCTATTTGTGGGGAAAAAATTATGAAAAATTTCATTTGGGTACAGTGTTGTATGACCGTGCAATTGTCATTCAAAGTGCATCAGCGCTGAAAGTTGAAAATTGGTCTGGATAGGAGGGGGGTTTAAGTGCCCAGTAAGCAAGTGGTTAATGTTGATAAATGTAAAGTTATGCACTTGGGGGCTAAGAAAATGCATGCATCATACATGCTAGAGGGAGTACAACTGGGGGAATCTATAGTGGAGAAGGATCTGGAGGTTTTGGTAGATCATAAGCTCAATAATAGCATGCAATGCCAAGCTTCGGTTTCCAAAGCGAGTAAAGTCATTTCTTGTAGTAAGAGAGGTATGAACTCCAGAGAGAGAGACAGAGATATCATTTTGACCCTGTTCAAACCATTAGTAAGACCTTATCTGGAATATGCAGTTCAGTTTTGGGCACCAATTCTCAAAAAGGATTTCGGGGAACTGGAGAAAGTGCAGAGAAGGGCAACCAAACTGATAAGAGGCATGGAGGAGCTCAGCTATGAGAAAAGATTAGAGGAACCAAATTTATTCACTCTTGAGAAGAGGAGAATAAGGGGGGATATGCTCAACATGTTCAAATATATAAGGGGTCCATATAGTGAACTTGGTGTTGTTATTCTCTTTACGGTCAACACAGAGGACACGGGGGCACTCTTTATGTCTAGAGGAAAAGAGATTTCATCTCCAAATACGGAAAGGTTTCTTCACAGTAAGAGCTGTGAAAATGTGGAATAGACTCCTGCCAGAGGTGGTTCTGGCCAGCTCAGTAGATTGCTTTAAGAAAGGCCTGGATACTTTCCTAAATGTACATAATATAACTGGGTACTAACATTTATAGGTAAAGTTGATCCAGGGAAAATCAGATTGCCTCTTGGGGGATCAGGAAGGAATTTTTTCCCCTGCTGTAGCAAATTGGAGCATGCTCTGCTGGGGGTTTTTGCCTTCCTCTGGATCAACTGTAGGTATAGAATTGGGTATATTGGATTGTACGATATTTTTTAATTTTAGTTTTTTTTTTTTTATATATATATATATATATTTTATGGTTGAACTGGATGGACTTGTGACTTTTTCAACCTGACTAACTATGTAACTATATGATAGCCTTTCTCTTTTTTACTACTGTTCTACCAGGATTCTAATTACACCTCACTAATTTGAGTCCTTTCTTTTCTTGTTTGTTCTTGTTTATGATTTGCTCACATATTTCCGGATTACCAGCACTCTAGTTATTGTTCTAAATCCTCTATTAAAGCTTTGGGAATTTATATCCCTGCTGGAGGTTTTTTTGTCTAGTGATTCCCTACCCAGGAAACTTTCTAGTGCTGTACTAGCTTCTAGGGACTGCTTCTAGTACCCCAACAGTCCCTTTGGTATATATCAGCTACCTCAATGTGCAATTCTTCCTGGTGAGTGGCAACATATAGATTATATACCCCTTTCTGCAGTTTAATATCCTTCTAGTTCATTTTGATAACTATCAAGCAATTATAGTTACCTTTTCATTTTTTAGACACTCAGTGTTGTCAGGATCACCAATTACCTCCTGTCTATTTGTCCAATTATACCCTGTTGCCGTTAACACTGCCTCTACTGTTTGTGTAATATTGCTAAGTCTACGTAAGTACACTTATCCACATTATGGTCCATATGTGCGGACAATATAGTTAATCTTTTACATTTTTATATATATTTTAGGCTACAATTTTTGAGCTATTCATTATAATTAGGTCCAAGTTTATTCATTTGTCTCTTTCCATTTTTCTTTTCTCCCCTTTTTTCTTTCCTTATCTACCCCAATCCTCACCCCTCCCCTTCCTCCGGGTAAGAATGAGACAATGTAATTGAAACTTAACAAGAAAAAAGCCCATTGTGCACTTCTGGGAGAGAGGAGTTTAGCCTCAGACAAGAATGTAAGATTCTTATGGTCAGTAAGAATGAGAACCGGGACAGTGGTACCTTCGAGGAGATGTCTCCATTCTTTCAGAGCTAAAATGATCGCTAACAGCTCTCTGTCATCAGTCTCGTTAATTGCACTCTGTAGGTGACAATTTCTTGGAAAAGTAGCCACAAGGATGCATAGTGCTCTCAGAGGCAGGACATTGAGATAGAAGGGCACCAACTCCAGTCCCAGAAGCATCGACCTCAAGGATAAAAGGCAACGTAGGATCAGGATATGCCAACACAGGAGCAGAAACAAAGGCAGCCTTGAGACTCTCAAAGGCCTTAATATACTCCGGAGACCAACTCTGTGGGTTACCGTCCTTTCTGGTCACATCTGTCAGGGGCTTGACCAGAGACGAGAAGTTACGAATAAACTTCTGGTAATAGTTGTCAAAGCCAAGATGGTGCAGAGAATGTAAACCCATGGGTCGGGGCCACTGTAGGACTGCTGAAAGTGTCTCTGGGTCCATCAAAAAACCAGCAGTGGAAATGACATAATCCAGGAATTTTACCTATTCACAATGGAATTCACATTTCTCCAATTTACAATAGAGATTGTTCTCTCTTAGTTTCTGAAGCACACAACAGACATCCGTGTGGTGGCTCTCCAGGGACTTGGAAAATATGAGGATATCGTTGAGAAAAACCACCACACATAACTGCAACAAATCATTTCAACAAATCGTTAATAAATTCCTGGAAAACTGCCGGGGCGTTACAAAAGCCAAAAGGCATTATGAGGTACTCATAATGGCCTGTTCTGGTATTAAACACAGTTTTCCACTCGTCATCCTCCTTAATCCTCACGAGATTGTATGCCCTTCTCAAATCAAGCTTCGTTGAAGGTCAATTGCACAACCATACGACTGGTGTGGAGGCAAACTACCAGCTTGGCCTTTGTCAAAGACATTGCTAAAATCATGGCACTCCTCTGGAAGGGAGGAGAGTGAAGAGGTGCACAGGACCTTGGCTACCTTCTGGAAGCATGTCTTACTGCATTGTGGCAACCAGGAGAGAACCTCAGCAAGAGCCTCAATGGCAAGTGGAGTGTCATGCAGCTGCAGCGGAATCAAGTGCTTTGATACAAAGGCAGCATCAATGAACAGGCCTGCAGCCCCAGAGTCGATTAGAGCCTGCATCTCGACGGATGACTCAGCCCAAGAAAGGGTAACCGAAACCAGGGGCTTATCATTCTGGATAATTGGGCATGAAACAACGCCACCTAAGGTCTGTCCATGACAGGACCTCAGGATTTGGGCATTCCCTGGACAGGTAGGACAAGACTTCAAGAAGTGACCTACCTGGCCACAATAAAGACACAATCTCTCCCTCCTCCTAAGGATTCTCTCATCCGCAGAGAGACGCATGAAGCCCAAGCGCATGGGTTCACCTTCACTGACCAACTCGGCACCAGGAGGCATGGGAGGTGAGGGAGGCAAGGGTGGGACTACAAAGCTCAGAGATATATGTACAGGAGACTTCCGTAAGCGCTCCTTAAAAGAGAGTCTTTCTCTGAGTCTGGAGTCAATGAGGATGGCAAAAGTGATCAACTTCTCCAGCTCAGTGGGTATATCTCCGGCTGCTATCTCATCTTTGATGGCATCCGAGAAACCATGAGAAAAATCAGCCATGAGGGCCTCATCGTTCCAAGCAACCTCTGCTGCCAGAGTACAGAATTCAATGGTGTAATCGGCAACAGTTCTTGTACTCTGTTTGATGGACTAGGGGCACTTCTCAGCAGAAGCGGAGCATGCGGGAAAGTCAAATACCTTTTTAAAGGAAGCCACAAACTCTGGGTAACTCAGGACAATGGGTTTTTGCACCTCCCATAGAGGTTTTGCCCAGGCCAAAGCTCTCTGAGAAAGCAAAGATATCACAAAACCTACTTTGCTTCTGTCCGTGGGAAATGCCTGGGGCAGCATCTCAAAGTATATCTCAACCTGGGGAATCAGAGCGGAACTAGACATACCTCTTATAGAGGTAATACTCGAGACAGAGACTGGAGCAGCAGCAGGGACGGCCTGCAACACAGATTGTACCGGAGCAGCCACAGTGGGAGATTCCAGGTGAGCCGTGTGATTCAGGAGCGCCTGTAATGCTATGGTAAACTGATCCATGCAGTGATCCTGCTCATCCAATCTGGAAAAATATTACCAACAAGTGGGTTGACTGCAATTTCTGAATTCATGGCCTTTGCCTACTGTCAGAAACCATGAATCAGACCGAGATTGAAGTGCATTAAAAATCACACTAGTTTAATAATAATAGTAAAAGGTAAACAGAGCAAACATAGTCAAAACATATAAAAATATATATTTATCTTGTGCCTAATTAGAAAAATATTTGTGCAAAAAAAATTAAAACTAAGCTGCTATCCCCAAAACTGAGTGAATAGATCACTAGTGAAAATTGAAAGTGTTGGTAGGGGGCGCTACTGAGAACAATCAGGTGAATAGATTCAACTCATAAAATTTAGATAATACTTCCTAATTAACTAAATAATAGTGGATAACTGCAAATGCACCAGCCTAACTAGATACAAAATATAACATAGTGATTAACATACAATAAACAGTGAGCCTGCTGGCAATTAATCCCCAATTATTGTAAAAAACAATTGTGCCCACACAAATTCTGTGTGATCTGGAATTAAACAACAATGCGTAGAAACAATATTAAAAAACAAATGATCTTATTGGTCCAAAAAAAACAACATTTACACACATCCGAGTAAATAAAAGTTCAATGTGGTAAACTCTGTTGAGAAATCTTCCAATCCTGGAGATAAATGCACCACCTTCACCGGATACAATATCACCCAAAGTGCTCAGAGGATGTGGACCTTTTTAATGAAAAGAAGGTCAAATGGGCTTTAGCAAGATAATGCTTGCTGCAATGTTGGCGATTATAAGCTGGATCAGCCCCTCACACCGTTGGGAGTATCAGATGGGATATGTGAAAGAGATGTAAGGAAACCAAAATAGTGTAATCCCCTTTAAAAAAAAATTAAAAACAATACAAAGTGCCAAGTGGCTGCTTACATTGTTAGTGCCCTAGCCCGGCACTGAGGCCGGATTGCGTAGCAAAGGAGTGGATGTGTGTCCCGCAGTGAAGACTGTTGACTGGCAAACAACCAGAAGGACCGGAAATGATGTAATCGTGTGACCAAGTACCGCCCCAACGTACGTTTCATTTACACGTCTTCAGGAAGTGTACTTGGTCACCAGAGGTGTGGTCTTAAATAGCTTTTGGCTGAATATCATCAGGGGAGGCGATCTACATGTTTAACAGCCTCAATGCCGGTCATGAGCGGATATAGAAACTGACATTAGGATACTGGCTAATGGCACTTAAGCTTTATCAATCATAACCACAATGATAAAAAATAACACCGGAATCATTTTTAAAAAAATAACCTATGTGTAACACACAAGGGTGGAACATATTGTGATTCATACACAGTACTCCATTTATAATGTATAAAACGATATAAGAAAAAATAAAGAATTAGGGAATTATAAAAATGGTATTAAAAATAGATTGGTAACTTCTTCTAAAGAAAATGGAGGAAGATAAATTTGTTAATTATTGGTCAAGAACAATTAAGATCCAACTCAATGTTTAGACCCAGTGGCTGCATAGTTCGTAACGCTACAGCCACTCGATCTCATTTTGGGAGATGGCCTTCTTGAGGTCAGTACCCCTTCAGTGTTCAGTTATTCTATCTCTATCATGGTACTGACGGAAATGCAGTGAAACACTATGATTCAAAAATCCTTTAGAGATATTGGCAACATGTTTGTTTATCCGTACCCTTAGTTCCCGTGTGGTTCTACCCACATATTGAAGAGAGCAAGGGCACTCCAGCACATATGTCACATGGTTGGAGTAACAGGTTATCAAAGGTTTAATAGTATATTCTTGTATATACTAATAAACCTTTAATAACCTGTTACTCCAACCATGTGACAAATGTGCTGGAGTGCCCTTGCTCCCTTTACCATTTACCAAGTGTGATTTTTTACTGCACTTCTGTCTCAGTTTGATTCATGGTTCCTGACACAACTATTTTTGCATCCAGGTGAATTATACCTTGCCTTTTTCAGGACCAATTGGGCTTTCTTATGGTGGTATATGGTAAGGGAAATTCTCCTGATTCTCCCGAATCTCCTGAACTAGCCCAAAATAGTAAATATTTTTTAAACATTTTTAAATTGAGCTGTATATTTCTTGCTATTATCATAATTTACATTACCACCAAAGAACAACCCAAAATAAATTCTCCTGCTTCTGACCATTGCAGTGATATCGCATACCTGTATGTGTATGTTAGTTGTTGTTTGTACCCGTAGTACAGCTCAAAGACAATGGTGCGCATTTTTCTTTTTTTTTCCTTTTGTCCTGCCTAAAAAACACTGACACTGATACTAATTTAACTTTAAATTCTACCCAAAATATGCTCCCTGTAACCTTTGACCCATACCTTGACCCTAACACTAACCCTGGCAAATCTTAATCTTGTTATTTTTTTCTTTATTATTTTTCTTTTTCTTTTATTTATTTATTTTACTCACTGGTTTGTTTACATTTTCCTCTCCTGCAAGAAGAGGTAGATACAACATATCTTTCTCTTCATTGAGAAGAGGAAGTAAACACAGAGGGAAACTTACAGGGACTGATCACTGTGATATCCAATCAGAGACTATCACAGCATTCAGGTGATTCGGAACTAAAAGTCCCAACTCCCGGTCATTAGTACGAGACTGGGCTCTAGGTGAGCTTGGAGAGCGCTGTGTGGTGTGTTCCCATCACAAAGGGAGATACGCATATATGTGGCCCCACAGAAAAAAGCCCACTTCGTTGAGGCCCTATGTACAGTATGTGTGGGGTCAGTGGGAAGGGCCAGCACAATTTTCTCACACTCACCATTTGGTGTGATACATTTCTCTTCTGGGAATCCATGGGTTCCCCAGTTCTTTCACAATCCCAGCAATGCTCTTGTCCATGACTTAAATTTCTATTATACAGGACAAGCAGTGGATTGCTCATTCTAAGCAGCAAATTAAATTATTTTTAAATGATTACAATGATTTAAAAAATCAACATGTTGGAAAAACACATGTGTGCAATAACAAACACTTCTGTTGTTTAGGAATGCTTATTATTCTCATGCCTAATGTATGGCTGCCATCTCCACTTTTCTATGCTAAAATTATAATAAAGTTTTTATATCAAATTATATATTTTTATAAATCGGAAAGAAAGATCTTCCTTGCAATTTGTTTGGAATATATGAATTCTCCTAACCTTAATTGTAGCAATATTGATCCCCTGAATTAACACCCTAAGCAAATGTACTTTTGTTGAAAAGGTCATTTAATTCATTGAATTGCCAATGAAAAGGTTTGGTCCAAATGGCTCACGGACCCCTCTACATCCTCAATAGCCTCCTAGAGGAATATGACTCTTTGCAATCTCTCTATTAGTTATTGGGCTCTAGGTGTACATATATAACACGGGATGACACCTTTCTCTAAAATTAAACTGGCATAGGAACCAGGTATGACCAATGTATGTATGTATGTATGTGGGGTTTGTTTTTTTTGTTTTTTTGTTTGTTTTTTGTGTTCTATGTATATAGTTTCTTTAATTGCTGCAAATATTAATTTTTGTTTGTTGTCTGTTTTTTTGAAAATTATTAAAAACGTATATTTAAAAAAAAAATCATTGAATTGCCAGTTGTATTTCAAATAGATTAAGATATTTAAGACTTGAAGGTCTTACTATAATCACTAAAAAGGTAAAAAAAAAAAAAAGATATTTGAAGTAGTGTTTGCTATCATGTAAACGCAGCATGTTCTGCAGTGAACAAGGTTAGCTCTGATGCTTTATGGATTAGACGCTGTAGAAGAACTGAGATAATTGTAGGTAGCAGTTATCATCACTGTTCCTCCAATTAGCCTGCCTGCTTTAGGTTTCTAATCTCAGTGACCATATCTCATGGGATTACTGCTTAAAATAGCCTAGGCTGCACTGTACAAATGTTGTAATAATACAAACATTCAAGAGGGTAGCATTTACTTCCTCTTTTACCCTCAATCCAGGCTGATGTCCTTTCATTTTGTTTTTATTTGAGCAAGTGGCCCAGGAAATGGGCAATCCCATTTCATCCTATAACTTTGTCATAATGAATTATTTAAAGTGTTTGAAAAGGTTTATACTTACTTGCTCTGTGCAATGGCTTTGCACTAAAAAGGTAAACTATGGGCCTGCACTGCGGGCCTCATCTTCAGACACAGTAAGCCCCCCATATGGGCTGCAACCCCCTGCTTACATTTCAGATCCTGATCTTGTGGCCACCCTGATATATCTACCCTAAGGGGCTCTACTTTTTAATGCACACTAAAGAAACATTCAATAAACCTATACCTGCTCATTGTGCAAAACTCTTCTCTTTCCATGGCTCACTATCTAATGATTCCTCTGTGAATGGTGATGTGTGATTATTTGTAAGGACTATGTTGGGCATATCCCTATAGATTTCCATCTCATCAAGGAAGTAATGGATGTCTGTCGAGCAAAGTTCAGTTACCTTAATTTAGACCCCCGCCACCTTTCCGAGAAGGTGGATACTACTAATGAAGGTCTACAGTCATCTAAACTCTTGATCACCATGCTTAGGGACCAGGTCTCTTTACAAGCTCCCACTATTAGAGACCTGCAAAAACTTTTAGAGGATCTGGTAAATGAAGGGCAGCTAAACAACATTTGTGTTCAAGGTTTCCCTGAGGCATTTCAGAAGAGGATATTTCCCTGGCCCACTGTCTTTTTTTAACATCATATTGGGACACCCATCTACTGAGCCCATGAAACTTAGATAGAACTAACAAAGCTCTTAGACTCCCTGGCCCCTCCATCTAGGTCAAGATACTGTACATTATTTACAAAATACATGCCTTGAAAGAGGATATTATGCATGCTGCCAAGAACATGAGTTCTATCTAATTTAATGGGGCAATGCTGAAATTTTTCCCAAACTTATCTTAGATCACTCCAAAACTAAGATGTACCCTTCAGCCATAAATTAACATCCTGTACAACAATTCCATTAACTATAGTTGTGAGTTTCTTTTCAATCTGAATGATAAGAAACATGATAAGATGTCTGCATTACACCACAGGATATCCCCCACTTGTAGAGATCTAAAAGTACAGTGTCTATCCATTCCTAAATCGGATCCTTTCCCCACCTTTCCATTCTGATACCTAAATCGGCATATGGTTCAACGTCAGAAGTGACCATGACAACCGAATCCAACTGTTTAATCCCGATTGTTACATTTTCACTCTGGAACATCTTTTCAAGTGCTGTCACTGTTCCTTCATTATCAAGTGGGACTATCTGTACGTTTTTTCTCTCTAGCTGATCTTGTCCTTAGACCTGAAAGAGACATCAGGCTAATCTCCTATACTTTATATGGGATTACAAATGTCCTAGGCTATCAAAAAATATTACCTTGTTTTGCACCTATGTCACCCAGCCTCATGATCTACTTTTTGGTTTTACAACAAATGGACTGAAATTGAAAATCTTTGGATCGCTTTTTATTCATCCTAAGCAATTGCGTACAGTTGTTTTCTGTATATTCCCAACACTAAACCCCTATCTCCCATGAAATTTACTTAACATATCTCGAAGAAGACAAACGATATGTATTAATTAAACTCCTTGAAATCTTTAATAACTTCCATTTATATACCCTTTAATACCTAATAGCTTAACCCTGCTTTAGCTTCATCCCTGGCATAGCCGAGCCTTTATAGGTGCAGCCAACTAAGAACTCTTCTTACTTTCTTCGCTCTGAAGTATGAATATGAACTCCTGGGGACAGCTTTTTTCAGGTATCTTCAAATCAGTCATGTTATTTCTCTAGCTCTAGAAGCTATGTTCAATAAGTTAGCACCATTTGAACAGGTTTGCCTAGGCAGGGCTTTAGAGAAAGGCCTCACTTCCTAAATTTATAGAATCTTCATAATGTTACCAACGTAGGTTCAGAATGAACACTGGTTGTTTGGACATTCATCCAAACACTGAAAGCTTAGGGCATTCAGCATGGATGAACACGACAGCTTCCAGCTATCAATGGTTGCTAATGAAGCAGTGGCTGCTTGCACATGCTGCATCTTTACCAGCATCTGACATACCCGGCCCATTTACTTACATAGCCAAGAATCCCTAGGCAAATGGGCAGGGAATGGAGCTGGTTACATCATTACCTAAATATGACCATATGGCCGTATTCGGGCAATGATGTAACCATTATCCTGACTTTCAATGATT
This sequence comes from Lithobates clamitans, assembly GCA_037952925.1. NCBI lineage: Eukaryota > Metazoa > Chordata > Amphibia > Anura > Ranidae > Lithobates > Lithobates clamitans. Next base: position 382,228 of record JBBGZY010000248.1, read on the forward strand.
GCTAAGGAAGCAGCAGCTGTTTGCACCTGCAGCGTCCCTACCAACTACTGACATCACTCAGCGCATTCACTTACATGGCCGGAAATCCTAGGCAAATGAGCAGAGAATAGAGCATTACATCATTGCATAAATATGCCACATGGCCATATTTGGGCATGGATGTCACCACTATCCCCACCCTTTCATTAAAATACAGTAGCTGATGATTTGGTTTTGTGTGCAGCGGATTTTCATGTTTTGTTTTGTTTTTAGACAAGTTGACGGTGGCAGGCATAATGATTGATAATGGATTTACAATGAGGCACTTGTTTTAATCCTTACATTATTTGTAATAAGGGATTGTGAACGAGTAGGGCAACTATGTGGCTCATATTTATTCATGTTTGTGTGTGTGTGTGTGTGTGGGGGGGGGTATATGGGAACCACCTTATTATTAAGGGGGCTTCTAGATAAAATAATTCCCTTGTCTGCAGATCCCCAAAACCACTAGGCAAGGGTTGTGGGGCTAAGACTCATCAACATGGGGACAAAGTGCTTTGTCGGGAGCTTTGCATGAGTCACCCCCTTAAAATCATACCAGATGCAATTAGAAAAAAAAACAACACCAAACAGACCCCTCAAAAGTCGTTCCCCCCTTTGGGGTCTGTGGGAGATGTGGGGTCTGTAAGGTGGGAGATGTCTTTTGCCTGCAATTTAAAACTCTTTATTCCTTTGTAATTGTCACTGCTGTTCCTGGCTGCATGTTATTTTTTTTTAAATGTTTGAACTTTCCCAACCCTTGCATGAATCGAACCCAGGGCAGTTCAGCTCATAACTAGTAATGATATTCCAAGGTCCCTTCTCTTAACACTTACATATGAAAAAGTGGGAAGAAATTCTTGGTGTGAACTTTCTATTTCAATGTGGAAAATGATCTGGTTTCGGACACACAAAAGCTCTATTAATACTACCTATAAGAAGAATGCATAAAAGATACTTATGCAGTAGTAATGCACGCAAGATCCCTTACAGTCCCTCATATATATCCCTTAGTGAGCAAAATATGAATTAACTGGATGTGCCCAGACATTTTACTCTACTGGCAAGAAATTAATGGTCTAATAACGAAAGTTCTAGGGTTTGTTTAGACATTAGATCCTTTCCCTCATCTACATGATCTCCTTTTGTAAAGAATATTGGAAAGAATTGCAAAGAATGTTGCAAATCAAGCTCCTTTCTGATCAAGGAATCAAAAGTTGAGAAATCAAAAGTTGAGGAAGTATCTACCCAGCAATATGACAAACTACCTTCACAATACGGTGAATTTCAAGATGTCTGTAATAAGAATGCGGATCATTTGCCTCCTCATTGCTCTTTTAATTGTGCCATAGATCTTCTACCAGAGGTAGAAATAATTTTGACCACCTTTAAGCTGGAAACACACTATACAATTATCTTTAGATTTTTTTCCTTTAGATTTACCAAAACCATATAATATGAGGTCAAACCTTAAGAATTTCAATTTGTATGCAATCAGGCAGTCCCTTGCACTACATGGTTTTGGTAAATCTAAAGGAAATCAGACAACAAAAGTTGTATAGTGTGTATGGGGTCTTAAGCCTCGTCACACACGATCCGATTGTTGGCCAACAGAGCGTCAGACTTTTGTCTGAAGGTTGTGTGCCAGAAACCTGTCTTGCACACAAATGGTACACAATTGTCGGCCAACAAACACAAACATAGTGACGTACTAGTCATACTATGAGACTACAAAGAGGAAGTTAATTTCTGAATCGCCACCCTCTGGGCTCCTTCTGCTAATTTCGTGTTAGTAGAAGTTTGGTGAGTGTCGATTCGCACTTTTCAGTTTGTGCTTTGCAGTTAGTTTCTGAACAGCCGTTTGTCAACCAACCATGTTACGGAATCAGAGGAGAGAATGTGCTATTATTGGGTTTGGAGTTATTGCTTTGACCCAAGTACAGTCCAGGAACAGGAGGAGGAGGAGTTCTTGGACCAAAAATTGGTTGCTTAATTGTGACCAATTATGTCATATGCCATTGCTGCGGGAGCTCCAGGAGAATAATACGAATGATTTTCAGAATTATCTCCAGATGACGGACCCCTACTTTCCCCAACTTTTGGCAATGGTAACCCCATATATTAAGAAGCAGGACACATGCACAAGGTTTACCATCACTCCAGAGCAAAGGCTCATAGCCTTTGTTACTTGGTGATGGGGAGAAGTCTCCATGACCTCAAGTTTACAACTGGGATCTCCCCCCAGACTCTGGGACTCATTATTCCAGACACCTGCTCAGCCATTATTCAAGTACTGCAGAAGGACTGTATTTGGGTAAGTTTTTTCCTTTAAGATCACATTCTATGTATTAATGTTTGCTAATTTATTGTATTAATTTGTTGGTTACATAATTATCAATATTGTAATATGCTGTGAATGTCATCTGTGTCCTCGTGCATGCTGTACGCTTTTCCTGCTCCTTTGTTGGCCTACATGCATATTTTGGGCAAAACAAAATGTGTAGCGCTAGAAGTTCAACATAAACAAAAATGTCCAACTGATGATTCCGGATATTACAGAAAACTAAAACAGTCCTTCATATATATATATAAAGCTCATGGATAAACAGATGCTTTTTCAGTAACTTCGTGCAAAGAACGTATCATATGTGTGACATCAGAGGTGAGCACAGAAGGGAAGCACCACCACCAACATTAGGAAGGCTTACCAGATGGTGTTGACCCAAAAGAGCATACGCCCAACTGGGTCAAATCAGGCTTGGGTGGTGGGTGTTGATGGTTGTTCCAGAGGAATGATGGAAATGAAAATCCGGAGGCCAACCAGTGGCTAGTGGGTCCCTCAGGGTAATGATGAAGAGCAAATGGCCATGAAATGGAATGAGAAGGAGAGAAGCCACATAGTGTAATTCCGTAAAAAATATACCAAATTTCTTAAAAAAGGGTACACTTACATGAAATACTAAAATCAGCGCTGTAAAAAGAATGGCGGCAGTGGGGTCCTACCCTACATGCATATTTTCCATAACTAACCTCCCCAGCATGCTATCCTGGGCCCATACACACCTAGCCTAGTAACTTCACAGTGTTTTTTGTCAGCTACATTTTGGGGCTTACCCTAAACAACCCCTAAAAATGTGTACAAATGTTATGGTTTCCTCAAATTCGGGCAGAGTGCAAGAGACTATTTTTGGGGGAACAAACTCATTTGTAACCCACTCTCCCTTCCCCCAAAAATGCAAAGTCAACTATTAGAGACCTGCAAAAACTTTTAGAGCATCTGGTAAATGAAGGGCAGCTGAACAACATTTGTGTTCAAGGTTTCCCTGAGGCATTTCAGAAGAGGATATTTCCCTGGCCCGCTGACTTTTTTTAACATCATATTGGGACACCCATCTAATGAGCCCATGAAACTTAGATAGAACTAACAGAGCTCTTAGACTCCCTGACCCCTCCATCTAGGCCAAGATACTGTACATTATTTACAAAATTATGGAAATGGAGCAGTGGCTTGGCAGCAAATTGTAGCTGATTATGCCTAATATAATTTTGAGATCATAAACTCATATTTCATTTGAACTACTGTTGTCTGTGTTTCTTATCTGTCTAATATGTTCACAAATGGGCTTTATTTTGGCCACTTGCTCCAATAGTGCAAATGTACCTTATTTGCTACATGAGGTGACAATATCTTCTTCAGCTAATGATTATGGTGTGCTGTGGGTCTGCTACACATACACAATGTTTTGTTCCTAATGGATCTAATGTTCAAAAACATTATGCCTTTTCAACTCTTCCAATTTTTTGGAAGACTAACAATTGCAGAGTTGGCTACATTTAAGAGCACATTGTCACTGTAACTACAACAACTTAACAAATACACTGGTATTGAGCTTTGAAATAAGCCACACATTGTTTAGTAAAAAAAGATTTATTCAAAGCACATTCACATGTGTGTTTTAAGGCTTTAAAATAAACCAACATCTTGGTGTATAACATGTATGTTTTGCATTATTTCCCCTTTTTCTGAGCTAAACAGGCATGTTCAAAAACATTAGATACACACCCCAAACTCAGGAACTTGCAAAGTTCGATTTTGGTAAAGTGAAGGCCAAATGAGACATTAGTATCCCAAGACTGTGTGGATGTTGCCTTCCTCATATGGGGTGATCTCACCCCTTTAAAAGCCAAAATTTGAAGCCACGTGTACGTAGAGGCATATCAATTAAATTACCTTTATGATCCCATGCTGCGTATGTGTGTAGTTACAAACATTTTTTCCTAAACCCACAAACACAATTGTGTCAACATGTGCTATCCCCCATCACGGGTATTAATGGACGTGTTTCGGGGGTGGAACCCCTTCCTCTGAGCTTCTTTAATTATGAGGAAGGGGTTGTATCCCCAAAACGCGTCCATTGATACCCAGTGATGGTTGACACACTGTGTGCTTTGTGGCTTTTGGCAAACTAGATGTATGGAAATACACACTTTTAGCCATGGGATCATGAGGGAAATAAGAATGTTAAGGCACAATTTGGAAACGCCTTCAAATTTGGGGTTTAATATTCTTAAAAACACTAAAAAATTACAATTCACATTAATTAGGGCAGTGTTTCCCAACTTTCCTCCTCAAGATGCAAACCCAGGTCATGTTTTCCATACTTGCAGGATTTGGCACAGGTGTGGTTGTCATGTTCACTGTTAGTAATTCGCACAGTCATTTTTAGACTGAGAAAAACAGAAAACGTGACCTTTGGTGCACCTAGAAGAGTGGAGTGGAGAAACACTGAGTTCTGTCCCTAAACTTTCACATTTCCAAGTCAGAAAAACATGTAAAACATGACCTTCTCCAAATGTCGCATGCAGAAGAGAGATGGTCACGCCCCAGCGTCATGAGAGTGGAGTTTCACGCATGTGCATCCTTCTCATCCTTCACCATCTCATCCATGCTCATGTGGTTGCTTTGTGCCGTGGGGCTGCTGGAATCTGCCAAATCCACCATGTTGTCCCTCTCGAATGTTCCGCCATGTGTGTCGCATGCAGAAGAGAGATTGTCACGCCCCAGCATCATGAGAGCGGAGTTTCACGCATGTGCAGTGTATATAAAGCCATAACGCACGGTCAATGGAACGGCCGTAGGAACGATCTTGGAGTGGAGGACGAATGATCGCCATCGCCAACACACGAAAGAAGCCAGAAAACAAAGGGACAATTGGAAATTGGGGCATAGGTGGTTAGTGGCCTATACTGCTTAGATTGAGGCATAGATTAGGACCAGCTTATAAGTTAAGCCAGACATTATGTTTTGTCTTTGTGTTCTCTCTTGCAGGCATCATATCATTTATCATGAAGGATAAATTTACTGCGCCTGATTTTTTTGCCTCAATTCATTGACCTGTACCGGGAGCTGCCCTGTCTCTGGAAGGTCAAGAGTCAAGACTACTCAAATAAAATCTTGAGGAAGGCAGCGTTGGAGAAACTGCTTGAGTTGGTGAAGCCTTTGTACCCCAGGGCAGACATCAGCTATGTCAAGAGCAAAATATCAAACCCGAGGAGTACTTTTAAAAGGGAGCTCAACAAGGTCATGGACTCACAGAGATCTGGAGCATCAGCAGATGACATACATGTCCCCAGGCTGTGGTATTAAAACAGCCTGTGGTTTTTGACAGACCAGACAGAACCCAGGCCATCGCTGTCTACGCTCCCTTCAACATCTGCTGAGGCCACAGCTCCTAAGGTCCACACAAGTCCTGCTGCACAGGATGAAGGTGCGGAGGAGCCCAGCTTGACCCAGGTATAGCATTGTTGAACATATTTGTATCCAAAAATACAATGATGATAACTAGACGTTATTGTTAAAATATTTCTGCCTTAACAAAGTGGTTTCTATCAATAGACAGTAGTGACCAAAAATGATTTGAACAAGAATAAAAAATCCTGAGGTCAGAATGATAGTCTTTTATATTTGTCCACATTCAATTTGCAACAGTGAGGAGATCAAAAGTGTGTGTGATTGATGACCAAACCCTAACCAAAAATTTAAATTATGTCCCATTTTCAAAAAGTGTCAAGCAGGAGGAGTCCATGGCCAGCAGCCAGATGGAGTCGCAGATCCCTCCCCTACGCCCTCCTGCTAAAAGGGCCAGGAAGAGTAGGAATATGGATGAGGACGAAGCTGCCTTTCTCAGCCACATCACTACTGCCATCCGGTCAGACCCAGATGCGGCTGAGTTACTCATCCTGCAGCTCCTCAACAAGTGGGGGAGGGAGCAAATTTCGGAAAAAAACACACATTTTGGATTTTCAGGCCCCACCTCCACAGCCACCCCAACCACCACAGCAGCATGGCGGGCAGGGGCAATAACAGCCACAAGATCCCCAACAAAACCGCTGGACTGGGGATTTTCAGCCCTTCACCAATTACTAATTTCCTTTTTTTTTGTTTTGGAATAATGATTTTATTTGTTATATTTTCTATATTTTTGTATGTATAGAATGCACTTTTTAGTTAAGTTCTTTATATTTGGATGGCAGATAGCATCTCTAATTTTTTTTTAATGCACAATAAAAAAAAAATGTGAAGAATAATACTTGGCTATGTGTTTTAATTCAAATGACAGTTTGGGAGTAGGCAGTTACATCTAAAAAAATACAAGGTAAAATTAACAAAGGACACCAACCTAGTTAGATCTTTGATCTTAAAAACTACAGGATTATGGTGTTGTGGTAACTTGCCCTGCCCCAAAAAACGAGCATAATAATATTATTTTTGATATCACTAGAAAAAAAAAAGCCTTTTAAAATACGTTTGGCAGAACTCCATCAATATCACCAGCCAAGCAGCTTCAATATTATCCCATTAAAGAAGAAGAGAATGTGCCCTGCATTTCAACATTTCATAATTTGCCGCGTCACAAATGTTATTTCTCCATTACGAACGCTAGTTTACAAGACCGACCGCTTCCAGTTCGTCCTTGCTTCCAAGCATACATGTATGTACTTTGGACTTTTGTGGGATGGACTTGTGTACAGACGAGACGAAAATCTGACAACAGACCCTTGTCCGCAGTAAATTTACTAGCCTGCCATCCAACATTTGTTGGCCTTAAGTTGGACGATTGTCTGATGGAGCGTACTAACGGTCTGATTTTAGGCAAACAGTCTGTCATCACACAATTCCCTGCTGAAAATCCGATCCTGTGTATGAGGCTTTACTCTCTGGTTAATCCTGAATAAAGCTGTACAGAAAGTTGGATGAAAGTTACCGCCAGGGGCAATCTCATTTTTTGTTGAAAACAAGGATTCTACCTTGTGTCTATTCTTTGACTACAGTGAATTAAATGCAATCATTAATAAAGAAGCATATACTGGTGTTTGCATCTGTCACAAAGAATAATGGAAAACTGATTTCAGAACAAGATTTTGAGATTTCAAGTACTTGGTCATGTAATTTTGCCTTTGCAGTAACCCTGCAAGGTTTCAACTTTTAATCAATCATGTGCTGCAAGTTCTTGTGGATGAGTTTGTTGGCTACCTGTATGATAACCCTAATTTTTCAGATAATATAGAGGAGCATAACATGAATGTTTCCATCATGTTTGAATGACTGAGGAGGAATCAGCTTTACATCAAACCAGAGTTCAAACAACCCACCCCAGATGCAGCTTATGGGCTACATAAGGCTCTGTTCACACCTAGGCATTTTTGGGTGTTTTTCTGCTGTAAGCCTCAGCTCTAAAATGCCCAACAAGACAAATCCCATTCATTTCAATGGCGTCTGTTCATATCTAAGCATTCTGTCGCTTGAAGCCAAATGCCAATCGCTCAAAAAAGTACAGAATCTTCTTTTTTTGCAGATTACAGGCGTTATAATTATTTTACATTGGGGACCCTTTAACCTTGAAAACGCCTGCACAAAAACGCTGCAAAACTCTGCAAAAACACCAGAAAAAAAAGATGTGAACAGAGCCTAAGTTATCAAGAGTTATAATTATATTAATATAGGGATGGGTGGTGCTGCCCGTCACCTGAAGAGTGCTCCTCCGCAGTGGGTCACTGTTCCCAAGTATGATTATCAGACACAGAGATTGCATAATATACACACGGCAACTAAATATTCCAATTTGTGAACTCACCTACAGGGGGTGGTGCCTGCAAGACCACTCACTATAAAAGACGTGAGGTGCACAAAGATGGCACCGCCTCAGATGACGTCCCATGATGAAACGCATAAGGCAGAGCTTGGTACGCACTCACATCACTTCCGGTTGCGGAGCTCCGGTCAGTGGAATGCACACCAGTTTGAAGCTCCTGTACTGCAACCAAGCTATGCTAGCTCACACACCTGACTGTGTCAAGTGGTGCTTTTAAACTTTAATATTTCATAAAATCACCCGGATTTACACTACGAGTACCCATCTCTTTTGTCCATGAGGATAACCTGTGGTTTGCCACGGAGGAAGTAACTACTGCAACTTAATCTATTGGGAACTGCTTACCCTTGGAGGGGCACAAGGATTTGGATACCCCATCATGTGTTGAGCTAAGGAGGAGGGGAATGCCCTGAGGACTGCCACTACATGCGATTTACCCGTGCATGGGTGCAGTGATCTGGTGAGTGGGGACTGAAGGGGAGCACGGAAGTCACCTAAATTGCTATAAAGGCACAAGTCACTTTTGGACAAGCACAAGTCACTTGAAAACTTGCCATTTTTGCACTACCAAAGAGTGAACTTAAAATCAATCATTAACCACTACTTTTTTATACATCTTTTTTTACAGAAAAACTCCTTTTAATAGAATGTGTTAATGCACTAATTTTTGGACACTAATGATTTGGATACAATATATTCATGCTGCACTTTTATGATATAGTTGTTGGAATGAATTGTTTAGGATGAAATCTGGTTATAATTGCTGATTGGGTGAGAACATTCACTACCACACTAAGCACATTCACTTTTATACTGCAGGCTGATACACCAGTTTGCAATTAGTACAACTAATAGGGCTTTAATTGTATAAACTCGTCTCAAGCACAGGGTGAGAACATCCCTTATGATATTTATTTTATTTGTGATTAACCACACTATTTAGCACTCACTACTCATTCTTAAAAGAGTGATTTACTGTGAAGAATTACCCTTCAGGCGACGACAGTGTTTTATCACCTATCTGATGTCTCCTTTCTAAACGCACCATGCCTTCCTCCTTGTAATGCTGCGTACACACGAGCAGACTTTTCGACCGGACTGGTCCGACGGTCTATCCGACGGACTTTCGGCGGACTTTCAACGAACTTTGCTAACGAACGGACTTGCCTACACATGATCACACCAAAGTCCGACGGATTCGTACATGATGACGTACAACCTGACTAAAATAAGGAAGTTGATAGCCAGTAGCCAATAGCTGCCCCAGAGTCGGTTTTAGACCATCGGACAAGCATACAGACGAGCGGTTTTTTCCACCGGACTCGAGTCTGTCGGAAAGATTAGAAACATGTTTTATTTCTAGACCGGGAAAAAAAAGTCCGCTGGGGCCCACACATGATCGAATTGTCAACGGAGTCTGGTCAACGGACCAAAGGCTGCTGGAAAGTCCGCTCGTGTGTACGCGGCATTAGGCACACATGCTCACCCAAAATACCACTTTATGAAACCTATCCACTTTCCACCTGTCTGGAAGCAGTCATTTTCTTACTTTTGGGTACAGGAAGCCTTAAAGAGTAACTCCACTTTTGCTGTAAAGAAAACAATACCCTTTGAGTGATCAATGTACATTGCAGTGATTTTAACAAAACTTGTTGGATATTCCTTCCTGTTTCTCCTCTGAAGAAAAAGCGATTTGCTCTTCTATGTCTTTTGGGTACTGACTGTGTATTGGAGTAACTTCCTCATTGTTGATCAGCTGCTGCATCCGCAGTAAACTAATACCGCGTACACACGAGCGGAATTTCCATCGGAAAAATCTTGGATGATTTTTCGGATGGAATTACGCTCAAGCTTGTCTTGCATACACACAGTCACACCAAATTCCGACCGTCAAGAACGCGGTGACGTACAACATGTACGACGGGACTATAAAACGGAAGTTCAATAGCCAGTGCGCCACCGTTTGGGCTCCTTCTGCTAATCTCGTGTTTATCTCGTTTTAGTAGAAGTTTGGTGAGAGACAATCCGTGCTTTTCAGACTCGTGCTTTTCAGTCCGTTACTGCTCTTCAGTTTGTGCTTGTGGGTTTGTATCTGGTTTTTAGTGCATGTAGTCAGTTCGTATCTGTTTTTCAGTGTGTTCTTGTCTGCTCATTTCTGATTTTCAGCTCGCTCTTCACAAGCCTTTCTGTGCTTCAGGGCATTCTGTTAGTTCATTCTGACCAGCCAACCGTTTTGAAGCCATGTTGCGGGTAGGGATGAGCTTCGAGTTCGAGTCGAACTCATGTTCGACTCAAACATGAGCTGTTCACCAGTTCGCCGAACAGCGAACATTTTGGGGTGTTCGCGGCAAATTCAAATGCCGTGGAACACCCTTTAAAAGTGTATGGGAGAAATCAAAAGTGCTAATTTTAAAGGCTTATATGCATGGTATTGTCATAAAAAGTGTTTGGGGACCTGGGTCCTGCCCCAGGGGACATGGATCAATGCAAAAAAAAGTTTTAAAAAAGGACGTTTTTTTGGGAGCAGTGATTTTACTCTCAGCTATTAATGAATTGCTGGTCTGACAATACACATAAAAGTTCATTGATAAAAACAGCATGGGAATTCCCCACAGGGGAACCCCGAACCAAAAAAAAAAAAAGATATGGGGGTCCCCCTAAATTCCATACCAGGCCTTCAGGTCTGGTATGGATATTAAGGGGAACCCCGGCCAAAATTTAAAAAAAAAATGGCATGGGGTCCCCCCAAAAATCCATACCAGACCCTTATCTGAGCACACAACCTGGCAGACCACAGGAAAATAGGAGGGACGAGAGAGCGCCCCCTCCTCCTGAACCGTACCAGGCCACATGCCCTCAACATTGGGAGGGTGTTTTGGGGTAGCCCCCCAAAACACCTTGTCACCATGTTGATGAGGACAAGGGCCTCATCCCCACAACCCTGGCCGGTGGTTGTGGGGGTCTGCAGGCATGGGGCTTATCAGAATCTGGAAGCCCCCTTTAACAAGGGGACCCCCAGATCCCGACCCTCCCCCCTGTGTGAAATGGTAAGGGGGTACTTACCTCTACCATTTCACTAAAAAACTGTCAAAAATGTTAAAAATGACAAGAGACAGTTTTTGACAATTCCTTTATTTAAATGCTTCTTCTATCTTCTAACTTCTTTCTTCTTTCTTCTATATTCCTTCGGTTTCTTCCTTCATCCTCTTCTTCTGGTTCTTCCTCCGGTGTTCTCGTCCGGCATCTTCTTCCCTTCTCCTCGGGCCGCTCCGCATCCATGATGGCATGGAGGGAGGCTCCCTCTGTGTGATGCTTCTCCTCTTCTGACGGTTCTTAAATAAGGGGGGGACTGAACCACCCGGTGACCCTGCCCCCCTCTGATGCACGGGGAGGAAGAAACCGAAAGGAAGATAGAAGAAGCATTTAAATAAAGGAATAATAATAATAATACATTTTTTTAATAAATAATAATAAAAAAACTGTCTCTTGTCATTTTTAACATTTTTGACAGTTTTTTAGTGAAATGGTAGGGGTACAAACCCCCTTACCATTTCACACAGGGGGGAGGGCCGGGATCTGGGGTCCCCTTGTTAAAGGGGGCTTCCAGATTCCGATAAGCCCCCGCCCGCAGACTCCCACAACCACCGGCCAGGGATGTGGGGATGAGGCCCTCGTCCTCATCAACATGGGGACAAGGTGTTTTGGGGGGCTACCCCAAAGCACTCTCCCAATGTTGAGGGCATGTGGCCTGGTACGGTTCAGGAGGGGGGGCGCTCTCTCGCCCCCCCTCTTTTCCTGTGGCCTGCCAGGTTGCGTGCTCGGATAAGGGTCTGGTATAGATTTTGAGGGGGACCCCACGCCATTTTTTTTTTAAATTTTGGCGTGGGGTTCCCCTTAATATCCATACCAGACCTGAAGGGCCTGGTATGGAATTTAGGGGGACCCCCACGTCATTTTTTAAAAAAATTTTGGTTCAGGGTTTCCCTGTGGGGAATTCCCATGCCGTTTATATCAATGAACTTCTATGTGTATTGTCGGACCGGCAATTCATTAATAGACGTGAGTAGTTATAAATTACTTTTTTTCCTTTGAAATTTCATTTTGCTGTCAGACTGCTCTAAAAACAGGAAACATGCACCCCTTTACAGGCATACTATAGACACCCCCCAGGTACAAAATTTAAAGGGATATTACACTTTGATTGTTTCACTTTAAGCATTATTAAAATCACTGCTCCCGAAAAAACTGACGTTTTTAAAACTTTTTTTTGCATTGATCCATGTCCCCTGGGGCAGGACCCAGGTCCCCAAACACTTTTTATGACAATAATATGCATATAAGCCTTTAAAATTAGCACTTTCGAATATACATGTTCGTGTCCCATAGACTTTAACGGTGTTCACGTGTTAAAACAAATTTTTTGGGGGGTGTTCGGCTCATCCCTAGTTGCGGGTACGTGCTCATCGTAGAGTTCGTGCTATGTGGGGGCTTGGTGTTGGGGTTCTTGCTTTGACCCATGCCCAGTCCATAAACAGGGTGAGGAGGAGTTCATGGACCAAGAATTGGTTGCTCCAGCGTGACCAATTCTTTCATATGCCTTTGCTGTGTAAGATCTAGGAGAATAACCCTGATGATTTCACGAATTTTCTCCAGATGACAGACCCCGTTTTTCACTGTCTGTTGGCTTTACTGTCCCCTTATATTACGAAGCAGGACACCTGCATGCAGCAAGCCATCACTCCGGAGAAGAGGCTATTCACCACGTTGCGGTACTTGGTGACGGGGAGAAGTCTACAGGATGTCTACAAGTTCTCTGCAGGCATCTTCCCCCAGGCTCTGGGGATCATTATTCAAGAGACCTGTTCTGCCATCATACAGGTCCTGCAGAAGGACTATATTAGGGTACGTTTTCTCCTTTAACATCACATTCTATGTATTTAATGTATGCTAATGTTTTGTATTTATTTCATTATTCCCTAATTACCATGATTGTAATATACTGTGAATGTCCCCTTTGTGCCCATGCATGTAAGCTTTTAATGCTCCTTTTTTGTCCTTCATGCATATTTGCCTTCAATAACCTCCCCAGCATGCCATTCTGGGCTCATATACACCTAGCCTAGTCACTTAACAATGTTTTTTATCAGCTCCATTATAGTGCCTTACACTAAACACCCCCTAAAATGAGTCCAAATGTTATTGTTGTCCTTAAATTCAGGCAGGGTGCCAGAGGCTTTTTTTTAAGGTCCAAAACTCATTTATAACCCCCCTAAAATGTTTCCAATGGGCCATCAGAGGGGGTGAGGAATCTGATAAGAGGACCTTATATTTTTGTCTTTAAATACTCCTTAAAATAAATGTTATACTGATGTTGGCCAATAATGTTTGTGTCTAATCTGCTTGCAATGTTTTGTGCAAAAGTACTATTTTTTTTTTCTTTTTTGACTCCACAGTTTCCTTCAGCTCCACAGGAATGGCAGACTGTGGCTTCCCAATTTGCTCATTGTTGGGACTTTCCCAACTGCGGAGGGGCAATTGATGGGAATCATGTCCACATCGTCCCACCACCCCACTCGGGGTCATACTATTTTAACTATAAGGGGTTTCATAGTATTGTGTTGATGGCGGTGGTGTCGGCAACATACGAGTTTCTCTATGTGGACGTGGGGAAGAATGGCCAGATGTCAGATGGTGGAGTCTGCCCAGGCGGAGTTCTACACATGTCTCCAGAGTGGTAGCTTGGGATTGCCACCTGTGGAAGAGAACGTGGAAGGACTCCCATTTGTTTTTATCTCTGATGAAGCATTTGGTCTGGATGATCACCTGATGAGGCCATTCCCCCAGAGGACCCTCACCCCAACGAAGAGTGTTTTTAATTACCAGATGGCCAGAGCCAAAAGAGTTGTGGAGAATGCCTTTGGGATAATGGCCTGCCAGTTCCACCTATTTCTTACAGCAATAAATATGGCAGAGTAAAAACTGAACCACATAGTTCTAGAATACTGCATACTTTACAACTTTTTAAAGACAAATGCTCCGAATTATGTTGCCTCAGTTGGGTCTGAGGCCGGACTTCCAGAAACTACAATGACAGCCCTGGAAGCTGGCCGTCCTGGCTTGCCCCCCAAAGCACCCGTGAAGTGCATCAAAAATATGTTGAATATTTTACGGGTAGGGGGGGCCATAGCTATGCCACCAAATTTGTATTTATTTTAGATATTAAAAAAACATTCGATCTGATAAAATCTTGATTTTGATTTACTGCTTGTGTTTCTTTTAGCTGCCTCCTAGGTTCTCCTAGTGCACTTGTAATGCCAAGTGGTTTTTCCATTATTTATTAAATAACACCCATTGTCACTGTAAACACCAACTTAATACAAAAACTGGTATTGAGCATTGAAAGAAGAAGCCACACATTGTTGAGTATAAAACCTTTTACTCCGTGCACATTCACATGTGCATTGCAAAACATTTTTGGGTAAAAAAAGTCTTGGTTTTATAAAGTTTTACCTTGAATATTTTTTTTTAGTACATGAACAGGCATGTTTCAAAACATAACATACACAATTCAGGAACTTACAAAGTTCAACATTGAAAAACTGAAGGCAATATCAGTGTCATATTATAGTGTCACCCCTGTAAAAGCCAAATTTTGAAGATGCACACAAATTGGGAGTCAAACTGGGGATTTCCCTCCTGATCCCATGCCTAATGTCAACATGTGCTATCTCCCATCATGGGGGATCAATGGACCTGTTTTGGGGGTGTAACCACTTCCTCTCACCTTCTTGAGTTACGAGGAAGGAGTTTCACCTACAAAACGTGTACATTGATATCCCGTGATGGCAGATAGCACATGTTGACACACCATGTGCATCTTCAAAATTTGGCTTTTAAAATGCGTCAAAAATTAGAAAAAAATGGGCCCCAAAAATAGAAAATATTTTGTTATTTAGATTCTTCCTAGTACATCAATCATGTTCTTCAGTTTTTGTGCTATGTCATTTGTTTGCTTTATGATGTCTAAATCCTGACTACAAAACATTATGTCCTGGATTAGCCTTTGTGCACTGTCACTCGTGAAATGAGGAGATTGTTCTTCCACAACATGCACATAACCTAAAAGAAAAAATACATACCATGTATTATAAATATGCAGGCATACATCTATTACCTGAATCTGTGGTCTTAGACACTCACCTCTTGTGGTGACAATTTCAACCACCTCTCCTTCCTCCACATCCTCTGGTTGTGGTGTCCTCTGTTCCCCTTCTTCAGGAGCTGGGGGGTTCCTGGTGTCCTCAGACGTCCGGGGTCTTTTCTCCCCTATGAGAATGAAACAAAAGATATACTTAGCACACTGATATTTGAGCCAGAAATAGGAATATGAAACATTGCTTGGAAGAGGGGTACAATTGTCTGTTTTGGCAGAGTTCCAAGCTGAAGTTTCACATGTGGTGACACCCCAAGTATCCACTGGAGTACCTGTGTGGGACACCCTAAAAAGTTTGTTCTTGTGTCCCACACTAGTGCTCCTGAGTCCAGATGTGTAAACAGCTGCTGAGTGTCCTCTCCTTACATTACACTGAATCAAGTTTGCAATTCTTTCTATTTTCAAACACATCTAGACAACAATGTCCTAAACTTCTTTTATACAAATTAGCATGACCAAATGTAGTTAACCCTGTAACTGCCCAAAACATCGTATTTAGTTGGCAATTGAACAATGTTTACTGCGACCTATTACTGTGCCCACGAACATGAAAGTAGCCATTTTAAACTGTACAACAGTAAAAAAAAAAGCACATGGAGCAGCATGCAATAATAATAATAACACACGACAAGTACTTACTTTTTAGAAGCACTTTCTTGATCCTTCTGTACTGATCCTCTTCCCTCAATTTCAGGCCTGACCAGCGTTTCCTCAATTGGATCGTCGTACCCCAAAATTCCTGCGCAGACTCTTCACAACTTTAGACATGATCT
This sequence comes from Lithobates clamitans, assembly GCA_037952925.1. Taxonomy (NCBI): domain Eukaryota; kingdom Metazoa; phylum Chordata; class Amphibia; order Anura; family Ranidae; genus Lithobates; species Lithobates clamitans. The sequence goes on from JBBGZY010000248.1 coordinate 398,385, forward strand.
TGGCCTCTCTCACATTTGGTTTTAGGTAAGGTTCATTCTTCCCATCATAGTTGGCCCTCTTCAAGATGTCCACCATCTCTCCAAAGGCCATATTTGAGGCCTTAAATCTCCTGCGGGATTGGGACATTTTTGGCTCCGGGCTTTCCTCCTCCTTACTGCTATTACGCACCTGCTGTGTCTCCGCCATGTTCCTCTCCCACTGCGATGAAAGAGAAGGGGCAGGGAATATTCTAGAAAGAACGTCAGGGGCGGGCGACGTTTCATGCATGCGCAGTGTATATAAAGCTAACACGCGTTTGTCATACATACGATCTGTGAGTGAAAGAAGTGCCGATCGTGAGAACAAAGGTAAAATTTTAACTTGGGACATCAGTGGCCTATACTGATTTGAGATTTAGGCCTATATTAGGATAAGATTAGAAGAGTTTAGCCTGATATTAGTGTTTTTGTCTTGCAGCAAATATGAAACAATTCATCGACCCGGAATTCATGGGCCAGTTCAAAGACAGATACAGGGATATGAGAAGTTTGTATGAGGTTAAAAACCCCTTATATCGAAATAAACCAGCTAGGAAGGCATCTCTGGAGAAACTGCTGCAATTTGTGAAGACGCAGACATCGAGTTTGTGGATAAGACAATTGGTAGCTTGAGAAGCACGTATAGGAAGGAGCTTAATATGGTCCAGGCTTCCATGAAATCAGGAGCAAAAGCAAAAAATGTGTATGTACCCAGTCTGTGGTAATACAACAGGATGTGGTTTCTGGAAGAGCAGATTGAAGCCAGGGAATCACTTTCTACACTTCCATCCAGCCTTCCCTCAACCCCAGCTGAGGCTTCCGAGGACAAACCTGGGCCTTCCATCCTGGAAGAAGTTGAGGAGCCCAGTTGGAGCCAGATATAGTATTTTTTAACATATTTATTGTCCTAAAATGATTGCTGTTAACTAGATGTTATTATTGATAATGAATGATTTAACAAAAAGTGTTTTACATCAATAGGCAGTAGGGACCAAAAATTATTGAGACAAGAATGAAAAATGCTGGGCTCAGAATGATAGTCTTTTCTATTTCTTAACATCAATTTGCAACAGTCACGAGCTGAATATTGTGTGTGATTGATGAACAATAAACTAAAACTATGTCCCTTTTTCATACACAGGAAGATCTCAGCCAGGACGAGGCTCTGGAATGTGTCAGCCAGGAGGAGGCAGGGGTAAGTGTCAGCTAGGAGGTGGCCAGGCCCAGTAGCCTCACCTATCCCAGGTGCCTCCCCTCTGCCTTACAACAAAAAGGGCCAGGAAGGGGAGTAACGTGGAGGAAGTAGCACTGGGCCTCATTAAGGATGCTAATGCGGCCCTGAACCCCCCCCCCCGACGCTGAAGAGGCCTATGGCTGCTATGTAGCTGCAAAATTGCAGCAAATGGAGGAGGGCCAATGCCTCATGTGTGAGAACATTATTTTTCAGGCTCTTCAGAAGGGGTTGAGGGGCCAAATTAGTGAGAACATGCACTTGCCCATCCTCCTCCTCCTGCCACAAGTCCACCTCCAGAGCCACAGCCTCCAAGGAAGGCTGCAGGGAAGCATGGAGGGAAGGCTGCAAGGAAGACATGAAAGTGATGGCCTGGGTTCAGTCTGGTCTGACAGAAGATGCAGGCTGTTGTAGTACCACAGCCTGGGGACATATTTGTCATCTGCTGCTGTTCCTGATCTCTGGGAGTCCTGGACCAGATTGTGCTCCCTATTATATGGACTTCTCAGGCTACCAATTTTAAGTTACAAAGAGTTGATGTGTGCCCTGGGGTACAAAGGCTTCTCAAATTCAAACAGTTTCTCCAGCGTTGCCTTCCTCTTTATTTTGTTATCAGCCAGAATAAATGAAGATTTTTGTTTATATGAAAATACTTGCCTATGTGTTTTTCTTCAAAAAGGACAGTTTGTTTGTGAATAGGCAGGTACATTTCAAAAATACAACCTTCTTGAGCTTTAAAAATACAAGATAATAATGTTGTTGTGGAAACTTGACACACAAAAAAAAAAAATGGAGATCACTAGAAAATAATTTAAAAATAATCAAAAAAACAGGAGATCTTGATTAAAAAAAAAAAAGAAGATGACTATAAAAAATAATTCTAAACATTATTATGGAGATCTGGCTTTAAAAACAAAAAAGATCATGAGAAACAATAAAGAAATAAGTTTGTCAGAACTCTGTGTGAATATCAGCAGCAAAACAAATTAATTATTCTAGCATTATAAAGAATAAAAGAATGCCCTGCATTAAAAGATCCAAAAATTGACAGCGTAACGAATGTGCTATCTCCATTACGAACGCTAGTTTTACCAGACCGAGCGCTTCCGTCTCATCCTTGATTCTGAGCACGCGTGATTTTTTGCACGTCCGAATTGCATACAGACGATCGCATTTTCGGATAGGAACTTTTTCCGACCGAAAAATAGAGAACCTGCTCTCAATCTTTTGCTGGCTGGAATTCCGCCAGCAAAAGTCCGATGGAGCATAGACACGGTCGCATTTTCCGACCAAAAGCTCTCATCAGAGTTTTGCTGGCAGCATTTTCGATCATGTGTACGGGGCATAAGATCTGCATCCCTCTAGAAATTATTCACCCTTTGGGAGCATCTATTGTGTATATTGATGGTTTGTGTGAAAGTTATAGTGTCTAAAAACTATGGTACTGTATATATACTAGAACGTTTATTATATTTATGCTAGTAATGGCAGTGATCAGGGTCTTTTAGTGGGACTGTGATAGTGCAGCGGGCAATCTGACACCACTGATGATGACACTAATACAGTGATAATACTATACACTGTCACTGTACTAATGACATTGGCTGGGAAGGGGTTAACATCTCAGGGTGCAGAGAGAAGAAACAAAGATTGTTCCTGCTGTGCATTGCTTGTGTTATTTGTCAACACAGGGCTATGGGCTGTGATTGGACACAGCTGATCAGCAGGTCCTGGCCATGAATCATTGGCCAGGACCTGCTGACAAAATCCTGTTGTGTCTAAATACAGTGGGAGTCAGTGGTGGGACACACTACTTGGAAGAATGCAATGCCATACAGGTATGTTTCTGTGCCTGTAGGGGCCACCTATCTGCAATACAACAATGTCAAGGGGTCACCTCGCTATCATATAATCCCTCAATGATTTGTCTCCAGGAGTCACGTGCCACTGTTGAAACCACTAACCTGTCTGAAAGGTGCTGTATTTAATCAGTCTACCATTACGTTTTATCATTATATGCACAGGTAGTGTTGATTGTGGCCCACAAGGGCTCTGTGCTCTCTTGTGACTGAATAGACATGGATTGGAATGGACCATACATTTTTCTTCACTGTAAATTGTTTGAAACAGAATGCTTTAAAGCAGAGTTCCACTGGTTTTTGAGTTTATTAAAAGTCAGCGGCTACAAAAAGTATAGCTGCTGACTCTTAATAAACTGACACTCACCTGTCCCACGATCAAGTGATGTGGCCATCCAAAGCCTCCATTCTCTACCCCTCCTCTTCGTGGCGCCAACATTGTGAGTGTGGGCTTCACAGCCAGGCGTCATTGGCCAGGCAATGTTCTGGGACCTGTGACGTGTCCCAGAACATTGCTTGGAGGGAGGGGCCGCCTAGGGGGAGAGGAGGAGTCACCTAGGCAGAAATCGGAAGGAGGAAGTGGGACAGGAAGTCCCACTCCAAACCAGGTACCCAGCCCCCCCCCCAAAAAAAATTACATGCCAATTGTGGCTTGTCAGGGGGTAAGGAGTATTTAAAGCGGAAGTTCCACTTTTGGGTGGAACTCCTCTTTAAAGTTATACTTTAGACAAATTCCCTCCACCTGAAATGATTCCCAGTATACCAGGGGCGTACCTACAGGTGACCCGGCCTCATGCTCCAGGGGCCCGTGTGGCCCCCTGTACACCTGTATAGGAGGGAATGAGGGAAGGCTGCATATAGAGGTCCGATTTCTCTATTTTCCTTCTGCAGCCACTGAATACCTGCAGGAGGGAGAGGGGAGAAGTGGGAATTCAGAGGCTGCAGAAGGAAAATAGAGAGATTGGTTCTTCTGTATGCAGCTGCCCAACCGCTCTTCCTAGTCAGCTTCTTTCTGCTGCCCACCTGTGTGCTCTCCTGCCCCCTTGTGCTCTCTCTGGACACCCCCCTCGTCCCTCACAGTTCTGCTGGCTCCCCCACCCACCGGTCACTGCAGGGGATGCTGTCAGGATAGAGAGGGGGAAAGGGGCCTGTACATGTGTTATTTACCAGCCCCTTTCTTGTCTTAATGATCCATACTGATCACTGACTCTGTTCATTCATAACTGAAACATGACAAACTGTGTTTACTATGTTTCAGTTTGTGAATGGACAGGAAGCTTTGTACAGGGCTGTGTCCTCAATCTCTTTTCTCTGTCTCAAAGGTGAAACATCAGAGGTCTGTTTAGACCTCTGATATTTAATCAAAGCCCCCAATGTGGCTCCTAAAAGAATTTTAAAAAAATGTAACAATTATATAGTAAAAAAAAAAAAAATACATAAAAAAATGGTAAAAAAATAATAAAGAAATAAAATTAAAAAAAAAAAACTACTAGCAACAGGGCTCTGAGCTGTGATTGAACACAGCTGATCATTTATTGTTTCAAAAAAGGTACAAAACTAAGGTCATCGTTGAATCTTGGTGGTTTGGTAGCCTCCAAGTCCCATAGCCACCTGGCTTTGTGCTGGAGGACCACCTAGACAACAACCAATTCAGCTGGTTAGCATTGCAGACTACAATACAACACCAGGAAATACTGCAATGCAGGAGACAAAGGTCATAGGACAGTTTCACACTAACACACAGTTCACCTGTATTATTTTTTTTTTACTTTGAAACAGTATGTATACTATATCAAATAAAGTCCTGAATGAATTATGTGCACTGTTAGGCTTTCTAAATATATAAAATGACATTTGTGTGGTAATAAAATATTAGGCCACAATTGGGTTTCACAAATATGCTACATTTTAATATGGAACTGAACTTTAAAAACTTAATAAGAGTGACTTACCTGTGCAAATCACAGGACAATTATGTTAGATGTTGAAAACATGGACTTAAATTAATAACCAAGAGACTTCAAATGGGTAATAATGAGAAACTACAAAGGTGAACATCTTCATTAGTATGCTAAAGCAAAAGAAATGTAAGGTAGCATAAAGTCCCATATTCAAATGCATATCTTTTAAAATCCAACCTGAAGAAATGTAAGTTTTTTTCACAACAGGCATAACATTTTTACATTATACAAACATTTGAAAAAATATGCAACACCGTGCATGTAAGGGACGCCTCTTTGGATTTTAAAGGCAGAAAAGGAGTAGGAAGAGTAGATAATGATAAAAGGCACAAACAGTGCCAACTTTATTAATGTACAAAAATGGATAAAATGTCTAAAGGACAAGACAAACATGTGCAGTGAATAATCAACATCTTTACAAATAATTGGATATGAGACATACAGAGCATAGATAAATAATATCACCCAACGCCATCGACCCCAAAGAACCAACCCAATCAGAGTGGGTATAGTGGGGGTAGGTGGCTAGTAAATGTATCCCAACCTGTTTCGGAGAGGACCGTAGTCAAACTTGTATATTCCTTCTTCCGGGGAATTATTTTACATACAGATGGATGAAAATTATTTCTTGTCTCTAGAACATAAATATAAGTAAGTAAATAACATAGCAAAAAAGGACCATAGTAGTGGTCTATTTTCTGGCCATAATTGTATAAAGTAACCAAAGTCATTGTACTTACATAGTCAGGCTCATGTCATGAATATAAAACAGATAAAGGGATCAGATGCTGGCTGCGAAGATCCATAAATGACAGAGAGGGTACCCGTGGCAACATACAGAGCCGCAGGGGCACTTTCCCAAGGGACGCCCAATCCACCCTGTAACAAACAATGTCACCAATTAGAGGGAAAGATTGCATATAGAGAGAGGCAGAGAGGTAGGTTTAGAAGCTGTAGAGTGTATGGTAGCTGGTCATATAGGGTACCAGGTCCATACAGAGCATGGTTCTTACCTAGGTTGTAAGCCAGAGGCATCTATTGCTGACAATCCGGTGTCTGCCAATAAATTGGCACAGGATATCCGGTTGTGAGCATAGAGGTTGCCTATATATTGAGGCAGTATACCAATTCAGTGGAGGCAATCATGTCATTTCAGCTGTGTATTAAACACAGCTGAGAGAGGCTAAGGAGAGGGTGTGTCCGAACAGTCAATCAAGTGGCAAACAGAGAGACCATTCCTGCCGCCGCGTCAACATACATGGCAAACAGGGATGTGTCTCAAGGGGCGTTCCTCAGGCGCAAGGGCGCGTGGCGCAAGGGCGTTCGGCGCAGCCCCGCCCACAAGTGGCGCAAAGGCGTCACACATCAGCGCGCCACCGGCGGGAAGGCGTCACCAATCACCATGGAGATGATGGTGAGAGCATGTAGACGCTCCACCCCGCGCAGCCAATCGGAGACGAGAAAGGAAAACCTTAACCGACTGCGCAGGGAGAGCCTGCCCACCGGGTGTCGGCGCACAAGCGAAAATGCGGAAAACATAGGGGCATCCGACTCTGCCATCTAATGGGTGGATGGAAAAAGATAGCCAGCATGTAGTACAAAGGGAGCCACAATGACAATAACATAAAGAAAAATAATAAAATAAACAAAAAAGGAGCAACAATGAGGGTGACAGAGGGAGAGAAGTTGTTGACAACGGTATATACTAGAATATGTCATTACATATAATTGGAATACTTTAGAAACTTATAACAAAGATGTTATTAATAAAAAAAAATAAAAATAAAAAATATATATATAATGAATCTGAGTTTCAGAGGAAGAAAAAAAGAGAGAAGACTGGTCAATTGGTTTACATATTGAGTTCACATAACCCAGAGGAGAAGCCTGGGAGAAAGGGTCTGAAATTAAAAGCCTCATTCAATCCTGGTGGCAAGGTGTCTCGTAAATTGTGGATCCACCTGAGTTCACATTGAAGGAGGCTTTTATTGAAGTCACCACCTCTAGAGTTGAAATGAATGCGATCAAGTCCCAGAAAATGAATTTTGGGAATCGAGGTGGGGTGTGCAAGGGCCATATGTCGGCCCATGGTTACATTGGGATCACGTTTTAAAATAGTTGAGACATGTTGGTATATTCTCTTCCATAGGGAATTGATAGTTTTTCCGATGTAATAATGCCCACACTCGCAGGTAAGTAAGTACACTACACCCGGGGTCTTGCAGTTAATGAAGTGTTTTGGATGGAATAACCATCCATTTGGTAGGTGAATGTTCCTACACCTGTCCATATACTGGCAGTAGGAACATCCACCACACGAAAAGGTACCTAGGGTTTTACAGGTAGCCCCTCTATGTTATTTGTACTCACTTTTAACTATTTGGTCACCAACAGACGGGGCTCTCCTATAGGTCACAGCCGGCTTGTCTGTAACAAAGGGGGACAGTAACGGGTCCATTTTAAGCAGGTGCCAATACCTCTTCAGGATTCGTTTTAATTGTTGGTGCTTTGTGGTATATGTGGTAATAATTCTGGTAGTATTGTCGGTGGAAGCTTGTTTCGGTATATCTAATAGGTCCTGTCGTGACAAAGCTAGTGTTCTTTTATAAGCTTTTTTAAGGGAAGACTGAGAGTAACCTCTTTCGAGTAGCCTAATCCTTAATTTATCAGCTTCGTCTTTAAATGTAGACTCATCCGAACAATTTCTACGTGTCCTCAGGTATTGTGTGTAAGGTATGGAAGACAGCAGGGGTTTAGGATGGAAACTGGCTGCGTGTAACAGGGAGTTCCCTGCTGTGGGCTTATGGTACAACTGACTTAAAAGGCTGCCGTCAGGCTGTTTTTTGACCGACACATCCAAAAAGGTGATCTCTGTCTTACTATACACCATGGTAAAAGCAAGGTTAAATTCATTGCAGTTGATTGCAGCCAGCAAGAGTTTATCGGAACCATCCCATATGAGAAATACGTCATCTATATACCTGCGCCACGTTAAAACGTGGCACATAGAGATAGACAGCGAATCGTTGGTAATCAAGGAGTGTTCCCACTCCCCCAGGTACAGATTGGCGTACAACAAGTCCCCATTGCAACGCCCTGTACCTAGAGGTAGTGGGAACCATCCAATTATTTGTAAAGATGTTGATTATACACTGCACATTTGTCTTGTCCTTTAGACATTTTATCCATTTTTGTACATTAATAAAGTTGGCACTGTTTGTGCCTTTTATCATTATCTACTCTTCCTACTCCTTTTCTGCCTTTAAAATCCAAAGGGGCGTCCCTTACATGCACAGTGTTGCATATTTTTTCTAGTATTATTTAGGATGATGGCAGTCCCCGCACATCAGTATATTTTCTCTTAAATGTATCTTTTTTATACAAACATTTGGTGCACACTGACTGTCCCTTTCGTTGCCTAGCAAGTATTTAGTTAATAATGATTTTTTTTTTTTTTTTCTAAGCACAACATATATATATATATATATATATATATACATACACCGTATATATAAATACGCACACACACACACAGTGGTGACGGAAAGTATTCAGACCCCCTTACATTTTTCACTCTGTTTTAATTGCAGCCATTTGCTAAAATCATTTAAGTTCATTTTTTCCTCATAAATGTACACACAGCACCCCATATTGACAGAAAAACACAGAATTGTTGACATTTTTGCAGATTTATTCAAAAAGAAAAACTGAAATATCACAAGGTCCTAAGTATTCAGACCCTTTGCTGTGACACTCATATATTTAACTCAGGTGCTGTCCATTTCTTCTGATCATCCTTGAGATGGTTCTACACCTTCATTTGAGTCCAGCTGTGTTAGATTATACTGATTGGACTTGATTAGGAAAGCCACAAACCTGTCTATATAAGACCTTACAGCTCACAGTGCATATCAGAGCAAATAAGAATCATGAGGTCAAAGGAACTGCCTGAAGAGCTCAGAGACAGAATTGTGGCAAGGCACAGATCTGGGCAAGGTTACAAAAAAATTTCTGCTGCACTTAAGGTTCCTAAGAGCACAGTTGCCTCCATAATCCTTAAATGGAAGACGTTTGGGATGACCAGAACCCTTCCTAGAGCTGGCCGTCCGGCCAAACTGAGCTATCGGGGGAGAAGAGCCTAAGTGAGAGAGGTAAAGAAGAACCCAAAGATCACTGTGGCTGAGCTCCAGAGATGCAGTCGGGAGATGGAAGGAAGTTGTAGAAAGTCAACCATCACTGCAGCCCTCCAACAGTCGGGGCTTTATGGCAGAGTGGCCCAACGGAAGCCTCATGGAGTTTGCTAAAAAAACACCTGAAGGACACCAAGATGGTGAGAAATAAGATTTTTTGGTCTGATGAGACCAAGATAGAAGTTTTTGGCCTTAATTCTAAGCGGTATGTGTGGAGAAAACCAGGCACTACTCATCACCTGTCCAATACAGTCCCAACAGTGAAGCATGGTCGTGGTAGCATCATGCTGTGGGGGTGTTTTTCAGCTGCAGAGACAGGACAACTGGTTGCAATCGAGGGAAAGATGAATGTGGCCAAGTACAGGTATATCCTGGATGAAAACCTTCTCCAGAGTGCTCAGGACCTCAGACTGGGCCGAAGGTTTACCTTCCAACAAGACAGACCCTAAGCACACAGCTAAAATAACGAAGGAGTGGCTTCACAACAACTCCGTGACTGTTCTTGAATGGCCAAGCCAGAGCCCTGACTTAAACCCAATTGAGCATCTCTGGAGAGACCTAAAATGACTGTCCACCAACATTTACCATCCAACCTGACAGAACTGGAGAGGATCTGCAAGGAGAAATGGCAGAGGATCCCCAAATCCAGGTGTGAAAAACTTGTTGCATCTTTCCCAAAAAGACTCATGGCTGTATTAGATCAAAAGGTGCTTCTACTAAATACTGAGCAAAGGGTCTGAATACTTAGGACCTTGTGATATTTCAGTTTTTCTTGTTTAATAAATCTGCAAAAATGTCTACAATTTTGTGTTTTTCTGTCAATATGGGGTGCTGTGTGTATATTATGAAAAAAAAGTGAACTTAAATGAATGATTTTCGCAAATGGCTGCAATATAACAAGGAGTGAAAAATTTAAGGGGTTCTGAATACTTTCCGTCCCTACTGTATGTGTATATATATATATTCTGCATCCAGTGTAGCCTATATCTACAGTGCATTCTGTGGTGTACAGTTTCTAATACACTTCAGGCGGTGTACACAGTATCTAATACAGTATGTAAAGCACCTTCCAAGTCCTTCCTGTCCCTCCCTCTCTATCCCTCTCTTCTTTCGAGATGCACTGTATTCGTCTGTTTTCTCCCATTTCTCTGAGGATTGCAGCAATGTATCGGCCTCCTGGACAGGTATCGCACTTTCTTGATGACTTTGCTGCCTGGCTACCCTACTTTCTCTCCTCTGAAATACCCGCGATCATTCTTGGTGACTTCAACATTCCTGTCAATGTTAACAGCCCAACCACAGCTAAACTTCTCGACTTAACCTCATCTTTTGACCTAACCCAGTGGACACATACTTCCACTCACTCCAATGGTAATACCCTTGACCTTGTATTCTCCCATCTCTGAAACCCTGGCAACCTCACCAACACCCCCTTTCCTCTCTCTGATCACAACCTCATTACTTTCACTGTATCCTTGCCTCCAACCACCCATCCCTCCAAGCAGCAAACGAGTACTTGTAGAAACCTTCGCCACTTTAACCCTTCTCTTCTCTATTCTGCTACTGACCTCCTATATGACATAATCTCTCCCCTGTCCTGTCCTGACCTGGCCACCTCTGTCTACAACAGTTCAATCTCATCATCACTAGATGCACTTGCTCCTCTAACCACACGCAGAATCAGGCCACGACCGTTACAACCCTAGCAAACTGACAACACTAGAAATCAAGAGACATTGCCGCGCTATTGAATGACTGTGGCGTAAAACCAAATGCCTACAAGACTTCACCCTATATAAAACTGCCCTTCTAAAATACAATTTCTGCCTCCATGCTACCAAACAAGCCTACTTTGTCTCTCTTATTAATTCCTTATCATCCAGTCCCCGTTGGCTCTTCTCAGCCTTTAAGTCTGCTTCGTCCCCCACCCCCTCTACCAACTAACTCACTCAATGCTCAAAAGATTGCCAATCACTTCAAAGACAAGATTGATGCAATTCATGAGGACACCTCCACTGTGTGTACGTCTTTCCCACCCAGCATACTTTGCCTAGCAGCACATTCAACACTCTCCTCTTTTGAATTGGCTACTACTGAAGAGGTTACAAAACTTCTCAGATGCCCACCTAACCAATTGTCACTTGGATCCTGTTCCCTCACAACTACTATGGTCACCCTCTTCTTCTATCCTATGCTCCCTCACTCACATCTTCAATCTCTCCCTCTCTAGTGGCACCTTCCCCTCCCCTCTAAAACATGCGTAGATCACTCCCATACTTAAAAAGCCCTTACTGGATCCTACCAACCTGAACAACTTAAGACCCATCTCATTGCTCCCATTCACCTCTAAACTTCTAGAACGCTTAGTCTGCAACCATCTTAGCTCCTACCTCAATGAAAATAACCTTCTTAACCCCTTACAGTCTGGCTTTCACTCGCAGCACTCTATGGAAACTGCCTTACTAAAACTCACTAACGATTTACTAACTGCTAAAACCAACAGCCAGTACTCCATACACCTACTACTTGACCTCTCTGCAGCCTTTGATACTGTTGACCACCCACTCTTTCTTAATAAACTACATTCCCTTGGCCTCCGAGATTCTGCTCTATCCTGGTTCCCTGCCTATTTATCACAGCACTCCTTCAGTGTCACCTACAACTCTGTCTCCTCCACTCCATTGCCCCTTTCTGTGGGGGTCCCCCAAGGCTCTATCAGCATGGATGTCGCACCACTTCCTTAAACTAAATTGCTCTAAAACTGAGCTATTAATATTCCCCCTGCCCGTGCTTCCTTCCATGACTTTTCCATCAAAATCAACAATGCAACCATCAGTCCCTCCCCTCACGCCAGGGTACTAGGTGTAATCCTAGACTCTGACTAGCCTCAAATCCAATCGTTGTCAAAAGTTTGTAGAATTCACCTCCGTAACATGTCTAAAATTCGCCCCTTTTTAACAAAAGAAACCACCCAGTTCCTCATTCACTCCCTTGTTATCTGTCGCCTTGACTATTGCAACTCCCTTCTCATTGTCCTGCCTCTCCATAGGCTATCCCCTCTTCAGTCTATCATAAATGCTGCTGCCAGACTTATACACCTTACCAACCGCTCAGTGTCAGCAAATTAAATTCAAAATACTAAACAACAACATAAAGCCATTCACAACTTTGCCCCGAGCTACATCACCAATCTTGTCTCCAAATATCACCCAAATTGCCCTCTCCGCTCTTCTCAAGACCTCCTGCTCTCAAGCTCTCTCATCTACTCCTCCCATGTTCGTCTCCAGGATTTCTCCAGAGCCTCTCCCATCCTCTGGAACTCGCTACCTCAACCTGTCCGGCTTTCCCCTACCCTTGCTACCTTCAGGCGATCCCTGAAAACTCATCTCTTCAGGAAAGCCTATCATGTCTCCAACTAATCTCCTACCACTTCCAACAGCTCATTCCCCACAGTTACAACCTTTTGTACTACCTGCCCCACCCTATTAGATTGTAAGCTCTTCTGAGCAGGGCCCTCTTAATCCTCTTGTATTTTATTGTATTATAATTGTATTGTCTCCCTTTTATATTGTAAAGTTCTGCGTAAACTATTTGCGCTATATAAATCCTGAATAATAATGATAATAATAATAATAATAATACACTTCTGGTGGTGTACACAGTAAAAAATACAGTGCAGCCATAATACAGTTGCCAATCTAGTGCAGGCAGTGTACACAGTATCTAATACAGTGTGTACAGTTTCTACTACACTTCTGGTGGTGTACACAGTACACAATACAGTGCAGCCTTAGTACAGTTTCTACTACTTTTCTGGAGGTGTACACAGTATCTATCACGTACCTGGTAGTTGAGCCTGATTGGACGAGAAAGGCTTCCCTTACACCTCTGACTCGGGGCCTCTGATAGTGATAACAGAAGGCGCAGGAGTGCAGAGTTGCACGAGTGCCAAGGAGTCTTGCAGTCAGCAAGGCGGATGCCTTTGGTAGGCTGGCAAAGTCACCGGAAGGTCTCGGCTGACAGGCAGCTGGTGCAAGTGACATCAACGGATAGCAAGGTCAGGCAGGCTGGGTCACGCACGGCAGGAATAATCAGATGCAGGGTACAGGCAGGAACGTATTCAAGAAGCAAGCTGGGCCTGGAACCAGATCAGTGCAACAGGAACCAAAGGAGAAGGCAGAAGAGAGGTCACAGGATAAGCCAAGGTCAATGCAGGTGGAGTTCAAGGATGGTCAAGACAAGCTGGGTAGATAACAGAGATCAGGATACAGGTGTCACAGGATGCACTGGCTGGGTTTAAAAAGTCTTATTTGGTGCCAGCATCAATTACGGGTGTGCACGGGCATGCACAGATGCGTGCAAGCATTGACGCGCACGGGGATGCGCAATGGCTTCTGTTTGCGTGCCAGTTCACACATGCGCACTTCTGCGCATGCGCCAATGCCCAATTCCTATGAGCAAAGGGAATAAGTGTTCTTCTGTGCCTCAGAGTTCTTCTAGGGGTGTGAACTTGACTGCTGGCATGTGCACCCTGACAGTATCTAATACAGTGTGTACAGTTTCTACTACACTTCTGGTGGTGTACACAGTACACAATACAGTTTCTACTATACTTATGGTGGTGTGCACAGTATAAAATACAGTGTAGCCATAGTCCAGTTGCTAATACAGTGCAGGTGGTATACACAGTAGGGATGAGCCAAACACCCCCCTGTTCGGTTCGCACCAGAACATGCGAACAGGCAAAAACTGTGTTCGAATACGCGAACACCGTTAAAGTCTATGGGACACGAACATGAATAATCAAAAGTGCTAATTTTAAAGGCTTATATGCAAGTTATTGTCATAAAAAGTGTTTGGGGACCTGGGTCCTGCCACAGGGGACATGGATCAATGCAAAAAAGTTTTAAAAACGGCCATTTTTTCGGGAGCAGTGATTTTAAAAATGCTAAAAGTAAAACAATAAAAGTGTAATATCCCTTTAAATTTCATACCAGGGGGGTGTCTATAGTATGCCTGTAAAGGGGCGCATGTTTCCCGTGTTTAGAACAGTCTGACAGCAAAATGACATTTCAAAAGGAAAAAAAGTCATTTAAAACTACTCGCAGCTATTAATGTATTGCCGGTCCGACAATACACATAGAAGTTCATTGATAAAAACGGCATGGGAATTCCCCACAGGGGAACCCCGAACCAAAATAAAAAAAAAAAACGGTGTGGGGTCCCCCCAGGAATCCATACCAGACCCTTATCCGAGCACGCAACCTGGCAGGCCGCAGGAAAAGAGGGGGGACGAGAGAACGCCCCCCCTCCTGAACCGTACCAGGCCACATGCCCTCAACATTGGGAGGGTGCTTTGGGGTAGCCCCCAAAACACCTTGTCCCCATGTTGATGAGGACAAGGGCCTCATCCTCACAACCCTGGCAGGTGGTTGTGGGGATCTGCGGGTGGGGGGCTTATCGGAATCTGGAAGCTCCCTTTAACAAGGGCACCCCCAGATCCCGGCCCTCCCCCCTGTGTGAAATGGTAAAGGGGTACTTACCCCTGCCATTTCACTAAAAAACCATCAAAAATGTTAAAAATGACAAGAGACAGTTTTTGACAATTCCTTTATTTAAATGCTTCTTCTTTCTTCTATCTTCCTTCATCTTCTTCTTCTTCTGGTTCTTCCTCCGGTGTTCTCGTCCAGCATCTCCTCCGTGGTGTCGGCGTCTTCTTCCCTTCTCCTCGGGCCACTCTGCATCCATGATGGCATGGAGGGAGGCTCCCGCTGTGTGTGACGCTTCTCCTCTTCTGACGGTTCTTAAATAATGGGGGGCGGGGCCACCCGGTGACCCCGCCCCCCTCTGACGCACAGTGACTTGACGGGACTTCCCTGTGGCGTGACGGGGAATGCCACAGGGAAGTCCCGTCATGTACCCATGTGTCAGAGGGGGGCGGGGTCACCGGGTGGCCCTGCCCCCCTGTTATTTAAGAACCGTCAAAGGAGGAGAAGCGTCACACAGCGGGAGCCTCCCTCCATGCCATCATAGATGTGGAGCGGCCCGAAAAGAAGATGAAGACAAGAAGATGAAGAGAAGAAGATGAAGAGAAGAGCGGGAGCCTCCCTCCATGCCATCATGGATGTGGAGCGGCTCGAGGAGAAGAAGGGAATTAGACGCCGACGCCGCGGAGGAGATGCTGGACGAGAACACCGAAGGAAGAACCAGAAGAAGAAGAAGATGAAGGAAGATAGAAGATAGAAGAAAGAAGAAGCATTTAAATAAAGGAATTGTCAAATACTGTCTCTTGTCATTTTTAACATTTTTGACAGTTTTTTAGTGAAATGGTAGGGGTACAAATGTACCCCCTTACCATTTCACACAGGGGAGAGGGCCGGGATCTGGGGGTCCCCTTGTTAAAGGGGGCTTCCAGATTCCAATAAGCCCCCCGCCCGCAGACCCCCACAACCACCGGACAGGGTTGCGGGGATGAGGCCCTTGTCCTCATCAACATGGGGACAAGGTGTTTTGGGGGGCTACCCCAAAGCACCCTCCCAATGTTGAGGGCATGTGGCCTGGTACAGTTCAGGGGGGCGCTCTCTCGTCCCCCCCTCTTTTCCTGGGGCCTGCCAGGTTGCATGCTCGGATAAGGGTCTGGTATGATTTTTGGGGGGACCCCATGCCGTTTTTTTTTTATTTTGGCGTGGGGTTCCCCTTAATATCCATACCAGACCTGAAGGGCCTGGTATGGAATTTAGGGGGACCCCCCACGTCATTTTTTTTTTTTTTGTTCGGGGTTAATAACCGCGAGTAGTTTTAAATGACTTTTCTTCCTTTGAAATGTCATTTTGCTGTCAGACTGTTCTAAACACAGGAAACATGCGTCCCTTTACAGGCATACTATATAGACACCCCCCAGGTACGAAATTTAAAGGAATATTACACTTTTATTGTTTCACTTTAAGCATTATTAAAATCACTGCTCCCGAAAAAACGGCCGTTTTTAAAACTTTTTTTTGCATTGATCCATATCCCCTGGGGCAGGACCCAGGTCCCCAAACACTTTTTATGACAATTCCATGCATATAAGCCTTTAAAATTAGCACTTTTGATTTCTCCCTTAGACTTTTAAAGGGTGTTCCGTGGCATTCGAATTTGCCGCGAACACCCCAAATCGTTCGCTGTTCGGCGAACTTGCGAACAGCCCATGTTCGAGTCGAACATGAGTTCGAGTCGAACATGAGTTCGACTCAAACTCAAAGCTCTTCCCTAATACACGGTATCTAACACACTGTGTACAGTTTCTACAACACTTCTGGTGGTGTAAACAGTATCTAATACAGTATACAATATACATCATGTCGGGAAAGCCACCAAAAGGAGAGGCAGACACTCACAGGCCACTAAAAGAGGGCAAGCAGCCTCTGTGTCTACAGTCAACAGTGCTTGTCGTGGACATGGTGCATCCTCTGCAGGTGGCTGTGGGGCACGCTTGTCCTTTTTTCTTGCTGCTGGCCGTGTTATTGAGCCACAATATGCATAAGAGTTGGTGAAATGGATAATAAAGCTGTCCTCATCCTTCGTCACCCAGGCTCAGAGAATTGTGCCTCCAACACAGCTGCCAAAGTGTCTTATTCCACT
Source organism: Lithobates clamitans (assembly GCA_037952925.1). Taxonomy (NCBI): domain Eukaryota; kingdom Metazoa; phylum Chordata; class Amphibia; order Anura; family Ranidae; genus Lithobates; species Lithobates clamitans. Next base: position 415,267 of record JBBGZY010000248.1, read on the forward strand.
GGCTCCTTGTCCACAGTGATTCTTTCCATAGCCCCACCATCATGCACGGAGGAGTCTCCAGAATTATTCGACCACAGTGTCGGGTACATGCTGTTGGAGGATGCGCAGGGATTTGAAGGCTCCGATGTTGGTTCCCAGGTTGAGGAAGGGAGTAACGTGAGCGTAGAGAGGGGGGTGTCCAGGAAGGACAAGAAACTGGCAGTCATGTTCCCCCAGCTGCAGCATAGTGCCAAGTTTGCTCCAGTGACGAGGAGGGAGGGGATGATGAGGTCACTGACTGTACTTGGGTGCCTGAGAGAAGAGAAGAGTAGGAGGAGGCACAACTCCAACAAGGCAGGATGTCCTCTAGGGGGCAGTTTAAGGGCAGCCACCTTATTGCATCACACTGCAGAGTTCTGCAGGTGCAGGGCGCTAATGACTCCCCGCTGACTTTTAAAAGCTCTTTGGTGGCCTTTTTGGACATGTGTGCAGCAGATTGCACCGTTGCTGTTTGCAATCTATGTTTGAAGCAGATCAAGCGTGGTCAGAACAGCAGCCACTTGGGCACCACATGCTTGACCAGACATATGATGACCTGTCATGTAGTCCATTGGCAACAGCACTTGAAAGACCCACATCAAAGAAAAAGGTGGACTTCTCATTGCTCCTCATCTGGGATCTCCAACCCCACTATACCTCCAGTCCTCTCAAAAAACCCGCACTGAGTGGAATGAAGGTATAGCAATAGGTGTCCCAAGTACAGTACTTGGGACACTTGGGGCTGCTCCAGTTGCTGAACCGTGAAAAAAAATTTGGTCTCAGCCATCCACATGCTCAGCGTCTAAGTGCTAGCTTGGCCAAGTTGCTAGCACTGCAACTGCTGCCTTTTCAGCTGGTAGACTCTGCCCCCTTTCGTGAATTTGTGGAATGTGCTGTACCTCAGTGGCAGGTTCCAAAACTCCATTTCTTTTCACTGAAGGCCATTCTGGATCTCTACCGGCATGTGGAAGGCAATGTTTTGGCCTCGTTGGACAGGGCGGTCAGCAGTAAGGTACATATTACCGCTGACTCATGGTCCAGCATGCATGGGCAGGGACAATACCTTTCCTTCATGGTGCACTGGGTAACTCTGCTGGCAGCTGGGAAGGATGCAGCACAGGGTACAGTATTGTTGGAGCTTGTTCCGCCACTATGCCTCCAAAATGATAGTGGTAATTCTGCCACAGCTTTCTCCTCCACCTCCTCCTCTTCTTCTTCCTCTATGGCCTCTTCTGCAGATTTCTCCTCTGAACCAGCAGTGCTCCATAAGCGTTCAAGGGGCTACACAAGCAGTCAGGCAAAAATATGCCATGCGGTGCTTGAGTTGGTCTGCTTAATGTATATAGATGGAAGGAACCGCGCTTGACCAAATATTAAAAAACGGCAGCAGCAATATAGTGCGATTACACCAAACATAAATAGTCCAATAAGAAAAGGCTGCGCTCAGAAAAGAAAGTCTATGCAAATGACATCAAGGAGATTTTCAAATCCTTCCAAAGTAAAAACACCACCACCGTGTACTTCTAAGCAGTAGTGACAGTCCACCCTAGTAGTTAAACCTGCTTACCAGATGGCAAGCATAAAGGGCAGGTGGCTATAGCCCAGCCAAGGCCTTTTAGCTTGCTGGCAGTCCCGGTGTTCATATGGGGGGTAATTCTCCAGGTTCACTTGGGTTGTCACAGATTTTGGGGGGCTACATCCCGAATTGTGATCTGTGACAACCCAAGTGAAAGGCCTTGGCTGGGCTATAGCCACCTGCCCTTTATGCTTGCCATCTGGTAAGCAGGTTTAACTACTAGGGTGGACTGTCACTACTGCTTAGAAGTACACGGTGGTGGTGTTTTTACTTTGGAAGGATTTGAAAATCTCCTTGATGTCATTTGCATAGACTTTCTTTTCTGAGCGCAGCCTTTTCTTATTGGACTGCTTAATGTATATTCATGCAATATTAATCATTTCAGTCCCGGAAGGATTTGCCCCCTTCGTGACCAGAGCACTTTTTGTGAATTGGCACTGTGTCGCTTTAACTGACAATTGCACGGTCGTGCGACGTTGTACCCAAACAAAATTGACGTCCTTTTTTTCCCCCACAAATAGAGCCTTCTTTTGGTGGTATTTGATCGCCTCTGTGGTTTTTATTTTTTGCTCTATAAAAAAAAAAAAATTTTGGTAAAAAAAAAATATTTTTTTTGCTATAATAAATATCCCCCAAAACTATATGAAAAAACAATTTTTTCCTCAGTTTAGCCAGATATGTATTCTTCTACATTTTTATTTATTTTTTTACTAAAAATAAGAAAAATATCACTATAAGCGTATATTGATTGGTTTGCGCAAAATGTATAGCGTCTACAAAATAGGGAATAGTTTTATGGCATTTTATTAGTTTTTTTTTTTTATTAGTAATGGTGACGATCTGCAATTTCTATCGTGACTGCAACATTATGGCGGACACATCGGACACTTTTGACACTATTTTGGGACCATTGTCATTTATACAGCGATCAGTACTATAAAAATGCACTGATTACTGTGTACTGTGTAAATGACACTGGCAGCAAAGGGGTTAACCACTAGGGGGCGAGGAAAGGGTTAAGTGTGTCCTAGGGAGTGATTTTAACCGTGGACTTCAACACACATGACAGTGATCACTGCTCTCGATGACAGAGAGCAGTGATCTGTCACGACGCTGGGCAGAATGGGGAAATGTTTACAAAGGCATCTCCCCATTCTACCTCTCCATGACACGATCGCGGGCACCCGGTGGACATAGAGTCTGCGGGACCCGTGGTCACGGTGGTGGTTATGCAATGTGTGCAAACATAGGTGGCAGAAATGTAGGAAAATAGTCATTGGTCTCAATGCGTTTCACTGTTTAATCCCTTCGTCAGGAACCCCTAACAGATCAGGGAATGAAACACAATTAATACATATCAACCATATCCAAGTTTTTGACACTTAACATAGTTACATACAAGTCTCATGACCATGGTCCTGATTATGTATTTTATAGCGCTACATCCGAAAAAGCCACAATAAACGCATTAACACATCCATAATAACCAACAAAGTTCCAGTCACTGGCCATGTAAGCTGAAGTACATCATACATCATGTGATGATGATAATGGCATTTACCATGTTTAAAACCAAGTATGAATAAATATGTATCTTGTAAGAGGCATACAAGTCATTCTTCTGGTAGTGGTCTAGTTGGCTCTGATGAAGAGGGGACTCCCCTTGAAACACATCAGCCAGAATAGTTCTGAGTGGTGTCTTCCCATGGAAGAAAGTGTGTACAGTGGATCTGATGTCTTTGGTTTTGAAAAATAAATTGATGAGCTTACATACACATGTGTACACATGGCACACCTGTGGGCTCGCTGGTGCTTTTAGTCCTACAGCATGTTTGCCCAGGCTGGAGAGGAAGCTGTGCAGGTGACTTTTTTTTACAGACATGGCAGAGTTGCAGCATGCAACTTTGTGGGTTGCTTTCCAGTTTAGGAAGCTGCCTTTTTATAGGAAGGTCAGCTTCCTATTCTCCGATGCTGCCGCTCTGTGCTCTTTTGTCCCAGCCATTTTTTTGTCTGTGCAGGCTTCTCCTGCCTCCCTGTTCGCTGTGCTGCTCCAGCATGGGTCCTCCTGCTGCTCTGCTCTCTGCAAGTTGGCTTGGCTATTGCCTGTTTGCCTTATCTGCAGATTGTTCTCCAGACTGTGGTTCTGCCAGCCTCAAGCATGCAGCTCTGATGGAACGGTATTTCTCATCCTTTTTGGATTTTCTCTTTTTCTTTATTATTATTATATTATATTATTTTTTTGTACTTTTTAAAGCGGTTGTATACCCACTTTGTGATTTTTACCTACAGGTAAGCCTATAATAAGGCTTACCTGTAGGTAAAATGAATATCTCCTAAACCTACACTGACGTCAGCGGCGCATGCGCTCTGAAGGTCCAGTGTATCATGACAGAACTTCAGAGCTTTTTGCTGGAATCAAGGGCTCCCGCGCGCATGCAAACCTGGAAGAAATGCCAGGGGAACATGTCAGCCCCCTCAGTGGTGACCAGGGTTTTTTTTCAGTGGTTTACTACCACTAAACTTGGGCTATCTGCATCCTTTTTTGGCATAAAGAAGAGTCCACATGGAATAAACATCCACTGAGAGCTTGTTCCATTCTTCATCTCCTGTTGCCCAGGGCAGTAAGGTAGAACTGGTGTTAGGCAAGTTGTCTCATCAGAGGAACCCAAGCTGTGTTAGACATCTACCAAGAGGTCATTCTAGGACACTGTCACCAATTGTCCATGGCAGTCAATCTTCCATGAGACAGGAAAAATCACTTCACTGCAGAGCCTCCAAGAAGCATAAATTATTTCACCAGAACAGAAGAAGAAGGTCATCGTCCCCTTCCAGAGCCTCCTTACCAGCACAGTTTGAAGTGGAGGGCTGTTGGGGCTGCTCTGCTCAAGCCTTGCCGGGCAAATTGATTTGCGCATCCTGTCTTATTGAGGAGGCATATTATAGGGCTGCAGACATTTAGCAAGTGAAATACTGCATTAGAGACACAGTGAAGTAAGGGTTTCATAGTGTGTCAAGGAAAACATCTCACAGGCAGTGTGTTCCTCAGTCCTCTTCAGAGAATTCAGATCCCACAACTACTTCAAAGTACAGATCAGTGGGAGGATTCTAGCTCTGACTCTTCTGATGTGGACAGCGAACCAGAATCTCATTCTTTTGACTTTTTTTGTGTCTTCCTTAGTGGAGGAGGTAAAGGAGGTCATGAGGTGGAAAGAAAAAAAAGGTACTCCACCCAAAAAGCAGTGCAAGTACTACCCAGATTTGAAAAAATGATTCCTCCTTTTCCTTTGATTTTCGAAATCCAGGAAATGATTTAGGATGGGTAGACAAAGCCAGACAAAAGATTGAGTATCCATAATAAGGTTTCAAAATGATATCTGTTTTGTCAAAAGGATGCCAAATTGTGAGGCACGATTCAGAAAGTAGACAGCTCTTTACAGAGATTGGTCTGCCACATAACACTTCTGCTATAAGATTCAGTGTCTTTTAAGGATCCAATGAATTGCAAGATTGATACAGATCTTAAAAGGATGTCTTAAAAGGATGTATACAGTGGCAGGAGTATCCTGTAGGCCAGCCATAGCCTTAACATCGATTTCTACGGCCCTCAGAGTGTGGGAGGCAGGATTGGAGTTCTGCGGTTCAGGAGAAATAGAGAGGAATATGGATTTGTCACCCATTCAGTACTTCAAGATGACAGTGGTCTTCATTGCTGAGGCAGCTGTGGATCAAGTAGGATGGCAGCGAAGTTAATGGTTCATGCAGTAACAGCCCGAAGAGCCTTATGGTTAAAGTATTGGTCTGCAGGCAATGCCTCTAAACACATCTTTTGCTCAGTTCCATTTGATGGGAAGCTTCTTTCTGGCAAAGCCTTGCAGGCTGCCATTCGATGGGTATCTGGCAGCAAGTCAGGTCTTTTTCCCCACAGGAGAAGAGATGCCAATGTCATTTCTTCTAAAGGCATGAAAGGACTAAGGGTAGTTTCAAAGATTACAGTTCATATAGGCCTGGGTCAGCCATTCTTCAGACAGTTGGAAAATGTCAGTTGGTCGTTTCCCAAAGGAAGTCCAAATTGAGCCAGGCAGCAAATTCTTCCAACAAGGCCTCCTGAAAGAGTCTCCGCCTAGTCTTCTAAAGTAGGAGCAAGGTTGGCTCTAATATGGGAGGACTGGGTGGATGAAGTGGAGGTTGCCTGCATTCTAGGTATCATCCGAAGAGGCTATCAACTGGAGTTTGCAACAAGACAACCGCAGAACTATTTTGTGGAGACTCAGATACCAGGCGTCCGGAGAAATTGTGTTTGCACCTGTATATAAAGTTATTGTGACAACTCAAGCTATACTTCCAGTGCCAAGGCTAGAGTGGGGCGAAGGCATGTGTTCCCCTTTATTTCTGTTGACCAAGTCCCGGGTACCTTCAGACCAGTTCTATACCTGAAATACCAGAATTCCTTTATGATGGTTCTCCTTTCAAGATGGACTTTGGAAACCATAATTTCAGAGGTGAGGAGTGGAGGTGTGGATGGCCTCCGTGGATTTGGCAGATGCCTATCTGTAAAAACTATAGCAACGAATGACACATATATAGGAGTCTGATATGGCTGCACACCCCAGTACAAATGTTTAAACGAAAGTGGAAAATTCCCCATGGGTCTTTTTAGCAGCAAATAGGAGTCAAAATAATTTCTCATACAAATTATTAATTTTAGTCATCAAGAGACAATTGGACATCAATGTGATACAAAAGTTAAAATATGAGCTCTGGTGTACACAATGCGAGACAGTTTGAACTATGAAGGGGAAGCAAACAGTGGATAATACCATGTGATATAACTGATAAATAATATACATCAGAGGGTACTCCCTCACAGTGTTGATGAATTGTAATTATACTATCCGATGTTTAGGAAATGCCCCAATGCATTTCGACCTTAAAGGTTATGGTCTTCTTCAGGGGGTTCTTACATTTCTATAAATACATCAAAAAGGACATATGTCAATATAACAGAATATCATATGTAAACACATTTCTTTATAAATAATCATCTATTATGCCCCGTAAACACGGTTGGATTTTCCGACGGAAAATGTGTGATAGGACCTTGTTGTCGGAAATTTCGACCGTGTTTAGGCTCCATCACACATTTTCCATCGGATTTTCCGACACACAAAGTTTGAGAGCAGGATATAAAATTTTCCAACAACAAAATCCGTTGTCGGAAATTCTGATCGTGTGTACACAAATCCGACGGACAAAGTGCCACGCATGCTCAGAATAAATAAAGAGATGAAAGCTATTGGCCACTGCCCCGTTTATAGTCCCGACGTACTTGTTTTACGTCACCGCGTTTAGAACGATCGGATTTTCCAACAACTTTGTGTGACCGTGTGTATGCAAGACAAGTTTGAGCCAACATCCGTTGGAAAAAATCCTAGGATTTTGTTGTCGGAATGTCTGAACAAAGTCCGACCGTGTGTATGGGGCATTAGACTTGGCAATCACACTATATTTACCCCTTCCACCAAGGCGGCTCGCTTATCCAGAGACTTCTCTTTGTTAAAAAGCACAGAAGGTGATAAAGAATTCCCCCATTGATGATCCCGAACCCTGCTTGGGAGTTGTGCTCACCTCCTCCCCAAGGGGAGAACAGCCCCGGCCCATGAGGCTTACAAGTGGTCACAGGTGGTATGCCCCCCATAGAGGAAACTCAAGACCAAAATACCTGAAAATTATTATAATTATAGTAATTAGTGTACTGTATACATATTAAATTGCTATTATAGCATGGGTTATAGAAATTAACTGTAGCAAAAAATAGATAATGCTGATAAAGGTAAAGGGCGATATTTCTAAATTTTTTTAATTATGTTTATTAGCAAGGAAGGATCTCAAAATATATTGAGATCCCCTCCAAAGTACTACCAAAATTATAGAATTGCCTGTGTATTATTCCTAGATTATACAGTACATGTTATGCTATTAACAAGGGGACCCTCAGATCCCAGCCCTCCCCCCTGTGTGAAAAAAAAACTCAAAAATTTTAAAAATGATAAGAGACAGTTTTTGACAATTCCTTTATTTAAATGCTTATTCTTTCTTCTATCTTCTTTCTTCTATCTCCTATCTTCTATCTTCTATCGGTTTCTTCCTCCATCTTCTTCTTCTTCTGGTTCTTCTGGTTCTTCCTCCGGTGTTCTCGTCCGGCATCTTCCTCCGTGGCGTCTTCTTATCTTCTTCTCCTTGGGCCGCTCTGCATCCATGATGGCATGGAGGGAGGCTCCCGCTGTGTGACGCTTCTCTTCTGATGGTTCTTAAATAACGGTGACCCCGCCCTCCTCTGATGCACGGGGACTTGAAAGGGACTTCCCTGTGGCATTCCCCGTGACGACAGAAGGGGGCGGGGTTACGTAACAGGTGACCCCGCCCCCCTCTGATGCCACGAGGAATGCCACAGGGAAGTCCCCGTCAAGTCCCCATGCGTCAGAGGGGGTGGGGTCACTGGGTGGCCCGCCCCCGTTATTTAAGAACCGTCAGAAGAGGAAAAGCATCACACAGCGGGAGCCTCCCTCCATGCCATCATGGATGCGGAGCGGCCCGAGGAGAAGAAGGGAAGAAGACGCCGACGCCGCGGAGGAAGATGCCGGATGAGAATACCAGAGGAAGAACCAGAAGAACCAGAAGAAGAAGATGGAGGAAGAAACCGAAGGAAGATAGAAGAAAGAAGATAGAAGATAGAAGATAGAAGATAGAAGAAAGAAGAAGCATTTAAATAAAGGAATTGTCTAAAACTGTCTCTTGTCATTTTTAACATTTTTGACAGTTTTTTAGTGAAATGGTAGGTAAGTACCCCCTTACCATTTCACACAGAGGGGAGGGCTGGGATCTGGGGGTCCCCTTATTAAAGGGGGCTTCCAGATTCTGATAAGCCCCCCGCCTGCAGGCCCCCACAACCACCGGGCAAGGGTTGTGGGGATGAGGCCCTTGTCCCCATCAACATGGGGACAAGGTGTTTTGGGGGGCTACCCCAAAGCACCCTTCCAATGTTGAGAACATGTGGCCTGGTACGGTTCAGGAGGGGGGCGCTCTCTTGTTCCCCCCTCTTTTCCTGTGGCCTGTCAGGTTGCGTGCTCACATAAGGGTCTGGTATGGATTTTTGGGGGGACTCCACGCCATTTTTTTTTAAATTATGGCACGGGGTTCCCCTTAAAATCTATACCAGACCTGAAAGGTCTGGTATAGATTTTGAGAGGGACCCCACGCCTTTAAAAAAAAAAAATTGTCCGGGGTTCCCCTTAATATCCATACCAGACCTGAAGAGCCTCGTATGGAATTTAGGGGGACCCCCCCACGTCATTTTTTTTAAAAATTTTGGTTTGGGGTTCCCCTGTGAGGAATTCCCATGCTGTTTTTATCAATGAACTTTTATGTGTATTGTCGGACTGGCAATTCATTAATAGCCCCGAGTAGTTTTAAATGACTTTTTTACCTTTGAAATGTCATTTTGTTGTCAGATTGTTCTAAACACGGGAAACATGTGCCCCTTTACAGGCATACTATAGACACCCCCCAGGTACGAAATTTAAAGGATTATTACACTTTTATTGTTTCACTTTAAGCATTATTAAAATCACTGCTCCCGAAAAAACGGCCGTTTTGAAAACTTTTTTTTTTGCATTGATCATTGTCCCCTGGGGCAGGACCCAGGTCCCCAAACAATTTTTATGACAATACCATGCATATAACCCTTTAAAATTAGCACTTTTGATTTCTCCCATAGACTTTTAAAGCGTGTTCCACAGCTTTCGAATTTGCCGCGAACACCCCAAATTGTTCGCTGTTCGGAGAACTGGCGAACAGCCGATGTTCGAGTCGAACATGAGTTCGACTTGAACTCGAAGCTCATCCCTAATCAGGAACAAGCAAGTACCATGTCTGAATGGAAAAAATAAAGTACTAAGTAAATAGATTAGCAATCATGCAGCCAGGCAGCAAAACAGTCTGCTAGTGATGCCTATCTGTATGTCCACATACATCCGGCTCACTATGGCTTCCTCAGGTTTGCGGTTCAAAGGGCACATTACCAATTTCGCTGTTTGCTGCTTGGGCTTTGCACCACTCCCAGATCATTCTCAAAGGTGCTGTTGGCCATCATAGCTACTTTGATACTTAAAGGTCTTAACATATTTTATTAATTCAATGACATTCTTCTGTTGGCCCCACCAAGGAATCTTTTGATAGATCCCCTGGCTCTAACCTGCAACATGCTCAGGCACTTTGGAAGGATAATTAAAAGAGTCAATTGCAAGCGACGCAGATCCTAGAATATCTGGGATTTCAAATAAATTCTGCGCTGGGCTGCATAATTTCTCCCCCAGAGAAAAGTTCAGGAAATCCAGACTTGGACAAAGAAGGTAATGAGCAGACCTTGCTTGATGGCAAGAGAATGCATGCAGTACCTAGCCCCTCTGTCCTCCACCATCCCTGTTATTCCATGGACCAGGTGGGGAAGAAGGAAGTTTCAATTTAGTTTCCTTCACCAGTGGGATCACCACTCGTTGAATCAGAAGATTCTTACACCAGGTCTGATAGTCTATTCAATAGCCTGGTGGACAATATCATGCAATCTGACTTGTGGTATCCCTTTTGAGCCTCAGGATCCTGTAGTCATGACAACAGATGCCAGTCTGGTGGGTTGGGGTGTCCACTGCCTGGATCACCAGGTCCAAGGCCATTGGAAGTGGCAGATTACTCAAAGTTCCAATCTATTATAGCTAGAAGCTGTCCATCCCGCTCTACTAGCATTCCATTCTCTATTACGTGGAAAAACTGTGAAGGTGCTCTTAGACAATCGGACCACAGTTGCTTACCTGCCATGTAAAGGGGGCACCAGAAGCTTGCATCTCCTGAGAATAACATGTCAAATCTTCCTTTGAGCAGAAAGGAATGTAACTTTGTTGACTGCTTTATACCTCCCAGGAATGGAGAACATTCTGGCAGACCAGTTGAGTCAGAGCTTTATGGATCACACACTGTTGCCAACCCCCGATTACTTTTTGTACTGACAAGACATGGAAAATTTACTGACGGAGCATATTTTTTTACTGACAAGCTGTACGTGACTGAAATTCCTATTATAAATAAAGACAATCATAATTTAAAGACTAAATTCATCATTAAGGAAAAAATAATAAATGTACATTTCCTGATGGACTCCATGGCAGCCAACGTGTGGGTTTAGTCCCGCCTCTACTACCCTATAGGACACCACTCTCATAAATCTTTGCTCCCCACCAGCAGCCGTGTTCTCTTTTTGTCCTCCTTCGAAGGACCTAGCAAGATGGTCTTCCTACCCGAAGATTTGTTGTCCTCCCCTGCGATCAGATCTGGCCGAGCGATCCTTAAGGAACAGGAGTCACATTGTTCCAATAAGCCCTAGCTACTAGCAGGGTATGGAAGGGGCATATGGAAGAGGCGCTGCTGATGGTGTAGTCCCAGCCACTGGCGGGCAAACCGCGCTCTGGTCATACAGCCTAGCTACTAGCGGGTGGCCCTTGTTGCCCAGAAAAAGTCCGTTTTTTTGTGTTGTCTTACCTGATGGGCCTGGTCTCGATCGTGGCAGGAGTGGTGAGTTCGTTCCATTTTTTTACTAATGGCAGCAGTTTTTGTGTATCTCTTCCCCTGTTTTTTTCCCTTTTCCCTGTGTTCTCCCCCCATGCTGTTGGGTACAGCGTGGCTGGCAGGATAGCGGCTGGTTCCTTTTGCGTTCCAGCCGCCGTTTGCTTCCTGGTTTTCGTTCTTGCGGCCGTTCTGCACATGTGCGGGTTCGGCACGAGAACGAGGCTTGGTTCGCGTACGCGCATAGCGGTATCCGCGCGTGCGCACTAGCAGAATGTTTGACACGGCGGTGACGTCACAGGGGCGCCAGTTTTAAATTGAGAAAAGAAAAAGGGGGGAAAATAATTGCGCTTCAAAGTGTCTAAAATATAATAACAAAGCAGCGATATCTAAAATGTGACACAAACACATAACATGAACAGGAAAAATAAGATGATTCGCGCTATATGACTAGTGGAATGTGTGGCCAAATGGTCACACCGACAGTGAATGCATAAACCAAAAGTGCAGTAATATATCACAATTAGTGTAAATAAATATATAAAAAATAAAGTTCATACAAATGTGTTAAAAAGTCTTTGAGAATAATAAGAAAGTGTCCATGAAAAAACACCAAAAAGGAAAAGGGTGAATTAGCATTCACGGGTCTTTCAACCACATGGAGCCTCAGATGTGTGGGACAGCCACCAATAATAAGAGCCTGGCCGCTTACCAGAACCCCATGACCCCCCGTTACAGAGGGTCCAAAAGGGCTTATGAGATCCTAGTGGTCCGGATTTCCCAGGAGCGAGGATGGAAGTGGAAACTGGAAAAGGGCATCAAATGCTGGAGTGGAGATGGATGGGTCCACAGGAAGGGGGCTCAGGACTCAGCAAAGTGATGTCATCATAGGAGAAAAGAAATGGAGGGCTTCTCCCGGGTGGCCGCTGTTTCTAGGAGAATGCACAGCATAGAGACACATGGAGGTCTCCCCTGTTCTCCTGGCAACACACAGAACATGCCTAGAACCAAGACCTTCAGCTCATTGAAAGGCGGAGCTGTGATCGGCAGAGCCTTTGTATTATTGGATGAAATCACACCGCTCAACCTATGACAAAGCAAAGCTTGTTCAGCGCCAGTTACTGTGCTCTCTATGCTGTGCATTCTCCTAGAAACAGCGGCCACCCAGGAGAAGCCCTCCATTTCTTTTCTCCTATGATGACATCACTTTGCTGAGGGCTGAGCCCCCTTCCTGTGGACCCATCCATCTCCACTCCAGCATATGATGCCCTTTTCCAGTTTCCACTTCCATCCTCGCTCCTGGGAAATCCAGACCACTAAGATCTCATAAGCCCTTTTGGACCCTCTGTAACGGGGGGTCATGGGGTTCTGGTAAGCGGCCAGGCTCTTATTATTGGTGGCGTTCCCACACATCTGAGGCTCCATGTGGTTGAAAGACCCGTGAATGCTAATTCACCCTTTTCCTTTTTGGTGTTTTTTCATGGACACTTTCTTATTAATCTCAAAGACTTTTTAACACATTTGTTTGAACTTTATTTTTTATATATTTATTTACACTAATTGTGATATATTACTGCACTTTTGGTTTATGCATTCACTGTCGGTGTGACCATTTGGCCACACATTCCACTAGTCATATAGCGCGAATCATCTTATTTTTCCAAATTGAGAAAAGAGTCTGCAAGCTTGGGAATGCTTGCAGACTGATAGCAGTGTCCTCCCCTGGCTCTGGATCTTTTGTGCCAGGTAAAGGGGCATCTAGGGGGCAGGTATAATAGCCTGTCCTTTACTGCCTTTTCTTTCTTTTGATTGGTTGCTTGTCCTGAAGAAGGAGTGTGCCAACTTTCCTTTTTTCTCTGAATTAGGTGAAGTTATCACGGACGAGTGGGGAAAGGTAAAGAGGAAGAACTCCCTTTTATCAAAGATACAAAGGCTTTATCCCTTCAAGGAAGAGGAGGTTAAGCAATTGGAGTCTGCTCCTCTAGTGGATGCGGCTGTGATGAGGTTGGTCAGACATGTGACCCTTCCTCTGGAAGACACGGTCTCTTTCAGAGATGCCTTGGATAGACGGATAGACTCTGATTTGAAGCGGGTCTATCTCACGGCAGGCATGGCATGTAAGCCAGCCTTGGCTCTGGCCGCCATATCAAGGGCTATGGAGATTTGGTCAGACAGTGTGGACGAAACACTTAGAAATGTCTCGGAGGAAGTGGCCAAGAGTTCACCTATCCAGGAGTTGAGGTTGGCATCAGCTTTCCTGGGGGAGGCCTCTATTGACATTATCCGCCTGGTGGCTCGGGTTATGTTGTCTGCAGTCACCGCCAAGCGTGCCCTATGGCTTCGTCCTTGGCTGGCAAACCCTGCATCTAAACAGGTATGGTGCCGTATTCCCTTTGATGGGTCCTCTCTTTTTGGCAATAAGTTGGATAGTGCCATAACACGTGCCACCGGAGGTAAGTCGGGGTTCCTCCCTCAGGACAGGAGGTTACAAGGCCAAAGAAGATCGTTTCCAAGGAAACAGAACCAGGATGGGGCCAGGGAGGCACATGGTTACAGGCCGGGCCGTGAGTTTTCCAGATCTTGGAGGGTTAGACAGTCATCTTTCAAGAAAGCTGCTAAGAGTAATACGTCGGGTGAGAAGGAACCGACCAAGTCTTTTTGAGATTGGGCCCGCCCAGGCAGGCCGGGTGGGGGCTCGTCTTCTCCGCTTTCGGCATGTTTGGGCAGCCTCGATCCAGGACTTTTGGACTGTCAGAACGATCTCCTCAGGTCACACCTGGACTTTGCTCCCAGGCTCAGGTGTATACCCACACTTCTTCCAGCCACAGAAGAAAAAAGGCAAATTCTTGCAGCTTACGTGAAATCTTTATTAGATCAAGGCGTGGCCATTCCTGTCCCAGACGACCAACATGGCATAGGGATGTATTCTCCTCTCTTCATGGTCCAGAAAAAGAACGGTGCATGGCGACCCGTCATAGATCTGACGCACCTGAACCATTTAATCAAAAAAGAAAGGTTCAAGATGGAAACCCTGTCCACAATTCTGCAGTCAGTCCAACCAGGAGACTGGCTCATCTCTATAGACCTCAAGGACACTTATTTTCACGTTCCAGTGGCAGCAGATTTCCAATGCTTTCTCTGTTTTTCCATAGGCCAACTACATTTACAAGTCACATGCCTTCCCTTCGGTCTGTCGACTTCTCCGCGAGTCTTCTCAAAGGTCTTGTTGGCTGTTGTGGCTCTATTGAGAACCAGAGGGATCCGTCTTCATCACTACCTGGACGATCTCCTCCTACTGGCTCAAGACAGAGATTGTCTCCTGAAACACAGAGATCAAGTCATCTCAACCCTCCGGGAATTCGGTTGGCTCCTGAACATGGAGAAGAGCCTGTTGGAGCCTTCACAGTCCCTGGTGTTCCTTGGAGCTCTCTTCAATACAAGAGGCACAATTTCCCTACCCGAGGAGAAGGTTTCAATAGTTCGAGACAGGATTCGCCTGGGCCTCTTCTCTTCTCATCTCCATGCCCTCCAGTGTCTGAGGATCATTGGCACCATGGTGTCCACAATACCAATGGTGAAATGGGCTCAGTGGAGGATGCGTCCTTTTCAGAAGGGATTTCTTCTTCAATGGACGAGCAGCAAAGATCAGCGCATTTACATCACTCAGACCATGAGGAGTTCCCTCCTATGGTGGTTTCAAAGAGAAAATCTATGCAGGTGTCACTCCATCCTTCCCATCACATGGATCACAGTGACGTCAGATGCCAGTAACAGAGGTTGGGGTGCTCATTGCCTAACGGAAGTGGCTCAAGGCTCCTGGGTTTTCCCAGCTCAGAGATTGGTGTTGAATATCCTAGAGTTATGTGCAGCTTTCCAGGCACTGCTGGCATTTCGCCATCTGGTAGCAGGGGCATCTGTATTACTCAGTCTGGACAATACGACGGCAGTAGCCTATGTAAGGAAACAAGGGGGTACCAAAAGCCTGTCTCTGCTACAAGAGGTGGAACCAATAATGGTCTGGGCTCAGAAGAATCTGGTCAACCTAACGGCAACTTATGTTCCGGGGATTCTCAATGTCCAAGCGGATTTTCTCTCACGGGTCCACTTGGACAACAACGAGTGGTCTCTCCACGAGGATGTGTTCAAATGGATCCTAACATTGGGGATCTCTCCAGAAGTCGATCTCTTCGCCTCCCCGTGCAACAAGAAGCTAGCGAGGTACTACGCAAGGTTCCGGGATCCACAAGCCTATGGGATAGACGCACTGACAGAACGTTGGTGGTTTCACAGAGCATATGCCTTCCCTCCGACACCTATTGTCTTCCAGTTCCTACGGAGGCTCAGGTGGGAGGAGGTGGAGATAATAGCCATAATTCCTTACTGGCCCAACAGGCCTTGGTTTCCTCTCCTATCACTCCTCAGCTTCCGAGAACCAGTTCCTCTTCCGACCAGATTGGATCTACTCTCCCAAGGCACGATTCTTCACCCGTGCCCAGCTCACCTACAGTTGAGGGCTTGGTTCTTGAGAGGGGAAGGTTGGAAGCACTAGGTTGCCCTAAGGAAGTTATTCCCACTCTTCTGAATGCAAGAAGACGAAGCACTAACACAGTATATGAGCGAATTTGGTCTAAATTCTCGACCCATATGTCTTCTAGAGCTAAGTCATGCGGCACACCTGCAGTTCAGGACATCTTGAGTTTCCTGCAATCAGGCCTGGATTTGCCCTTATCTGTCAGTTCACTTCGTGTACAGGTCTCAGCGATCTCAGCCTTTACTGGGGTGTCGTGGGCCAGACATGCCCTTTTTCAACAATTTTTCAAAGGGGCAATTAGACTGAGGCCTCAAAGGAAACCCAGATTCCCCAAATGGGATCTTCCTCTAGTTCTTGAGTTCTTCTCACAACTCGATAAACCACTGTCTGTCAGAGAGCTTACTATCAAAACTGCTTTTTTGACTGCCATCACCTCGGCAAAGAGGGTGTCCGAAATCCAGGCTTTAGGATCAAAAGAACCTTTCTTAACCTCTTTTCTGGACAGAGTGGTTCTAATTCCGATGCTAGGGTCAAACCCTAAGGTCACCTCAATCTTTCATGAGAACCAAGAGATCTCACTTCCTACCTTCAGATCTGCCGGAAATCTGGAAATACATCCACTCGATGTTGGTGTCTCCTTGAAACAATATCTAGAAGTAACGGCTCCCTTCCGTCAGTCGGATTATCTTTTTGTTTCGTTCTATGGGAAGAACAAGGGGCTCCGAGCCTCAGTCAGATCCATTGCTGCATGGGTTGTACAGGCAATTCAATGGGCATATAGAGAGAAGGGCTTGGCTCCCCCTGAGGCGGTAACAGCACACTCAACTAGAAGTCTTTTGACCTCTTGGGCAGCCTCACGTCATGTTGCACCTGAAGTGATTTGTAGGGCGGCTTCTTGGTCGTCGATCCATACCTTTATGTCCCATTATTGTGCTGAGCCAGCGGCTCTATCTTCAGTTGATTTTGGTGTTAAAGTACTGTCGGTTGACGGTGTTAAATAAATCTTTGTTTTTTTCAGCATTTTACCCACCCGGGTGTGTACGGCGAGTTATTTCCCACACGTTTGCTGCCATGGAGTCTGTCAGGAAAACGGAAAATTCCTATCAAAATACTTACCATAATTTTCCTTTCCTGATGGACTCCATGGCAGCAGGAGTTCCCTCCCAAATGGCTGGAGTAGGCTAGTTATCGAACACGGCTGCTGGTGGGGAGCAAAGATTTATGGGAGTGGTGTCCTATAGGGTAGTAGAGGCGGGACTAAACCCACACGTTGGCTGCCATGGAGTCCATCAGGAAAGGAAAATTACGGTAAGTATTTTGATAGGAATTTTCCGTTATACAGTATTTGCAGGAAATAAAATGCGTATTTGTTATTTTTACCCACAGGAGCCTGCAGAGCATTGCACCCATGCTCAGTGGATCATGTTCCTAAAGGCTAACTTTGCCTTTAAAAAGCACAAACAATATGTAAACAATAACAATACTCAGAGCAAGTAATCTGCCAGATTTACAATTTAAAAGGCAAAACAGCATGACAAAATTTGAGCATGACTAAAATTATTAAAGATCTGGGGCACCCTGGGAAAGAGCAGAAAAGTAAGTTTGCACGTTGCGCACCATGGCTAACAATCGGCATGGCCAGTGGAAGGGTCTTAAAGGAGGATTAAACAGAATCTGTGCCCGCTGTATACACTGCACAGATATTCCACAGTACTTGTATCCTTAAAATACTAATTTAACGCCCAGACGTCATTTTACAATAGGCCAGACGGGAGCACTGTTGTTCTGGGAGGACATCATGTGACAGCCTCCCAGGATCACACCTTGCACTGTATTGCTCTGGTCACTGTATGTAAAAAAAAATATATATATATATAAAAATAAAAAAGTCATAAAAAATTTAAAAAATTTAAAAAACATTATAATTTTCTTTTGTGTTTTGGTTTTTTTTCAATACTGTTACCAGTCAGTGTCCCTGATCATCGCCGAACCAGTTATATGATGATGCTGTACTGCACTGGTGACAGTATGTAATACATTTTTAAAAAATTGTGAACATTTTTTTTTTTAATTTCTTCATTTTCAAATTAATTGTGACAAAAAACTCACCATGCCTCTTAATAAATACCTTGGACTGTCTACTTTCCAAAAATGAGTAATTTGGGGGGTATTTGTACTGTCCTGGCATTTTCAGGCCTCAAGAAATGAGATAGGCTGTCAGGTACATCAGGATTGATCGATTTTCAGATATACAATATAAACCATAGTTTGTGGACTCTATAACTTTCCTACAGTCTAAATAATATACTCTGATTTGGATTATTTTCACCAAAGAAATGTAGCAGTATAAATTTTGGCCTAAATTCATAAAGTAAGATAATTTATTTTCAAAATTTCATAACAGAAATGAAAAAAAAATGCTTTTTTTTCTTTCTTTTTTTGTTTATTTTGCAAAACATTCTAAATCCAGGGGTGATTAAATACCACCAAAAGAAATCTCTATTTGCGTGAAAAAAAAGATAAAAATTTTATATGGGTACAGTGTTGCATGACCATGCAATTGACAGCTTAGGAAGCTTAAAATTGGCCTGGGCAGGAGTGTATCTGGTATTAAATCGGTTAAATACTAAAAATACTAATTACCTTTAGAGTGCTCCCTTACATCCTCCAGAGTTCCCTCATGCATCTTTCTCCAGAGTACCTGTTTGTGCAGCCTTTGTGTCCTCCTCCAGAGTGCCCCCTAAGTTAGTGCCCTCTTTCACATACCTTCTGGTCTGGCTGCAACTTGCGAGTGGTTGGTGGAAAAACACTTTAAAAAAACAAAAAAAAATTCTTGTCGGCGACTCTAAACTGTGCATGCGCAGTTCCGGAGCCAGACAATTAGTGAACTGTCGTGCTCGACCTCTACTCGTGTGGCAGGGCATGTGAATGTAAGCCACATCCTGCTGCCTGATTCGAGGCTGAGCCTGGCAGTTCTCTAATTGGCCAGCTCCAGCTTGTGCATGCATAGTTCAGAGTCGCTGACAAGGATTTTTTAAGTGTTTTACCGCGAGGCCAGGAAGTAACAAGGAGGAATTTCCCTTTGTCATGCCTGGAAAAGTGCAGGTAGCAGGGACAGAAATTGTGGTGATAGCAAGTGCTCTTAGGGATGAGCCGCCCCCCCCCCCCCCCGGTTTGGTTCGCAGCAGAACGCGCAAACAGGCAAAAAATTTGTGCGAACACCAATAAAGTCTATGGAACACGAATGTGAAAAATCAAAAGTGCTAATTTTAAAGGCTTATTTGCAAGTTATTACCATAAAAATTATTTGGGGAATTTTGAGGAGTGGAGAGACGTTTTTTATAAAAATCTACAAAAACACTAAATGCCCTATGTTCAGACACATAAATCAACAGAATAATAGGCTCCCTAAAAACTTCTACAGCTCCTGGCCCAGATGGCTACTCCACATCCTAATATAAAAAATTTGCTTCCATATTAACCCCTCACCTTTCTAAATTATATAATCATATTCTACAAGGAAACCAATTCCCAACTGAAATGCTATTGGCAAATATGTCCCTCTTGCCAAAATCTAACAAAGATCACTCCACTCCACAGAATTATCGCCCAATCTCAGTCATAGATAATGATCTCAAAATATTCATCTGCTTGCTAGCAGACAGATTAGCCTCAGTTATTTCACCCTTAATCCATCCAGATCAATCAGGATTTATTCCAGACAGACAAATAACAGATAACATAGGATTAGCAACGAACATCATTCAAGACTCCAACCTACACTCTAAAACTACACTCTTACTTAGTCTAGACATACACAAAGCCTTCGACAGCGTCAGCTGGTCTTCCTTAGATTTATTGTTCCCTAAATTTGGCATATGTAATGAGTTTCTACATGGTTTTAAAGCCTTATATCATGATCCACATACACGTATCAAACTCCCCGGTAATAACTCAGATTTTTTTCCCATTAAGCAGGGGCACAGGACAGGGATGCCCACTATCTCCTCTCCTTTTCACTCATGGCATTGAGCCCCTTGTCTACGCCATCCGTAACAACATAAACATCAAAGGAAACACAAAAGGATGCAAATAATTTAAACTAAGCCTTTATGATAATGACGAAAAACAAGTAAAAATTTGCGCTGAACTGAAAAAAGCAAGCGGCCAGCAAAGTTCGTAGATAACAAACAAAAAGTCACATGCATATAAGTTATTGCGGCGCTGAAAAGTTCAAAAATTAAATTGAAGAGTGGGAGGAATCCAATCACCAAATATATTGTGTAGATGTAGAAAGAGTCACTCGTCACCATGTGGTAATGTAGTCTGCTTACCAGAAGGTATTAAGGATTAGGCATAGATGATAAATACTCGAAAGCATCCAGCAAATCCAGCCCACTGGAACCCCTCGTCAGACCACAACGTCTGTGGGATTTCCTTCACATATAAACTTCTCCCAATGGTCACTTCAGAATTAGGCATTCAGGCATGTAGTCATCATATATCTGAGAAAAGAAAATGAAGGACCCATAGTGAAGCCCGTAATGATAGATAAGAAACTTTTATTGTAGTAACTTACAGTTGAAGCTTAAAACAGCATGCATCAAGGATAGGCACAAACGGCTGCAGCAATCAGCGTACGGATGTAAATATGGGCTACACTGAATGCATAGTGTATATGTATATATATATATATATATATATATATATATATATATATATATATATATATATATATATATATATGTATATATATATATATATATATATATATATATATATATATATATATATATATAAAATTACAACACCTGAAGTGTGTTAGAAACTGTACACACTGTATTAGATACTGTGTACACCGCCTGAAGTGTATTAGAAATGTACACACTGTATTTGATGCTGTGTACACCACCAGAAAAGTAGCAGAAACTGTACAAACTGTATTAGATACTGTGTACGCCACCAAAAAAGTAGTAGAAATTGTACTACAGCTGCACTGTGTTGTATACTGTGTACACCACCAGAAGTGTAGTAGAAACTGTACACACTGTATTAGATACTGTGTACACCACCTGCACTGTATTAGAAACTGTACAACAACGAATGCACTGTAGATGTAGGCTACCAAGAATGTAGAGTATATATATATATATATATATATATATATATATATATATATATATATATATATATATATATATATATACATACATTAATACACCACCTGAAGTGTATTAGAAACAGTAAACCACTAAATGCACTGTAGATATAGGCTATACTGGATGCAGAGTATATATATATATAGAGTATCTCATGGAAGTGAGTACACCCCTCACATTTTTGTAAATATTTTATCATATCTTTTCATGTGACAACACTGAAGAAATGACACTTTGCTACTATATAAAGTAGTGAGTGTACAGCTTGTATAACAGTATAAATTTGCTGTCCCCTCAAATTAACTCAACACACAGCCATTATTGTCTCAACCGCTGGCAACAAAAGTCAGTACACCCCTAAGTGAAAATGTCCAAATTGGGCCCAGTTAGCTAGTTTCCCTCCCCGGTGTCATGTGACTCGTTAGTGTTACAAGGTCTCAGGTGTGAATGGGGAGCAGGTGTGATAAATTTGGTGTTATCGCTCTCACGCTCTCATACTGGTCACTGGCAATTCAACATGGCACCTCATGGCAAAGAACTCTCAGGATCTGAAAAAAAGAATTGTTGCTCTACATAAAGATGGCCTAGGCTATAAGGAGATTGCCAAGACCCTGAAACTGAGCTGCAGCATGGTGGCCAAGACCATACAGCGGTTTAACAGGACAGGTTCCACTTAGAACAGGCCTCGCCATGGCCGACCAAAGAAGTTGAGTGCACGTGCTCAGTGTCATATCCAGAGGTTGTCTTTGGGAAATAGACGTATGAGTGCTGCCAGCATTGCTGCAGAGGTTGAAGGGATGGGGGGGTCAGCCTGTGTCAAGACCATACACCGCACACTGCATCAAATTGGTCTGCATGGCTGTTGTCCCAGAAGGAAGCCTCTCCTAAAGATGATGCACAAGAAAGCCCACAAACAGTTGCTGAAGACAAGCAGACTAAGGACATGGATTACTGGAACCATGTCCTGTGGTCTGATGAGACCAAGATAAATTTATTTGGTTCAGATGGTGTCAAGCGTGTGTCGCGGCAACTGGGTGAGGAGTACAAAGACAAGTGTGTCTTGCCTACAGTCAAGCATGGTGGTGAGATTATCATGGTCTGGGGCTGCATGAGTGCTGCCGGCTCTGGGGAGCTACAGTTCATTGAGGGAACCATGAATGCCAACATGTACTGTGACATACTGGAGCAGACATGATCTTCTCCCTCCAGAGACTGGGCCGTAGGGCAGAATGCCAACATGATAATGACTCCAAACACACCTCCAAGACGAGCACTGACTTGCTAAAGAAGCTGAGGATAAAGGTGATAGACTGGCCAAGCATGCCTCCAGATTTAAACCCTATTGAACATCTGTGGGACATCCTCACCGGAAAGTGGAGGAGCGCAAGGTCTCTAACATCCACTAGCTCCGGGATGTTATCATGGAGGAGTGGAAGAGGATTCCAGTGGCAACCTGTGAAGCTCTGGTGAACTCCATGCCCAAGAGGGTTAAGACGGTGCTGGAAAAAAATGGTAGCCACACAAAATATTGACACTTTGGGCCCAATTTGGACATTTTCACTTAGGGGTGTACTCACTTTTGTTGCAAGCGGTTTAGACATTAATGACTGTGTGTTGAGTTATTTTGAGGGGACAGCTTATTTGCACTGTTATACAAGCTGTACACTCACTACTTTTCATTGTAGCAAAGTGTCATTTCTTCAGTATTGTCACATGAAAAGATAGAACAAATATTTACAAAAATGTGAGGGGTGTACTCACTTTTGTGAGATACTGTATATATATATTAATACACTGCCTGCACTGACTGAATATCGAGTAAACATGAAATATATAGTCTATACTAAATGCAGAGTATATATATATATATATTTATATCTATATATCAATCAAATAAACTGCCATTGACTGAATAACCTGCCTGCTTAATCTAACTCAATCTATCTCTCTGTCCCCACCAACAACACTACACATGGCCACCGTGTAAGCAGCCTTATATATTGTGGAGCATGGACTTAGGCCCCCTGAGCCATGATTGGCCAAAGGCATCCTGCCTTTGGCCGATTATGGCTCTCTCCGCAGAGCGCGCTGTTTGGCCAAAGCATGCAGGTCAGGTGCATGCTTTGGCCAATCATCATACAGCAATGCACTGCGATCTCTCAGTGCATTATGTGGCGTTCCGTGGCGCTCTAATTTCCCATGAACCCCCCATAATGTTGGCTGTTCTGTGAATGGGCGAACACCCAATGTTTGCATCAAACTTGTTTTATGCCCCGTACACACAATCGGAATTTCCGACGGGAAATGTTCGATGTGAGCTCATTGTTGGAAAGTCCGACCGTGTGTATGCTCCATCGAACATTTGCTGCTAGGACTTTCCAAACACAAATGTTTGAGAGCAGGTTCCCAAATTTTCCGACAAAAAACTTTGTTGTCGGAAATTCCAAGCGTGTGTGTACACAAGTCTGACGCACCAAATTCCACGCATGCTCAGATTCAAGTACGAGACGGAAGCCCTCGGTCTTGTAAAACTAGCGTTCGTAATGAAGATAGCACATTCGTCACATTCTCTTCTTACATCAAGTCCAACCTATGTGTGATTATGTGTCAGTATTACATTGTATATCCCTGTATGTTGCGGTCATTCAGGTGCTTATCTAATAGTTTCTTGAAGCTATCGATGCTCCCCGCTGAGACCACCGCCTGTGGAAGGGAATTCCACATCCTTGCCGCTCTTACAGTAAAGAACCCTCTACGTAGTTTAAGGTTAAGACTCTTTTCTTCTAATTTTAATGAGTGTCCACGAGTCTTGTTAAACTCTCTTCTGCGAAAAAGTTTTATTCCTATAGTGGGGTCACCAGTACGGTATTTGTATATTGAAATCATATCCCCTCTCAAGCGTCTCTTCTCCAGAGAGAATAAGTTCAGTGCTCGCAACCTTTCCTCATAACTAAGATCCTCCAGACCCTATATTAGCTTTGTTGCCCTTCTTTGTGCTCACTCCATTTCCAGTACATCCTTCCTGAGGACTGGTACCCAGAACTGGACAGCATACTCTAGGTACAGCCGGACCAGAGTCTTGTAGAGCGGGTGAATTATCATTTTATCTCTGGAGTTGATCCCCTTTTTAATGCATGCCAATATTCTGTTTGCTTTGTTATCATCTACTAGGGCCCCCAGGTCCTTTTCCATCCTAGATTCCCCCAGAGGTTCACCCCCCAGTGTATAGATTGCAATCATATTTTTGCCACCCAAATGCATTTTTTTTTTCATTTTTCTACATTGAACCTCATTTGCTATGTAGTTGCCCACCCCATTAATTTGTTCAGATCTTTTTGCAAGGTTTCCACTAGACATGTGCATTAGTTGTCGTCCGAATGCATTTTCGTCCGAATTTCAGGTATTTTCATTATCCTTTTAACAGAATACGAAAACCAAAAGACCTGACATAAACAAATGCTTTATTTTCGTTTTCGTTGGGACAACAGTTCGATATAGATAGGAGATTCGACATGGAGCTGACAATAACAATCTGTGTCTATCAAACCTGTGGTCGAATGTGCCTAACCTTAACTCTATTAGTCCAAGATTATTCTACATAGAGAGAAAAGATTCAACATAAAGAGAAAAGATTCAACATAGAGAGAAAATATCGCTGCTGGAATTGGGTGGGGGGAGTAAAATAAAAATAATGATGATGATGAATGTTATTGGCCGATTGTAACCAAAGAGAAGGGGCAGTAAAATAGTTAGAACTAAGTACACACGTACAGCCAACTTACTTTCACTTACAATTTGCTAGCAGAGAGAGACACACACACTGAATCATTTCAGAAGACAGTCAAGCTTAGGTCCGTTTGTCAGAGAACCTGAATTATTTAGCAATTAAGCATAAGCACAGCAGCAGATCAATAGTGAAGCAAGCTACAGTTCAACTTAACTTTTTCTTAATAATCTGCTGCTATTGTGTTAGTGTTGTGAACTTCATAGTGATACTAATGTTGCTAGTATTGTGATAGACTCAGAGGCTGCCCGTGTTGTGGGGGGGGATTTATTATTAAAGAATAACACAACGTCGGATGCCGCGCCCGTCATTGCACTTGGAGATTGAGAAACGAATGTGAAAGTTGGCTGACTGTTGGGGTAGGGTAAACCATTCAACATGAATGACGAAGTTTCGACAAAGCAACGAAAAACATACAAACGGCGAATCTTTGGCTTATGGTGTCTGTCGAAAGTTCTAAGAAGATTAGATGCAGCAGCTAAACTGTACGACGCTGCAATCGTACATTTCCGGTCAAATGCATCCTCCCATAGGCTATAGAAAAATTCTAATGTTGGTTGACTAGTAAAATAATTAATAAATATAGTTATTACTAGTCATACAACATTAGAATTCTACTACAGCTAGCTTGTAGGCGAAAAAATCGACCGGAAATGTACACGTACAGTTTAGGTGCTCCGTCGAATCTTCTTTCAACATTCGACAGACACCATAAGCCTTCAATGACAGATTCGACCTTAATTAATTTGGATTTTCAGATGAATGCAATTTTTAACGAAAAACAAAATAAAAAAAAAACGAATTTCGGGAGTAACTAAATAAATTTAATTTTCGGACGAAAATGAAATTCCAAAACAAAATATTTCAGTGTGCACATGTCTAGTTTCCACATCCTGCGGAGAAGTTATTGCCCTGCTTAGCTTAGTATCGTCTGCAAATACAGAGATTGAACTGTTTATCCCATCCTCCAGGTCGTTTATTAACAAATTAAATAGGATTGGTCCCAGCACCGAACCCTGGGGAACCCCACTACCCACCCCTGACCATTCCGAGTACTCCCCATTTATCACCACCCTCTGAACTCGCCCTTGTAGCCAATTTTCAATCCATGTACTCACCTTATGGTCCATGCCAACAGACCTTATTTTGTACAGTAAACGTTTATGGGGAACTGTGTCAAATGCTTTTGCAAAATCCAGATACACCACATCTACGGGCCTTTTCTGGTGGCTTTTCTCCAATCAGCTGATACCATTCTAGTCAGTAGACTGTCTGTAAAAATTAGGAACAACGGTCTGGCAATCACTTGACTGAGTTCCCAAAGTACCCTCAGATGCAAGCCATCTGGTCCCGGTGATTTATTAATGTTAAGTTTCTCAAGTCTAATTTTAATTCTGTCCTCTGTTAACCATGGAGGTGCTTCCTGTGATGTGTCATGAGGATAAACACTGCAGTTTTGGTTACTGAAGCCCCCCGATTCACTCGTGAAGACTGAGGAGAAGAATAAATTCAATAACTTCACCATCCCCCCATCCTCTGTAACCAGATGTCCTTCCTCATTCTTTATGGGGCCAATATGGTCTGTCCTCCGTTTTTTACTGTTTACATACTTAAAGAATTTCTTGGGATTTTTTTTGCTCTCCTCTCGCTATATGTCTTTCATGTTCTATCTTAGCTGTTCTAATTGCACCCTTACATTTCTTGTTGCATTCTTTATAAAGTCTGAATGCTGATGATGATCCCTCAACCTTGTATTTTTTGAAGGCCTTCTCCTTTGCTTTTATATGCATTTTTACATTGGAGTTAAGCCATCCAGGACTTTTGTTCGCTCTTTTAAATTTATTACCCAATGGGATGCATTGGCTAATGCCCTTATTTAATATGCTCTTAAAGCAAACCCATCTCTCCTCCGTGTTCTTTGTTCCTAATATTTTATCCCAATTTATGCCTTTTAGCAAGGTTTGTAGTTTAGGGAAGTTGGCTCTTTTGAAATTCAGTGTCTTTGTATTCCCTTTATGTTTCCTATTTGTGTGATTTATACTGAAACTAATTGACCTGCGATCGCTGTTACCTAAATTGCCCCGTATTTCCACATCTGTGAACAGGTCTGTATTGTTGGTAATCAGTAGATCCAGTAATGCTTTATTTCTAGTTGGTGCGTCTACCATCTGACCCATAAAATTTTCCTGCAAGACATTAAGGAACTGGCGAGCGTTAAATGAATGCGCGGTTCCCTCTGCCCAATCTATGTCTGGATAATTAAAATCCCCCATTATGATAACACTTCCCATCCTTGCTGCTAATCCAAATTGTGATAGGAGATCTGTCTCCACTTCCTCCCTCAGGTTAGGGGGCCTATAGCATACTCCCAGTATTATTTTCCCCTTAGCTTCATCCCTTTGGAGCTCTACCCATAAGGGTGATGTCATCTCTCACATTCACTTGTACATTATTCTTGATATATAGGCATACCCCTCCCCCTTTTTTACCCTCTCTATCCTTGCGGTAAAGGTTATACCCTTGAATGTTTGCCAGCCAATCATGAGAGCTGTTAAACCAGGTCTCTGAAATTCCCACAAAATCCAAATCCTCCTCGTACAACAGTATCTCTAGTTCACCCATCTTGTCCACCATGCTCCTGGCATTGGTGAACGTGCCACATAGTTTAGACCGGTCGCATATTGTCCTCATATTAGGTGTTCCGAGATTGCAACTAGGACTTGCTACCATACTTACCTTGGGTTTTTGTGCTTTGGTCAACCTACCACTAATGCCCCAATACTGCCCTCTGGAATATGTTTCGTGCTGACTATCTCCACCTCTGGACCCTCCCCCCATCACCTAGTTTGGTCTGCATCCTCCTCATTTAGGTGCAGTCCGTCCCTTCTATAGTACCGGTTATCAACTGAGAAGTCGTCCCAGTCCTCCAAGACCAAACCCCTCTTTACTACAACATCTCTTCAGCCACTTGTTTACTTCCCTAATCTCCCTCTGCCTTTCTGGCGCGGCTCGATGTACCAGTAGTATTCCTGAGAATACTACCTTGGAGGTCCTTTTCCTCAATTCAGCTCCTAAGTCCCTAAAATCGTTCTTTAGGACACTCCATCTGCCTCTGAGTTTGTCATTGGTGCCAACGTGCACCATGACAGCTGGGTCTTCCCCAGCCCCTCCCAGTAATCTGTCCACCAGATCCGTGATGTGCCGAACCCGAGCGCCCAGTAGACAACATACTGTTTGGCGCTTCAGGTCTTTGTTACAGATTGCCCTCTCTGTCCTTCTAAGAATTGAGTCCCCTACCACCAGAATCTGTCTTTCCTTTCCTTTCGCTGCCCCCCCACTCTCACTGGAGGAGTTCTTCCCCTGGCAGCTAGGAGAGTCCCTCAGCTCCAGCAGTGCTGGTCCCTGACTGGTTTCACCAATGTCACTCAATGGAGCATACTTATTGGGATGCTCCAGCCCTGGATTGGTATCCCTGGCACTTCCCCCTCTACCCTTCCTGACTGTCACCCATCTACTCTTTGCTAGTGCCTGCACGTCTTTGTCTCCACCCGCCTCTGTGCTGGCCCCTGCCGGCACCTGCCGTGTACGTTCCTGACTCTCCTTTAGTATGGAGAGACTTCTCAGTGCTGACAGTTGCTTCCCCAGATTCAGAACCTGGGCTTCCAGGGAAACAATGTGCTTACATTTTGCACAGCAGTATTCTCCCTCGATCGGATGATCAAAGAACGCATACATTCCGCAAGATGTACAAAGAGTCACCTCTCCACACCTGCCAGGCATTTAATGAGGATTGGGGATTATACCCTGTCCAAATTACCTAACATTAATACTCAAGACAATACACAGGTACTCAACAAGACAATACACAGGTACTCACAATCCTACGTGCACTCACAGAACACTCACAGACCTACGTGCACTCACAGAACAGTCTCAGAACTACATGCACTCACAGAACACTCACAGAAATACGTGCATCGCAGACCTACATGCACCCGCAGACCAACGTGCACCCGCAGACCTACATGCACCCACAGAACTAGGTGCACTTGCAGACCTACGTGCACTCGCAGACCACTCGCAGAACTATGTGCACTCGCAGACCTATGTGCACTCGCAGGCCACTCACAGACCTACGTGCACTCGCAGACCTACGTGCACTCGTAGACCACTCGCAGAACTACGTGCACTCGCAGACCTACATGCACTAGCAGGCCACTCGCAGACCTACGTGCACTCGCAGTTCTACGTGCACTCACAGACCACTCTCAGG
Source organism: Lithobates clamitans (assembly GCA_037952925.1). Classification (NCBI taxonomy): domain Eukaryota; kingdom Metazoa; phylum Chordata; class Amphibia; order Anura; family Ranidae; genus Lithobates; species Lithobates clamitans. Next base: position 444,220 of record JBBGZY010000248.1, read on the forward strand.
ACTACGTGCACTTGCAGACCTACATGCACTCGCAGACCTACGTGCATTCGCAGGCCACTTGCAGACCTACGTGCACTCGCAGACCACTCGCAGACCTACGTGCACTCGCAGACCACTCGCAGACCTACGTGCACTCACAGACCTACGTGCACTCGCAGAACTACGTACACTCGCAGACCTACGTGCACTCACAGGCCACTCGCAGATCTATGTGCCCTCGCAGACCACTTGCAGAACTACATGCACTCGCAGACCTATGTGCACTCATAGACCACTCACAGAAATACGTGTACTTGCAGACCTATGTGCACTCGCAGACCTACGTGCACTTGCAGACCACTCACAGAACTACGTGCACTTGCAGACCTACATGCACTCGCAGACCTACGTGCATTCGCAGGCCACTTGCAGACCTACGTGCACTCGCAGACCTACATGCACTCGCAGACCACTCGCAGACCTACGTGTACTCTCAGACCACTCGCAGACCTACGTGCATTCGCAGACATACGTGCACTCACAGACCTACATGCACTCGCAGACCACTCGCAGAACTACATGCACTCGCAGACCTACGTGCACTCGCAGGCCACTCGCAGACCTACGTGCACTCGCAGACCACTTGCAGAACTACATGCACTTGCAGACCTACGTGCACTCGCAGACCACTCGCAGACCACTCACAGACCTACATGCACTCGTGATTTTAATAATGCTTAAAGTGAAACAATAAAAGTGATATATTCCTTTAAATATCATGCCTAGGGGGTGACTATAGTATGCCTGTAAAGTTGCGCACTTTTCCCGTGTTTAGAACACAAAATGACACTTCTTAAGGAATAAATTACCTTTCTAAAGGTCATTTAAAACTGCTTGCGGCTGTAATGTAATGTCGCGTCCCGGCAATATAGATGAAAATCATTGAGAAAAACGGCATGGGTACCCCCCCAGCCCATTATCAGGCCCTTTGGGTTTGGTATGGATATTATGGATAACCCCGCACCCTTAAAAAAAAAAAGGCGTTGGGCCCCCAGGCCCTATATACTCTGAACAGCAGTATACAGGCAGTCCCCGGGTTACAAACAAGATAGGGGCTGTAGGTTTGTTCTTAAATTGAATCTGTAATTTGGAACAGGTACATTTTGTAAGTGTAGCTCCAACTAAAAAATCTATTTTTAAGCTTTTTGGATAACATAGGGAAGAGTTATCACCCCTGTAACATTTGTTTTGCTGTCTGTGCCCCTGTTCAGAAGATTTCACCTCACGTTCTGCCCCAATGACAATTGGATTTTGAAAATTTCGGGTTATTAGGGAAACAAGGATTGGTGATAAAGCATCAGTGGAGACACCTATTTCCCTTATTAACTCTTGCAGGAGAGAATTTCCCTTCCTAGGGGTAGATTTCCTCTCACTTCCTGTTGTCTCCCTCCATTTGTAAGTAGGAGTCATTTGTAAGTCGGATGTTTGAAAATAAGTGACTGCCTGTATATACTATATGGCCTGCCTTATACACTCTGTGGAAAATTGGGCCTTAGGTGTTGGTGGTACCAGAACATTGTAAGCCCTCACAGTTACTCTTGGTGGGCGCTGGAACGGGCACTGCTGTTAAATATTATATCAAGAATTGTAATTACATGCCCCTGTTAAACAGGGGCACAAAAATTGGGCCTTAGGCGGTGGTGGTAGTGGCACAACCCTCTGTAAAGCCTCACAGTTACTCTTGGTGGGCAGAGGAACGGGCCCTGCTGTAAAATATTAGATAAATAATTGTAATTACATGCCCCTGTTAAACAGGGACAGAAAAATTGGGCCTTAGGCAGCGGGGGTGGTGGTGCCACAACACTGTAACCCCTCACAGATACTCTTGTTGGGCGCAGGAATGGGCCCTGCTGTGAAATATTAGATCAAAAATTGTAATTACAGTACAGTGCAGCCGTAGTGCAGTTGCTACTACTTTTCTGGTGATGTACACAGTACACAATTCAGTGCAGCTGTAGTGCAGTTGCTACTACTTTTCTGGTGGTGTACACAGTACACAATACAGTGCAGCCGTAGTGCAGTTTCTACTACTTTTCTGGTGGTGTACACAGTACACAATACAGTGTAGTGCGGTGTTGCAAAACAAAATATACATCATGTCCAGAAGGCCACCAAGAAGAGGCAGATGCTCACAGGCCACTAAAAAAGGGCAAGCAGGCTCTGTGTCTACAGTCAACAGTGCTGGTCTTGGACTCTGCAGGTGGCCGTGGGGCACACTTGTCCTTTTTTTCTGCTGCTGGCCGTGTTATTGAGCCAGAACATGCAGAAGAGTTGGTGGAGTGGATAACAAAGCCGCCCTCATCCTCCTCATCCTCTGTCACCCAGGCTCAGAGTAGTTTGCCTTCCTATGCAGTGGCCAAAGTGGCCTATTCCACAGTCACTCCTTCCGTAGCCCCACCATCATGCACGGAGGAGTCCTCCAAACTATTCAACCACAGTGTCAGGTACATGCTGCTGGAGGATGCGCATCGATTTGAAGGCTCCAATGTTGGTTCCCAGGTTGAGGAAGGGAGTAACGTGAGCGTAGAGAGAGGGGGTACCCAAGAAGGACAAGAAACTGGCAGTCATGTTCCCCCAGCTGCAGCATAGTGCCAAGTTTGCTCCAGTGATGAGGAGGGAGGGGATGATGAGGTCACTGACTCTACTTGGGTACCTGATAGAATAGAGGAGGAGGAGGCACAACTCCAACGAGGCAGGATGTCCTCTAGGGGGCAGCTTAAGGGCAGCCACCCCACTGCATCACACCGCAGAGCTCCGCAGGTGCAGGGTGCTGCTGACTCCCTGCTGATTTTGAAAAGTTCCTTGGTGTGGGCCTTTTTGGACACGTATGCAGCAGATCTCACCTTTGCTGTTTGCAACCTATGTCTGAAGCGGATCAAGCGTGGCCAGAACAGCAGCCGCTTGGGCACCACATGCTTGACCAGACATATGATGACCTCCCATGCAGTCTATTTCCTGTATACTATATTTGAGATTTAATATCTCTCAGATATGATTTGGGTTAAATGAGAGTTCTTTGACCATGAGTGAAAGCTTTACCACAAGAACAACGTTTATTAATGAGTAGTTGAAAGTCTATCTAATACACAACCATCTATCTATAGTCTACACCAAGGAAGAAAATATTAGGTTAAAATAAGAGAATTACATGAAGGTTACATACAGAGTATATTCATTAAAACATTAATCTACAAACATATTTAGTTACAAGTAAAATGCAGACCTTTCCCATAATTACCCTTTGCACCAAGGTTCCATTCTGATGGTTGCTCTCCCATAAAAGTGTGTGTTTCCCTCCCATCTAGTCTGTGTATATAATTACATGCTGATGCCTCATTGGTTGGCATAGTGTGGCTCTGATTGGTGAGCTTCCCTATACCTGGTTAAGGACTGGCTACATCTCCAATCCCTATACTTTGCATAAGTCAGCCCGTCCCCTTTAATGCAAATCCTTGTGACTATTCTGAGCAGGAGATTAACTTGAATTCTCCCGGGAAGTTAAGTATTGATTACGGGTTGGCCTCCCTTCATTGCATATCCCAGCATGGGATCCTTTAAGTGAGTATGTGTAAAATAATGAGGTTTGAATCCCATTATTTGTATACACAAGTCTAGGCACCAACTTATCTGGTCTACCAGAGATTTCTGTGAATATAATATGTTCCGCACTACATAGATACAAGCTAATTTAAATATATTCATAATTACAATATTTAACAGCTATTAATGGATTTCACATAAATTCATAAGGCAACAAGTCCGTTGGCAATAGCACTTGAAAGACCCACATCAAAGAAAAAGGCGGACTTCTCCTTCTCCTCATCTGGGATCTCCAACCCTACTATACCTCCAGTCCTCTCGAAAACCTGCACTGAGAGGAATGAAGGTATAGCAATAGGTGTCCCAAGTACTTGCAGACAATCTGCTAGCAGTACACCACCATCTGATTTTAGCAGGCAAATTTCCCTACCCCAGTTGCTAAACCGTAAAAAGAAATTCAGTCCCAGCCATCCACATGCTCAGCGTCTGAATGTTAGCTTGGTCAAATTGCTAGTACTGCAAGCAGCTGGTAGGTACAAGTAGCTGCAAGTAGCTGGTAGGTACTGCCTTTTCAGCTGGTAGACTCTTTCGTGAATTTGTGCAATGTGCTGTACCTCAGTTGCAGGTTCCAAAAGTCATTTCTTTTCATGGAAGGCCATTCCAGCTCTCTACCTGCATGTGGAAGGCAATGTTTTTGTCTTGTTGGACAGGGCGGTCAGCAGTAAGGTATATATTACCACTGACTCATGGTCTAGCAGGCATGGGCATGGCGCACTGGGTAACTCTGCTGGCAGCTGGGAAGGATGTAGGACAGGGTTCAGTATTGTTGGAGCTTGTTCCACAATCACGCCTCCAAAATGCTAGCAGTGATTCTGCCACAGCTCTCTCCTCCACCCACTCCTCTTCTTCTTCCTCTATGGCCCCTTCTGCAGATTTGTTCTCTGAACCATCGGTGCTCCATAAGCGTTCAAGGGGCTACGCAAGCACTCAGGCAAAAGGATGCCATGCAGTGCATGACTTGGTCTTCTTAGGGGACAGCAGCCACACTGGGGCAGAGATTCTGTCAGCTCTGCAGGGGAAGGCAGGAATGGTTGTATGCGACAATGGCACCAACCTTCTATCCGCCCACTTGCCCCATGTTCCATGTTTGGCACACATCCTGAATTTGGTGGTTCAGCGGTTCTTGAGCAGGTACCAAGGCTCACTCACTGGCGGTTGGTCGGTACTCTTACCCTAGTGCTTTTTCCACACATCCCTACCTTTGCATGGGTATTGATTGGCAGCAGGGCATTTGCTTTTCTTTAGTCCACTTTTGTCTAACATTCACTTTTTTCCTTCACTAGTTCTTTTCTTTCCTTCCCCTTTTCCTCTCTCCTTCCCCCCCCTTTTTTTTCCCTCTCTTCCCCCTTGTTCTTTCACATTTGTCCCGTTTTCCCTTTTCTAGCAGTGCCCTTCTGCACACCCATGGATTTACTTATCCACCCATCCTCCAATCTATGTGGATGAACCTACTGATCCCTTGCTCTTTACTTATTATATTTTTTCAATTTTTTTAATTTTTAGCATTAACGTGAACCGATTCAGGTGCATTTGGGTTGCCTGTTGCCTCTCCCCTTCCCTTCCCTCTCCTATATGGGGGTTGGTAGACGTGATCCCTCACAAGATACATTCGGCCCACCACCCGCTCGCCTGGGGGCTGGTCTGGCGCAGCGGGGAGATAGGGGAGCAGAGGAGAAATCGCACCACCCTAAATACCCTACAATGTTAGAGCTGACCTTATAACGTCAAAATTCCGGCAATAGGTAATTATGTGACCTGGGCAGCTACATCTTTTGGTATACATGTTTAGGTTTGATATTGTTGAGTTTGATGCTATGTTTGATACATGTCGACCTTTTTACAGTGAACAACCATCCTCTGAAGAAGACCCGGGAAGGGTCGAAACGCGTCAGGATTTACACATACAATCTTCGTTGTTCCACATACACCGTATTGTATATCGCCCTCATTTTACAGGCATTGTTTGTTGCTATTTACCAAGGATTCAACATTTGTGAATACGCTGGTTGCCCTTTGGCACATTGTGTCTTGTATTGGTTTTAGTTGTATGCTTTGTCCGCTGCTATTGTACGCCATATCCAGTTCATGTCCTGACTCTAATAGTCAGCACTTATTCTCAATGTCCTTTTTAACATAATTTTTGTATTAATAAAATTGAATTTTTTCAACTATTCATATTTCATTTCATTGGCTGCTTTAAAGCCCCGTTAGGGGGTCTTTTGAATTTTTTTATGCTTGAGACAAATATATTTTCAATCTACACCTCCTCCCTGGGTGAACTGATAGCCTCCCATGGCTTCCAATACCACCTCTACGCTGATGACACTAAAATCTATTTCTCTACCCCTCAGCTCACTCCCTCTTTCTCCTCACATATCACTAATTTACTATCAGATATATCAGTCTGAATGTCACACCACTTCCTCAAACTCAATCTATCCAAAACCGAACTTATAATTTTTCCTCCCCCATATGCCCCTTCTCTTGATCTCTCTGTCAAAATCGATGGCGCAACTATAAGCCCATCCCCACATGCCAAGGTTCTAGGTGTAGTCCTGGACTCTGAACTCTCCTTTAAGCAACACGTCCAATCACTGTCCACATCCTGCCGCCTCAACCTTCGTAACATCTCCAAAATACGCCCCTTTCTAACCAATGACACAACAAGCTCTTAATTAACTCGCTGGTCATCTCTCGCCTCGACTACTGCAACTCCCTTCTCATTGGCTTACCTCTACATAGTCTATCACCTCTTCAATCCATAATGAATGCTGCCGCCAGACTCATCCACCTTACCAATCAGTGTTGCCAACCGCCCGTAGATTTACGGGCAGCCCGTAAAAACGACCCGTTTTTCGGGGCGCCCGTGAATGCCCGTTACGGGCACCGGTGCCCGTAAAAATGATGGCCGCGAGCCGGCCACACAACTGCGCATGCGCCGTTCCGAAGCCGGCCGGGCTCGGGAAAGCTCGTACGCGCTCGGCCGGGCGGCGCATGCGCAGTAACGTAATACCGCCACCCGGCGCCATTTTCGAATAGATCGAGCGCGGCCGCGGCGGCAAGGCAAGCTGACAGCTGAGCTGAGCCAGGCGACTCTGTCCTGTCATGCAGTGCATGACTTGGCTGGCTGCACACACAGGTGGTACGGAGAGCGAAGCTGTGGGGGGGATGGGATTGGGATCTAAAGGAGGACATTACTGGGACTGGAGCCGGGAGAAGTAATATGATGGTGAATAGAGCATATCAGTCTCTGTCCCTGGGCCCTGGCTGCATGGCATATGCAGGGGACAGAGACTGATGTGCTCTATTCACCATCATATTACTTCTCCAGTCCACATCAGATTCATCAGTGTGCTGTGTCCTCCTCCTGTACCCCTTTCACCTCTCCACAGGTCAGGGCAGAGGTGAAAGGGGTACAGGAGGAGGACACAGCACACTGATGAATCTGATGTGGACTGGAGAAGTAATATGATGGTGGACAGGGGAGGAGGCTGCTGTGAGGATGTGTCCTGTCCGCAGTATTTGTCCACCTCCTGTAGTATGTCCGCAGCCTCTGTCCCCCTCCTGTAGTATGTCCGCAGCCTCTGTCCTTCTCCTGTATCATGTCCGCAGCCTCTGTCCCCCTCCTGTAGTATGTCCGCAGCCTCTGTCCCCCTCCTGTATCATGTCCGCAGCCTCTGTCCCCCTCCTGTAGTATGTCCGCAGCCTCTGTCCCCCTCCTGTATCATGTCCGCAGCCTCTGTCCACCTCCTGTAGTATGTCCGCAGCCTCTGTCCCCCTCCTGTAGTATGTCCGCAGCCTCTGTCCTTCTCCTGTATCATGTCCGCAGCCTCTGTCCCCCTCCTGTAGTATGTCTGCAGCCTCTGTCCTTCTCCTGTATCATGTCCGCAGCCTCTGTCCCCCTCCTGTAGTATGTCCGCAGCCTCTGTCCCCCTCCTGTATCATGTCCGCAGCCTCTGTCCCCCTCCTGTAGTATGTCCGCAGCCTCTGTCCCCCTCCTGTATCATGTCCGCAGCCTCTGTCCACCTCCTGTAGTATGTCCGCAGCCTCTGTCCCCCTCCTGTAGTATGTCCGCAGCCTCTGTCCTTCTCCTGTATCTTGTCCGCAGCCTCTGTCCCCCTCCTGTAGTATGTCCGCAGCCTCTGTCCCCCTCCTGTATCATGTCCGCAGCCTCTGTCCCCCTCCTGTAGTATGTCCGCAGCCTCTGTCCCCCTCCTGTAGTATGTCCGCAGCCTCTGTCCCCCTCCTGTAGTATGTCCGCAGCCTCTGTCCCCCTCCTGTAGTATGTCCGCAGCCTCTGTCCCCCTCCTGTAGTATGTCCGCAGCCTCTGTCCCCCTCCTGTAGTATGTCCGCAGCCTCTGTCCCCCTCCTGTAGTATGTCCGCAGCCTCTGTCCCCCTCCTGCAGTATGTCCGCAGCCTCTGTCCCCCTCCTGCAGTGTGTCCGCAGCCTCTGTCCCCCTCCTGTAGTCTGTCCGCAGCCTCTGTCCCCCTCCTGTAGTATGTCCGCAGCCTCTGTCCCCCTCCTGTAGTATGTCCGCAGCCTCTGTCCCCCTCCTGTAGTATGTCCGCAGCCTCTGTCCCCCTCCTGTAGTATGTCCGCAGCCTCTGTCCCCCTCCTGCAGTATGTCCGCAGCCTCTGTCCCCCTCCTGTAGTATGTCCGCAGCCTCTGTCCCCCTCCTGCAGTATGTCCGCAGCCTCTGTCCACCTCTTGTAGTATGTCCGCAGCCTCTGTCCTTCTCCTGTAGTATGTCCGCAGTCTCTGACCATCTCTTGTCTCTTATCATGTCTGCAGTCTTTGAGGGGATCCTAGAAAGGATTCAAGAGTGGGAGCGCTGCCAGGATGGGGGTTACGGGAAGAGACAGACACGTGTGGACTGTGGAGAGGAGGCTATAGAATAGCCACCAAGCTGGACCCATCTGACTGAGCCCTGCTGGGTGCACCTGAGAGGAGGTCAGTGACAGTGCCGCCAGGCCAGTCTGGGGGGGTCACTGATGTAAGGCGGAAGTAAATACAATAATGTAAGGGGGCACTGATATAAAGGTTCCCCCCCTATATTAGTAATCCCCCCCTTACCTTAGTGTATTCACACTGTGGAAGGTGGTCTCTGGTCACCATCCTGCAGACTCTGATGTAAGGGAGAACTCTCTGCTGGCCGGGTTATAGTAACCTGACCTTCATGTAAATTGAGAAATATGTTTTTTGACTTTTGTTTAACTTAAACAGATTTCTAATAGCACTAGCTATGTGTTTATAGTTCAAATATTAATATTTGCAATGTTTAGCACTAAAAACAGTAATTTTAGGTACTTTTTTTGCAGTGTCAGTAAAAAATGTGGATCTGCCAGTAAATTTCATGGTTTTTTTTTTGCCAGTAAAAAATGGGCACCGTTTGTAAATTTTGACGTTCTGCCAGTAAATTTCACTTCGGGGGGTTGGCAACACTGTTACCAATCGCTCTGTGTCTGCTACTCCTCTCTGTCAATCCCTCCACTGGCTTCCGCTTGGCCAAAGAATTAAACTAAAATACTAACAACTACGTACAAAGCCATACACAATTTTGCCCCCAGCTACATCACTAGCCTAGTCTCTAAATACCAACCTACTCGTTCTCTTTGTTCCTCTCAAGACCTCCTGCTCTCTAGCTCCCTTGTCACCTCCTCCCATGCTCGCCTCCATGACTTTTCCAAAGCCTCTCCAATCTTATGGAATGCCCTACCCCAATCTGTCCGCTTATCTCGTACTTTATTAGCTTTTAGATGATCCCTGAAAACCCTCCTCTTCAGAGAAGCCTACCCTACCCACACCTATCAACTGTATTTTCATTTTCTCCATCAGCTCATCCCCCACAGTTTTTACCTTTTGTTTCCATTTGACCCTCCCTTCTAGATTGTAGGCTCTAACAAGCAAGGACCCTCTGATCCCTCCTGTATTGATTTGTATTGTAAGTGTACTGTCTGTCCCCATATAGTAAAGTGCTGTGCAAACTGTTGTCCTGTATAATGATAATAATAATAATAACATAGATATATACTCAAACTAGACCTATATGAAAAAAACATATAAAAAAAAACCCAGCAGACTCAATGGACCACTGGGTCTTTTTTTTACGCCACTTTTCTATATTTCTATGTTTTTACATGAGTGAGTAAAAATCTAATGTAAGATTGCTGCCTTACTACCATGCATGCTTGTGGTCACTATTAAATCTTTCATTCTTTTGATCAGCACTGTTGTATTCAGGCGTGTTATTCATGTTTTCAGACTAAAATGTATAATACTGAAATAAGGAAGGATAGGGGTGTGTGGCGCTACCTGTACTGGGGTATCCTGTAAAGTCTCTGTGCTGTACCTCTAAAAATAAATCTGATGAAAAACCTCTTGCAAATTAATCCATACAAGTGTATGACGTGAAATATATATAAATATATAAAAAATAATAAATCCTGTAAAGTATCTAATAAAGTGATAACAGTGTCCAACGGGTGAAGCATATAAACTATCAGAATAATCTAGAGTCCATTGTGACCAGCAGTCCCATAAACAAAATATAAGTGAATAAAACAATATAAATGAATAAAAAAGCATAAAAAATGAATAAAAAATGTGAAGCTCCAAAATGGCAAAGTGTTCTTGTAATTGGTGTCAAAGAAAATGTGGTGTTGTCCCTTGCGCTATATTGAGTTTACGGACTGAGTCAATACCAGAATAAAATAACTAAATATAGAGAAATGGTAAAAGAATGTGTAAATGGTGATGATGTCTCTGTGGACTGCAGCAAAATCAAAAGTGTTCACATACACTCAAGTGATTTTGCGCTTTAAATCTATCACATGAAAGCATACTTGTGCATACAACTATATAAATTGGGTGTGTTCTACAAATATGTATCAACAGTGCAAACATATAAAGTGCAAAGTGCTAATAAAAGTGATAATCCAAAGTGCTGGTGTACATAAATAAATCAAAAGTTCATAATGTGCTTCATCCACTGGGACCATATATTGGAGGGGAGAGGTGATGGTGAAATCCTTAAAATGGAGGGATCCGGTGAAACCGGGCTCTCTAAACTCTCACCTTAAGTAAGATGAACTTAAGCGTCAAACCTGTTCTGTATTGGATGTTGTATGGTGTGATTCAGGTAGGGCTTCTCTGGTGGTTTAATGATCCTCCCGATATATAAAACCTATCAAAAAGATGGAAGGGAGGGGGGTGTGGGTTGCCCACCTGGGCTCCACCGATCCGGTGGGATGTATGGGGAAGGGAGAGAAAGAGGCCTCCAATAGTGTAGTAAAGTTATATAAAAGGAGGTTATTAAAGTAATAGGATGGTCTCTTTCATTAAAACGAATAAAAACAGCATAAATTGCAAAATGATAGATCAGAGAGGCGTCTGAAGCGCCTCCTTACTGACTTCCGGTTACGTCTGGTCTCTGCCACGCCCTACGCGTTACGTCACCGCTCTTGACTTCAACTGGGGACTTATCAATAACGTTGATGACGAAACGCGTAAGAAAGAGCTACGCACTTACGCCACACCTGGAACTCAGAGCGAGCTTGGAACGCAGCTGAGGCGCACGCCGTTTGGCTGATGTCTCCTATCCACAGCTCCCTCTTTTTACGTTTTCTCCCATCCGCAGTGTGAGTTTTTTGGCTTCCCTTGCATGGGGAGTTTAGATTTTATTGGCTGTTTTTTAATAAAATCCTTTTTATAAAAATTACTACACTATGGGAGCCCTGTTTTTTCCTATGAGGATGTGATTAAGAAGTTGGCGCAACATCCACTGTTTGGAGCTGGGTCACAGAGGAGACACCTGTTGATGGCTGCACTGGATCTGGGACGCCCTTCATCGTCTGTTGCTACATGGCTATTACCCCTGCAGGGGTATGAGGAGCTGGTGAGTGGGGACCCTTGAGGGGGAGCACTAAAGTCACCGGATATCATCAGTTTTCACCACGAGAGTCACCAATTACAAGAACACTTTGCCATTTTGGAGCTTCACATTTTTTATTCATATTTTATACTTTTTTATTCATTTATATTGTTTCATTCACTTATATTTTGTTTATGGGACTGCTGGTCACAATGGACTCTAGATCATTCTGATAGTTTATATGCTTCACCCGTTGGACACTGTTATCACTTTATTAGCTACTTTACAGGATGTATTATTTTTTATATACATTTATATATATTTCACGTCATATGATGTGGGACATTGGGGGAGACGCTGATGTTCATTATCTCTCCCAACGTTATTGGAAGGTGTAATTACTTTATATAGTAGTGAGATGTGCTTTACACAGATTTTCACACACTTGTATGGATTAATTTGCAAGAGGTTTTTTATCAGATTTATTTTTAGAGGTACAGCACAGAGACTTTACAGGATACCCCAGTACAGGTAGCGCCACACACCCCTATCCTTCCTTATCTCAGTATCTTATCTCACCCCCTTCGGGAGGTGCGATTCAGGGGAGGCTGAAACCGGTTCTGTCTGTGAGCGCAGAAAATTTGTGTTTGCTAAAATGTATAATAAATTGCAATTATAAGATGTATGCCACCTTTCCATTTGCATACCTAACAAACTTATGTATAAAAAGCAACAGGTTCACATACAAATTCAGTATCAAAAAGTGGACATCTACTACCTAGCTAAAATACCTTTGAAGCCACAGGCACACCCCAAGCCACCATTGTGAATCTAGCATCCCTATGCCAAGCATCCTTGTTGGATTAGAGACAGCCATCTAGAGCCATATTAATGCATGATCATTGATACACTGCAAGGTAGCGCACCCCTGGCAAATTTGTTCTGTTACAGTAAAACAGGAAAAAAATCCAAGAAGGTGAGTATTTTTAAAAGAAACTGAATAAATGTATGGGCATGCATACATATATATACTTGTTGTTTTTTGTATTTTGAATTTTTAAAATAATGATTTGTCCAAAGCTCATATAAAAGAAAAGTCTGTTAAGTGTTTGTTTCAATTGAATGAACAATTCTATGTGTTCATTTATTTGTAATTGTAATCAATATTTGAATATTTTTCTGAGCTTGAATGGCAATGATTCTTTTATTAGATGGACTACAATGAAGTGTTCCTACTAATGTTTAATCTTTGCTTCAGTGGTTTTATTGATCGATTCTAAACATTTAGAAGCTTGACATTAGTTAGGAAGTCCTTAGCTCCAGAAGGACACTTTTAAAAGGACAAGAATAATATGGCAGAAATGAATAACAAAGCAGAAAGAGAAAATGTAAAGTGGGTTTAGATGTTTTTCAAGTGTGAACACAATGTATTTAATAAGGTAAGAAAAAGAATTATGGCTTTGTGTACAGTACAGTAACCCCTTGCAACCCATCAGATTTGAAAAAAATATGATTGGTTTGTTATATGCTGCTGTAAATTGCACCACCTTTGTAAAAACTTTTTAAAATATGTCTTTTACCAACAGGGCATAGAATGCCAGCTTAAATAGAAATGATATATTTATTTAAAAAAAACATTTTTTTATATAAAAATACAAATTTATTATTTCATGACCAGCTGATATATTACCATAATATTTAATTATCCGCTATTATGTTTTCCTTTTTTAACTATTTTTTTAATTAATTTTTTTTCTCAAAAAAAGTTTGCCTTCTCTTCCCTAAGAGAAACCAGACCTTTACAGGCTGGTACACCCACCGCAAGATGATAACAAGCATTTGAGGCCTGTTTTGCTGTTAAAACCATAAAAGCATCTTTCAGAATATGATTGAAGATAATAACAATTTCAGCTGCTGCCAACAAGCTACAAATTATTTAAAAATAGCAATGCCCAGGGTCACGGAAAGGAAAAAAGCAGAGTTTGAGATAAACTCATCAGAGCCTCTTGCTACCCAAGCTTTTAATGAAGTGATATAGGGGTACCAATGTACCTGACATATAGTGGAGCTAAAAAAGAGCACAGCAGTTTTTACAAATAGGGTTATGTTATATGTAGTCACCCAACTATTTGGGTTCACCAAACAGATTTAAGATATTATTCAAATATTAATTCCTGTGGCCCTGAAATCTGTCTTTTCTGTCACCTGCTCACTAAAAAAATTCCTATCTAGTGGTAAAGCTGAGAGAGAACAGCAGAGGCAATTTAGTCCAGAAAGCATATGTTCTTTTGAAAAGGCATTTCTCCAGCTTTGCATATAGATCATTTCCTCAAAAAGGATGGAGAGTTTTGCCATAAATTTTTGGAAAAAGTAGATGTCATTCGGGTATATGAAGATGCACTTGTACAAAAAATGTCAGAAAATATAATTCAGAAACCTTTGATAGTATGCACTTGGACAACCCAAGGGGAATCACTAGGCTTTAATGCTGGTCATACTTTGTGTTAAATGCTAACTTCCATTCACCTTCTTCTTTTTATATGGTTTTATGACCCTCGCAAATCAAGCCTAGTTAAAAGTCACCCTGCAAGGAATAACAATCTCAAATCAACAGAAAGATTATAGTGAGTTGAAGGTGTCATGGTTCCGTGTACAATGATCCGTCGCCAGGTTTTACACTCTGTCCAAGCTGCCCTGAACCTACAACCCCTGTCAAAAAGTATGGAGACTCCACCCTTGGAAAATGTTCATTTAATTGTTTAATTTCATAGAAAAAAAATGAATTACAAACATGCCTCTAAACTATTTTCCTTTAACATTCCAACCTTCTGGTTAACCACTTCAATACTTTCGCCCCTTCCTGCCCATGACAATTTTCAGCTTTCAGCGCTGTCGCACTTTGAATGACAATTGCAAGGTCATGCAACACTGCACCCAAACTAAATGTTTTATCATTTTCTTACCACAAATAGAACTTTTTTTGGTTGTATTTGATCACCTCTGGGGGGGTTTATTTTTTGCTAAACAAACTAAAAAAGACCAAAATTTTTGGAAAAAAAAAGTTTTTTTTTCTTTTTTTCAGTTATAAAATTTAGTTTTCTCCTTCACTGATGGGCACTGATGAGGCGGCCCTTATATGTAGAATTGATGGGCACTGATAGTCAGCACTGATATGCAGCTTTGTAAGGCACCAATAGGTGGCACTGAAATGCAGCACTGATGGGCAATGATAGGTGGCAGTGATGGGCACGGACAGGCGGCTGTGATGGGCATTGACAGGCAACACTGATTGGAACTGATAGGTGGTTCTAATTGGCACTGACAGGTGGCACTGACGGGCAGCACTTATGATGAGGTACTGATGAGGTACTGACAGGTGTTACTGTTGGCCTCTGATCGTCACTGTGATGGGCACTAATTGGCACTGTGGTGGGAACTGATTGGCACTGATATGGGCACTGGCATCCATTTTTTAATAGAGCACTGACTGACAGATGATGGGCAGTTATTTGCAGCTGTGGTGGCATATCTGATGGGGCTGTGCTGATAATCAATGCGCTGATTATCAGCACAGACCCCTCTCTGACAAGGAGAGCCAACGATCGGAAGCCATTTACCAGCACTTCCTGGTTCACACGATGATCAGCTGTGATTGGTCACCGCTGATCTCGTGGTAATGAACCTCCATCAGAGTGACACACAAGACCTCCAATCACCGCGATGTGCGCCCTATGCAGGCCCGCGCCGGCATGTTATCCTGCTGGACGTCATTTGATGCCCAGTCAGGATAACAGAACCACCGCACGGTCATCATTCTGCTATAAGCCAGGCGGGAAGTGGTTAAGCACCTAATAAAAAAATAATATAAGAAAGAAAACTGTAGTCAATTGCAACTGTTTTTGCAGATCAAACAGATAGGAAAAATATTAAAGAATCACCATGTACTTTGCAGTTCTAAAACAAACATCTGCATCAGATTACATCTGGTAATTAATCTGCAGTTAAAAAAAGAGTGCTTGCACACCTTGGTGAGCTGTTGCACCAACCTGATTGACATGAATCATAGCTCCAACACGAGAGATGTCGGTTGAAACAAAAGAGAGGATTGTAAAACTTCTTCAAGAAAGTAAATCATCACTGAATGTTGCAAAAGATGTTGGTTATTCCCAGTCAGCTGTGTCTAAAATCTGGACCAAGAACAAATCAAATGGGAAGGTTGTTAAAGGGAAGCGTACTGGTAGACCAAGGAAGACATCAAAGCATCAAAATATTTAGAAACGGAAGTCAATGTCTGTGACCGAACTGTAAGACATTGCCTAAAGAAAATGGGATTTACATATAGAAAAGCCAAACGAAGATCATCATTAACACCTAAACAGAAAAAAACAAGGTTAAAGTGGGCTAAAGAAATCATGGACTGTGGATGACTGGATGAAAGTGATGTTCATTTATGAATCACAAATCTACATTGGGTAGGGTGATGATACTGGAACTTTTGTTTGGTGCCATTCCAATGAAATGTATTAAGACGACTGCCTGAAGAAAACATGCAAATTTCCACAATCATTGATGATATGGGGTTGCATGTCAGGTAAAGGTATGGGGGGAGGGTGACAGTCATTAAATCTTCAATAAATGCACACATTTATATTGAGAGTTTGGACACGTTTCTTATTCCATCAATTGAAAGGATGTTTGGTGATGATGACATGATTTTTCAGAATGATAATGCATCTTGCTATAGGGCAAAAGCAGTGAAAACTTCCCTTCAAAAAAGACATATAATGTCAATGGCATGGCCTGCAAATAGTCCAGACCTCAATCCAATTGAAAATCTATGGTGGAAATTGCAAACTGCAATAAGAGAAAGTTGGAGCCTGATTGATGAAGAATACTGTTTGTCAATAGTTAAATCCATGCCTCGGATAATTCAAGCTGGTATAAAAGCCAGAAGTGGTGCAACAAAGTACAAGTGGTGTACTGTAGTGTTTTTTTTTTTCATGATTCCATAATATTTTCCTCAGAAGTGAGTGATTAAATTTTTTTACTCCTGCTTGATCTGCAAAAACAGTTGCAACTGATTACAGTTTTCTTTCTTTTTTATTATTTTCAAGTGTTTCTTAAAGCCAGAAGGTTGGAATGTTAAATGAAAATAGCTATTGAGGTATGTCTGTGATTATTTTTTTTTCTATGCAATTAAACAATTGAATGAACATTTTCCAGAGTAGTGATTCTATACTTTTTGCCAGGGATTGTAGGTGTTATTAAGCGTTTGCACCTTTGGGTTCTGCTGTGTACACACAGGTGGACTTTTCGACCGAACTCGTCTGCCGGAACAAATCTGTCGGACAATCTGACCATGTGTGGGCTTCATCGGAATTCCGACGGACCTTTTCGGTCAAAAATCAGACGGACTTTAGATGTGAAACATGTTTCAAATCTTTCCAATGGATTTTAGTCCGGTCGAAACATCCGTTCGTCTGTATGCTAGTCCGACGGACGAAAACCGACGCTAGGGCAGCTATTGTCTACTGGCTATCTACTTCCTCATTTTAGTCCAGTCGTACGTCATCACGTACGAATTCATCGGACTTTGGTGTGATCGTGTGTGGCCAAGTCTGTTGATTCGAAAGTCTGTCGGAAGTCCGTCAAAAGTCAGTTGAAAGTCCGTCGGAAAGACCTTCAGACCTTTGATGCCAAAAAGTCTGCCCGTATGTACACGGCATTAGTGTTCAAGCAATGTGTCTCCATGCTAAAGCCAGACCAGCCTGTTCCTCTGGTGTTTGTTGTTCCCTCAGTATACTTGTATTCTGTGTGTTTGTTGACGCTGTTCTCAGTGTTTTCTTTCTTGCTCTGCTCTTATTCCCTTAGGTGTCTGTATGTGTATCCCTTCATTTTCTGTTGCTGTGGGTGCTCTCCACAGCATTGTTTCTTCAGTTTGCCTCCTTCCCCATATTCCTGCTTGCTGTGTCCATCTGCACTTTTGCCCGGCTTCCTCAGGTCTCCTGTGTTTCAAGTTTATTCCCCGCATCCTCCACCTAGTGTCTCTTACCATCAGGTGTTCTAGGAGCATAAATGACATATTTCATTTCTTTACTACCTATGACACTTTTGAAGGCCCTGGAGCACCAAGACAATGAAAATGCCCACAACATGACCCCATTTCAGAAAACAAACACCCCAATGTATGTTCTATGAAGCATTATGAGCCTTTTGAATATGTCATTTTTTTCCACAAGTTTTTGGAAAATGTGGAAAAAAATGAAAATGCATTTTTTTTTTACACAAAGTTGTCCATTAATATAATATTTCCAACACATAGCATGTACATAGAGAAAATTACACCCCAAAATACATTCTTCTTCTTCGCTTGAGTATATTGATACCATGTGTGAGATTTTTACACAGCCTGTTCACATACAGAGGCCCAACATTGAAGTAGCACCTTCAGGAGTTCTAGAAGCATAAATTACACAACTAATTTCTCAAACACCTATTACGTTTTTGAAGGCCCTGGAGCACCAGGACAATGGAAACGCACACAAAATGATCCCATTTTGGAAAGCAAATACCCCAACGTATATTCTATGAGGTATGATAAGTCTTTTGAACATGTCATTTTTTCCACACGTTTTTGGAAAATGTGGAAAAAAGTGAAAACACACTTTTTACGCAAAGTTGTCCATTTATAAGATTTTTCCAACATATCATGTACATAGCAAAAATTACCCCCAAAATACATTCTGCTTCTCCTCCGGATCGCACTTATTGCACTGATGGCACTGGCAGCACTAATTTCCTGCACTGTGTGACACTGATGGCATTTATGGCATTGTGACACTGATGGCACTTATGGCACTGTGGCACTGATGGCACTTATGGCACTGTGACACTGATTGCACTTGCAGCACTGATATGTGGCACCGTGTGACACTGATGGCACTGTGACATTGATGACACTATGGCACTGTGACACTGATGACACTGAGGCATGGTGAGGCATTATGACACTGGTGACACTGATGACATAGTGACACTGATGGCGCTACATTGCTTTAGTAAAAAATAACCCAAATAAGTGTATATTATTTGGTCTTTGCAAAAGTTAGTCTACAAGCTATGGTGCAGGTGCTAATCATGGAAAATTGATTGCACCTGATATACTGATGGCCTGTCTAATTTCTTGAGACACTAACAAGCTAGGAAAGTACAAAAAAAAAACAAATGACCCTTTTTTTGAAAGTAGACATTCCAAGCTATTTAGTAAGAGGCATGGTGAGTTTTTTAAAGTTGTGATTTTTTCCTGCAATTCTTTGCAAAATGAAGATTTTTTTACACAAAATTGTCATATTAACAGGTTATTTCTCACACACAGCATAGGCATACTTGCAACCACACCCCAAAACACGTTCTGCTACTCCTCCTGAGTATGGTGATACCACATGTGTAAAACGTTTACACAGCCTGGCCACATATAGAGGCCCAACATGCAGGGAGTATACCATTCACCTCTATCTATTGTTAGGCTCAAGGAACACCCTAGTTCCATGACTAACGTTACATCGGTATCGCTTAGGACAAAGAAACAAAGTTGTCTATGTCCCAAATAATACCCAGGTGCTTCCTTCCCAGCAATGATCTCTCCATCCAGAACACAGAGTGTAACATATTCCCAACATTTATTGTTCACCACCGTGTACTGACCTGGCATACAAAGGACATCATGGTCATGCCTCCGACAGAGGGAAATATCAACCTGCCTCCAGCTTCCATCCTCTCTGATCACATATGGGTAATTTAGCCTCAGATGCAACAAGGTAGCATCCCAAGTCAGTAAGCCCATTGATACCACAGAATATACAGACCAAGTCTGCACTTCTGTATATGGGATCAACAAGGAAACATTAGACATGTGCATTCGTTTTCGTCCGAATGCATTTTTGTCCGAATTTCAGGTATTTTCGTTATCGTTTTAACAAACGATAACGAAAGTGCAAAATCCGAAAAACGAAAGATCCGACATAAACAAATGCTTTATTTTCGTTTTCGTTGCTACAACAGTTCGATATAGATAGGAGATTCAACATGATGATGACAATAACAATCTGTGTCCATCAAACCTGTGGTCGAATGTGCCTAACCTTAACTCTTAGTCCAAGATTATTCTACATAGAGAGAAAAGATTTGACATAGAGAGAAAAGATTTGACGTAGGGAGAAAAGATTTGACGTAGGGGAGAAAGATTTGACGTAGGGGAGAAAAGATTCAACGTAGGGGAGAAAAGATTCAACGTAGGGGAGAAAAGATGAATAAAAATAATGATGATGATGAATGTTATTGGCTGATTGTAACCAAAGAGGAGGAGCAGTAAAATAGCTAGAACTAAGTACACACGTACTTTGGCTTATGGTGTCTGTTGAAAGTTCTAAGAAGATTCGATGGAGCAGGTAAACTATACGGCGTCGTACAGTTTAGCTGCTCTGTCGAATCTTCTTTGAACATTCGACAGACACCATAAGCCTTCAATGACAGATGCGACCTTAATTTAGATTTTCGGACGAATGCAATTTTTAACGAAAAACGAAATAAATAAAAACGAATTTCGGGAGTAACTAAATAAATTTATTTTTCGGACGAAAATGAAATTCCGAAACAAAATATTTCAGTGTGCACATGTCTAGGAAGCATAACACCTTTCATAATACAAACTAGCACAGACCATCCAGGCATTCGACCACCACTTTGGATTAGTGTAAGCAATGTGTTTTGGCAAAATCTTACTGAGCTGTGATGCTAATTCATAATTCCACCGCCCCTCATACAGAGACTGTACAATCAACTTGATGTTGGTCGATAATTTCGCCTGTCACTGCATGCACGCTTTCTACCAACCTCTTAAAATGGTGCACAAAATCTTGAGCCACTTTAATCTGGGTATTTATGTGACTTTGTTGAATTTTTTTTAAGGATGTCATAAATCTCTCTGAGTAACAAAGCCCCACTTACTGTCTGAAGCTATGGCTGAGAGTTTGTTCCTTTGGATACTGATGTAAACTTCATCAATAACACCCATCCCAGCTCCTACTCTCCCCAATATAGTGCTGAAAACATCCCTCCTTTTTTGGTTGCTTCCTAGAAATAAGCATCCTGAATGAACCTCATTCTGTGTCCGCCCATCTTTGGGAGTAAGCCACTGGTACAATGACCACACTTGATTAAGTGTATACTCAGCACATATAAGGTAATAGGTTTTTATCAACCACTGTGAGACGTTGAATGCCATGTGGTGAAGGCATACTGTATCCTGGTAGCCAGCGTTTGGGAAAAGCTTAGATCTATTTGTAGTTGTTCCCCTTTCTCTAATGGAGCATGCTTCTGTGTGTAGTCACTGGCATTACCTGTGCAAGGTTCCAACCTCTCAGGTGAGACATCAACAAGCTGTATCTCCCCAATGTCCAGCTCTGGTGTCCCACATGTCCAGTAACCGAGAACTTCTCTGTAGAACTGCTAAGATTGGGACACCACCACCACAAGGAAATTTTCACCCCATTGATGTGTCACCTGGCACTCTCTAGTCTGGCCAACAGACACCTTACTATGCATAAGTGCCAGCCTTCTGGGTACCTGCACCATATTAATTCAGTTATGCCAATACATGTCACACATTAAAAACATTTCCTTCTTTCAATTTCTCCTCAAAAAAACAAAACAAAATGTCCATTTCTTGTTCTGAAGGATTGGATAGGTTATATTCCTTCCCTAGCCTCTAACCCATTACACTTGTATTTATAGTACGTTTGCATTCATAAATGACAGGAGTGACTTTGGCAAAATGTTCCACAAGTCTTGCTGCTGGGCAACATCTTTCAGATGCAGCATTAGCACTAAATTGTCCATAAGGAAAAGAAGACCTTATATTGCAAGTAATAAACTGAATCTTTTTGTTTGTCCCTTCTCCCCTGAATGTTTATCAGAACAAATTTGCGATGTGGCTTGGCACAGACAAACTGCCAACCAGATGAACATCTTTCATTCATGTTCCAGAGATCTTTCCAAACTCTCGCTCCACCAGGATTCCGGAAATGATAAACAAGAACAGAATCAAATTCTTATCCACCTTGTCTACTAGCTTGCTCTGATTGCTTATAGTTCTTCTCTTGGAACCCAGGAACTTAGTTTTCCTGGCTTCTGCAACTCTGACCAAATTAACAAAATAACCATGATTTCTTTAGGCTGAACCCACTCCAAAATGTATCCCCATGGTAAAAGCAAAAAAAAAAAAATGAACGTGAATGTTGCTTTTCAAAATTCTCATTTTAAATGCCAAAAAAACAAAGCAATGCATGTATCTGTTCCTTAAGACCTATGCACTAACTCTTTTAACCCTTTCAGGTGGACAAAACCT
The DNA here is from genome assembly GCA_037952925.1 of Lithobates clamitans. Classification (NCBI taxonomy): domain Eukaryota; kingdom Metazoa; phylum Chordata; class Amphibia; order Anura; family Ranidae; genus Lithobates; species Lithobates clamitans. The sequence goes on from JBBGZY010000248.1 coordinate 466,138, forward strand.
AAACATTTTGGATCTTTTTTTCTACCTGAATGAAAACAAAAGCAAAAAAACCTACAATAACTCTAGCGGATAAAATGGCTTTCTACCAACTCTTGTCTTAAACAAAATGTATTCAGCTGCTAATATAGGGCATAGTCAATGATCCCCCTTTCAGGTGGACTAAACCTAACAATTTGGAATTTTTTCACCTGAACAAAACAAAAAATAAATGAATACACAAATAACAAAAAGAAAAAAAAATAACAAAAAGAAAAAATACCAAAACCGAGAGAAGAAAAAAATTAAAAATTAAAAATTAAAAAAATAAACAATAAAAATCCAGAGGCTTATCCTTGAAAATAGTAAAAGTACATTAAGGTCTTTTATAATTTTCCAAAAATTAATTCCAAATCTCTGAAGCTCACATCTAAACCTTATTCATAGCCAAGAAACATTAACCAGAAGGTTCTTACCATCCATGCGACTCATTAAGGGCTTCTAACAAAAGATTTGTTTCCCCCAGTGCTATACTTTAATGAACATGCAGCTACTTCCATTTTGAGTCTATTCAGCAGTTCTAAATTTTGATGCCTTTGCTGCTTTAACTGACTATTTTCAGTTTGTAGTCTCAGCATTTGGGCCTTAAAAGGGACATGGTTTTAATTACTATGGCCTCTATGTCTTGGATTGCTATCCCATCTCACAGAATTAACTTCATAACGCCTCGTGTAGTTTTAGGGTAGTGCTATTTCCTTTGCATATTATTATTAGCCACCAAACAATACCTTGCGATGTGACCCCCCTTTTTACACAAAAAGCATTTAATAGCTGGTCTCCCTGCATAGGCTCCTCTCTGAGCATATGGCGATGGAGACTCATATTGGTAACACTACCATGATTGGAATCAATAGACTTTAAACTTTCATTGTCTGAGGAGTAGTCACTAGCAATGGACTCATCAGAAGTCCCCACTGTTACCGTGTTACTATTCTTGAAATGATCAGGCCCGTTTTCCATTTCAACTGATGAATACATTTCAAGAACAGTTACAGAACTTTCGTCTAAATATTACTCATCCATATTTCCAACCTTGATTCCCACCATAGCAACATTCCTTGCAGTAACCAGAGAATCAGGTTTCCCTAAGGCCCCATACACACGAGATGCTGTTAAACATGTGTTCAGAGGCAGTTGGACACTTTTTTCAACTGCCCCTGAACTCATTCAGTGTTATCCTATGTGTCCATGCACACAGTCTTGTTTTTTGGCGTTTTTAGGCAGTTGCGTTTAACCTCGTTTTTCCAGAAGCAAAAAAATGGGTTCAGATGCAAAATTTTTCCACGTTTCAGATGCCAAACGTGGCTAAACAATGGTACCGCGTTTAGCCGCGTTTGCGTTTATAAGCGTTTTAAAGGTCCCCTATTTTTTTTACATTAAAAATTTTAAAAATGATGGCAAATGATAAAAAAACCATTAAAAAAACATTTTAAACAGTTGTAATTGCTTGCAATAATTCATAGACCATTTATATACCCTAATGAGCCCTTGATCCAATCCAATACACCACTAGCATTGCTGTTATCCGAAGTATAATTGGAATTTGACCCATATGTTGTTATATTTGAACAAGCAACTTGTGGCAGGTGACATGGCAAGTGGACAATCCACAACTTGTGGCAGGTGACATGGCAAGTGGACAATACACAACTTGTGGCAGGTGATGTGGCAAATGACAATCCAACTTGTGGCAGGTAACGTGGCAAGTGACATGACAGGTGATGTGGCAAGTGGACAATCCACAACTTGTGGCAGGTGACGTGGCAAGTGGACAATACACAACTTGTGGCAGGTGACCTGGCAAATGGCAATCCAACTTGTGGCAGGTGACGTGGCAAGTGATGTGGCAGGTGACGTGACAAGTGGACAATCCACAACTTGTGGCAAGTGACGTGGCAAGTGACGTGGCAAGAGGACAATCCACAACTTGCGGCAGATGATGTGGCAAGTGGATAATCCACAACTTGGGGCAGGTGACGTGGCAAATGACAATCCACAACTTGTGGCAGGTGACGTGGCAAATGACAATCCCCAACTTGTGGAAGGTGACGTGGCAAGTGACATGCTAAATACAAGTACACTGTTGCTCTCTCAGCTGCTGCTACTCATTCTGGTCTCACAAAATGGCTGAAAGAGTTAAATAATACTGTTTTTTGAGCTTGGGGAGGGCCTTGATGGATGTTATCTCAACTAAACGCTTCTAGACACAAACGTGGTAAAACGCCATAAACGTGGCTAAACGCGACATGCAAACGCGGCAAAACTGGCGTTTCCAAACTTGTGGCAGGTGACGTGGCAAGTGGACAATCCACAACTTGTGGCAGGTGACATGGCAAGTGGACATTACACAACTTGTGGCAGGTGATGTGGCAGGTGAAGTGGCAAGTGGACAATCCACAACTTGTGGCAGATGACGTGGCAAGTGACGTGGCAGGTGACGTGGCAAGTGGACAATCCACAACTTGTGGCAGATGACGTGGCAAGTGGACAATCCACAACTCGTGGCAGGTGACGTGGCAAATGACAATCCACAACTTGTGGCAGGTGACGTGGCAAATGACAATCCCCAACTTGAGGAAGGTGACGTGGCAAGTGACATGCTAAATACAAGTACACTGTTGCTCTCTCAGCTGCTGCTACTCACTCTGGTCTTACAAAATGGCTGAAAGAGTTAAACAAAACTGTTTTTTGAGCTTGGGGAGGATCTTGATGGATGTTATCTTAACTAAACGCTTCTAGACGCAAACGTGGTAAAACGCCATAAACGTGGCTAAACGCAGCATGCAAACGCGGCAAAACGGGCGTTTCTAAACGCCGGTTTCAGCTTTTAAAAACATGCTTTCAGCAGAGTTTGCACTGACGTCTCGTGCGTATGTGGCCTAATTGTGGTTCTGGAGCCTCATTCTGTGCTGAGCACTGAGACTGCTCAGCCTTTGCATGTGTGGAGGATGGCTGCCTGTGCACCATCTAATTCCTTCCTAAGCAGTATTATAATATGCTCATTCTCAGCCCCTCCTTGATTCAAAATGCAATGCAACTTTCTCTCTTTACACGTTTCCTCTAACTCATCCATTTTCTGTTCCAATACACACTTCTCAGTTACCAATTGTTCAATGTGCATCTGCCTTTGCAGCCATTGCTAATATATTCTTACTTACACTTTCTATCTGATTTATTAACTACTACCAAGCCTCAAGTTAAAAACAGTTTTTTTTGCTGGAAAATTACTTAGAACCCCCAAACATTATACATTTTTTTTCCTAACACCCTAGAGAACAAAATGGCGGTCGTTACAATACTTTTTGTCACACTGTATTTGTACAGCGGTCCTACAAGCACACTTTTTTGGGGAAAAAATAAATTTTTTTAAATTAAAAAATAAGACAACAGTAAAGTTAGCCCAATTTTTTTATATTGTGAAAGATAATGTTACACCGAGTAAAATGGTACCCAACATGTCACGCTTCAAAATTGCACCTGTTCGTGGAATGGCGACAAACTTTTACCCTTAAAAATCTCCATAGGCAACGTTTCAAAAATTCTACAGGTTGCATGTTTTGAGTTACAGAGGAGGTCTAGGGCTAGAATTATTGCTCTCACTCTACCAATAGGCGATACCTAACATGTGTGGTTTGAACACCGTTTTCATATGTGGGTGCTACTCACATATGCGTTCGCTTCTGAACGCGAGCTCCGCGGGATGGGGTGCGTTTACATTTTTTTTTCTTATTTATTTTACCTTTTATTTTTTATTTTTACACTGTTCTTTTAAACATGAGATCTGGGGTCAAAAAGACCTCAGATCTCATATTTACACTAAAATGCAATAAAAAAAAAAAGTCATTTAAAAAAAATTGCCCTTTAGTAGCTATGGGCGGAAGTGACATTTTGATTTTGCTTCCGCCCAGCAATAGTATGGAGACAGGTAGGGGCCATCTTCCTCTCACTCATCTCCATACCTAACACCAAGAAGGATCCGATCGCTTACCTGAGCCATCGGTAGTGGCAGAGGGCACCGGAGCATGGCGGGAGGGGGACCCTCTCCTGCGGCCGATAAAAGTGATCTTGCGGTGAATCCACCACAGAGACCACTATTATTGGAAAACAGACCGCCGGCCGAAGAAGAGGGTACCGGGATTACAACGTTTAATGTTAGGACGTATATCCACGTGCGGCGGTCCGGAAGTGGTTAATTGTGTTATGTCCTTATACCACTGCATTTCTTTTTGTAGAGCAATGTCTTTCATTCTCAATAGGATGCATATCACGCTCGCCATTCTCTCTTTCTTGCCTTTGTTAGATGACGGTTTATGTTTTATATCATCATTTTGTTTTAATCATTTTATATCATTATATTGTTCTAATAAATCATTAAATTGGTGGGTCAAAGCGTTTGCTGCCAAAGTGTTAAAACTGACACAGACATGTTTTTTTAAGGAACATTGCAATGACCTCCATTGGCATGTTAATTAAGTTCACACTGTAGCTTGTCTGACCAGTTTTTACACTAGCTGCAGATAGACACAAGACACACACACACACAGAGACACAGAGACACAGCTGTTTAAAAGATAACGAGGACTTGTAGCTCCACAAGGAGAATGACACTATTAAAAAAATATAAAAAAAATATCAAATCTATATTTCTCCCACTTTCTCCTCAAAGATGTATGGTTTATCCTATAAATCTGCAGGGTACATCAGTTAACCAAGGGTGATCAGCCCCTCACTTGCCAACACACTTGACCAGCTATACAGGCCTAAAACAATTTGCATTAACAATACAATAAACTTTAACACATACACACATACCAGCCAAAATTTTTACCAGATATGCACGTCTGCTCACTGATGGAATATTTCACAGAACTTTCAGGACCACTCAAGTAGGGCTTCAGAATTCATGAACCAGCGTGAATCTTATCCAGAGTAGAGGAATGCTTTCAGTTCTGGGTCTCTTGTAGAGGTGAGGACTCCTTAGCTTATAGGAACTCAAGACAAAAATACATTAGGGTTTGGATTCTGTACAGAAATAAATTCCACACTTCTGCTTCTGGGGTGCCAAATGAAATTAATTAGGTGGTTATAAATTTCCCCTATTTATTATAAATATGCATTAACCTTGTCTATTCCTATAATTAGCTAATCTAGCAAAGCTCTGATATAGTTAACAGTGATGGTTCCAATAATAAGGTTAGCTATTAAAAATACACACACTGCTTAAATAAACAAGGGTCTTATTTATTTCCCAAGAAAATAGGAATGCTAACATAAAACACTAAAAGAAAAATATTACAGAGCATATGAAACAAAAGAACATTAATGATACGTTACGTAAGGTCATCCTCTTTGGTCAATCTTCAGCTGGGTTTGATGGCATGAGAGAGAGTTATTCCTTCTAAATATATGTCCATCCTCCAGGAAGCCTGCTGTAGTGTCCACTAGGGGCAGCATTTGTCCATGAAGCACCGCTATTTGACCCAGTTACAGCTGGTCTTTGATCTTCTGTAACTCAGTCCATCAGTCATCTTGGCAGCAGTGGCTTTTGAAGCTTTTGTTTGCAGACATGATAACCAGGCCCATCAATCTTTATTACACTAGGTGGTTTGGAACCAAGCTCTACTCCCATACTCCCCTGAAGGTTTTGATATGCATTCTTTAGTTACAAAGCCCTGATGGATAACCTGTTAAATGACATTCAAGGTGGCCCCCAAGAGTGATGAGGCTAGGTGTATCCAGATTTCATATTTAAAAACATCTTATATTATGGAATAAGACATGTTTTTTTTTTTTTGAAAGCTCATGGTGTGTGAACACAATTAAAAACTTCACCCGGTGCCAAAAAAATGTGCACACACATAAAGAGTGAAACAAAAACATGGAACTGGTGTACACAAGTCCTCTAAAATCAGATGACCTTGCCCTGATCCTCTGGGTCGTTAGGCTCCAGACGGGGACTGGGGCACTTACACTTGGTCCATCTGGCCTAGACCAGATGGACCTCCTTCTCTGGCCGAAACAGACCCACTCAAGTACTAGGTGAGGCTACCCCGAAGGGAGACCCCATGAGGGAGGGCGAACCAGGCCAGAAGGCCATGTCCACCCCTCCCAAGACTTTCAGGGCAGGACCTACACCCTACTAGTCACATGTGCAAAAACCATGTACAAACATAGAAATACAAAAAGTGACAAACATAGGCTTAAATAAAAGAACGTGGGGGAGAAGCAAGTGGAGAGAGTGAAAAGTGATGGAATAAGACATGTTGCCTTCCAACATCTGTTATCATAACATTAAGTTGGTTTTGTAAATGTTCACATTATACAAGCTTGCATTAAAAGGTTTCTTACTTCTAGCCACATTTTTTTCAGTTAACAACACTTCATATTTACAGATGTATTTATGTTAAGCACCTTAAGCATGATTCATTTGCACCGTGACCTTGTATTGGCAGAGTAGAATAATTACATTGTAAGGGTTGTTTTTAGATCTTTTTTACACTTCACTGAGTACATGTGCAAACTTCTGGGTATGTTTGTTAACTGCTGACAGATTGACAGTCCTGTGTGATCTTCGTTTGAATCACCTATGCTTGTGCTAATTTGTTTTCTACATTATACTAACAAGTTGTAATATGACTTAATTGCACCACTCTAAACTGCTGTTATTGAGTTTATTTATAATTGCCGTGTTTACATATGACAAACTGTGTATGCAAGATACTTTAACTGACCTTTAAACAAAACGAAAATCTTTGTGATTTCACTTTTCAGCAGTGTTCTGTCTATCCTAACTGTCTGAATCAGGTCTTCTGTGCAAGCAAGATGCAATAAAATAATAATAATGATAATAAATTGCATGAGCACACACAAGAGATCTGTAAATTTGTAAAGAAACATTCTAGCAAAACCACTAAAACAAATGCTTTGACATGTATGCATACATCTTTTGAAGCAAAAATATTTTTCCAGAAATTTTTCACTCACAAGCAGTTAAGATTAAATATATTGGGCTGACTTTTTTTTTTTTAAACCCCATGCTTTGGAGATTCAGGAACTGGGGTACAGGAGCTTCCCACTTAACCAGCACTAAAATAAAAGTATTTATGTCAAAGCAACCAAATCTAGGCGGTGGAGATGGAACTAGACATGTGCAATTCATTTCATTCCAAATTCATTTTTTAGCCACTTAAGGACCGGAAGGATTTGCCCTTTAATGACCAGGCCATTTTTTACAATAAAGCACTGCGTTACTTTAACTGACAATTGCGCGGGTGTGCGAGGCTGTAGTCAAACAAAATTGATGTCCTTTTTTTCCCACAAAGAAAGATTTCTTTTAGTGGTATTTGATCACCTCTGCGTTTTTTATTTTCTGCCCTATAAATAAACAAAAAGTGTCAATTTTGAAAAAAAATGTTTTTTTTTTTAACTTTTTGCTATAATACATATCCCAAAGAATATTTAAAAAACTAATTTATTCATCAGTTTAGGCCGATATATATTCTTCTACATATTTTTGGTAAATAAAAACCGCAATAGGAGTATATTGATTGTTTTGCGCAAAAGTTATCGTGGATAGATTTAGGGATTTTTATTGTTATTTTATTGTTTCTACTGGTTATGGCGGTGATCTGCGATTTTTAGTGGGACTGCGACAATGCGGCAGACAAATCTGACCCCAAATGACACTTTTTGGGGACCAGAGACATTATTACATTGATCAGTGCTATAAAAATGCACTGATCAATGTAAAAATGACACTGGCAGGGAAGGGGTGAACATTAGGGGGCGATCAAGGGGTTAAGTGTGTTCCCTCAGTGTGTTCTAACTGTAGGGCGGATGGGCTACCTGGGAGATGACATAGATCACTGTTCCCGATCATTGGGAACAGTAGAGCTCTGTCGTGTCATCTGTCAGAATGGGGATTTGCCTTGTTTACAAAGGCAGATCCCCATTCTGCCCCTGTATTAGGCTACCTCGGGCCACCGGCGAACATCGAGTCCGTCCGATTCACGAGCACGCTCCCCAGCGTTCAGTGGGCGCCAAAGCGCAGCGGCGGCATGCAACCGCCTGCAACTGTGCCTGCACGAGCTGATGTACAATGACGGAGGTTCACGGAGGAGAGCCAACCTGCCGCAGTACAACTGCAGCGGGCGGTCTTGAAGTTGTAATGAATTTCGTCAAATTCATTTATTCAGAAATATCCGAATTAACGAAAACCCGTTTAACAAATTTTTATGAATATTCGAAAATTTGGAAATTTGAAATTTGAAAATCTGAAAACCCGAAAAATCAAAAATCTGAAACAATAACTAACTAATACTAGCTATACTAACTAATAAATTATAGGTATTGCAATTTCAAAACTAGAAAAGCTACAATTTCTGGGGAAATTGTGAAAGTGTTCTTGCCTCTACAACTGGAGTGGGCGGAGTAACTGGGTGGGGTGGAGTGGCTTGAGTAACTGTGAAAAGTGTTAAAAAGCTTAATATTTTAAAAAGTATAAATAGTAGTAAAAAAGTTCCATCATTACCTGAAAGAGCTGAACATTTTTTCAAAAGTAATTTTTTTTTTTCAAAAATGAATTTTTTTTTTCAAAAATGAATTTTTTTTTTCAAAAATGAATTTTTTTTTTCAAAAATGAATTTTTTTTATTCAAAAATGATTTTTTTTCTTAAAAAATGAATTCTTTTTTTCAAAAATGATTTTTTTTCAAAAGTAATTTTTTTTTTCAAAAGTAATTTTTTTTTCAAAAATGATTTTTTTTTTTCAAAAATGAATTTTTTTTTTCAAAAAAAATTTTTTTTTTTCAAAATTAATTTTTTTTTTTCAAAAATTTTTTTTTTTCAAAAATGATTTTTTTTTTTCAAAAAAAAATTTTTTTTTTCAAAAATAATTTTTTTTTTTAAAAATATTTTTTTTTTTTCAAAAATATTTTTTTTTTTTCAAAAATAATTTTTTTTTTCAAAAATATTTTTTTTTTTCATGGGGCAGTCATAATGTTTCAGCTGATCATGGGGTTGTCAGCTTTTGTCACCTCCCACTCTAGTTTTGAACATTTCGCCATTCATTCCTACGGGACCAATTTCACCGCAAAAACGGCGATATTTCGTGAACCATTTGGCGAAACGTTCAACAAAGTAATAGCACACCAATTAAATGACATTGAGGCCGGATTCACACTGGTATATTTCAGCTTTTCACAAAGTTCCACAAGGTAATAACGCACCAATTAAATGACATTGAACATTTCGCCATTCATTCCTATGGGACCAATTTCGCCGCAATAACGACGATATTTCGTGGACCACTCGGCGAAACGTTCCACAAAGTAATAGCACACCAATCGGGAACAATCGGCACGTTTCGGTATATTATTTGTCTCTGTAGTGTAAAAACTGTGGGAGGAGTCTACAAGCATTATCAAGTCTAGCAGATGAAGTCACATGCATTTGGGGTGTCTGAGCATCTTGTGTTTACAACCACTGTTTCCTAGCAACGCTCATGCCCTGTTTATGCTTCACAAACACTGTTCAATACACAATAGACAGGACCAGGATAGATGTAGTAACTATGCAGTAATTCAAATGGCCGTATTGTAAAAACTATAAATCCTACAGCAAAGATCTTTATATTGTGAGAATCACAAGACCCAGACCTAGATTTTGATGTATAGTATGTCTCTGAAATATTAAAATTGAAGGCACGGTCGCAGTTTAGAAATTGCCCTTCAAATTTGAAGGGGCTAGAGTGTAGTTTCAATGAATGTCAATGGACGGTGTGAGTTGCAAACAAATGGTCATATTGTGAAAACTATCAGGACTATGGCTTAGCCGTGGACATGTTTAGTGGCAGCAGGGATAGCTGAACGTTTTGATATAAGATTTGTGTAGGTGGGCTTGAAAATGAGGGAGTGGTGGCAGTTTAGAAATCATGTTCTGATTTTTCAGCTTTTGTCACCTCCCACTCTAGCTTCCCCATTCATTCCTATGGACCAATTTCGCCACAAAAACGACGATATTTCGTGAACCATTCGGCGAAACATTCCACAAAATAATAGCACACCATTCGGGAACAATCCGCACGTTTCGGTATATTACTTGTCTATGTAGTGTAAAAACTGTGGGAGGAGTTAGGGTGGTAAATTTGGCTATAATAATAATAATATATATGTGAGATAACAGTAAGTGGTCTTGCTATGCAAGAACACTTAATAACGAATGCTGTATCTAAACGAATGGAACATAACAAATTAATAATAATAAATAACAATAAAAATAATAAAAACATTTTATTACTATTATTATTATTATTTACTATTAATTTGTTCTGTTCTATTTGTTTAGATGTGGCATTCGTTATGTCGGATAATTTGTAACTTCGGATAAATTCATATTCGTTACGTTCACTAACAGTCAAATTTGAAAGGAAATTCCAATACCTATAAATTAATAGTTATTTATTATTAGTTAGTTAGTTAGTTAGTTAGTTAGTTAGTTAGTTAGTTAGTTAGTTAGTTAGTTAGTTAGTTAGTTATTCTTTTGAATTTTCGGATTTTCTTTCTTATTTTCGAATTTACGAATTTACATATTTTCGAATTTACGAATTTATGATGTTTCGAATTTACGAATTTACGAATTTACGAATTGAAATCATAACGAATAACGAACGATAGCGAAAAAACAAAATGAATGAAACAAACAGATTTTTTGGCAGTGCACATGTCTAGATGGAACAGAAGTTGGATTAAAGCAGCATTGCTATAATAATTGCCCTCATTCTCTTCACACTGACATCTTTACAACAGTTTCAGAGGCAAAAATAAACTCATGGGTGGGGAGTGAATAAGTCCCCTAAAAGATATCTAACAGCCCTGGGGTGCCTTGTCCCCAGGGCGGGAAATGAGGATTTCTGTAGAAGGAAACTATGAATATGAGAAATTAGATGTGGTATTGGTTAGCAAGATGTGTTGTAGAAACTACAGATGAAAAAGGTACTTCATTCATAATGCACATTTAAAATATGATCTGCCTGGAGAAGAGCTTTAGCCCCCAATCACACCTCAGCATTTTTTCTATGCCTCACTCCTTTCTGACTACATTTGCCTACGCAGAATCACATTCTTTCAAATTGTTCCTGCTCACACTTGTATGCTCAGTCCCCCTCCCTAAACCCTGTGCCCTATGCTTGAAAAATTACACAAGCTTTTTTCCGAGCATAGTCAGGAGTTTTTGAATCCATAGACTTCAATGAGAACACCTGTAATAGGGCGTACACACGGTCGGACTTTGTTCGGACATTCCGACAACAAAATCCTAGGATTTTTTCCTGACGGATGTTGGCTCAAACTTGTCTTGCATACACACGGTCACACAAAGTTGTCGGAAAATCCGATCGTTCTAAACGCAGTGACGTAAAACATGTACGTCGGGACTATAAACGGTGCAGTGGCCAATAGCTTTCATCTCTTTATTTATTCTGAGCATGCGTGGCACTTTGTCCATCGGATTTGTGTACACACGATCGGAATTTCCGACAACGGATTTTGTTGTCGGAAAATTTTATCTCCTGCTCTCCAACTTTGTGTGTCAGAAAATCCGATGGAAAATGTCCGATGGAGCCCACACACGGTCGAAATTTCCGACAACACGCTCCGATCGGACATTTTCCATCGGAAAATCCGACCGTGTGTGCGGGGCATAAGTGTGCAATATGTGCATTTTTATGTGCCTTTTCTATACTTTTACACCTGTAGAATTCCTCTCCTCCAATATAACTGCTATCCTCCCCTTGTCCTGCCCAAGAAACAAACTCCTGAAACTTGATACATGTGCAAAAATGCCTGTAATACATATGTAAGATGCTTTAAAAATACCTGTAGTATGCCTGAAAAAACACCTGAAATAAATGCTGCAAAATGACCTGGACTATGCTCTGCTCAGGTTGGAATTCAGGCTTAAAGTAGAACTATGGGCAAATTAAAAATTACATTTTTATATGCTCCATTTTAGCGTTAAAGGCTCGTTTGTTGTTTTTTAAATAACAAACATGCCTATACTTACCTGCTCTATGCAAGGGTTTTGTACAGATCGGCCCAGATCCTCCTTTTCTGGAGTCCCCTGGCAGTGCTCCTGGCTCCTCCTCCTCATCGATTGCCCCCACGGAGAGCTGCATTCCATGGGGGCACCCGTGTGGGCTCGCTTCCAAGTCCTGCTGCTGCATCCATTGACACAGACAGCAGGTCTCAGCCCCCCCCTGGCTCCCATGTCACTGGATTTGATTGAAAGCAGTGAGAGCCAATGGGACCCGAGACAGCGGCTGGAGCTGTTCTTCTCATCCTCGACGCTGGAACAATTGGGCTGAGGTAAGAAAAAGGGGGGTAGCTGCACCACAGAAGGTTTTTCCCCTTCATGCATAGAATGCATGAAGGTGAAAGACCCTGAGGGTTTACAACTCCTTTAAACATTTCATTTATTATTTCAGGTACTTATATAACACCATCAATTTATGCAACACTTTTACACTTATATATTGTACATTCACATCAGCCCCTGCCCTCAAGGAGCTTACAATTTAAGGTTCCTAAATTACATTCATACATACGCAGTAGGACCAATTTAGATAGGAGCCAATTAACCTACCAGCATGTCTTTGGAGTGTGGGAGGAAACCGGAGTAACCAGAGGAAGCACACGCAAACTCCAGGTGGGCAGCACCATGGTTGGGATTTGAACTAACTCCCCCATGCTGCTTGGTGAAAGTGCTAATCACTTAGCCACTGTGCTGTAAACACACACACATACATACAAAAAACATCATTGCAAAATGTATCATTACAATATTCATTCAGAATAAGAACGATACAAAATATGTGGGATGTAAAGACATAAAGAAAGCAAACGAGTGAACAACAAAATAAAAAACAAAAAAGTATTCACCGTATTACTTATAGAATAAATGAAGAACTGATAAGAGGGGAGGAAGGGTTCAATAGAATTAGTAAGGAACTGGAGGATTACTTTGCGGTAAATGATTCTGGAGACGTATCCGGGTCCACCTTGTGGGAGGCCCATAAAGCCTACAAAAGAGGAGTTTTAATTGAGCTAGGAGCAAGGAAGAAAAAAGAGAGACGAGAAAAAATCCAAAAACTAACAAAGGAGTTAGCCTAGAACAGAAGCATAAGAGGCAAATGGGTCATCTCCCTCAAGAGACACATAAACAAATAGTAATCAAAAGGGCGGAGTTGAAAACATCAATGGAACAAGAAGTCAGAGCAACATATAGCAAGGTAATAGGGGATAGATATCGCTGGGCCAATAAACCAAGTAAACATTTAGCAAAAGTAGTACAAAAGCAAAAAGCCAGGAATTTTATAGAGAAAATTCAGACAAAGGAAGGTAAAATAGAGTACTCGTCGAGAAAAATAGCTGAGGTTTTTAAGAACTATTATCAGGACTTATACTCAGTTTCCAAACAGGACACCCAGGCAAATAATAAGAGAAAGAGAAACAACAAGTATCTAAAGAAGGCAGCATTGCCTAAGATCATAGACATGGATAGAGAAGGTATGGAAATACCAATCTCTGAAGAAGAAGTTAGGAAAGCAATAGCAGGAATGGCTTCCGAGAAAAGTCCACGCCCGGATGGATTTACCCTGATTTACTATAAAACATTTAAGGAAATACTGATCCCGAGGTTGTGTCGGTATTTTAATGGTTTGGGAGAAGGATATGAGATGAGCAGGGAGGCTTTAAAGGCTTCTATTACGATTATATTGAAAGATGGAAAAGAGAAAACAGCATGCTCAAGTTATCGCCCCATCTCCCTCCTCAATACCGACACAAAACTCTACGCAAAGATACTGACAGAGAGGTTAAAGGGGTAAATGAATGTCCTGGTCAATCCAGACCAGGTGGGTTTTGTCCCTAAATGAGAGGGGAAGGACAACGGGGTCAGGACATTGCTCCTGTTGCAAAAAACGAGGGAGAGTGGACCCCCAGGACTGCTACTGTCGGTTGATGCCGAAAAGGCCTTCGACAGGGTAGACTGGGGGTTCATGTTCCAGACTTTGGAGATCATGGGTCTCGGACCCAGAATGATTCAGAGGATTAAAACCCTGCACCATCATCCTATGGCAACGGTGGGAGCGAACGGAGTAATGTCTCTGCCATTTGAAATAGAAAATGGTATGAGACAGGGTTGTCCTCTGTCCCCGTTGCTCTTCGTCCTCACTATGGAACCACTCTTGGCAACAATACGCGCAGATCCAGACATTAGAGGCATTAAGATCGGAAAAGATGAGCAAAAAATCGCAGCCTATGCTGACGATGTGTTATTCTACATATCGGACCCAGAGGTCACTATGCCCAAATTAGTAAAAGCTCTCAGGGAATACGGGGAGGTATCCAACTTCCAAATAAATATGGTAAAATCAGAAATATTAAACATAAACTTAAATAAAACAGAAAGGGAGACTTTGAAAAGAGAGTATAGTTTTAGATGGACCAAGGAGCTAAAGTACCTAGATATTAAGCTTGCTAACTCAAATGAGAAGATGTTCACAATAAATTACCTATCCCTACTAGATACAGTCAGATCTGACTGTAAAAATTATACCGGTAAGGCCCTCTCATGGATAGGCCGTATAAATGTTATTAAAATGGTCTTACTCCCTAAGATCACATACCTGTTTCAGATGATACCGCTTCCACTGTCTTTATATTATTTAAGAAAGTTAAACAAAATAATAATGAGCTTCATATGGAAAAACAAAAAACCGAGAGTCTCCTTTAGGATTTTAAAACAAAAGAAAATAAACGGCGGGCTAGCTGTACCGGATATTCAGATTTATTATAAGGCCGTAGTTTTGTCTAGAATGGTTGAATGGGCAAAAGGAGAGAATGAAAAACGTTGGGTAAGAATAGAGGGAAACCTCAGTAAAGCACCATTAGGAAGAATGATATGGAACCCTCCACACACTAGAAATTTAGACAACAGCACACATGTAATAACACGTAATTTATTTAAAATCTGGGATGGGGTATATAAGAAAGTAAATGGGGAATATAACTCACCTTTGTTGGCATTAATTGATAGTAATTATTTCTCACCAGGATTAGAAACTTTGGGTGGAAAAGAAGCACTATGGGGTAAGACACAATTAAGGCACATCTTTAAGGAGGGCAAAATTATGACACTATAAGAACTTAGATCTGGGAGGGAGACACGGGGTTTAGATGAGTGGTGGTACCTCCAGCTGTGTCACTTTGTGAGTAAACTACAAAACCCGATCAGAACAGGAGAAAATTGACGGACTTCGAGAAGCTTTGTGATATAGAAGATCCAAGACATATAGTCTCTAAGATCTATAAGATTCTCATGAAGATGGATCAGTTGGAGATACCCCCATTTATAAGTAAATGGGAGAACGAATTGGGCACTAAGAAAGATGAAAACACAATTAGGAGAGTTTTGAGAATGATTGGTAACTCAGCAATAGACACACGAACGGCAGAAATTGGTTATAAATGCATAAGTAGAAGCTACTTAACCCCAGAGATAACAAGTAAATTCCAAAATGGGTCGGCATATTGCTGGCAGGGTTGCCAGGAGGTCAGAACAATGGCACACCTATGGTGGTTATGCCCTAAAATAAAAAACTTCTGGAGAAAGATACTTGCATTAGTCAAGAAAATAACAGGAAAAGAAGTTCCAGAAGACCCTTGGGAGGTTCTGTTTCATGGGGGAGAAGGAGACATAAATAAATACAAGCGGTCACTAGTCCCCCACCTCCTGAATGCCGCGAAGCGAATAATACCAAAGAGCTGGCAGAGGAGTGAGAGCCCTGAAATATGGGAATGGATAGACGCGGTAGAGGAAACATATAAAATGGAGACTAAGGCAAGCTTGGTAGAGGATACGGGAGGTGTGAACGTAGTGGAGTGGGAACGCTGGAAAAAATTTTAAAAAACGTGGTGCTATCTCAAAGAATTGAAAGCCTTAGAATAGAGAAGGAGACGTGGATAATCTAGACCTTGGAGAGATGGGGATGGGGATGGGGTGGAAAGGGGGGGTAGGATGGGGGAGGGGGGGTAGGGATAGATAGAGAAGAATATAACACTGTTAACTGGCCACGCATGACCCATTGCGAGTTTAGGCAACCCCCTTAGACTGGATATGTGTTTGGTTTTAATTATTCTTTTTGATATGGCAAAGAGTCACGATGATGAGACAAAGGAGAGAGGGATGGGTGTTTAAATGAACTGCAAAGTTGATTTATACCTCTCAAAATGGTCGACTGATGTGACAAAAAAAAAAAAAAGACAAAAAAAGAAGAATAAATGTATGAGAAAAATTATCTTGTTGTTTGCTTTTTTTTTTTTTTTTGAATAGAAGGGGCTACAGGTTCAATCAATATCAACATCTGTTACTACTAACTTGTATGGCAAGTATACTCAGACACTTTCCCCAGATCTTGTCAGATTTCAAGGACAACCTCTGGCTTTGTACGCTAGTTTGTACATAGGTAGAGTTTGATTAATCGTTTTTCTATCTTTTAATATACAGAGAATCAGTGTGTATCCATTGAAGTGCTCAGATTTTTCTTGCATAGCACAAAAAGATTCTCTGGACATTTCTTTTTTGTGGCACTAATGTCTAAGGACCCTTTTCACATGAGCGGCCCGTCCTGATCCACCTGTCCATTTTTAAGGTGGATCTGAGAGGGCCACCCATTGACTTCTATGGGCAGGCAGATGTCAGCTGACACCCGCCTGCCATCCTATGCAACAAAATCAGGCCCAAAACAGACGGATGGTGACACATTCAAAAGCCGTCCAGAGGATGTTTTCATCCAATCTCCTCATAGAGAACAGTGGGGCTCTGACAGGTCCATCTCTGCACAGTGAGGTGAGATGGACCTGTCATCCACCTGCTCAGCGGAGATCAACGGACCGGCATCCATCCAACAGATGCACCCATGTGAAAGGGGCAATGATACCCAAAATACACCAGTTGGGGTTGCAAATATTAGGGGTATCAAAATTAGTGGAGACAGTGAAGGCAGTAATCTGAGACCAAAAGGGTCCAAATTTGTCACTTTGCAACTCTAATTCCCTGTACACACGGTCGGATTTTCCGACGGAAAATGTGTGATAGGACCTTGTTGTCGGAAATTACGACCGTGTGTAGGCTCCATCACACATTTTCCATCGGATTTTCCGACACACAAAGTTTGAGAGCTTGCTAAAAAAATTTCTGACAACAAAATCCGTTGTCGGAAATTCCGATCGTGTGTACACAAATCCGACGCACAAAGTGCCACGCATGCTCAGAATAAATAAAGAGATGAAAGCTATTGGCTACTGCCCCGTTTATAGTCCTGACGTACTTTTTTACGTGTTTTACGTCACCGCGTTCAGAACGATCGGATTTTCCGACAACTTTGTGTGACCGTGTGTATGCAAGACAAGTTTGAGCCAACATCCGTCAGAAAAAATCCTAGGATTTTGTTGTCGGAATGTCCGATCAATGTGTACGGGGGCATAAATCATATGAAGGAAATCACCAATTTTTTTTTAGACATGTATGACAGAGGACAGTGTATCTTTTATACCTATAAAACAAGTGCCATGATGTATAGTAAATTCTGTGAAAAAAATCTGCATGGGATAAGTGTATCTCTAGCAGATATTGTAGTAACAACATTTGAACTAAATAATTTTTACAAGTTGTGATTGTAAATATCCAGAATTTCTTGTTACCGTTAGATTTGTGTTTTGGAGAGCATGGGAGATTTACCTCTTACTAGAGTGTTTTAAAAGTATAAGACTGACAATGCTGCTATCCAAAGGTGCCACTGTCCTCCTTTATCCAGAGTAGGGGCACTCTAATACAGGAAGTGTGTTACTGGCCAGATTACCATGAAAAAAGCATAAAAAAAGAAAACGAATGCAGCCACCACACCTAAGGATTGGTAAGATGCAATATATGACCCTTTTGATTTTGGGTTTCATACCGCTTTAACAATGTAAACAATGTTTTGGAGCACATCCATTTTATTCGGTAAAAAGTGACAGGTGTGATAAAACCAGAGTTCAATATATACAGACAGAAACCAGTCAAAGAGAATGCTTCTTATAGTATCCAGAAACTATTCCCACACAATGCAAAACAAGCAGCTCATCCAAAGTCTTATGCCCCGTACACACGATCGGATTTTCCGACAACAAAACCATGGATTTTTTTCCGAAGGATGTTGGCTCAAACTTGTCTTGCATACACACGGTCACACAAATGTTAGCCCAAAATTCCGAACGTGAGAACGCGGTAATGTACAACACGTACAATGGGACTATAAAAAGGAAGTTCAATAGCCAGTGCGCCACCCTTTGGGCTCCTTCTGCTAATCTTGTGTTTATCTCGTGTTAGTAAAAGTTTGGTTAGAGACAATTTGCGCTTTTCAGCCTCGTGCTTTTAAGTTTGTTTCTTCTTATCAGTTTGTGCTAGTGGTTTCGTATCTGTTCTTCAGCGCGTGTTGTCAGTTCGTTTCTGTTTTTCAGTGCATTCTATTTATAGTTTGCTTCTGTTTTTCAGTGCGTTTTTGTCGGTTTCTTTCTGATTTTCAGCTTGTTTTCTCAGGTCCCTTCTGATTTTCAGTGTGTTCTGTTAGTTCGTTCTGACCAGCCGACCGTTTTCACGCCATGTTGTGGGTACGTACTCGTTGTAGAGTTTGTGCTGTGCTTGGGATTGGTGTTTGAGTTCTTACTTTGACCCAAGTCCAGTCCATGAACAGGGCGAGGAAGAGTTCATGGACGAAGAATTGGTTGCTCCAGCATGACCAATTCTCACACATGCTTTTGTTGCGGGAGATCCAGGAGAATAATCCTGATGATTTCAGGAATTATCTCCGGTTGACGAACCCCATTTTTCACCATCTGTTGGCTTTGCTGTCCCCTTATATTATGAAGCAGGACACCTGCATGCGGCAAGCCATCACTCCCGAGCAGAGGCTAGTCGCCATCTTGCGGTAATTGGCGACAGGGAGAAGTCTCCAGGATATTAAGTTCATGATTGGGATCTCCCCCCAGGCTCCGGGAATCATTATTCCAGAGACCCGTTCTGCCATCAAGAACTATATTAAGGTAAGTTTTATCCTTTAACATCACATTCTATGTATTTAATGTTTGCTAATGTATTGTATTTCTTTCATCATTCCATAATTACCATGATTGTAATATGCTGTGAATGTCCTCTTTGTCCTCATGCATGCTGCAAGCTTTTAATGCTCCTTTTTTGTCCTTCATGCATATTTGCCTTCACTAACCTCCCCAGCATGCTTTCCTGGGCCCATACACACCTAGCCTAGTCACTTAATAACAATTTATTTTGTCAGCTCCATTGAGGTGCTTACCCTAAACACCCCTGTCAGGATACACCCATCAGCAGATAGCCTCAAAGATGTCTAAGTCACAGAAGAAGACATATTCCAGTTGCACAGAGAAACCGGGCTTTGGCACATAGATGTGCGCATGCGCGAACAGGAGTGCAAACAGAAGCCGTCGCGCATCCCCGTGCGCGATCGACACGTGCGCGCACCCGTGTGCATCAGCGCGCGCACTAGCGCGCGCCCACGTTGGCACTAAACAGTCTATTTAAGTCCAGTTAGTACCTGGCCTGGTGCTACCTTGTCTTCAGCTTCTGAGTATCCAGCACCCTGTGAACCTGTATCCTGATTCCTGGCTTGTCTTGTAACCTTCCCTTGAACTCTGCCTGTACCGAACCTGGCTTGTCCTGTGACTAATCTTCTGCTTTCTCCCTGGCACCTGCACTGCTGATCTGGTTTGACCCGGCTTGTTCCTGACTACGATCCTGCCTGCACCTAGTACCCGATTTGATCTGCCATGTATGACCCTGCCTGTCTGACCCTGCTACTTGTCCTTGTCATCTGCACCTGCTGACATCTGCTAGTCTCCTGCAGAAGCTTCCCTGTGTCTCTCCAGCACGACCGGAACCAGCCGCCCTGCTGCCACCAAAGACTTTCTGGCACTCGTGCGACTCTGTACTTTGGTGCCTTCTGTTTGCTCTATCAGGGGCCCTAAGTCAGAGTGGTAAGGGAGTCCTTGCTCATCCATTCAGGCTCTTCTACCAGGTACGTGATAGTACAAGGCAGCCATGACTGAGCCTGAATGAGCAACCTCCCCGGTAGAGCAGCTGTGTCATCACCTCACTGCATTTACCCAAACAGTCAAGAGCCTGCAAGCAAGCTACAGCCAGCTTGAAGAACGGATTCATGAACTTTCTCCGACACCTGCTTTAATAATTCAGTCACCCGAACCCCGGGTTCCTATTCCAGAGAAGTTTTCTGGCAACCGTGGCAAGCTCAGAACTTTTCAGAATGCCTGTATCCTGTATTTTTCATTACAGCCCCAGACCTTCTCTCAGGAAACCACCAAAGTGGGGTTTGTAATCTCCCTCCTGCAGGGTGAGCCTCAGTCCTGGGCTCATCGTTTACTGGAACAGGACAATCCTTGTCTGTCAAGCCTGACCTCTTTCTTTGCAACCATGGCTCGAATCTACGAGGACCCTCTGCGAACTGCTACGGCCGTGTCTGCTCTGCATGCGCTCCAGCAAGGCCACCGAGCCGCTGAGGACTATGTAACGGACTTTAGACGCTGGAGCGCAGATGTCGAATGGAACAGTGCTGCGCTCCGTTACCAATTTCAACTAGGATTATCCGAACCCTAAAGGATGAGCTGGCTCGTGTTGGAGTACCTGAATCCTTAGAAGCACTCATCGACCTGACAATTCAAATTGAGATACGCCTGCGAGAACGCAGTGCCGAGAGGTCAGCTGGACGATTCCAGCCTCTAGGATTGTTACCACAAGAGCCTGGTCCATCTAGTCCAGCTCAACCCGGCAGGTTCCATCCCTCCCTCTCTCCAGAGGAACGCATGTACCGTCGTCAGAACCACTTGTGTCTGTACTGTGGGAAGGATGGCCATTATGTGAGATCCTGTCCTGCCAAGATTCGAAAATGCCTGACTTTCTTCCCTGCCAGCCAGTCATCTCGGCCTCCAAAGTCTTCTCACCTGGCCGTACAGATTTTACTACAACTTTCAAAGAGAGTGATCCAAGTACCTGCTATTGTAGATTCAGGGGCTTGCAGTTTCTTCATTGATTTGACTTTTGCTCTTCAACATAAGATTCCCCTGCAGCCCAAAGCTCATGGACTCTCTATCCACCTGGCAGACGGGTCACATATTAAATCCGGTCCTGTTACCCAAGAGACTGTCCCGTTTCTTGCTACCATTACTGGTGACCACAGAGAACTGTTACACCTGGATGCCATAGCTTTACCTCTGTTCCCTATCATTTTGGGTTTGCCATGGCTCCAGGCACATAATCCCTGTATCCATTGGGATATCGGAAAAATCGAGTTTCCCTCTCTCTACTCCCAGCAACATTGCTTCTCCAGACCGTTCTGTCGTCCATCCCCTTTGCTGTGTATGGACTCAGATGATGAAACCCATTCTTCTATTCTTGCACCCTACCAAGACTTTGCCGATGTGTTCAGTAAGAAGGGAGCTGAGACTCTACCTCCACATAGGCCATACGACTGCCCCATCAAGCTCCTCCCTGGGGCCTGAGATACCTTTTGGGCGAATCTTTCCCTTGACTGAACCTGAACTTGCCGTCTTGAAAGTCTATATTGATGACAGCCTGAGAAAGGGATTTATCCGTCCCTCTACATTCCCAGCCAAAGCTGGAATTTTCTTAGTTGAAAAAAAAGATCTTTCCCTTCGCCCGTGTGTGGATTACCGGGACCTAAATAAAATCACGATTAAAAATCGATACCCCTTGCCTCTAGTACCAGAGCTGTTTCAGAGACTGCGTTCTGCTGTCATCTTCACAAAGTTAGACTTGCAAGGGGCATATAACCTGGTACGTATTCATGAAGGTGACGAATGGAAGACGGCCTTTTGTACCAGGTTTGGACATTTTGAATACTTGGTGATGCCCTTTGGGCTTTGTAATGCCCCAGCAACATTCCAGCACTTTATTAATGATGTTTTCCGGGACTATTTATACTTATTTGTTATTGACGATATCTTGATTTTTTTCCCCTTCTTTAGAAGCTCATCGAGAACATGTCAGAAAGGTTTTGGTTCGACTCAGACAGCACGGCTTGTTTGCAAAAGTAGAAAAGTGCGAATTTGAATGCCAAAGCATCCAGTTCCTGGGCCTTGTCCTTTCCACAGGTGGCATTAAGATGGATCCCCAGAAGGTCTCGGCCATCCTGGATTGGCCGGCTCCTACGGACAAGAAAGGGGGGCAACGGTTCGTAGGATTTGCAAACTTCTATAGAAAGTTTATCAAAGGGTTTTCTGCAATAATTTCTCCCATAACTCAACTGACAAGACAATCTCAACGATTCCAGTGGTCTTCCATGGCACAAACCGCATTTGAAACCCTGAAGGGTCTTTTCACAGCTGCACCTATACTACGACATCCATACCCTACTCTGCCGTTCATCCTAGAGGTAGACACCTCAGAGACAGCAGTAGAGGCAGTTCTGTCTCAACGCCAAGGGGCCAAGTCCGTACTGCATCCTGTGGCATTCTTTTCTCGCAAGTTGTCCCCGGCAGAGAAGAACTAGGATGTGGGAGACCGTGAGCTTCTGGCAATTACAGCTGCTCTAGAAGAGTGGAGATACCTGCTGGAAGGTGCAGCTCATCCGATCCTGATCTATACCGACCATCGGAACTTAGAGTATCTGCGAGTCGCCAAGCGCTTGCAGGCCAGGTGGGCACTCTTTTTTACGAGATTCGTTTTTCATATTACCTACAGGCCAGGATCTAAGAACATTAAGCCAGATGCTCTGTCTCGAATGTTTAGCACGACAGAAGAACCAGCTTCTCCAGACACCATTCTTCCTCCCGGAAGTTTCCTTTTATTACAGGAAGATTTATTGTCACAGATTAGACAAGCCACTATTGATGTCTCGCCATCCCCTGGGATGACACTACAAGCTAAAGATGGCCTTTTATGGCACAACAACAAAATCTTTGTGCCTGAAGGCTTACGAGTCTCCGCCTTGGGTCTCTGCCATGACCATGCCCTTGAAGGACACTTTGGAGTCCACAGGACAGTTGAACTTTTACAGCGTACCTTTTGGTGGCCTTGTTTAAAAGAAGACTGCAAGAAGTACATTGGAACCTGCCCTACCTGCACCAGAAATAAATCTAGCTGGATAAAATCCTGGGGATTGTTGAGACCCTTACCAGTTCCAGATATACCCTGGCAAATGATTCCAATGGATTTTATCGTTGAGCTCCCTCCTTCCGAAGGTTACTCTACCATCTTTGTAGTCATAGATCGGTTGTCGAAGATGGTGCATTTCCTACCGATGAAGGGTACCCCGTCAGCTTCTGAGACAGTGCAGGTCTTCATTAAAGAGATTGTGAGACTGCATGGACTTCCTGCCAATATCGTGTCAGACCGCGGGGTACAGTTCACGTCCAGATTTTGGAGAGCCTTGTAAATCCTTGAAAATCGAACTGTCCTTTTCCTCAGCTTACCACCCACAGACCAATGGTCAAACCAAAAGGACCAACCAGACGTTAGAACAATACTTACGCTGTTTTTCTTCCTTCTCGCAGGATGACTGGGTGGCACTATTACCTCTGGCGGAGTTTGCGTATAATAATTCAGAGCATTCTGCCATCAAACAAGCCCCATTCTTCGCCAACTATGGGTTCCACCCTTCATTTTTGATGACCTCTGCCCCAGAATGCCCTGTTCCGGCAGTTCAGGACACAATAAATGTTTTCAGATCCAACAATCAGTTGTTACAGAAGACCATGACCAAGGCCCAGGAAGACTATAAAAGATCCTTTGACAAGAAGAAGCGGGGAGAGTTGATCTTGGAACCTGGTGATCAGGTCTGGTTAGCTACGACTAATCTGAAGTTAGCCTGCCCATCTAGAAAACTGGGCCCTAGGTTTGTGGGACCCTTCAGGCTGAAGAAAAGGATCAATAATGTGGCTTATGAGTTGGTACTTCCGGATTCCTTCAGAATTCACCCAGTTTTCCATATAGCTCTACTGAAGCCTGCTGGTCCAGATCCATTTCCCGAACGGAGAGTAGTAGTCCTCCTGCACCTGTAATGGTAGATGGGGAAGAGGAGTACGAGGTCGAGGTGATCATGGATTGCAGGAAAAGGCAGAATCCGGTTCAGTACTTGGTCAAATGGAAAGGGTACGGACCTGAGGAAAATTCATGGGAACCAGAGGGAAATATTCATGCCAACAGGCTTGTCCAAGCGTTCTGTCAAAACCACCCTGAGAGACTAGCTGAGTTGGGCAGCCAGAGGCTGCCCATTGGAGGGGGGCAATGTCAGGATACACCCATCAGCAGACAGCCTCGAAGATGTCTAAGGCACAGAAGAAGACATATTCCTGTTGCACACAGAAACCGGGCTTTAGCACATAGCCGTCAGTGCATCCCCGTCCACGATCGGCACCTGCACGCACCCGTGTGCATCAGCGCGCGCACTAGCGTGCGCCCACGTTGGCGCGAAAAACGGTCTATTTAAGTCCAGTTACTGCCTGGCCTGGTGCTGCCTTGTCTTCAGCTTCTGAGTATCCAGCCCCCTGTGAACCTGTATCCTGATTCCTGGCTTGTCTTGTAACCTTCCCTTGAACTCTGCCTGTACCGAACCTGGCTTGTCCTGTGACTAATCTTCTGCTTTCTCCCTGGCACCTGCACTGCTGATCTGGCTTGACCCGGCTTGTTCCTGACTACAATCCTGCCTGCACCTAGTACAAAATTTGATCTGCCGTGTATGACCCTGCCTGTCTGACCCTGCTACTTGTCATTGTCATCTGCACCTGCTGACATCTGCTAGTCTCCTGCGGAAGCTTCCCTGTGTCTCTCCAGCACGATCGGAACCAGCCGCCCTGCTGCCACCAAAGACTTTCTGGCACTCGTGCGACTCTGTACTTTGGTGCCTTCTGTTTGCTCTATCAGGGGCCCTAAGTCAGAGTGGTAAGGGAGGCCTTGCTCGTCCATTCAGGCTCTTCTACCAGGTACGTGATAACCCCTAAAATGTGTCCGAATGTTATTTTTGTCCTTAAATTCAGGCAGAGTGCAAGATTTTTTTGGGGGGGAGCAAAACTCATTTGGAACCCTCCCTCCCCCCCAACCGCTAAGTCAACCGATACCAATACTCTGTCTGCAGACTTTGCCAAACCCATACACACTATACCTACCTCTTTTGTGGTCATATTTATGGATGAATTCACCAAAGCATGTAGTGCAAGGGCCTGCCTGAATACTTTAAAATGGTACTGTTTAAAGTTTTGTTCTCCTATTATCTTGATAGGTAATAGATAGATAGAATAAATAGATCTTGATAGAATGTAAAAATGTGCTTCAATTTGTACAATGTGTATTCATATTTTTGGATTATGACACTTCTTACCTGTCCAGTGGGCTGCCAATAGTTTAAGTAAGGAGGGCTGGCCAAAGTGGCACACATTATTTATGTGTTCAGCTCTCAATGAAGTGGAGACGGTTACCTGTCCAAAACATCTCCCTAAAATTTTTACAATGGGCCATCGGGGGGGAGGAATCTGATAAGTGGACTTTATACTTTTGTGTTTAAATGCTCATTTCAATAAATGTTATACTTATGTTGGCCAAGAATGTTGGTGTCTAATCTACTTGCATCGTTATGTGCGAAACTACTAATTTTTTTTGTTTGACTCCACAGTATCCTTCAAACCCACAGGAATGGCAGACTGTGGCCTCCCAGTTTGCCCAGCAGTGGGACTTTCCCAACTGCGGTGGGGCAATAGATGGGAAACATGTCCACATCGTCCCACCCCCCAACTCAGGGTCGTACTATTATAAATATAAGGGGTATAGTAGTATCGTGTTGTTGGTGGTGGTGTCGGCGACTTACGAGTTTTTGTATGTGGACGTGGGGAAGGATGTCTGATGGAATCATCGCCCAGACGGAATTTTACAGACGGCTCCAGAGTGGCTTGAAGTTGCCACCTCCAGAAGACAACGTGACAGGACTCCCATTCGTCTTCGTAGCGGATGAAGCATTTGCCCTGGGGGACCTTTTTATGCGGCCATTCCCTATGAGGATCCTCACCCCTGACCAGAGGGTTTTTAATTACCAGCTGGCCAGAGCCAGAAGAGTGGTTGAAAATGCCCTTGGCATAATGGCCAGCCGGTTCCGCCTATTCCTCACTGCAATCAATATGGCGAAATATAAACTAAATCACATTGTTCTTTCATGCTGGTTCTCCAATGGCCTTTTTTTGGCATTTTCTTCAATAGTGCAAACGTAACTTATTTGATACATGAGATGACAATCTCTTCTTCAGCTTTTTGTTGTTAATGTATGTAATGCATTAATGATAAAAATAATCATCCTTTTCAACTCCATGAATTAATTGTTTGGAGTCCTTAAAATGGCCTTATTGGGGCAAATTTTAGTCACTGTGGGGGTTAGTTAATAAAGGCAAATCCACTTTGCACTCCAAGTGCACTTGGAGTGCAAAGTGGATTTGCCTTTAGTAAATACCCCCCATCATCACTGTAACTACACCAACTTACTCCAAAAACTGGTATTGAGCATTGAAAGAAGAAGCCACACATTGTTGAGTATAAAACATTTTACTCCAAGCACATTCACATGTGCATTATAATATTATTATGTATAACATGTATGTTTGACAGTATGTTTAAAACCAGAAAATCCACAACTCAGGAACTTACAAAGTTCAACTTTTATAAAGTGAAGTCCATATGAGACATTAGTAGGTCAAAACTGTGTTGATTTTGCCTTCATCAGATGGGGTGAAGTCACCCCTGTAAAAGCTAAATTTTGAAGATGCACACAAATTGGGACTCAAAAATGTGGATTTCCATCATGAGCCCATGCCTAAAATGTGTGTCTTTTCCCTACATCTATTTTTATAGATGTAGGGAAAAGATACACAGTGTGTCAACATGTGCTATCTGCCATCATGGGATATCAATGTATGCGTTTTGTGGGTGCAACCCCTTCCTCGCAACTAAAGTAGATGAGAAGAAGCGGTTACACCCACAAAATGCCTACATTGATATCCCATGATGGCTGATAGCACATGTTGATACACTGTGTGCATCTTCAAAATTTGTCTTTCAAATTGCTTTAAATTTTTGATAAAAATGTATAAAATAACAACATTGACTTTTTTTTTGGTTATATTTTGGCTAAAACAATGATGTTGGTGAGTCTTTTTTCAACATCATTGATGCTTTCCTTGATCTTCTCTAATTCACGATTGAACAACATTATTTTGCTAATCAGGATCTGTGCACTTGCACTGTTGAAGTGAGTTTCTTCTGCCACAATATCCACATCATCTAAAAAAAATACACACCATGTATTATAAATATACAGGCATACATCTATTACCTGAAGCTGTGGTCTCAGATACTGACCTCTTGTGGTCACTATTTCGCCCACTTCATGTACCTCGAAAACCCACATCTTCATGGTGTGTGGGGATTTCCCCTTCTTCAGGAAGAGTGGAGTTCCTGGTGCCCTCAGATGTCCCGATTCTTTTCTCCCCTATGTGAATACAAAAAAGGTATACTTAGCACACAGATATTTGAAGAAAGAAATAGTAATATGAAACATTGCTTGGAAGTGTTGTCCACTTGTCTGTTTTGGCAGAGTTCCAAGCTGAAGACATGATTTTTTCCGTTTCCAAAGCTGGAATACTTACTTGTTTTGTTAAAGTTTTACACATGGAGAGACCCCTAGTATCTACTGCAAAAGTGTGAACAAGATGTGGTGAAAAATACTCCTGCGCTTGTGAGATTGTTTGCTGTAAAACAAAGGTAGTATTGTAGTCAGTGGTAGGTCTGGGGGAGATGATAGAGCGTGTCCCGCTGCCTTAGCTGACCAGGGGTGGTCCGGAAAGGACTGTTCAGTAGGAAGTGGATGGAAGGCGCATGATCAGACGCTTACATCAAGAAATGTATGGTTTATTTATGTAAAAGAATACAGACATATAGTCATATAGATATAAAATCATACAAATACTACATAATATTATGAAAAAAGGAAAAACAGGTAACAAAATAAGTACTAGGAAGTTAAAATTGGGGTGTGCCCATATTGAGGCAGGTATTTAGGAAAGGCTGATGCGTTTCGAGGAAACCTTTCCTATCCCTAGGCAGCAAGATGCTTTCTATCCAGGCATCAGCTGCCTCAAGGACACCTCCTCCCTCCTCCTCCCCCCTTCTGCTGCCAGGATCACACAGCTCTCCACCCCAAAGGATCTCTACAGTTTGCAGGTGTGTCTACACACTTCTCCTGAGACAGGCACATCTGACAGCCTAACAGCACCGCAAAAAGAAAATACAATCTATTTACATTCTAATTTCATCCATAGAACACCTGGACGTGGACTGGTATGGAACTTGGAATAATCAATTGTCCATCACAGGACACATCCTCCTACTAGCCACACCACCTCTCCCCATGTACACATGTCGGCCTACCGGCCCATACAGTCTGTGCTCCAGTTCTCCTGGCTCTGATGAAGAGTTTTTCCTCGAAACGCGTCAGCCTTTCTTAAATACCTGCCTCAATATGGGCACACCCCAATTGTAACTTCCTAGTACTTATTTTGTTACCTGTTTTTCCTTTTTTTATAATATTATGTAGTATTTGTATGATATATCTATATGACTAGATGTCTAGTATCTACTGGAGCACCTGCGTGGGACACCATAAAAAGTGTGTTCTGGTGTCCCACACTAGTGCTCCTGCGTCCAGATGTGTACACAGCTGCTGAGTATCCTCATATTATATTTTATAGTTAAAATCATTGGTCATGTTTTATGGATGTATTTTTTAGAGATATTAAACTCACTCACGTGTGTTGATCATATGATTACCGTATTTGTCGGCATATAACACGCACTTTTTTCCCCTGAAAATCAGGGGAAAATCGTGGGTGCGTGTTATAGGCCGATCCCCCCCCCAATTGTGTGTGATCGGAGCGATCGCGGCAATTGCCGCGATCGCCGCCGACATACACAGCCGTGTGGAAATTCAAATACGGCGCCGAGACTGCAGGGACTCGGCGGAGCGGAGCTACACATAGCCGAGAGTCTTCGGGTTTTCTCTGCGCCGCTTACAGTCCCGCCCATAGGGCAGAACTGGGCGGGACTGTAAGCGGCGCCGAGAAAACCCGAAGACTCTCGGCTATGTGTATCAGCGCTCCGCTGTGTAAAATTTACACAGGGCTGTGTATGACGGCAGGGATCGCAGCGATCCCACAAAGCTGCACGGGGGCAAGGCTGCACAGGGGGGCAAGGCTGCACTGGGGCAAGGCTGCATGGGGGCAAAGCTGCACTGGGGCAAGGCTGCACTGGGGCAAGGCTGCATGGGGGCAAAGCTGCACTGGGGCAAGGCTGCACTGGAGAAAGGCTGCACTGACATGGCTGCACTGACATTGCTGCACTGACAAGGCTACACTGACAAGGCTGCACTGACAAGGCTGCACTGGGGCAAAGCTGCACTGACAAGGCTGCAATGGACACTGGGGCAAGGCTGCACTGACACTGACAAGGCTGCAGATGGACACCGATAACGCTGCATTGATGGGCATTTTAATGTAAG
This sequence comes from Lithobates clamitans, assembly GCA_037952925.1. Lineage (NCBI taxonomy): Eukaryota > Metazoa > Chordata > Amphibia > Anura > Ranidae > Lithobates > Lithobates clamitans. Next base: position 495,868 of record JBBGZY010000248.1, read on the forward strand.
TTTTTCTTCCTTAAACTTTACTCCTAAAAGTTTTTTTCCTTAAAATTCCCTCCTTAACTTGGGTGCGTGTTATACGCCGGCGCGTGTTATACGCCGATAAATACGGTAACTATAATAATATTATTTACCAAGTTGTGTACTTGTTCATCACTATTTTGAACTTTATTAAAACATCACTGCAATAATAGGCTGTAAAAGGCGGTGTATTGTGGAGATGGGGACACAGGAAGTAAGCAGGAGCTAGTTGCTTTGTCTCCGCCCACTTAGGGAGTCTAGGAAAAAAAGGCAGAAGCATTATGCTGTACTGCCAATTCCATGAACAAGTCGGTTGCGACAAAACATGTCCAGCCAAAGCCAGCAAAGTGGATCTACAAATAATACATTTTTTTAAAAAATTTCTGAAATACATTCAGACATGGCCTGTGTCTCAGGAATTGGAAGTGAGTAATTTCTTCCACAAGGAGAAGTAGACCCAGGAATAAAACTGATTGCGCAGTCAAAAGAGCAGTGCTAGTACTGCAGCAAGGGGAGAGCAATATGAAATTTGAAATAAGATGGGCAGGGTGTGGTTTGATTGCTAGCTGTGGAAGGGAAGGCGTTATATATCTAGGAGTTCATTACAACAGAAGTCCTACATACAGTTCATAGAGTCCACCAGGAGGTACAGACATTACAGATAAGTTCTGCAACCAAATAGTGGTAATCTGAATTTAGCCAGCCACTAACACACAGAAGCAGGTTTTGTTTGCTCATCTAATATTAGAAAGGTATTCAAGTGTTGAATACCAGAGTTTTTTTTTAGCATAACCCAAGAAGGGTGATCCTCAAGGGATCAGTGTATTTACAGCATTTTTGGTAATAGAACACAGCCATGTTCTTATAGACCTTAAAGATGCCTTCAATCCACAAGGTTTTCCCCATGCTTAGGCAAAAATATATAATAGTGGATTTGGAGAAAAATGTTGGATGTCGAATAACACATGCACAGCGCATACAGGATCACTCAGAATAGACCAGGCATGTGTCTGACACAGCTGACCAGTTAAAAAGTTGGGGGTTCAGAATGAGGCAGATAGGGAGGGAAGTGGGGGGGAAAGTCCTGTCATCAAGCATTTCGATAATAGTTATCTATAAGCATATTAGGTCACCAGAAACTCATGGTTCAACTGAGATCTATCTAAGGTAGGTTGTCTGGTTCTAGATCTGTGGCAATGATCCTGTCTTTCTCACAGTGTTGATGACAATGGATGGTCCAGTGGGAGCTTCAATGAGTTTAAGAGATGGATCTCTTCTATCCTCAAAAATAGGAGTAGCAATGTCAGCTGGGATAGTGTATGAAGAGAGACGATTTTCCATTTTTCCCAATAAGATGGAAGGGATGCCCCCATTTGCATGTGGCATTAGCTTGAAGTTGCTTCCAGCAGTCCCCTGATTCTTGTATAGTTACACCTAATTTATTTTTCACCATCTGCTAGGCATGAGTGTAAGGACTGAAGCTGGTGCTGATAGGTTTCATGCACAGATTTTCGGGCCATCATATATGACTCCATTGCCATTGAAGTTGATCTCAGAGTGCGCCCAAGGTTTGTCTCCATTTTTGTACAGGCATAGTCCATCTTCGTATATTATAGTGTCCCTGGAACCCTGTGTATGCCCACAGTGTGCAGAGCATAAAGGGTTTGCTGAACAGCCTGCCCAGTGTATTTTTTGCTGTTTGTGTAACTTTGTGCAAATCTCTTTTCACTTCCCTAAGAAGCAACAAGCAATTACAGGAAATCTTCAAATATTAAGAAAATTCCTCTCTTAGGCAGTTGTACCCAGAACAGGTATTTCAATTAGAAGTTTTCACTTTACCTCTTGTTCTAACGACAACTCTAATATTTTGGATTCCCCCTTACTTTCTGTCTCAGTACAAATAGAGGGTTGGATCCAAATGGAGCACAAGCAGTGACAATGGTCACCAGTACAATTAGAGAGGTGAATCTTCTGAATGGAGACACAGCCAGTTATAACAAACTGACTGGGTCTAACCCTTCCCCACTCTTTTCAAAACTAATAAAGTTTTGCCTAGAGATACACTTTAATGCTGCTTTTGATCCATTTACATGATTGGTTTCCTCCCACACTCCAAAGACATGCTGGTAGGTTAATTGGATCCTGGCTAAAAAAAAATGGCCCTCGTATGTATGAATGTGAGTTAGGGACCTTAGATTGTAAGCTCCTTGAGAGCAGGGACTGATGTGAATGTACAATGTATATGTAAAGCGCTGCGTAAATTGACAGCTCTATATACGTACCTAAAATAATAATAATAATACCTTACTCCTCTAATTTTTTTTAATTTAACGTTTTTCTTAAAATGGATGCACATGAAACCTGAAGAGAGGACATTAACCAAAGCATCAATATTCTCTTTTAATTATTTTTGTTTTTTGATGTAGAAATGTGTGCAGCTATATTCCCAAACAGCTTATCATTGTGTGGGCAAACATTAGCGATAAGAACATCATTTTCCCTTTCATAGCACATTACATTATCTCTTTCTTTCAGGCTGTTATCCAGTTCTTACTGCTGGGTGCCAGTTTTACCTGTATGGTAGAAATAAATAAAACCGAAATTTGTGGAGAGTGTCGGTTCTAGTCTAAGACTGAACATTTAAGATTATGGGATTGCCCATTTGTGCTGTTATTGTGTTCAATTATCTCTAGTTTTTATCTTTGAAAATACTGTAAAAAAAATTAGACCTGGAAAAGAATTGTGTGAAGAATCCCAAGGATCGAAAATAATAAACAAATTAATAATGCGGTGCTATATTAAACTTTAAATTAAATGAAATTTAGACAGCTTAAGGTGACAAGGACTAGAAAGTACATAAACCATGCAGCCTCCTAAAAATCTCTACCTTGCGTTCATACGCATGCACTGCATTCTCTGTTCTTCTGTGAAGTCTTAAAGTGTTACTAAACCTAGGACCCTGCATTCACTATATGTGGCCTCCCACAGTACACATAACATTATAATAAAATAGTTTTAGCAAAATTAAACTGCTAAATACCTTTTCTCATCAGCAGTATATAGCAGTCTTGTCACTTCTATCGGTGTCTGACTGAGCACTGGTTAAAGCTTGTAGGAGGAGTTTTCATTCTCCCCTAATTGTTCTATGAGGCTGCTGGACCCCTGACCCAATGTCTGGACAGTGCTGATTGGCCCTGTGCTGATCACATGCACTCTCCCAAGAAAAAAAGACTTTCTAGCAATACACACCAAACTGAGCACGTGCAGCGTGCCCCCAAAACTCTGTTCTATCAGGAGATGGTTAGGAGACAGTAGAAAAAGTGGAGGATCAGAGAAGACAGGATCAAACAGCCTTTTTACACAAGTCAGATGATTAACCCCTTAGGTTCCACAGTGAATATAACAAGCATGCTTTACTGCATATACAGATTGATTTTACTGTTGTGGGTTTGGTAACACTTTAAGTAAATAAGTAACAGCCTTTCCATAGTTGCACTGTTTATCCTTCCCTGGCTAATAGGTCATGAGTCAGGAGTGGCTGATATTTACAGGCAAGGTCATTTAAACTGTGAGTAAAGCAAAAGAACATTTACATAGAAAGTACGGCCAACAGACATGAAGATGTCTGGTTGTAAACAAATTACAGATGATGCAATAGGCAAACATACTGAATATTAAAAACAAAAGTTGCAGATGGCCCTTGTGCATTTCAACAATTATAAATAAAGTAAGATTGGGCACTTACAGCAACATGATATATGTGTGGAGGTAAAAATGATTTTCACGGGACAGATTTTGTATGCTGAGACCAGTAAGACAAGTAAAGCCATTAAAAAAAAAAACAGAAATTGCACAAAGACAAATTATACTTGTTATACGGATTTAACTATTGAAGACATTGGAGATAATTTACTATTGCTGTCACATATCTGCCAGCTCTGGATGGCTATCGCTAATATGACATAGCAGTTCATCGTAGGAATGCCAGATTCATGGTTCGGAGTGTGCCTGCAGCTTCTGAAAATCTTGGGGCTAGGTAGTGGCGGTCCACTTTTTGAAACTGATTTTGTAATTAAAAGGTGGTATACATCTTATAAGTGCAAATTTCAGTACTTTTCAGTCAAAAAACATGATTTATAGACCTAAATCCAATAGGGTGCTGACACAAAAGCATAATGCAATGGTGGCTACACTCAGACAAGTCAGAGATCTTAGATTTGCTTATAGTTTGCCCATGCAGCTTTATTTTTGGTAAGTGTACGTCTGCCCGCCACTGTGAAAGATAAAAAATCTAGCACAAGGACATTGGCTTAAAGTGCTCACTTAAGGCATTGAACTATCATTCCATTTGTAACAGTTTCTTCTCTGGCTGCTATATATAATGCTTTAGTAATAATGCTGTATAATTAGTGTACAAGACCAAATATATACAGTATATACTGTATATGTTGAAAACAGTATCCTGTATATACTGTATAAAGCAAATATTGAAAATCCCTTAGGTTTTTGACATATATGACTCATTTGGGAGATTTTCCGTAACTTTCTCACCTGTGGACTTAAAGGGGGTTATTTACTAAAGGCAAATCCACTTTGCACTACAAGTGCCGTGCAAATGCTCTTAGAAGTGCTGTCATTGTAGATCTAAGGGGAACATGCAAGGAAAATAAAAAACAGCACTTTTGCTTGTACATGTTTGGATGATAAAATCAGCAGAGCTTCCACTCATTCCAGATCTTCCCCTCAGATTTACAGAAACTGCAGTTCTAAGTGAACTTTCAAATGCACTTGCAGTGCAGAGTGGATTTGGCTTTAGTAAATCAACCCCAAAGTGTTGCTAAACCCACAACAGTAAAATCAGTCTGTATATGCAGTAAAGCATGCTTGTTATACTCACTGTGAAGCCTAAGGGGTTAGTCCTCTGCATTGTGTAAAAAGGCTGTTCGATCCTGTCTCCTCTGATCATCTCTTTCTTCCACTGTCTCCAAAAAATAACCTGATATTTACAGAGCCAGGGGACAGGATGCACATGCTCAGATTTGTGCAGACAGTTTTTTTTTTTTCTTGGGAGAGTAAATATGATCAGCACAGGGCCAATCAGCACTGTCCAGTCAAAGGATCAGGGGTTCTGCATTCTCATTAGACAATTGTGGGAGGATGAAAACTCCTCCTACAAGCTTTAACTAGACACTGATAGAAGTCACAAGACTGCTATATACTGCTGATGAGAAAAGGTATTAAGCAGTTTATATTTACTAAAATAATTGCATTTCCATGCTCCACTTTAATAAAAAAAGGAGGGGTACAGTATCTTTGCAGTGTGGGGGAAATCCCCTATTAACATTTGTCACTAGAACAAGCCCTTCCATTAAAAGATTTCCCCTCCATTCCTGTTCTGGTGGCAAGTCCAAAGGGTGGATTTAGCCTCACTTTCATCACTGCCAACATTGATAATATGGAAAATTGGAGACTAAAACTTCCTAGTGGGAACACAGACAGCAATTCTGTCAGGGCTGGGCTCAGCCCTTCCTTCGCCTTCGTCAACATCACAGAGACTTTCTCCTGCGTTCCTGTTTGAAGACTTGACGTCCCTTCTGGCTCCTGATCCTGCTTGCTGTACTACTACGTTTATCTCTGGCTCTCTGACATTGGCTTGGCTGACTACTCAATCCGGTTACTGAACTCTGGCTTGTTTTGACTACGCTTACTCTGTTTACCTTTTTATTATTATTATTAAACAAGTGTGATTTAACTATACTTCTGTCTTGGTCTGATTCATGGTTCCTGATTAATTCAAACCTCATTACTCTATCCACAATATATATATATATATATATATATATATATATATATATATATATATATATATATATACACACATTTAAAAAACATATTAAAAATTATATTTAAAAAATGGACATTTAGTTATACTTTCACTCTTGATAAACATGTCCCTAAGTGTACAGTGTGACGTTCATTTATAATTAATTACACTAAATGAGAAGAAAGAACTTATGTCCCAATTCTCACTATTTGAGCACATTTGCCACGTATACCCCCCCCCTGAATTCTTTCTATAATTTACTCACAGTTGAAAGATCTTTAAAGCCCTAACAGCCATATTTTTATTTCTAAATGGGAACAAGACCTCAAAGGTACTAAAGACAAGGAAGACTGTTCACAAATCTGGTCCAAGATAGCCGCCTGTTCTATCAATATACTGTACTTACCTTCAAATCAGCCTTTAAGATCATCTCAAGGCAGTATACGGTCCCGTCTCATCTAACACACCTCTATCCATCTCCTCCCAGCAGTTGTTTCTGCGGCTGCTCTATTCCTGGAAATGTTCTTCACACATGGTGGACATGTTCTATGCTCTCTAGGGTTTTGACAAAGGTTCTTAAAGAAGAAGTATGGCCAAAGCTTTTTAGGCCATACTTCTCCTATGGATCACAAGAGTGCAGTTCGTTCTGCACTCCTGTGATCCGTTTTTAGCTGACAGCGGGCGGGAAGTCCCCTGTCAGCTGATGTCACAGAGCCGGTCCAAGCTCTGAAAAAATCCTGACCATATGGTGGGGATCCATCCGGATGCATGAACCAGTACCTGCCTTAGACTCTCAGTAAACTGCTGAGAGCCTGAGCCAGCCCCTCCCACCCCCTCCACAGCCTAGCACACCAGTGAGCATGGGAGGGTAGAGCAGAGAGTCACTGACTGACAATCACAGCTCTTTACTCAGAGTTAAGTGGGAGAACTGAGTGATGAGTGGTGTTTGATCACTCAGTTCTCACTACAGAGCGGACAGGGGACAAATGCAGTATTGGATCGATGCTGTATTCTCCTAGGTGAGTATAAATGTTTGGTTGTTTTAAACCCCAAACTTCTGTTTTAAACTCTTATGCCCCATACACACGGTCGGATTTTACGATGGAAAATGTTCGATGGGAGCTTGTTGTCGGAAATTCTAACCGTGTGTAGGCTCCATCGGACATTTTCCAACGGAATTTCCATCACACAAAATTTGAGATCTGGATCTCAAATTTTTCGACAACAAAATCCATTGTCGTAAATTTCGATCTTGTGTACACAATTCCGATGCACAAAGTTCCACGCATGCTCGGAATCAAGCAGAAGAGCCGCACTGGCTATTGAACTTCCTTTTTCTCGGCTCGTCATACGTATGGTACGTCACTGTCTTGACGTTCGGAATTTCCGTCAAGATTTGTGTGACCGTGCGTATGCAAGACAAGTTTGAGCCAACATCCGTTGGATTTTGTTGTCGGAATGTCCAATCGTGTGTACGGGGCATTACAATCATTGCTGACTTGTCCCTTCCCTAGAGACCCATGGTATGTCCTATTGCACCTAAAGCCTCACAAGGTCTCAGTAAAAAATTAAGCTGGAACAGAGTCGCACTCAACTAATATGCATAACATAAATATCTACTGATAAAAAGTCCTCCTAATGTGTACAGCATTAAATAACTGATTGTAAACAGTCCTCCTTTTTACAGAAGAGGAATATAAAAGCATGTACAGCATAAAACATCTGGTGCTAAACAGTCCTCCATATTGGGTGAAAAGTGATGTAAAGAACAGGGTGATAGGTAAGCAAGAGTGTCAAAATCTTGAACTTTTAGTCCATATGTAGACTCTCAGACACAATATGCAAGTTACTGTCATAAAAAGTGTATGGGGACCTGGGTACTGCCCTAGGGAACATGTACTAATCCTATTTAATTTGCTCATAAACAACCTGGAGGATGGAGTAAACAGTTCAATCTCTGTATTTGCAGATGATACTAAGCTAAGCAGGGCAATAACTTCTCTGCAGGATTTGGAAACCTTGCAAAAAGATCTGAACAAATTAATGGGGTGGGCAACTACATAGCAAATGAGGTTCAATTTAGAAAAATTAAAAATAATGCATTTGGGGTCAAAAATATGAATGCAGTCTATACACTTTGGGGAGAACCTCTGGGGGAATCTAGGATGGAAAAGAACCTGAGGGTCCTAGTAGATGATAGGCTCAGCAATGCTAACAAAGCAAAAAGAATATTGGCATTGCATTAAAAAGGGGATTAATTTCAGAGATAAAACGATAATTCTCCCGCTCTACAAGACTCTGGTCTGGCCGCACCTAGAGTATGCTGTCCAGTTCTGGGCACCAGTCCTCAGGAAGGATGTACTGGAAATGGAGCGAGTACAAAGAAGGGCAACAAAGCTAATAAAGGGTCTGGAGGATATTAGTTATGAGGAAGGTTGCGAGCATTGAACTTATTCTCTCTGGAGAAGAGACGCTTGAAAGGGGATATGATTTCAATATAAAAATATCATACTGGTGACCTCACAATAGGGATAAAACTTTTTCACAGAAGGGAGTTTAACAAGACTCGTGGCCACTCATTAAAATTAGAAGAAAAGAGGTTTAACCTTAAACTACGTAGAGGGTTCTTTACTGTAAGCGCGGCAAGGATGTGGAATTCCCTTCCAAAGGCAGGGGTCTCAGCGGGGGGCATTGATAGTTTCAAGAAACTATTAGATAAGCACCTGAATGACCGCAGCATAAAGGTATATGCAATGTAATACTGACATATAATCATACACATAGTTTGGACTTGATGGACTTTTTTCAACCTCACCTACTATGTAACTATGTAACTATGTATCAATGCAAAAAAATGCAAAAAAAAGTTTTTAAAACAACCATTTTTTTCAGGAGTAGTGATTTTAGTAATGCTTAAAGTTAAACAATCAGTATGAAAGATTCCTTTAAATATCCTGCCTGGGGGGTCCCCTTAGTTTGCCTGTAAAGTGGTGCATCTGTGCGATGTATGGAACAGAAACAGAAAAATTGTCATTCAAACTTGCTCATGGCTGTAATGCCAACTCCCAGCAATATAGATAAAAAAGGCCCTTCAGGTCTGGTATAGATATTAAGGGAAACTCGCGGCAAAATATTTAAAAAAATTGGCGTGTGGGTCCCCCTCAAAATCTATACCAGACCCTTATCTGAGCATGCAGCCTGGAGGTCAGGATAGGGGGGGCACGAGCGAGCGCCCCCCCCCCCTCCTGAACCATACCAGGCCACATGCCTGAACCATACCAGGCCACATGGGGAAAAGAGCCTCTTCCCGACAACCCTGGTCATTGGTTGTCGGGGTCTGCAGGCGGGGGGGGCTTATCGGAATATGGAAGCCTCCTTTGACAAGGTGGGCCCCAGATCCTGCCCCCCCCATGTGAATGGGTAGGGGTACATTGTACCCCTACCCATTCACCAAAAAAAGTGTCAAAAAGTAAAAACCACAATAGACCCCAAAGGGCCTGGTATGGACTTTGGGGGGACCCATGGTGTTTAATCTTAATTCTGTCATAGAGTTACCCTTAACCACTTCAATACACTGCATTATATACTCTGCACTGCACTATATACCCTGCTCTGTATATATACATATATATATTACACTGCCTGCACTGTATATATATTCTACACTGACTGCACTCTATATAGTACCTTACCTTTGGCCAATCATGGCTCTCACAGCAGATCGCGCTGTAATTTGCCAAAGCATGCAGGTCAGGTGCATGCTTTGGCCAATCAGCAGCTGCCAAAGCACTGCGATCTCACAGTGCATTATCGGGCACTCCGCAGCGCTAGAATTTGCTGCGAATGCCCCATATGTTCGGTTCTTCTGCGAACAAACGAACACCCGATGTTCGTGTCGAACTTACCTTCAATTTGAACATCGGGACCATCCCTACTTCTAGACACTGGTGAGAATTTTTTTTAAATATGGACCTCGTGGATATATTATGCCCACCCTTCCCATGTCTACAGCAAGTTATGAACTGTTATAGGCATGGAGGCCCTAAGACTCTGCTAGGGAGTCCTAGAAGTCCTTCCACTTTTTCTCTTCTATATTTTTTCCTCTCCTACTTTACTTGGCCCCTCTGCTGTGGAGGCCTTTGTACACACATCTGCTTGCTTTTCTGTATAGCGGACCTGATTTCTGCATCAACCTTATGAGCATCTTCTTCTAATTTGTTGCTGGTGCTCAGTTCATATTCTTTTACATAATGCCACATGAGTGGCAAGGTAAATTAAGAATTCAGCACCTTGCCACGCACATGACATTTCCAGATTTTGAGAAGAATGTCTTTGGAAATGAGTTCACCCCCTTTAGTCAGGTCAATTATACACAGCACTGCATTTCTTCTGAGACCCACATTTAGTGTGCTCCAATTGCGTTATCTACCACCACCTTCAAAAAGGATCATTCAACAGTAGAGTTGGGCCGAACAACCCCCAGTTCGGTTCGCACCAGAACTCTTGAACAATGCAAAAATTAGGACCCAAACTCCAAACCCCATTAAAGTCGAGCAAAACTTGAAAAATCAAATCATTTAGAGGGCTTATATGCAAGTTATTAGCCATAAAAAGGGTATGGGGGCCCGGGTACTGCCCTGGGGGACATGTATGAACGCAAATTTTTTTTTTTAAGATAATTTTTAAAAGAACAGTGATTTTAATGGTGCTTAAGTTGAAACAATAAAAATGAAAAATTCCTTTAAATATAGTGTCTGGGGGTCCCCTTAGTCTGCCTGTAACCTGGCACTTCTGTACTATGTATAGAACCTACAAAACTGACATATATAAAGAAAAAAATATACATTTAACCAGTTGCCGACCGCCGCACGACGATGTACGTCGGCAGAATGGCACGGGCGGGCAAAAGGACTCACAGGTACGTCCTTGCCTGCCCGCGAGTGGGGGGTCCGATCGGACCCCCCCCCGGTGCCTGCGGCGGTCGGATTCAGGTCAGGGGCGATCAAAAGTGAGGGGGAGGCCATTCATTCGTGGCTCCCCCCTCGCGATCACTCCTGGCCAATGACGGGCTTCCTCGGCTTCTGTGAATGTAAACAGAAGCGGAGGAAGTGATGTCACTCTCCTCGAGCCGGTCTTTTCGTTCCGGCGTCGAGGAGAGAAGACATCCAAGTAAGTTTGCACCAACACTACACTAACAGTAGAACACGCAGACACACTTGTCACCCCCCTGTCACCCCCCAGTCACCCCCTGATCACCCCCCTGTACCCCCTGTCACACTGACACCAATAGCAGTTTTTCTTTTTTCTGATTATTGCATTGGTGTCAGTTTGTGACAGTTATAAGTGTTAGGGCAGTTAGGTTAGCCCCTTTTAGGTCTGGAGTACCCCCCTTTAGGTCTAGGGTACCCCCCTAACCCCCCTAATAAAGTTTTAACCCCGTGATCACCCCCCGTCGCCAGTGTCACTAAGCGATCGTTTTTCTGATCACTGTATTAGTGACACAGGTGACGCTAGTTAGGGAGGTAAGTATATAGGTTCGCTGTCAGTGTTTTATAGTGACAGGGACCCCTATATACTACCTACCAAAGGTTTTAACCCCTTGATTGCCCCCTAGTTAACCCTTTCACCAGTGATCACCATATAATTGTTACGGGTGATGCTGGTTAGTTGGTTTGTTTATTATAGTTTAATATAGTTTATTATAGTTTTAGGGCACCCGCCGTTTATTTCCTTATAAAGGTTTAACCCCCTGATCGCCCGGCGGTGATATAAGTTACGTTTTTAGGGTCAGATAAGGTCTGCGTCGCCCCAGACAGCGTCAGGTTAGCGTCAGTACCGCTAACACCCACACACGCAGCATACACCGCCCTTAGTGCTATAGTATCTGAATGGATCGATATCTGATCCGATCAGATCTATACTCCCCAGCAGTTTAGGGTCCCCCAAAAAAACGCAGTGTTAGCGGGATCAGCCCAGATACCTGCTAGCACCTGCGTTTTGACCCTCGGCCCAGCCCAGCCCACCCAAGTGCAGTATTGATCGATAACTGTCACAAAACACTAAGCACACATAACTGCAGCGTTCGCAGAGTCAAGCCTGATCCCTGCGATCACTAACAGTTTTTTGGTAGCGTTTTGAATCAGTCGCTGACAGTCAGGAGCTTTTTTGCCGTGAGTCTCACTAGTGTACCCCTAAATTTAGAGCCCAAAATGGCAAATCGAAGGTACACTAGTGAAGAGGCCTACATGTTTCTGAGCATGACAGATAGTGAAGAGGAAGTCACTCATCTGTCAGATTCAGGCTCAGAATACGATCCTGTAGAGGACAGCGGCTCCATGACAGATAGCTCTGACAACGGAGTTGTGGTCCCTGCTAGGGTCAGGCGTACCAGACCCCAATCTTCTTCTTCTGTCCTTGAAGTGCAAGAACCGCAGGTCCCTCGTATGGAGCAGAGAAGTACTAGTGCCGCTATTCCTTCTGGTGAACTGGCAAGCACCAGCGGCCTAGTACACCCTGGTCGTATATCCAGCACTGCAGTATCACGTGGTGACGTGGTGACGTGGTGACGTGGCGAGTCCCATAAGTGCAGTTCAAGCTGGTGAGGTGGCAAGCACTAGTAGACTGCCTCCAAGAAGACAAACACAGGCCCGTCGTGCCCATAGTGCCCTTCCTGCTGCATTCGCCAAACCGAATTGGGTACCCACCACTTCTGCAGCACCCGTATTGCCCCCATTCACTGGCCAACCTGGAATTCAGGTGGAAACAGTTGATTTTACGCCACTGGATTTTTATTCACTGTTTTTCACTGAAGATCTCTATAGACCTATTGTGGACCAAAGCAATTTATACACTGGTCAACACATCGTCGCTAATCCCCAGTCCTCCCTTGCCAGAGATTGGAGACCAATTACGGTCTCCGAATTTAAGATCTTTCTGGGCCTTTCCCTCAACATGGGCGTAAATAAAAAGAGTGAGTTGCGGTCATATTGGTCCACTGACCCAATTTACCATATGCCCGTGTTCTCTGCTTCCATGGCCAGGGCACGATACGAGCAGATTTTGCGGTTCATACACTTCAACGACAATGAACTCTGTCGTCCTCGTGGTGACCCTGAATACGATCGGCTCTACAAAATTCGCCCCCTCGCAAACCACTTCAACCAACGTTTTGCAGACTTGTTTACTCCCCATCAAGTTGTCTGCGTTGATGAGTCCCTGATTAAATTTTCTGGCTGTTGTCATTCAAACAGTACCTTCCCAGCAAGCGTGCCAGATACGGGGTCAAGATGTATTAGCTCTGTGACAGGGCCACAGGCTATACATGTAGTTTTATGGTTTACGAGGGCAAAGATAGTCAGGTAGAGCCGACAAACTGCCCTGACTACATAGGAAGCGCTGGCAAGATAGTGTGGGACTTCGTTTCACCCTTATTCGGAAAGGGGTACCATTTATATGTGGACAATTATTACACGAGCGTGCCACTTTTTAGTCACCTTTTTGATCATCAAATTGGAGCATTGGCACCGTGCGACCTAATCGCCGGGGCTTTTCTCAGCGGCTTGTAGATTCCCGTCTTAGGCTGGGGGAGAGAGCCTGCTTGCAGTGTAATAATTTGCTCGCTGTGAAGTGGAGGGACAATAAGAATGTTTTCGTTCTTAACTCCCTTCATGCAGACACGACAGTCCAAATTCCTACGGCGACTGGTGTTGTGGAGAAACCCCTCTGTGTCCACGAATATAACCAAAATATGGGAGGGGTGGACCTCAACGACCAGTTGTTGGCGCCGTACCTAATTGCCCGTAAGGCCAGACGCTGGTACAAAAAAGTGTCTGTTTTCCTTTTTCAATTGGCTTTGCTGAACGCTCATGTGCTATACAGAGCTTCAGGACGGACTGGATCCTTCCTTAAATTCCAGGAAGAGATCGTCAGAGCCCTTCTGTTTCCAGACGGTGCTCCACCTCACCTTCCCCAACCAAATGCAGTAAGCTGGCTGCATGAGAGGCATTTTCTTTATGTCCTCCAGAGTACCCCTACTCAACGAGCCCCCCAAAGAAAATGTTGTGTCTGCAGAAAGCGCGGATTTAGGCGTGACACCCGGTATTATTGTCCCTCCTGTCCTGGCAATCCTGTTTTTTTGCATTGGTGAATGTTTTGAACACTACCATACACTAGTTGAGTTTTAGCGTAGGGTACAGCACTGCACAGACTAGGACACACTTTCACAGGGTGTCCAAGATGCCATCGCATTTTGAGAGAACCAAACCTGGAACCGTTACAGTTTTAAAAGTTACAGTTATAAAAAAAATGTCCAAAAAAAAAGTAAAAAAAAAAAAAATACACAAAAAATATAAAATAAAAAAAACAAAAATAGTTGTCGTCTCTCTATCTCTATTTTCTCTCTATTGTTCTGCTCTTTTTTACTGTATTCTATTCTGCAATGTTTTATTGTTATGTTTTATCATGTTTGCTTTTCAGGTATGTCATTTTTTTATAGTTTACTGTGTTTTAACCATTTTTTTGTTTTCAGGTACGCTGATTTATTTATCTTGACAGCAACAGTGTTTGCTCCCACGATACATAAAGCCGTGACTCCAGCGTTGTCAGAGGTGATTTCACCACCACAGTTACATACTTCAGCATATATGCCGAAGCGTGGGGGCAGCAGTGGGTGGAGGAGCGATTTGCTCCTGCCTTTTGTGGGAGGATGCCCCCATGCTTCGGCATATATACATTTTAGGTAGGCACAGGTTGCGTTAAATGTTTTATTTTTTACTACGTTTTTTTTTGTATTTGCTTTACAGGTATGGTAAGTATTACTGTTATACTGTAATGTTACTTTGTTTTTTGTTAACCATCATTTGCTTAGCAGGTACGCCATTCAGTTGCAGCGCGGATTTATCTATCTTGACAGCAACAGCGTTTGCTCCCACGATACATAAAGCCGTGACTCCAGCGCTGTCGGAGGTGATTTCACCGCCACAGTTACATACTTCAGCATATATGTCAAAGCGTGGGGGCAGCAGTGGGTGGAGGAGCGATTTGCTCCTGCCTTTTGTGGGAGGATGCCACCATGCTTCGGCATATATAAACGGTGCATGTATGCCCATCATTAGAAGTGGGTGGATGAAGGGAGGTATTCTAATGGTGGGCATATCCACCGATCAATAGCTTTTTTTCGTTCAGCCCACAGGCTGCATGAAAAAAAAGTTTACAATATATGCCCAACAAGGACCAGCAACGTACTGGTATGTTGCTGGACTTTGAGTGGTTATACCAGAATGATGCCTGCAGATTTAGGTATCATCTTGGTATCATTCTTTTCAGCCAGCGGTCGGCTTTCATGTAAAAGCAATCCTAGCAGCTAATTAACCTCTAGACTGCTTTTACAAGCAGTGGGAGGGAATGACCCCCCCACCGTCTTCCATGTTTTTCTCTGGCTCTCCTGTCCCAACAGGGAACCTGAGAATGCAGCCTGTGATTCAGCCAGCTGACCATAGAGCTGATCAGAGACCAGAATGGCTCCAAACATCTCTATGGCCTAAGAAACCGGAAGCTACGAGCATTTCATGACTTAGATTTTGCCGGATGTAAACAGCGCCATTGGGAAATTGGGAAAGCGTTTTATCACACCGATCTTGGTGTGGTCAGATGCTTTGAGGGCAGAGGAGAGATCTAGGGTCTAATAGACCCCAACTTTTTCAAAAAAGAGTACCTGTCACTACCTATTGCTATCATAGGGGATATTTACATTCCCTGAGATAACAATAAAAATGATTAAAAAAAATAAAAATGAAAGGAACAGTTTAAAAATAAGATAAAAAAGCAAAAAAATAATAAAGAAAAAGAAAAAAAGCACCCCTGTCCCCCCTGCTCTCGCGCAAAGGTGAACGCAAGCGTCGGTCTGGCGTCAAATGTAAACAGCAATTGTACCATGCATGTGAGGTATCACCGCGAAGGTCAGATCGAGGGCAGTAATTTTAGCAGTAGACCTCCTCTGTAAATCTAAAGTGGTAACCTATAAAGGCTTTTAAAAATGTATTTAGTTTGTCGCCACTGCACGTTTGTGCGCAATTTTAAAGCATGTCATGTTTGGTATCCATGTACTCGGCCTAAGATCATCTTTTTTATTCCATCAAACATTTGGGCAATATAGTGTGTTTTAGTGCATTAAAATTTAAAAAAGTGTGTTTATTCCCAAAAAATGCGTTTGAAAAATCGCTGCGCAAATACTGTGTGAAAAAAATGAAACACCCACCATTTTAATCTGTAGGGCATTTGCTTTAAAAAAAATATATAATGTTTGGGGGTTCAAAGTAGTTTTCTTGCAAAAAAAAATAATTTTTTCATGTAAACAAAAAGTTTCAGAAAGGGCTTTGTCTTCAAGTGGTTAGAAGAGTGGGTGATGTGTGACATAAGCTTCTAAATGTTGTGCATAAAATGCCAGGACAGTTCAAAACCCCCCAAATGACCCCATTTTGGAAAGTAGACACACCAAGCTATTTGCTGAGAGGCATGTCGAGTCCATGGAATATTTTATATTGTGACACAAGTTGCGGGAAAAGACAATTTTTTTTTTTTTTTGCACAAAGTTGTCACTAAATGATATATTGCTCAAACATGCCATGGGAATATGTGAAATTACACCCCAAAATACATTCTGTTGCTTCTCCTGAGTACGGGGATACCACATGTTTAGGACTTTTTGGGAGTCTAGCCGCGTACGGAACCCCGAAACCAAGCACCGCCTTCAGGCTTTCTAAGAGCATAAATTTTTGATTTCACTCTTCACTGCCTATCACAGTTTCGGAAGCCATGGAATGCCCAGGTGGCAACCCCCCCCCAAATGACCCCATTTTGGAAAATAGACACCCTAAGCTATTTGCTGAGAGGTATAGTGAGTATTTTGCAGACCTCACTTTTTGTCACAAACTTTTGAAAATTGAAAAAAGAAAAAAAAATACATTTTTCTTGTCTTTCTTCATTTTCAAAAACAAATGAGACCTGAAAAATACTCACCATGCCTCTCAGCAAATAGCTTGGGGTGTCTACTTTCCAAAATGGGGTCATTTTGGGGGGTTTTGTGCTATCTTGGCATTTTATGGCCTTCGAAACTGTGATAGGTAGTGTCAGAGTCCTGGATGTGAGGCTGAATTGCAGAGGGGGCGCCCCTTGCGGCTAAGTGCAGCGTAACCCTGGGAGTGAGACAGGGAGTACGGTGCCCAAAGGTGCACGGGTTGCCAGATCGCTGTTGCTGAGTAGCAGATAGCAGGGAGCTGCTAGGGTGCGCTGGTAAGGTTGAAGGGCAACCGTGCAAGGAGGGATTCCAGGTATGGAGCCGTGGAGCAACCAGGAGCGGAGTCAGAGCCAGGCCAATGGTCATTCAGCACAGGAATCAGTCCAAGGTGAGGTACAGCAGGATAATCAGGAACAGAGAAGGTAGCCGAGCCGGGGGTCAAACACAGGAGGACGATCAAGGTACAAATGCGGAGCCGAAGAATAGTCAGATACAAGCCGGGGTCAATGCAGGCGGAATACTGGAGCAGTCAGGCAAGCCGAGTAGTAACAGGAAGCAGATATCACAACAGGAACCAGGAACACAGGAACAAGGAAAACAGGAAGCTGATGATAATCCAGCAACCAACATGAACCAGCAGCAGGCTTAAATAGGCAGAAGGGCGCCACCATGAGGAATACTGGCAGAATTACCCGTCCTACGGTTATCACCCTGACAGTGCCCCCCCCTAGGGGCAGCCTCCGGATGCCCAATCTGGCCCATTTTTCAGGGTATCGGGCTTGAAACCTCTGCAACAGTCTAGGTACATGAATGTTATCTCCTGGTTCCCAAGAATTATCTTCTACAGAGTAACCTTTCCATTTAACAAGAAATTGAACAGTCCTACCTCTCCGACGGCAGTCCAGAATGGCTTCTACTTCGTATTCTGTTTCATTGTCCACCAAGATTGGAGGGGGCGGAGCTTCTTCTCTCCCTGGAAAAGGACTGGAGACAACAGATTTTAATAAAGAAACATGGAATACTGGGTGGATTTTATAGGAACTTGGTAAAGACAATTCAAATGCCACTGGGTTAATTTCCTTCTTAATTGTGAATGGACCGATAAACCTTGGTCCTAACTTCCGGGAGGGGCAAGGCAGCTTAAGATTTGTTGAGGAAAGCCACACTCTATCTCCAACCTTAAAGACGGGATCTCTCCTCCCCTTGTCATAATGTTTTTTATAATTCTCTTGGGCTTTCTGCATAGTTGCCTGGAGAGTTAGGAAATTAGCCTGAATGGCGTTTATCCTGTCCTGGACTGCGGGGACTGAGGTCTCTGGTATAACATTAGGCAAGAATGAGGGATGGAAACCGTAGTTGGCCCAGAAAGGTGACTGATTGGTGGAAGCGTGGATTGAGTTGTTGTATGCAAACTCCGCACACGGGAGTAGCAAGGACCAGTCGTCCTGGGAGAAGGAGCAGAAGCAACGTAAGTACTGTTCTAAAGTTTGATTAGTTCTTTCGGTTTGGCCGTTGCTCTGAGGATGGTAAGCTAAAGATAGGCACACTCTAATGGAAAGCGTTTTGCAGAGCTCCTTCCAGAACTTAGAGGTGAATTGCACCCCTCTGTCGGACACAATGTTGCTCGGTAGGCCGTGAAGTCTGATTATCTCCTTTATGAAGATCTTCGCCGTGTCAGCAGCAGATGGTGTACCCATCATGGGCAAGAAATGCGCCATCTTGGACAGGCGGTCAACGACTACCAAGATGGTTGTAAATTTCTCCGAGGGTGGTAACTCTACTATGAAATCCATAGATATTTCTTTCCATGGTTGCTACGGCACAGGCAATGGGCGTAGTAGACCCCAAGATCTGACGTTAGACCCCTTGTTACGTTGACAAATAGTGCAGGAACTGACATATTCCCTGCAGTCAGGCCACCAAAAAGATCGTTGAACAAGCTCCAAAGTCTTTCGTACCCCGAAGTGACCAGCAAGTTGGTGGTCATGTAAAGTCTTTAGGACCTGGGCTCTGGCTTGTTGTGGAACAAAAATTTTGTTCTGATACCAAAGAAAACCTTCCTGGTTTCTTAAAGACAGTGCTTCTGGTTCAGAGCATTGGGAGGAAGCTTGTTTCAGTGAGGAACTCAGATCGGTCTGAATCATGAGAAAATTCTGTGGAGATAATATAGTGCTAGGAGTAATTTCTTCGGGAGTGTCAGGAAACATCCGGGACAAGGCATCGGCCTTCCCGTTCTTAGACCCCGGGTGGAAGGATATATGAAAATTGAATCTGGCAAAAAACAAGGCCCATCGAGCTTGTCGGGGTCTCAATCGTTTAGCCGTGCGAAGATACTCCAGGTTTCTGTGATCCGTGAATATAATGATGGGATGCTGAGCACCTTCAAGGAGGTACCGCCATTCCTCCAGGGCAGTTTTAATAGCCAAGAGCTCTCGATCTCCCACATCATAATTCCTTTCAGACGGACTCATCTTCCGCGAGGAGAAGGCCACAGGATGGAGTAACGACTTAGAACCCTGACGTTGGGATAAGACTGCTCCTGTGGCAACTTCAGAGGCGTCAACCTCTAAGATGTAAGGGAGGGCCGGATCAGGATGTTGCAGGATAGGTGCGGAGGTAAAGAGGGATTTGAGCTTATTAAAAGCTGATTGGGCTTCTGAAGACCACAGGAACCGAGTATGTAAACGGGTAACTTGGGTGATTGGTGAGATGATGGAGGAAAAGTTCTTTATAAACCTCCTATAAAAGTTTGCAAACCCCACGAATCTTTGTACTCCCTTTTTATCCGATGGAGTTGGCCAGTCCAAGATTGCCTGTACCTTTTGCGGGTCCATGGCAACACCACCAGTTGAGATAATTAGCCCCAGGAATTGTATTGACTCTTTTTTGAAATCACACTTCTCTGCTTTTACATAGAGTTTGTGCTTACGTAGAGTGTGCAGAACTGTCCTTACATGTGTACGATGGAGCTCCAGGGTGGTTGAAAATATCAGGATATCATCCAGGTAGATGATGACAAAGTAATCCAGAAATTCTCGAAAGATATCGTTTACAAAATGTTGGAATGTGGCCGGGGCGTTGCACAATCCAAATGGCATCACTAAGTACTCGAAATGTCCAAAGCGAGTTCTAAATGCTGTCTTCCATTCGTCACCCTCTCGGATGCGAACGAGATTGTAGGCTCCTCGAAGGTCAAGCTTAGTAAATATTCGGGCAGTACGGAGTCTCTGGAAAAGTTCCGGAACTAGAGGAAGAGGGTAACAGTTTTTTATAGTGATTTTATTGAGCTCCCTGTAATCCACACATGGTCTTAGGGATTTGTCCCTTTTTTCGACAAAAAAGATTCCGGCTCCAGCAGGAGAAGAGGAGGAACGGATGAAGCCTTTCTCCAGGTTTTCATCAATGTATTGTCGCAATGTTCCTAGTTCCACCTCCGAGAGGGGGAATATGCGACCGAATGGGATTTCGGCTCCTGGGAGTAATTCAATTGGACAATCGTATGACCGGTGTGGTGGCAGGACATCAGCCTTTTTCTTGTCAAAGACATCTGCAAACTCCTGGTAGGCCGGTGGAATACTCTGGTTGTTGACAGGTACAGGTTGGACTGACAGGCAACTGGCTACATTACTGGTTTCAGGGGCAAGACAGTGCTGTAGGCAATAAGGTGAAGTGAATGAAATTTCTTTCCTGATCCAGTTGATCTGGCGGTTGTGGGCTTAGAGCCATGGGGTACCCAAGATGACGGGGAACATAGGTGAGCTTAGAATGTCGAAACGTATGAATTCCTGATGACCATCAGGAGTAGTAACCAAAAGAGGAGTGGTCTCTTGTGTCACAGGACCGGAACTAGGCAGGGTGCCATCAGCCAGGAGAACTTCCAATCTACGGTTCTTGGGAAGAAGGGCCAGACCGAGCTTTAGTGCTAAGTCCAAGTCCAAGAAACAACTGCATGCCCCGGAGTCGACTATGGCCTGAAGCTGAACCCCCTTGTCGGCCAACTGTAGCGTGATGGAAAGGATAAGGTGAGAAGTGGAAGTTCCGGACATCTGGAAGTACACTGGAGAGTTCTTGGGTACCTTGCTGGGCCTTATGGGGCAGTTGCTCAGGAAATGTCCGTTTCGGCCACAATAGAGACAGAGATTGGCTTGACGCCAACGCTGCTTTTCCTCGGGAGTCAGTGCGGATCGCACCAAACCAACAGGCATAGCGCCGATCTCTGGTCCCTGCACCTTGGGAGTCTGAGAATGTTCAGCCTGGCGCTCCCGAAGGCGTCTATCCAACTGGATGGATAGTTGAATGAGCCCCTCGAGGGTAGCAGGGGTGCCGACCCTGGCCAACTCGTCCTTAAGGGATTCAGAAAGCCCCAGGCGAAACTGGTATTTCAATGCAGCCTCATTCCAGTCTGTATCGGCAGACCACCGGCGGAAGTCCACAGCATAGTCTTCCACCGGGCACCGTTTCTGTTGAAGAGAATGCAGAGCGGCCTCAGCGGTGGCTGTACGCTGGGGGTCATCATACAATTACGACAGGGCTGTAAAGAACGTTTCCACTGAACTAGTAGCTGGGTCCTTCTGTTCCCATAACCTGTGGGCCCATGCCTGGGGTTCATTGGTCAGCAGGGAGATAAGAAAGCCAACTTTGACAGTCTCAGTGGAAAAGGTACGGGGTTGCAGAGCCAGATATAACAGGCAGGCATTCTTGAAGGATCTGAATTTCTGCCGGTCTCCAGAGAAACGTTCAGGGGTAGGTACCCGCGGTTCTGGGGGCAAAGTCAGTACCGAAGAGGCCGTAGCAGGGAGATTGGTGGAGGAGGAACCAGGATCCAAAAAGGCAGATGGTAGCATAAAATGTTGGAGTTTTCCTTCTAATTGAAGGTAACTTTCCTGAAGAACTTGGACCACTCGTGTAAGGGTAGCGGCCTGTTGGCATAAAGTCTCTATTGGGGACGCACCTCTGCCGGCCTCAGTCATGTGCTGGATTATACTGTCAGAGTCCTGGATGTGAGGCCGAATTGCAGAGGGGGCGCCCCTTGCGGCTAAGTGCAGCGTAACCCTGGGAGTGAGACAGGGAGTACGGTGCCCAAAGGTGCACGGGTTGCCAGATCGCTGTTGCTGAGTAGCAGATAGCAGGGAGCTGCTAGGGTGCGCTGGTAAGGTTGAAGGGCAACCATGCAAGGAGGGATTCCAGGTATGGAGCCGTGGAGCAACCAGGAGCGGAGTCAGAGCCAGGCCAATGGTCATTCAGCACAGGAATCAGTCCAAGGTGAGGTACAGCAGGATAATCAGGAACAGAGAAGGTAGCCGAGCCGGGGGTCAAACACAGGAGGACAATCAAGGTACAAATGCGGAGCCGAAGAATAGTCAGATACAAGCCGGGGTCAATGCAGGCGGAATACTGGAGCAGTCAGGCAAGCCGAGTAGTAACAGGAAGCAGATATCACAACAGGAACCAGGAACACAGGAACAAGGAAAACAGGAAGCTGATGATAATCCAGCAACCAGCATGAACCAGCAGCAGGCTTAAATAGGCAGAAGGGCGCCACCATGAGGAATACTGGCAGAATTACCCGTCCTACGGTTATCACCCTGACAGGTAGTGAGGAGTAAAATAAAAAATTTACGCCCTTAGAAATCCTGAAGGCGGTGATTGGATTTCGGGGCCCCGTATGAAGCTAGGCTCCCAAAAAGTCCCACACATGTGGTATCCCCGTACTCAGGAGAAGCAGCAGAATGTATTTTGGGGTGTAATTCCACATATGCCCATGGCATGTTTGAGCAATATATCATTTAGTGACAACTTTGTGCAAAAAAAAAAAAAATTGTCCTTTTCCCGCAACTTGTGTCAAAATATAAAATATTCCATGGACTCAACATGCCTCTCAGCAAATAGCCTGGGGTGTATACTTTCCAAAATGGGGTCATTTGGAGGGGGGTTGTGCCATCTGGGCATTTTTTATGGCCTTCAAAACTGTGATAGGTAGTGAGGAGTGAAATCAAAACTTTACGCCCTTAAAAAATCCTGAAGGCAGTGCTTGGTTTTCGGGGCCCCGTACGCGCCTAGGCTCCCAAAAAGTCCCACACATGTGGTATCCCCGTACTCAGGAGAATCAGCAGAATGTATTTTGGGGTGCAATTCCACATATGCCCATGGCCTGTGTGAGCAATATATCATTTAGTGACAACTTTGTGCAAAAAAATAAAATATTGTCATTTTCCTGCAACTTGTGGCAAAATATAAAATATTCCATGGACTCAACATGCCTCTCAGCAAATAGCTTGGGGTGTCTACTTTCCAAAATGTGGTCATTTGGGGGGGTTTTGTGCCATCTTGGCATTTTATGGCCTTCAAAACTGTGATAGGTAGTGAGGAGTGAAATCAAAAATTTACGCCCTTAGAAATCCTGAAGGCGGTGCTTGGTTTTAGGGGCCCTGTACGCGGCTAGGCTCCCAAAAAGTCCTAAACATGTGGTATCCCCGTACTCAGGAGAAGAAGCAGAATGTATTTTGGGGTGTAATTCCACATATGCCCATGGCATGTTTGAGCAATATATCATTTAGTGACAACTTTGTGCAAAAAAAAAATTGTCACTTTCCCGCAACTTGTGTCAAAATATAAAATATTCCATGGACTCAAAATGCCTCTCAGCAAATAGCTTGGGGTGTCTACTTTCCAAAATGGGGTCAATTGGGGGGGGTTTGTGCCATCTGGGCATTTTATGGCCTTCAAAACTGTGATAGGTAGTGAGGAGTGAAATCAAAAATGTACGCCCTTAGAAATCCTGAAGGCGGTGCTTGGTTTTCGGGGCCCCGTACGCGGCTAGGCTCCCAAAAAGTCCCACACATGTGGTATCCCCATACTCAGGAGAAGCAGCTAAATGTATTTTGGGGTGCAATTCCACATATGCCCATGGCCTGTGTGAGCAATATATCATTTAGTGACAACTTTGTGCAGAAAAAAAAAATTGTGACTTTCCCGCAACTTGTGTCAAAAAATAAAATATTCCATGGACTCAACATGCCTCTCAGCAAATAGCTTGGGGTGTCTACTTTCCAAAATGGGGTAATTTGGGGGCTGGTTTGTGCCATCTTGGCATTTTATGGGCTTCAAAACTGTGATAGGTAGTGAGGAGTGAAATCAAAAATTTACGCCCTTAGAAATCCTGAAGGCGGTGCTTGGTTTTCGGGGCCCCGTACGCGGCTAGGCTCCCAAAAAGTCCCACACATGTGTTATCCCCATACTCAGGAGAAGCAGCTGAATGTATTTTGGGGTGCAATTCCACGTATGCCCATGGCCTGTGTGAGCAATATATCATTTAGTGACAACTTTTTGTAAAATTTTTTTTTTTTGTCATTATTCAATCACTTGGAACAAAAAAAATAAATATTCAATGGGCTCAACATGTCTTTCAGCAATTTCCTTGGGGTGTCTGCTTTCCAAAATGGGGTCATTTGGGAGGGGGGGTTGTACTGCCCTGCCATTTTAGCACCTCAAGAAATGACATAGGCAGTCATAAACTTAAAGCTGTGTAAATTCCAGAAAATGTACCCTAGTTTGTAGACGCTATAACTTTTGCTCAAACCAATAAATATACGCTTATTGACCTTTTTCTTTTACCAAAGACATGTGGCCGAATACATTTTGGCCTAAATGTATGACTAAAATTGAGTTTATTGGATTTTTTTAATAACAAAAAGTAGAAAATCAATTTTTTTCAAAATTTTCGGTCTTTTTCCGTTTATAGCGCAAAAAATTAAAACGGCAGAGGTGATCAAATACCATCAAAAGAAAGCTCTATTTGTGGGAAGAAAAGGACGCAAATTTCGTTTGGGTACAGCATTGCATGACCGCGCAATCAGCAGTTAAAGCGACGCAGTGCCAAATTGTAAAAAGTGCTCTGGTCAAGAAGGGGGTAAATCCTTCCGGGGCTGAAGTGGTTAAATTGATTTTCCCTGCAAGCTTTCTTTATTTTGTAAACAATGGCTTGGGGAGCCAGTCTGTATGATGAGGCCACATTTTAGTGCACTCGGAACAATATTAGAAATTTTTTGCATAAATTCTGCTGTCTCACTGGCAGACTTTGGATTGAAAAAACAAAGTTTTGCACCACAGTGCGCAAGCCTTATGTGAAGAAGCCAAATGATAGTACACTCAGGCCAAGATTACCATTTTATTTTTAGATAAAGTCAGTGACCTCATCATCATGCCCTCCATCAACCTCATCACTGGAGCTAACTTGGTAATACACTGAGACTGGGGGAACATGATTGCCAAGTTGTTGCTTATCAATGTTCTCCCCTCTCTGTAAGCTCATGTTACTCCCTTCCTCAACCTCAGAACCAACATCTGAACCAAGTAATGCATGTGTATAGTCAAGAAGCAAGTGGCTGATGCTGTGTTCAAATAATTAAGCTGACTCCTCCATGCATGATGCTGGGGCTATGGCAGGAGCAGCTGTGGACAAGGAAGCAGAATAAGCCACTCTGGTGGCTGCAGTGGACTGCACTAGTCTCAGCTTGGGTTTAGTAAGCCAGTCCACCACTTCCTCTGCATGCTGTGGCTGGATAGAACGGTCAACATCACTAAACAGAGATAAAGGTGCCCTGTCTGAGGATGGACCACCTCCATCTTTGCCTGGACACAGATGCTGCTGGCCGCCTCATAGGGCATTGGAATGTCTGCCTTTTCTTGTTGGCCTCCCAGACATGATGGGGGGTTCTTATTGCCTAAATTTAATAGACATTGGGAAATGTGTGATTGGATGCACTTTATTGAATGAAAAGTGGTGTTTGGTAAGCTTTAAATTGAGGACTGATGCTGACAGAAATGTAAAATGTATAAAAAAATAAAAAAGGGAGAACACCAGCGTTTATTGATAAAGTGATTTCGCGCAAATAGTGACAAATAATTCTAAATATATTGATCTATACACTTCAGAAGAACATTGATAATGATATGTAGTAAAATTATAAATATAAATATTGCTTTTACCGTGTAAAATCTCACATAGTGCTTAATATAATATGCACGAATGTAACTGACCTGGTGAAAATAAAGTAATTTAAGTGTGGGTGGAAGCGCAATAGAAGAGTATATATAAAAATCTAAAAACAATCTAAAATACAAATCTAAAATACAAATCACTTTGAATTACAAATCAAAATAGTGATAAAAAGTCCAGTAATAATGTAGTCAAACGAGAGGTAATAAGGTTATTAAAAATCGGTGCAGGTGATTGTTCACAATAGTCCTATTGTGGCTCCCTTTTCAGTGTGGTCTCCCGGGACTCTTACCTCAATATTGACAATAGTATGCAGTCACCACTAGGGGGGTCCCTTGGTTTCCCTGGATGGTAAATCAGGTATCTCTAGGTGGTATAATGGGCAGTATTCCTTCTCAGAGTGCAGCGGTGTGTAGTCCAATCACATCGTGCAGGGAGGTACCTCCGTGTAAGAGATGAAGCAAGGGGGAGAAAAAGAACCTCCAATAGTGTAATATGTCAGGTCCAAAACATATTTATTAAAATCTATTAGCATAGACTCTTACACAATATAAGTTAAAATCACACAGGGAACAAATTAGGCGTTGTTCCTCGCCTTCTCACGTCACTTCCGGTCGCAGCTCTTCCCGGCCAATTACTATTCTTGCTATAGAACACCAGCGTTGCAGTCAGAAAAACTGTGGCTGACAAAAATAAGGAGGCAGGCAGTGGACAAAAAAAAAAAAAAACACACAGCAACCAAAAAAAGAAAAGGGTATACAGCACTGTATACAACACTGTATACAGCACTAAATGTTATGTAATGCTGTGTTAAACACTGCACTACAATAAAAAACTACACAGACACTACACTGTACTGACACACTACACTATACTGACACACTATACTCACACTACACTATACTGACACACTATACTCACACTATACTAACACTATACTAACACTCTATACTCACAATAAGTGAACACACTAACTCACTAGTAGCAAACTAAGCCCTGCTCTATCTATCTCCACTCCAACAGCACTGCAAAAGGTTCCTATGGAAAGGAACCTATTATAGTGCGGGGTGGGACTATGAGCACTGATCCCTGATTGGACAAACTCATCATCACTTTGTCCAATCAGGGCTCTGACAGTGCTCTGTGTCTTAACTGGCAATGCCTTGCACCTGCGGCCAGGTGCAAGGTTTCATCCAATTGGGGCCCTAAAATGCACTGTGCAGCGCATTGTGGGGTGCTCGGCGGGCGGACATCCCATTGAGCTCCCCGCAAATTCAGGTGTTTGCTGAATGGGTGAACAGGCGTTGTTCGGGCTGAACTTTTGCTCTGCCCGAACTGTTCACCCAAAACTACCCATAATCATCAAGTGAACAATCTGCATCATGGTGTTTGATAGGAACGTGAGGCCATCTACCCAACGGTTGAACTTGAACCAGTAATAAGTCTTTTTTTAGCATAATGATCTGAAGCACACTAGCCATCACCCAAAAGAATGGTTAAAAAATGGGAAATAGAGGGTTTGAACTGCCCTAATCAAAGCCCCAATTTGACTCCCATTTAAATTTTGTTTGGGAATTTGGAAATGGGCAGTTGATTCAGGAAAACCCACAAGCATCTTGCAGATAAAGTAATCTTGCACATTGTCAAAATATTAACTGTTAATGTCAGAGACAGGTGGGCAGTTATACATGCCATATTCCTGTCAAAGGCCTCATCTCCACATTCTATTCTGCAAAATGGAATGTGGGGATTTGCATGGGGGGACTTATCAGCATCTAGAGGCCCCCTTTATAATAACAGGGTAACCAAATGCCCAGCCCATTGTAGGGAAATGAGTATGGGGTACATTAATACTCCTTATTACTAATTTCCAGATTAGAGTCCTTTAACTGAAAGGAAAAAAAAACACACAAAGCAAACACACACAAAAATAATCTATTTTTAATAACAGTGACAGATTCACTGCAATTCAGGCTTTTAAATACAAACTGGGGCATCCTGGGTTACAATTTTGGCTGTATTTGGTCTCATAAACTTCAACAGGGTTGGGCTAATTTCAAAATGAATGCACCGGATGGATTTAATAATATCTAGTTGAAAGAAAGCCCAGTCTCAGGAGCTGTTAACCTTTTTAATTCCAAGCACTTTTACCCCCTTCATGTCCAGGCCAATTTTAAGCTTTCAAAATTTTCATCATTTTGTTCATACAACTAGAGATTTCTTTTGGTGGTATTTTTTTTATTTTTGCTAAATAAACTAAAAAATGACCGAAAATTTTGAAAAAAATATGTTTCTCTTCATAAATTTAGGCCAAAATGTATTCCAGTAAATTTCTTTGGTGAAAATAACCCAAATTAGTGTATAATATTTAGTCTGTAAGAATGTTATTAAGTCCACAAACTATAGTATATATCTGGAAATTGATCAATCCTGATGCACGGACGGCCTAATTCCTTGAGGCCTAAAAATTTCAGGATAGTACATATATCCTCTAAATCACTCCTTTTTGGAACATGGTGAGTTTTTTGAAGTTGTAATTTTTTGTTGTTTTTTTTTTTTTTTTTTTGCAAAAAGGAGGAATTTTTTTTATACATACTGTCACCAATGCAGTACATCATCATCATATAACTGGTGTGGCAGTGATCAAGGACACTGACTGGTGACAGTACAAAAAGAACAATAATAATAATATTTTTTTTAAATACATTTTTTTCTTTTTTTAATGATTTTTTTTAACACACTTGAGCAGAGCAATATAATGTTCCCATAGTAACATTGTACTACTCTGGAGAAGTAATCAGGATTTATTTTTTCTTTTACACATTATGATTGCTTATAGCAGTTAATTTCATTGCTATAAGCAAGCATTTTACTGAATGAAATTGATTAATTCAGTTTGTTTTGTTGTGACTAGCTATTTAGGCAGAGCTAATCACATGGTACAGATGCGCTGTGATTGGCTCTGTCTGTACCATGTGATCAGTGTGACCAATCACAGCTAGCTGCTGTGATTGTTGATAGCGGTACCAGCAGTGAGCCAATACACTGATCAGTTATCAGCTGTGTCTGATGGACACAGCCAGAGACAGATTGCGCCGCAGTGTGGCCCCAAGCAAGGTGTGTTTCGGGAGGACATCATATGACGTTCACCCGGATTGAAAGTCCTGCTCACCCGTCATTTTGCTATAGGCCAGGCTTTTGATTACCTGTCCATCAATGATGGAGTATACTATATTCTACTATTAAAACAGAAGCCATGAAAGTCAAAATCAACCCGTTTGAAAAACATTCACAAAAAAGGCTTGCTTGAGATACATACATAGTTACATAGTACTGTAGGTGAGGTTGAAAAAAGACACAAGTCCATCAAGTCCAACCTATGTGTGTGATTATATGTCAGTATTACCTTGTATATCTCTGTATTTTGTGGTCATTCACTTCTACACTTCTACAAACATTTTAAGCCCCATTTCAGAAGAAAGAGAGATTTATTCAACACACGCCACCTGTGCTGGTAAGACATTTCCACACAGTTAGTGCATGCTATTGCCACAGAGCCAAAAATATGTAGGCTTCCACATTTAAAATGAGCTTGTTACCCACCACTAGTGGTTCTCAAGCCTGCAGTTTCTTATGCCACAAGTTTTTTTTTTAATAAACACGGTGGTTAACCACTTAAGCCCCGGACCATTTGGCTGGCCAAAGACCAGAGCAGTTTTTGCGATTTGGCACTGTGTCGCTTTAACTGACAATTGCGCAGTCATGCAACATTGCACCCAAACAAAATTGATGTCCTTTTTTTTCCCACAAATAGGGCTTTCTTTTGGTGGTATTTGATCGCCTCTGCGGTTTTTATTTTTTGCACTATAAACAAAAAGAGAGTGACAATTTTGATAAAAACGTAATTTACTTTTTGCTTTAATAAATATCCCCAAAAAATATATAAAAAAACACTTTTTTTTCTCAGTTTAGGCCGATACGTATTCTTCTACATATTTTTAGTAAAAAAAATCGCAATGAGCGTATATTGATTGGTTTGTGCAAAAGTTATAGCGTCTACAAAATAGGGGATAGTTTTCTGGCTTTTTTATTATAAATTTTTTTTTTACTAGTAATGGCAGCGATCTGTGATTTTTATCGGGACTGCAACATTATGGTGCAACGCTGTACCCAAATAAAATTTATGTCCTTTTCCTCCCACAAATAAAGTTTTCTTTTGGTGGTATTTGATCACCAATGCATTTTATATTTTTTTGCGTGATAAACAAAGACCAGCACGTCTCGTGCCCAGGGGATAAAGAAGGTGTCATTAGGGGCAATTAGGCGTAAACTATTCCACAGCCAGTTAATGGATGTGTGGAGAGTGCAACATGCTAAAGAAAGGGATTTCACCTTCTTCTCCCCTGTGCATGGGACTTACTCCAGACTGGACTACATTTTTGTGGACCATAATCTATTGGAGGGGGTTGTAGAAACTAGAATAGAAATAACGACCCTTTCAGACCACTCCCCAGTTACGATGAGGCTGAAGTTCCCAGAAGCAGTGGCACGTCCCTTTCTGTGGAAGCTGAATGAGGACTTGTTCAGGGATCCCGAAGTGTTAGAGCAGATCCAGAACGAGGTGAATTTCTTCTTCAATACAAATGACACGGGTGAGATATCACCCTCTATTTTATGGGAGGCGCACAAAGCCTATATCCGAGGGTCTCTTATATCCATAGGAGCAGGCCGGAAAAAAAAAAGGAAGGAAGAAAGGGAAAAACTGATAGAGGAATTATTCTGTTTAGAACAAGCACATAAAAAGGCTAAGGGGCAGGATCAGGACCTTTACCGTTTATTGGTTGCCAGAAGGGAGGAGCTGAGGGACATGATGGAGCAGGATGCTAAGAGAGCCATCAATTTAATAGCCAGGGACAAATATCTTTGGGCAAACAAGTCGAGTAAACATTTGGCCAGATTAATTAGGAAAAAAAGAGGTCGGAATTTTATCGATAAAATAAATAGCACAGGAGGGAAAGAGATAGTGACTAGCAGGGGTATGGCAGAGGAGTTTAGAAAATTCTACGCTGATCTTTATTCTATAGGGCAAAAGGGGGGGGAGGTTAGTGCCAGGTTAGCTAGGAGTAGGGAATTCCTAAAAGAAGCAGGGTTAACGGTGCTGCCCACAGAGGATAGGGATTTCTTGGATAAACCAATTGAGGAAGAGGAAATCTTAGCAGCCCTAAGAGATTCCCCGAAGGGTAAGAGCCCAGGCCCAGATGGTTTCTCCACCATCTACTTAGAGAAAATGAAACACTTACTGGTCCCTAGGTTGTGTCAATATTGGAATGATCTGGGCACCAGATGTGAGATGGAAGGCGAGGCATTGTCCGCTACGATAACCCTGATACTGAAAGAAGGGAAGGATGCCAGGCTGTGTTCAAGCTATCGGCCCATATCCCTGTTAAACGCAGATGTTAAATTATACGCCAAGGTGATGGCTAATAGATTGAAGGGACGTATGGCCGGTCTGGTGCACCCAGACCAGGCCAGCTTTGTCCCCGGAAGACAGTGCAGGGATAACGGGGTTTGGGCGGTGCTGCTGTCGGAGTTTTGTAGACGCAGGCAACCCCCAGCTCTATTCCTGTCGATAGACGCCGAAAAGACATTCGACAGGGTAGACTGGGGGTTCTTGATGAACACGCTGGAAGCCATGGGGTTCGGACCTAGGTTTATTTCCTGGGTCAAGGCTCTATATAGTAGCCCAACAGCAGCTGTAAGGGTTAACGGGGCCATCTCAAAATCCTTTGGGATGGTAAACGGAACAAGGCAGGGCTGCCCGCTCTCCCCCCTCTTGTTTGTCCTGTCCCTTGAACCTCTCCTGGCCTCCATTCGGAACAGTCCTGACTGTAGCGGGGTGAGGGTGGGAACGGAGGAGCATAAATTGGCGACATTTGCCGACGACGTTTTATTCTTTATTTCAAACCCTAGAATAACACTCCCTAATGTGCTATGAATCCTCGGAATATACGGAGAAGTTTGCAATTTTAAAATCAACCCCGGTAAGTCTGAAATCTTAAATATCATCCCACTGTTAGATGATATCAGGCAAGAGGTTAGAAGACTACAGTCTAGACCGCTCTCATGGTTGAGACGAGTAAATGCGGTTAAAATGATGATTACTCCGAAAATTTTGTATAAATTCCAACTGCTGCCGATCCCTTTACCAAGGTATTTTTTGAAGGCTTTAAGGAAATTATTCAGTGAAGCTGTCTGGGGTGGCAAAAAACCGCGCATCTCCTACGCAATATTGAGCAGAGAAAAAAAGGGGGAATACCAGACTTTAATAGGTACTACATTGCAGTAGTGCTTTCACGGGTCACTGAATGGAGCAAGAAAGGGACGGACAAGCGGTGGGTGGACATTGAGTTCTCTTTAAGTAATAATAATTTGGCACAGTCACTATGGAACCCTCCAAAATTCAGAGCACTTAGCACTAACACATCTTTGTTAACGCAAAACACTTTTAAATATTGGGATAAAACACATACACAACACAAATGGTCTTATAATTCACCGTTGATATACATGAAAAACAATTTATTTTTTTAACCAGGGAGGAGGGAGGTGGGAGGGAATTGGTTAAAAGAGGATTCTATTCAACTGAAAAATTTCATTAGTAAGGGTAAAATTTGCACTTTCACGGAATTGAGCAGAAAATCAGAACTTTGGGTGATGGATAGATGGAGGTACCTCCAGCTCTCCCATTTTATTGGCAAACTCCCGAGGCCACTCAGAAGTATGGAAGAGCTCAGACCGCTGGACAACTCTGTACGAAGGAGCATTCAGGAGGTGTTATTGCCCAAATATATAGAATATTGGGAGCAGAACAGGAGGAGGCGGTGCCTCCTTACATTAAAAGGTGGGAGCAGGAACTGGGGTCACAGTGTAATAGGAATTTGATAGACAAAATTTTGAGACTGGCCCACTACTCATCGCTAGACAATAGGAGAACGGAAATCCATTACAAAGTTCTAGCAAGATAGTATGCCACCCCAGACAGAGTAAGCAAAATGGATGGGACAAAGGCCAACACCTGCTGGAGGGGGTGCTCAACTGTGGGCACAATGGCCCACATCTGGTGGGAATGCCCCATCATTAAGGCCTTTTGGAAAAAAATCCTGTCAATGACAAAGGATTTCTTGGGGAGGGAAATTGAGGAAGACCCATGGGTCTGCCTCTTCCATGGGACTCAGGAATCAGTCAAGAGTTACAAATCCTCTCTGGTCCCTATAATATTAGACGTGGCCAAGAGGCAGATCGTTCTAAACTGGCTGAACTCATCGAGTCCTATCACGCGAGATTGGCTCTTTGGCCTTAATGAAATATTTAATGTTGAGTGCCTAGACCGGAGGGGAATGGAACCCAACGAGGATTCGGAGCATACAGGGAAGTGGTCAGGTTGGATCAAATTTAAAAGGTCATGGTCCTATTTAAAGGAGATTATATAATAATGGTATAACAAGAAAGGGATTTTCAGTTGGAAAGGAGCGATTAGGTCGTGATTTGCACCTAAACGAGCAACGTCCTGCAGGGTTGGGAAGGGAAGGGGGGCAGGGAGGGTAGAGGGGGGGCAGTTTCGGGGGATAAGTATGTTCATTGTCTGAATTTATACATTGATTTGTACCTTATAATGCCCCTGGTGGGAAATGATTTGTCATGAAAAACGATAAATAAAGATTTTTTTAAAAAAAGACCAGCAATTTTGAAAAAAGAAAACAATATTTTTTACTTTCTGCTATAAAACATATTCAATAAAAAAAATGTAAAAATCGAATTTCTTCATAAATTTAGGCCAATATGTATCCTGCTACATATTCTTGGTAAAAAAAAAAAAATAATCCCAATAAGCGTATAATAATTGGTTTGCACAAAAGGTATAGCCTCTACAAACTATGGGATATATACTGGAATTTTTTTTATACTAGTAATGGTGGCGATTAGTGACTTATAGCGCAACTGCGATATTGCAGCAATCGGACACTATCTGACACTTTTGACACTTTGTGGGATTCAGTGACACTAATACAGTGATCAGTGCTAAATATATGCACTGTCACTGTACTAATGACACTGGCTGTGAAGAAGTTAAACATCTAAGGTGAGCAATGGGTTAAATGTGTACCTAACCAGTGTTTTTGTGTACTTTTCCTGTACTAGTTATATGATTGCTGACTTTCATTTGTCTGTGTCTGACTTAAATCTTTCAATATAACCCAGTTTAAAAAGTAAAGACTCAGAAGGATGCCATTTTTCCAATGATTATATACTGTAGCTTCATAAGCAAGAATTCACTATTTATAAATGGTGTCCCTCAGATAAAAACCATAAAGTAGCTCACCAAAGAATTCAGTGCTCCAAAGTGTAAAATTGTGACCATGGCTTTGATTTCAAGATATAATCATCTCTGCTGAATGTAATCTACTTTACAATATCCAGAAGTCTCCAGCTAGCAAATAAAATCTTTCATAACATCACTGCCAAACTCCATTTGAATTTACAGGATTAGCAGGACTGCAATCAGCAGTATTTTTCAAACTTAGACCAAAAGCTACATTTATACAAGACTGTCACTTTACTGGGAGCCCCCTTTAGGATTAACACGTCATTAAAAATATGATAACTGCTTCAAATGATGAGGTAGAGGTACAGATATGAGAAAATGCCTACTATGCACCAAAGGAAATCTACTAAAGGAAGGCCTGCAGAACTTCCACTTACAGAATTACCTTACCCAGATAAAAATTCAACAAATTTATCAATTGTGAGGAGACCTGCTAATTTTTAGAGCATTGTGTAGACTTGAACATGGGTAAAAAAAGAGATCTGGAATTTTCATGCTATAGTGTAGTAAAGCTATTTTTTAAATTTTATCAAGACAGGAATGTTCTATAATGGTGTGTAACGTTAATGTTAACTTTAAGGCCTCATGCACACTAGGCTCCCTACAGGAGAAAAGCAGTCTTAAAAACTAACCTGAAGCTGCATTTTTTAACGCCCGCTTGCCGCCCCCTCAGAGGGGGAGGGGAGGTGTGGCTCTTGTTCTGGGACGACATCATATGATGTCGTCCCAGAACGGCCACTCTCGTGTGCCCGTGGGGGTGTGCAGCGTGGCGAACGCAGCCGTGCCGTGTTGCTAGGACACCGATCTCTGTAAAGAACCGTGGCCACGGCTCTTTAACCATGTGATTGGCTGTGTCCAATCAAAGTCGGTCACATGTGAACATGGAAATGCTGGTAATCGGCTCTCATCGCCTCACACTGACAGAGTGTGTGGCGAGGAGAGCCAGTCAGCGGTATCTCCTCGCAGGGGAAATCCAGACATGTAATCAGGGCACTGATCATCAGTGCCCTGATTACAATACAGTGCCACCAGTACCAGCAATCAGTGCCCACCAGTGCCAGCAATCAGTGCCCACCAGTGCCAGCAATCAGTGCCCACAAGCGCCACTAATCAGTGCCCATTAGTGATGCCAGTCAGCGCTGGCTATCAGTGCCACCTATCAGTGCTGCCCATCAATGCCGATCATTACTGCCCATCAATGCCCATTAGTGCCACCCATCACTGCCCATCAGTGCTGCCTATCCATACCGCCTATCAGTGCCTATCAGTGCCCACCCATGCCACCTATCAGTGCCCATCAGTGCCACTTATTGTTGCTCATCAGTGATACATATCAATGACACGTATTAGTGCCCATAAGTGCGGCATATTAGTGCCTCCTCATCAGTGCCACCTAATCAGTGCCCATAAGTGCTGCCTCATCAGTGCCCATAAGTGCCACCTAATCAGTGCCCATCAGTGCAGCCTAATGCCCATCAGTGCCGCCTTTTTTTTCAAAATTTTTGGTCCTTTTTTTGTATATAATAAAAAACC
The DNA here is from genome assembly GCA_037952925.1 of Lithobates clamitans. Classification (NCBI taxonomy): domain Eukaryota; kingdom Metazoa; phylum Chordata; class Amphibia; order Anura; family Ranidae; genus Lithobates; species Lithobates clamitans. Next base: position 531,635 of record JBBGZY010000248.1, read on the forward strand.
CAGCAGTGATGGAATACTACCAAAAGAAAGCTCTATTTGTGTGAAGAAAATTATAAAAATGTCATATGGTTACAGTTTAGCATGACCGCGCAATTGTCATTCAAAGTGTGACAGTGCTCAAAGCTGAAAATTGGCCTGAGCAGGAAGGGGGTGAAAGTGCCCTGTAGGCAAGTGGTTACACATATTTAGGCAGGTTTAGATGTGTTCAGGCTTGTTAGTAGGGATGAGCCGAACACCCCCCGGTTCGGTTCGCACCAGAACCTGTGAACGGACTGAAAATTTGCGCGAACTTTAGAACCCCATTGAAGTCTATGGGACTTGAACGTTCAAAATCAAAAGTGCTAAATTTAAAGGCTAATTTGCATGGTATTGTCCTAAAAAGGGTTTGGGGACCCGGGTTCTGCCCCAGGGGACATGTATCAATGCAAAAAAAAGTTTAAAAAATGGCAGTTTTTTCGGGAGCAGTGATTTTAATGATGCTTAAAGTGAAAAAAAAGTGAAATATTCCTTTAAATATCGTACCTGGGAGGGGTCTACAGTATGCCTGTAAAGTGGCGCGTGTTTCCCGTGCTTAGAACAGTCCCTGCACAAAATGACATTTTTAAAGCAATAAAAGTCATTTAAAACCGCTTGCAGCTTTTTTTTTTTTTTTTTTTTTTTAACATTCAAAGTTTATTGAACATCAATAGCAGTATAGAGTTGGTTACAAATTTAGGTTGAAGATACATGTAATTATCAATAGTATTTCTGTTAGAATAAATAGTGATGGGTGATGCTTTAATCATCGGTGGTTGTATTCATTGGTATAGTACATCAAGCCCTCACTACTCAACAATCTGGTTTCCAGTATCTATATGTTGGTTCGAAACATTTTAACTTAATTTATAACATTGTGCAAACTACGAACTTGTTCACAAACATGAATCATATAATGTATGTAGATCTATACCAGTGTAGATAGTTGTCCAAAGTAAAGAGTATAGAGAAGTGAGAAAGAGAATAGATTAGGAATTAGGTTTAAGAGGGGGGACAGGATAGGGATATACCATTATAAGCAGATGCTATGTGAGGTTACATGCTCCTCACATGTGTAGGGATTGACTAATTTAGATTCCATGTAGTTCTTTATATGCGTCGGAGTAACGGAATATAAACCAAGGTGACCATGCTTTATGAAATTTGTCAACTATATCTGAGGCCTGAGCCAAGGTGTCCTATATTTTGTGGATCTCTGAGACCTTCGCAAGCCATTGTGAGATGGTGGGTACCCGTGTGGTTTTCCAGCAGGCTGGGATTAACGTCTTAGCTGCAATCAGCAGATGTTTAGTTTGTGAGTTCTTGTACCTGTTTAGTGGAAATGAGGAGATATGTAGGAGGCAGGAGGCAGCATCTAGCTCTATTTTTGTTTTGGTTATCAATTTTATCAAATCTCTGATCTGACGCCAGTATGCGGTCTGAAGAGGGCATTGCCACCAAATGTGAATGAGCGTGCCTGTAACGCCACCACATCTCCAACAGGTTTTGGGGGATTGAGCATACCAGGAGTGTAGTTTAGCAGGTGTGATATACCAGTCCGTAAGTAGCTTATATGATGTTTCCTGCATCTTGGTACTTATTGAGCACTTATATGCCAGAATACAGGCTTTTGTCCACTGTTTGTCAGTGATCATTTGATTTAGTGCTGAGGACCAGCGCTTCCTAAATCTATCTTCTCCTTCGGGAGTGGAATTTTGAAGCCATTTATATGCATTTATATGGATGTAGCTTTTTGAATCTGCTCATCCTGTGTGCAAATCTATCATTGGTCTGGAGAAGTGACTTTGTCTAGTTGTGCCGTTCACATAGCTACGTATCTGGAAATACGTCCAGATGGGCATCTTGTGTATCCCGCTGTCCCTTTTCAGGGTCATGTAGTCCGAAATTCTCCCTTTTTGGAAACAATCACCTGCTAATAAAGTTTTATTCGTGTGGGGTCGTCTCAGTAGTTGGTTTTTCAGTCAATTCTGGGTTATCTGACAGGGGGTTGAGAGGGCCAAGTGGGGAGGTCAGTGTGGAATGTTTGGTCGCTTTTGTACAGGTATTCAAAGTGTTTTCCATTAAAGGTTGTTGTTTCAGTATAGTATTCTTTCTTAACCCTGGGTTCCATACGGAAAAGAGAAGGGGGTAAGGGCTTAAAACTTCCTCCAATGCTACCCAGTCCTTGGCCCTCCCATGGCAATGCCAGTCAATCACCCTTGTGAGATGTGCAGCTTGATAATATTTCTGGAAGTCCGGTAGTCCCATCCCTCCTAATTCCTTCGATCTGGTCAGGAGTATAAATTTCATCCTGACTTTTTTGTGTGCCCAAAGGAAAGCCAGCAAGGCAGTTTGCAATTTTTTGAAAAATGTCTGGGGTATTCTGACTGGCAGTGCCCTGAGGAGATAAAGAAGTCTGGGCAACATCACCATCTTTAGGATGGCGGCCCTCCCAAACCTTGAAAAGTAGCCCGTGTGCCATAGTTTTAAATCTTTTTCTATCTTTTGGAGTAATAGAGGAAAATTTGCTTTATATATCTGTGATAGTTTAGGAGTCAACCAAATCCCTAGATATTTCAAAGCTTTCCCTTCCCATTTAAAGGGGCAGTTGTGTTTTGACTAGGTCATTAGGGGACATATTGACATTCATAACTTCTGATTTTTTTAGGTTTATTTTAAGGTTAGAGAGGAAACCATAATGTGTAAAGGCTTTCATGAGTTTGGGGAGAGTGATATGTGCATTTGTTACAAAGAATAAGAGGTCATTGGCATATGCTGCCGTTTTGTATACCTTATCTTTGATGGGGATACCTTTTATTGCGTCGTCTTTATTAATCGTTCGGATAAATGGCTCCAGAGAAAGAATAAATAATAGCGGATAAGGGGCATCCCTGTCTCGTCCCATTCTATATCTCTACTTTTTCTGACAATGATCCATTAACCCTTATCCTAGCTGAGGGTTGGTGGTATAATGACTTGATCCACGCCATCATGCGCATGTTTAGGCTTATGTGTGTGCAAGTTGCGAACATAAAGCCCCAAGCTACCCTATCGAAAGCCTTCTCCGCATCTGCGGACAGGAGAAGGCTTTCGATGTGCAGGGAATGTGATGCCTGTGTAAGTAGTAATACCTTAATTATATTGTCCTTGGCCTCACGGCCCGGCATAAAGCCTACTTGTTCAGGTCCTATTATTTTCCCTAATAGTGGTCTGAGTCTATTTGCCAGTATTTTGGCCAGAAGCTTTATGTATATATTCAATAAAGAGATGGGCCTGTAGCTCGAGCAGTCTTTTGTGTCTTTGTCAGGTTTGGGGATAACCGTTATGTGTGCGGAAAGTATGTCCGTGTTATGGTTCCGGCATCTGTCAGGGAGTTAAAGGCTTTTTGTAGGGGTTCTATTAGTATGTCCATAAAGGTTTTTTAATAGATGGATGTAAACCCATCTGGGCCTGGGCTCTTTCCTGGTTTTAAGGCTTTGTTGGCTTGTTGTATTTCTGCTGGGGTAATTTGGTCTTCTAGTTGGGTCACGTCTTCCTCGTCTAGTTGGGGTAACCCATTCTGTGTCAGGTATTCCTGTATTGCCTGTGCTCTGTCTCCTGTAATTCCAGGTGGTCTGTGCTGTGCTGGTAAGTTATATAGCTTTGAATAAAACTTGTGGAAGTGTTTCACTATATCCTCCGTTTTAACATCTAGGGATCCGTTTGCTCCTTTGATGCCCATTATGTGTTTAGAGGTGTTGGGATCTCGTAGAGCCCTAGCCAACAGCTTACCAGACTTATCTCCAGCCACATAGTTTACTTTTTTTAAAGAACAGGAGACGTTTTGTTTTAATTTCTAGAATCTGTTGTACATTTTTCCTCGCCTCCAAGAGAGCCACGGCTGATGATTCCGACAAGGACTGTTTATGTGAGGTCTCTAGTTGAGTAATCAGTTTTGTCAGTCTGTTAAAAAAACTTAAAAAACTCCTTGAGCTTAGTTGTGATTTTGGGTAGCAGTTCAATGTCCGTCATTTGTGATGCGTTTAGTCTCCAGGAGGCTGAATGGAAAGTGGGTGTGTTTCCTATTATCGTCATAGATGTGGGTGCATGGTCTGATATGGACTGGATTCCAATTTTTGCCTCTGTTACTCTAGGTAAATTCCAACTGGGAAATAAATATGTGGTAGTAACGGTTGTGTGGGATAGAATGGTGTGTATAGTCCTTATCAGTTGGGTGGAGAAATCGGCAAGTGTCAATTAAGTGTAAGGAGTGTAGTAACAGTTTGATTTTTTTGAGTATCTTATAGGTGATGCATGTCTTTCCTGTGGAGGTGTCCATTAGGGGGTTAAGTGAGATATTCAAATCCCCACCTAGGATTAAGCATCCAGATGTAAAGCCCATCTGCCCACTTATCATCCGCTGACAAAAGTTTACATGTGCTGAGTTGGGAAAATAGATGTTCGCAAGGGTAATGGGGGTCCCCGCGTATGTACCTTTCAGAAAGACATACCTTCCTTCCGGATCTACTAGTTTGTCCGTTAAATTGAAAGATGCGTCTTTGCCGATCAGAATTGTGACCCCCTTTGATTTGGCTTCATTGTTAGTGGTGTGTATAGCCTCTGTAAAATATGGGCTGGTCAGTTTCGGTATGTGATTGGTTTGGAAATGCATCTCCTGCAAAAAGGCAAAGTGAGGCCTACCTTTCTTGAGTTCTCTTAAGATCGTGGATCTTTTTTCTGGTATGTTCAACCCCCGTACATTATGCAAGATGACCGTGGGGCTATGCCCCAATGACGAGTTGTAGTCTAGTAGTAAAACTAGTAAAACCCATGGACACGGTTCGTCTCAATAAATCTGTAAACAAAAACTTCAAGTTGGTCAGTAATCAGTGTACAATAATGCAATGGTATATAGGATGGGGAGGGGGTATTAAAGAAGGGGTGGAGTTGAGAGGTAGTAAAGAAAGATGAAAAATAAGGAGAGATATCTATACACTTCAGAGTATATCTGCTGCTCCGAAGTAATTAATTAGTGGCACTGTGGACAAGAAAATATATCCTGTTCGCCCAGCTCCACTCTGTGGAAGTGCGGTAGGGCTGCTCTCTAGTGTTTAAGAAGTAGATTATTACTACCTATATCGCTCCACCAATCAACATCTACTGTTGATAGAACGATACAGAGTCAACAACATAGGTTCAAAAATATATAATGCAGCCAGAAGAAAGAAGGAACCAGCCTATAAAATCTTAATGATCCAGCCTGCATACAGTGTATGCATATTTGTTGGAGTGTAGACAGTAGAACCCTGATAAGAAAATAAAAATTAAAAAAAAAAACATTTAACTTTAACTATAGAAATTTTCTGAGTAACTCTTTGGCATGTGGGAATTACTGGAGTTTAACTTTTGTTACAGGCAGTGTCCCTGAAACCTCCTTGTTTTATTGGAACATAGTCTTGCACTATTTCAAGTCGGTTTGTGTCCATGGTTCCAAAAGGTTGCATAAGAGGGGGAGTGAGGTGGGAGAGTCTGGATATCCTTTGTCCCTCCCCTGATAGTTATGTTATTTCGGATCTAGTTAACCAGTTCTTGCCTTCTATGTAGATGAGGAGGGCTTCCCTAACAACAGTCCTTAATCAAGGAGGGGGGGTAAAAGTTCCTTCTCATCATAAATGGTCTGTAATATAGGCATTATAAGGTCCTCATTTTTGTTATAGATTCAGATTCAGTTCCAGTATTACATCCCCAAATGCGGAGTCTAAATTAAGCCCATATGGCGTTGAGCAGTTGTTTACCAGGTATGCAATTCACCCTGATCTTCTTCTGTGGCCCTGAAGGTGGATGTCTGGATTTGGGAGTACCTCCATGAGAGTTAGGGCCTCGGTTGTGTGTCATTTTTTTGGATAACCTTTTATCTGGAGAGGAAAATGGGGATCTCTGTGTCCCTCCGTCCGCCCGTGGGAGAAGAAATTCTTGGTACCAGTCTGGGAGTGCAATAGGCTCCATTTGCAGGGACTCAAAGAATTCAGGCAGATCTGTAGGAGTGCGCAGTACATGTTGTTTGCCTGCATGTGTCACGGTGAGGGCAAAGGGAAAGCGTCATGTGTATTTTAAGTCATTTGCCCTTAATTTATCAAGCAAGGGTCGCAGAGCCCTGCGATTTTTTTAGGGTTATATGTGATAGATTATGAAATAACATGATCGTCTCGCCGTTGAACACTATGCTGTCATTTCTCCTGGCTTTATTCATTACGGCTTCTTTAAGCGGGAAGTTTTGCAGACAGAAAATGATATCCCTGGAAGGTGCGGTGTCAGGGCCTTTAGGTCGTAGGTGTCATGGTTATGCAATAGAGTTTTGTCTGTCAGCTTACACGGCTCCACCCCAGCTCCTATCAGGGAACCCTATATTAACCTGTGCACTGCAAGCCAGCAGTGCTGATCAACCATTGTGTGTTAGCTTTCATGTGTACTTGCTGTGTTTCCTACGTCTGATTCCAGTTACCGACTTTGGCCTGTTCTCAACTATTCCTGTCTGCTTGTGACCCTGACCTTTGGCGTGTCCCTGACTATGCCTGTTTGCCTGTGACCCTGAACCTTGGCGTGAACTCTGTTGTCCTTGTCTGCTTGTGGCCCCGACCTTGGCTTATTCCCTTACTATCCCTATCCTCCTGTTGCCTACTGTGGGTGTGAGCTGGGGGTCGCGACCTGGAGCCAGTTGCAGCCCAGTCCATCCTCACCACTAGAGGCTCTGGTGAACAACTACTGGCTCTTAGACTCCGTGCCCCAGGTAATCTTATGCTCTAACCCTGGTGGGATCTGTGCTGGTGTACCAGCGGCCCTGTCTTCCTTACCGCCCTGACTCCCATCCGCAGCAGTCAGCTGTAGGGTCCACTAACTTGCTGTGCACACCTGATCCCAACGGTGTGCATCTGCCACCTAGCCTCAAGGTGACCTGACAGTAGGGCTCTATGAGCTCACACAAAGTCAATTGCTGTGTCCTCTTGCCTTTCTAGGAGGGTATTAAAGATCCTTTGCAAGGCTGGCATTTGTGGTGTTTCCACTGATTTAGGGATTTCTCTCACCCTAATATTGCAACTTCTACCCCTGTTGTCCAGGTCCTCCAGATGTCTATTTATTTTAATAAGGTGAGAGGAATGGTTCAGTGCCACATTTTTAAGTACATGCATTCTTTTGTCCCTCTGTTATCCAGTCGTTTCTACACCAGCTAGTTTTTCAGTCAGTACAAGCAAATTAGATTTAAGATCCATTATAGCAGCTGAGAAAGTGGATTTTATGTCCGCTGCGAAGCCTGACATGTCTGCATAGGTTAGGGGTTGATTTGTTTGGGTATAGCCCCTACCTGATTCTCCTGTTGTGGAAAGTGAATCCTCACTGGAGTCTTCCTCCTCCCGCTGTGTCCGCTCTATTTTGTTCCCCGCCATGCTGCCACTGGAAATCGCCTGGTTTCTAAAAAGATTGGTAATGTTCCTGGCAGATGTGGTTGTGGTGGTGTGTTTAGATCATGTCTGTGGGGTCTGGAGAAGCTTTCTGCCCACAGCTGGAACGCTGGAAGCAGGGTATCTCGCTGAAGGCCGGGTTTCCTCACAGAGCTCTGCTAGTGTGCGTCCATCGCCATCAAGCACCAAGCCATGCCCCATCTGCTTGCGGCTTTAATGTAATGTCGGGTCCCGGCAATTTGGATGAAAAACAGTGAAACAAACGGTAGGGGTACCCCCCCAGAACGTTACCAGGCCCTTTGGGTCTTGTATGGACATTAGGGGAACCCCGCACCCAAATTAATAAAAGGAAAGGCGTGGGGCCCCCAGGGTCCTATATACTCTGAACAGCAGTATACAGACGGTGCAAACAAGACAGGGACTGTAGGTTTGTTGTTAAGTAGAATCTGTTTGTAATTTTGAACTGGTACATTTTTAAAGTGTAGCTCCAGCCAAAAGATCTATTTTTAAGCTTTTTGCAAAACATAGGGAAGGGTTATCACCCCTGTGACATTTGTTTTTCTGTCTGTGCACCTCTTCAGAAGATTTCACCTCACTTTCTGTCCCAATGACAAATGTTTTTTGAAAATTTGGGGGTTTTAGTGAAACAAGGATTGATGATAAAGCATCAGTGGAGAGGAGACACGTTTTTACCATATTAACTCTTATGCCCCGTACACACGGTTGGATTTTCCGATGGACAATGTCCGATCGGAGCGTGTTGTCCGAAATTCCGACCGTGTGTGGGCGCCATCGGACATTTTCCATCGGATTTTCCGACACACAAAGTTGGACAGCAGGAGATAAAATTTTCCGACAACAAAATCCGATCGCGTCAATTCCGACCGTGTGTGGCCTGTTCCGACGCACAAAGTGCCACGCATGCTCAGAAGAAATTCCGACACGGGACAGCTCGTTCTGGTAAACTTAGCGTTCGCAATGGATACAGCACTTTCGTCATGCTGCAATGTTCAAAATGGTTTAATACAGCGCACTCTCTTCTTCTTTATAATGTGACAAGAATTAAGTAGTTTTGCTGCTCATATTCACACACACTTCTCACAAACTTATTTCGTTACTATTTATCGGGATTCCCTCAATATATTGTTATTAGTTGTCACATCTGACAGTTTTATATTTTTTATGGTTTTTTTTTTTGTATTTTAAGCCTTTTTTTTCTTTAATGTTTGGATTTTTTCCAAGGCTGATCTTTGTTCAATGTTATTTTTATTTTTACTCCAGAATATTTTTGTGTGTGTTTTGTGTGTCAAGTTACCCCAACACCATTATTATCTTTTATTATTTAATCTCCAGGAGATTTTTTGTTGTTGGTGTCCCTTGTTCATTTCACATTGTATATTTGAAATGTACCTGAATCCTCACAAACAAACTGTCATTTTTGAAGGAAAACACATAGGAGAGTATAATTCAAAACAAAAATCCTTTATTAAGGGATCAGAAACAAACAAAGAGGAAGGCAACACTGGAGAAACATGAGAAATGAGTGAAGCCTGGGACCCCCACGGCAGACATCAATTCTTGAACATCAAAATTGGTGGCCTGAGGAGTCCATATGTAAGGGAGGGCAGTCTGGTCCAGAATTCACAGAGATCCGGATAGCAGCAGATGACATCTGTGTCCCCAGGATGTGGTACCACAAGAGGCTGCATTTTTTGGCCGACCAGACTGGATCCAGGGTCCTCACTTTCTGGTCTTCCTTTCACGCTTCCTTCCCGGCTGTGGCTGTGCAGTTGGAGATGTGGCAGGAGGAGGAGTAGGACCTGGAGGAGGACTGGAAGGACCTGGAGGAGAGGGAGGATGAGGAGGAGGACCTGCAGGAGGAGGAGTAGGACCTGGAGGAGGAGGAGGACTGGGAGGACCTGGAGGAGGAGGAGGAGGAGGAGGACCATCGCAAAGGTGTGTTTGAGGTGTAATTTGGCCCCTCATACCTTTCTCCAGAGCCTCCGATATGAGGGCCTGACACATTACTTTTTGGCCCTTCTCCATCCTATGCATTTTATATGCAATGAAGGCAGCAATGTTCTCCTGCATGGTGTGGGGTGCTCCCAGGACCTCTGTAGCCCTCCAAAAGAATCTGATAGCAGCCTCCTCTAGGGTACTCCTCCTACTGCCACTTTCTGTTTTCAGGGGGGGTGGAGGGACCTTGATATCAGCCAGCCGGCTCGGCCCGGCCACCTCCTGGCTGAGACTTCCCTGTGTATGAAAAAGAGACATGGTTTTAGTTTTTGCATCATCAATCACAATCATAAATTAGTACTCCCAACTAACATCTAGTTAACATCATTGATTGGACAAGCAGAAATATTTAGAGGAATGCTATACCTGGCTCAATCTGGGCTCCTCCACATATCGCCTGGAAGGCCCAGGTTGGGCATCAGAAGCCTCAGCCGGACGGGAAGGAAGCGTGGAAGGAAAACTTGAGAGGGATGGCCTGGGTTCAGTCTAGCCTGCAAGAAAGTGCAGCCTGTCATAGTACAACATCCTGGGGACATAGATGTCATCTGCTGCTCCGAATCTCTGCGAATCCAGGACTTTCTTGCGCTCCCTCACATATGTGCTCCTCAGGCCACTAATGAATTGATTTAAATAGTTGATGTCTACCGTAGGGATCACCTGCTTCACAATTTCACACAATTGCTCCAGTGCTGCCTTCCTCTTTGCTTGGTTCTTGAAATGGGGGTGGGTAATCTCCCACAGACAGGGCAGCTCCCTTAGCATCTCGAGGAATAATGACATGAAGTCAGTATCTTTTAATAAGATATCCATGTTCACTGCAAGACACAACACAAGACAAAGCCTAATGTCAGACAAAACTCTCCTAATCTTGTTACAATATAGGCCTCAATCTAGAAGCAGTATAGGCACAAGTTTGTCTCTTACCTTCGTTTTTACGATCAGCGCATGCAATGCTCCTTCCTCCGCTCACAGATCGTACGTAATACGCACGCGTGTTACGCTTTATACACACTGCGCATGCGTGTAACTCCGCCCGCCCCTGACGTTCTGTCTAGTCTATTCCCCGCCCCTTTTCGTTCGGCGCAGTGGGTGAAGAGCATGTTGGCAGAGTTACAGCAGGTGCATGCTAATTCTAACAACGAGGAGGAGGAGGAGGAAAGCCCGGATCCAGGCACGTCCCGATCCAGAAGGAGACGTTTTAAGGCCACAAATATGTCGTTTGGGGAGATGTTGGAGATGGTAGACATCATGAGGAAGTCCGACTATGACGGAAAATATGGGCCTTACCCCCACCCCAACATCCGAAAGGCCAAAATCATTGGTAAAGTGGTCCGGAGTCTGGAGAGGAATTTCGGGGTACGAAGATCTAAAGATCAGCTCAGGAAGCGGTGGTCGGACCTGAAGTTGAGAGAGCCAGAGCAGTACCGAAAGATCCGGAGAGTGCTGCAAAAAAGTAAGTAGTTGTGCTGTGTTCCTATTCTTTCTGTCTTTATTACGTTCGTTCTGCTCCATATGCTTTTATTAATTGTAACGTTTAAAAGGGCAATTTTAATGTTCATGGGCCCATTATTCGTTCGTATCAAACATTTTTATTTCGGCCTCTAGAACACCATTGTTTAGGCCATATGCATTTTCACACATTTTTTGGGGCCTACTTGGATGCCAAATATTTGTTTGTGTAGATGGGTTTGTTACTAGAATGAAATGACAACTAGATTCTATGTAAGGAGAGGACACAGAGCAGCTGTTTTCACATCTGGACACTGGAGCACTAGTGTGGGACCCCAGAACACCATTTTTATTAGGGGGGGGCACACAGGTGCTCCAGTGTATACTATAGGGGGGTCTCCATCTGTGAAGCTTGTACCAAACAGGTAAAGTATTGCAGCTTGACAAAGGGCAATAAAAAAAATATACATCTTGGAACTCGGCTAAAATTGACAATTGTACCCCACTTCCAAGCAATGTTTCCTTTTTCTAGTTCTGCCATCAAATATCTGTGTGTTAAGTATACCATTTTTGTTTTACATAGGGGAGAAAAGACTCGGAGGACACCCCTCATCTGAGGAGACCACAGACCCCCCACCTATGGAAGAAGGTGAAATACCCCCAAATGAAGAAGAAGAGCAGGAGGAAGAAGAAGACGTGGTGGAGATTGGCACCACAACAGGTGAGTGTCTGCGACCAGACTCAGGTAAACGAGATGGATGGTGGCAGATTTTTGAGACCTTTTTTTTGTTCTTTATCTCTTTTTAGGTGATCGTGATGTGAGGGATCCTGAACGCTTTACTTCAGAAAGTGCCCAGATCCTGATCGGGGAGATCATGGGGTGTAATCTCCAATTGCAAAACATCCAGAAACAAATCAGTGATGTTATTAAAAAAAATAATAACATCATTGATGTTTTGGGGCGAATTTAAACCCCACAAAATCGCCTGTTTTATTGTGGTCCAATCTTCAAAAATTTTTTAAAATGTTTAGAAAAGCCAAATTTGGAGGATGCACACAGTGTGCCAACATGTGCTATCTGCCACCACGGGAGATCAATGGACGCGTTTTGGGGGTGCAACACCTTCCTCAATTATAAAGTAGCGTTGAGGAAGGGCTTGCTCCCCCAAAACACGTCCCTTGATCCCCCGTGATGGCAGATAGCACATGTTGACATTCGTAAATTGGTGTGCATCTTCCAAATTTGGCTTTTCCAGGGGTGATTTCCCCCCATCTGAACGCTATATCAAACCCAGTTCCTAAATACTGATGTCTGATATAGCCTTCAGGTTTTACCTAATGTGAACTTTGTAAGTTGAAGTTTTTTGGCTTTCTTGTTGGTTTTACACAGGCCTGTTTTATCTGAAATGGTTATTTCGAGTTTTGATAATGCTACTGCAAAAATTGTTATACAACAAACATGTTGGATTGTTTTAAAAACCTTTCGTAAATGCACATGTGATTGTGCAGGTATAAAAAAGTGCCTTACTCAAGAATGTGTGGATTATTGTCTCAACACTACAACACTTTTGGGGTGATGTAATTGCTGTTTTATGCAAAAATGGGGGTTATTTCCTAAGGGAAAATACACTTTGCACTACAAGTGCAGGTTCAGTGCAGTTGCAAGTGCACTTGTAGTGAAATGTGTTTTTGCATTTAGGAAGTACCAGCCAACAGTGTTTTTTATAAGGTTACCCAATCACGCCATTTTCTGCACTCCACACATTTCTGTCAGGGTCAGCTAAAACAAACACAAGCAGTAAATGGCCACAAAGAATTTCTTTTGGTTGACTTTTATTTGAAAAAGGTGTCACAGATTGTCTGTCATATTGATAACCCCCCTACCCGCAAAGAACTCCAGGTATCGTAACCGGACATCACGGGCATTCAGGGAGGGCAAGCCAGGACGGCCGCTTTCAAGCGGCGTCAGTGTTGATGGATTTGGGATTCCGGCCTCAGGCCCAACTGAGCCAGCATAGTTGGCTGAATGTTTTCGTAGAAAATTATGGAGAACACAGCAGGCAAGTATTATATGGTTCAGTTTATACTCCGCCATATGGATGGGTGTCAGAAATAATCGGAACCGGCTGGCCAGGATTCCAAATGTGTTCTCCACCACTCTTCGGGCTCTGGCCAGCCGGTAATTAAAAACCCTCTGTTCTAGGGTGAGGGTCCTCATCGGGAATGGCCGCATCAGGTGGTCCCCCAGGGCAAATGCTTCATCAGCAACGAACACAAATGGGAGACCTTCAACATTGTCCTCTGGAGGTGGCAAGTCCAAGCTGCCATTCTGGAGACGCCTGTAGAACTCCGTCTGGGCGATCACTCCACCATCGGACATCCGGCCATTCTTCCCCACGTCCACATACAAGAACTTGTAATTAGCCGACACCACCGCCAACATCACTATACTATTAAACCCCTTGTAATTATAATAGTACGACCCCGAGTTGGGTGGTGGGACGATGTGGACGTGTTTCCCATCAATTGCCCCTCCGCAGTTAGGAAAGTCCCACCGCTGGGCAAAGTGGGAGGCCACAGTCTGCCATTCCTGTGGCGTGGAAGGAAACTGTTGAGGAAAAAACAATAAACATTACTATTTTTTCACAGAAACATGGCAAGCAGATTAGACACAAACATTATGGGGCAACCTCCAGATAGCATTTATTAAGGGGAATTTAACAACAACAAAGTATAAGGTACACCTATCATATTCCCCCCCCCTCTTCACTTCATTTAGAGATGAATGCCTAAAAAATGGGTATTACTTGGAACAGCCCCTCCTTAGTTACCCTATTGGCAGCCCACTGGACAGGTAAGAAGTGTCATAATACAAAGATATAAATACACACTGTACACATTTGAGCACATTTGGACATTCTGCTATTACCTATCAGGATCATAATAGGATACAAGAACTTTAAACAGTACCATTGGAAAGTATACAGGCAGGCCCTTGCACTACATGCTTTGGGCAATTCATTCATAAATCTGAGCACTAAAGGGATGGGTATAGTGTGTATGGGTTTGGCAAAGTCAGCAGATAGATGATTGAGGATAGATAGAGAATTGGGATCAGCTGACTTAGCAGTTGGGGGAGGGAGGGTTACTAAAATGATTTGGGGACACCACAAAAAAAAGCCTCTGGCTCTCTGCCTGAATTTAAATCAAAAATAACATTTCCAAACATTTTAGGGGGTGTTTGGGGTAAAGCACTACTATGGAGCTGAAAAAATACATTGTTAAGTGACTACATGAGGTGAATATAGGGCCAGGAGACACCATGCTGGGGAGGTTATTGAAGGGCATATATGTATGAAGGACCTAAAATAATAATTATATAAAAATCCAGCATGCATGAGGACAAAGGGGACATTCACAGCATATTACAATCATGGTAATTAGGGAATGAGGAAAGAAATACAATATATTAGCAAACATTCAATACAATAAAATGTGATATAAAAGGATGAAAATCTTACCTTCATATACTCCTTCTGCAGGACCTGGATGATGGCAGAACAGATCTCTGGGATAATGATCCCCAGAGCCTGGGGGGAGATGCCTGTCGAGAACTTGAGGTCCTGCAGGCTTCTCCCTGTGGCCAAATACCGCAAGGTAGCGACCAACCTCTGCTCCGGAGTGATGGCTTGCCTCATGCAGGTATCCTGCCTGCTGATATAGGGGGTCAGCGAAGCCAACAAACGGTGAAACACGGGGTCCGTCATCCTGAGAAAGTTCCTGAAATCATCAGGATTATTCTCACGGATCTCACGGTGCAAAGGCATATGACAGAACTGGTCACGCTGAAGCAACCAATTCTTGGTCCATGAACTCCTCCCCACCCTGTTCATGGACTGGACTTGTGTCAAGGTCAGGACCCCAACACCAAGCCCCCGCACAGCACGAACTCTACGAGGAGTATGCATACGAAACATGGCTAGAAAACAGTCGGCTGCTCAGAACGAAGTAACAGAACGCACTGAAGAACAGCAAGGCCTGTGAAGAGCGACCTGAAAACCAGTAACGAACGAACAAGAATACAGTGACTAAAGTCACGCGGAACTTGCTTGCACGCACTGAAGAGCAGATACAAACCCACAAGCACAAACTGAACGGCAGAAAACGATCTGAAAGCCACGAGTCTGAAAAAGCGCGAATCGTCTCTCACCAAACTTTTACTAACACGAGATTAGCAAAAGGAGCCCAAAGGGTGCCGCGCTTGGTTCTGAACTGGCCTTTTCTAGTCTCGTTGTACGTGGTGTACGTGACCGCGTGGTTGTCGATCGGAAATTCCGACAACTTTGTGCGACCGTGTGTAGGCAAAACAAGTTTGAGCCAACATCCGTCGGAAAAAATCAGAGGATTTTGTTGTCGGAATGTCCGAACAAAGTCCGACCGTGTGTACGGGGCATAACAGGAGAGAATTTCCCTTACTAGGGGTAGATTTCATCTCACTTCCTGTTCTTTCCTTCCGTTTGCAAGTAGGAGTCGTTTGTAAGTTGGATGTTTGAAAGTAGGGGCCTGCCCTATATACTCTGCAGAAATTGTGGCCTTAGGTGTAAGCCCTCACAGTTACTCTTGGTGGGCACAAGAACGGGCTCTGCTGTGAAATATTACATCAGGAATTGTAATTATATGCCCCTATTGAACAGGGTCAGAAAAATTGGGCCTTTGGTGGTGGTGGTGGTGGTGGTGCTGGTGCCACAACACTGTAAGTCCTCACAGTTACTCTTGGTGGGCGCAGAAACGGGCCCTGTTGTAAAATATTAGATCAAGAATTGTAATTACATGCACCTGTTGAACAGGGGCAGAAAAATTGGCCTTTGGTGGTGGTGGTGGTGTGGCCACAACACTGTAAGTCCTCACAGTTACTCTTGGTGGGGGCTAGAACGGGCCCTGTGTGAAATATTAGATCAAGAATTGTAATTATATGCACCTGTTGAACAGGGGCAGAAAAATTGGGCCTTATGTGGTGGTGGTACTGGTGCCACAACACTGTAAGTCCTCACAGTTACTCTTGGTGGGCGCAGAAATGGGCCCTGCTGTGAAATATTAGATCAAGAATTGTAATTACATGCACCTGTTGAACAGGGGCAGAAAAATTGGCCTTTGGTGGTGGTGGTGCTGGTGCCACAACACTGTAAGTCCTCACAGTTACTCTTGGTGGGCGCAGAAACAGGCCCTGCTGTGAAATATTAGATCAAGAATTGTAATTACATGTCCCTGTTGAACAGGGTCAGAAAATTTGGGCCTTAGGCACTGGTGCTGGTGCCGCAAACACTGCAACCCCTCAGATACTCTAGTTGGAGCGCAGGAACGAGCCCTGCTGCAAAGTATTGCATCAAAAATTGTAATTACATGCCCCTGTTAAACAGGGGCTGAAAAATTGGGCCTTAGGCACTGGTGCTGGTGCCACAACACTGCAACCCCTCACAGATACTCTAGTTCAGTGGTTCTCAACTCCAGTCCTCGGGACCCACCAACAGGTCAGATTTTAAGTATTACCTTGGGGAGTTGCAGACTAGAATACTGCAATCACTGAGCAGCAAGTGATATCACCTGTGATGTATTTCAGCTATCTTGCAAACCTGGCCTGTTGGTGGGTCCTGAGGACTGGAGTTGAGAACCACTGCTCTAGTTGGAGCACAATAATGAGCCCTGCTGCAAAGTATTGCATCAAAAATTGTAATTACACGCCCCTGTTAAACAGGGGCTCAAAAATTGAGCCTTAGGCTCTGGTGCTGGTGCCACAACACTGCAACCCCTCACAAATACTCTAATTAAGCGCAGCAACGAACCCTCCTTGCAAAATATTGCATCAAAAATTGTAATTACACGCCCCTATTAAACAGAGGCTGAAAAATTGGGCCTTAGGTGGCGGTGCCCAGAACCAAAAATATTCTTACAAGCTATCAGCATGATCATTGAGGAGGAAGAGGATAGTCATTCAGCATAACAGGATAGTCACTCAGCATCAGCACAGGCAGTCTTGAAGGGATCTTCAAGACTGCCTATTCAGTTACATCAGCATCAGGTGCTTGGTAGCTGGTGGTGATCCAAAACTGATTTATTTTTATGAAGGTCAGTCGATCGACCGAGTCGGTGGACAGGCACACCCTGTGATTGGTTACAAAGCCTCCAGCAGCACTGAATGTGCGTTCCAAAAGAACGCTGGATGCAGGACAGGCCAGTAGCTCAATTGCATACTGTGCAAGCTCTGGTCAGTGATCCATCCTCAAGACCCAGTAACCCAGAGGATTTTCGGTGGGAAAGGTGTCCAAGTCAGATCTTGCCCCTAGGTATTCCTGCACCATGTAAAACAGACGCTGGCGATGGTTGCTGGAACCGATTATACCTTGGGGCTGCGGACTAAAAAATTGTCTGAACGCATCGGTCAGACGGCCACCTTCTCCACCGCTCCTTCTTTGACTGACCGAAGCCTCAGCAACACGTTGTCCAGGAATAGGAGTTTGTAACCTCCCAGTCTCTGGGAACGCATTGCACAGACCTTTCTGCAAGACCTCCCGAAGATGTTTCATCCTCTGCTCCCTCTGCGATGACAAGATAAGGTCCGCAACCTTACCCTTGTAATGTGGATCAAGGAGGGTTGCCAGCCAGTATTGATGTCTCTCCTTGATACCACGAATACGAGGATCCTTCCGCAGGCTTTGCAGGATCAGGGCGGCCATGCAGCGTAGGTTTGCTGAGGCATTCGGTCCAGAGTCCTGTGGGTCACTAAGGACGACATGATCCGCAGCCACCTCCTCCCAGCCACGTACAAGTCCATGGGTTTCTTGAGACTGTAAATGATCCCTTAAAGACTGCTGCTGATGTTGAGTGCAAGGCTCCACCTCCATGCTGACACAATCCTCCTCTTCCTCCTCCTCCTCCTCGTCCTCTTCCTGTGTGATCGACAGGCACGCAGGAACACTGTCTGGATAAAGGGGGCCTTGAGAGCTAAGGAAGTCCTCCTCTTCCTGCCTCTGTTCTGCCTCAAGTGCCCTGTCCATTAATCCATGCAGCGTGTGCTCCAACAGGTGGACAAGGGGGACAGTGTCACTGATGCATGCACTGTCACTGCTCACCATCCTCGTGGCCTCCTCAAATGGTGACAGGACAGTGCATGCATCCCTGATCATGGCCCACTGGCGTGGGGAAAAAAACAAGCTCCCCTGACCCTGTCCTGGTGCCATAGTCACACAGGTACTCATTGATGGCCCTCTGCTGCGTGTGCAGCCGCTGCAGCATGGCCAACGTTGAGTTCCACCTGGTGGCCATGTCACAGATTAGTTGGTTCTAGGGCAGGCTAAATTCTTTTTGGAGGTCAGCCAGCCGAGCACTGGCATTATATGACCTGTAAGCCCGGGTACCTGCCCAAGAACCACTGCACCACCAAGTTAAGGACATGAGCCAAACAGGGCACATGGGTCAGTTGTCCCTGTTGAACCTGCCCCTGCAGAGCTGACAGAATATCTGCCCCAGTGTGGCTCCTGTCCCCCAAGCACACCAGGTCAAGCGCCACATGCCATCTTTTGGCCTACTTGCTTGCGTAGCCCCTGGAACGCCTACGGAGCACCGCTGGTTCCAAAGACAAATCAGAACAGGAAGAGGCCATGGAGGAAGAAGAGGAGGGGGTGGAGAAGAGAGGTGTGGCAGAATCACCACTAGAAGTATTTTGGAGGCGTGGTGGCAGAACAACCTCCAACACTACTGCACCCTGTCCTGCATCCCTCCCAGCTGCCAGAAGAGTCACCTAGTGCACGGTGAAAGATAGGTAACGTCCCTGTCCATGCCTGCTGGAGCATGAGTCAGCAGTAATATGCACCTTACCGCTGACCGCCCTGTCCAGCGAGACCAAGACATTGCCTTCCACATGCTGATAGAGAGCTGGAATCGCCTTCCATGAAAAAAAGTGGCATTTGGGAACCTGCCACTGAGGAGCCGCACATTCCACAAACTCACGGAAGGGGGCAGAGTCTACCAACTGAAAAGGCAGCAGTTGAAGTGCTAGCAATTTTGCCAAGCTAGCATTCAACCGCTGGGCATGTGGATGGCTGGGAGCGAACTTCTTTCAGCGGTGCAGCAGCTGGGGCAGGGAAATTTGCCTGGTACAATCTGATGCCGGTATACCGATAGCAGATTGCCCCCAAGTACTTGGCTGTGATACACCTAATTCTACACCTTCATTCCTCTCAGTGCAGGTCTCAGAGAGGACTGAAAGTATAGTGGGATTGGAGATCCCAGCTGATGAGGAGCAAGGAGAGGTCCTCTTTGTTCTTTGGTGTGGGTCTTGTAGGTACGCTTGCCAAGGAACTGCATGGCAGGTCAACATATATCTGGTCAAGTATGTGGTGCCCATGCGGGAGATGTTTTGGCCACGCGAGATACGCTTGAGACATATGTTGCAAATAGCAGTGGTGGGATCTGATGCACTTGTCTCAAAAAAGCCCAAACCAAAGAACTTTTGGAATAATGTGCAGAGACAGCAGTGTCCAGCACATGCGGAGCTCTGCAGTGTGAAGCAGTCGGTGTGCTGCCCTTAAGCTGGCCCCTGGAGGGCATCCTGCCTCATTGGTGACGTGCCTCCTCCTCCTCCTCCTCTTTCCTATCAGGCACCCACGTGGAGTCAGTGACCTCATCAGCCCCTCCCTCCTCATCACTGGAGCAAAGCTGGCAGTATGCTGCAGCTGGGGGAACATGACTGCCAGATTGCTGTCCTTCTTGGGCACCCCCTCACTCTGGGCTCACGTTACTGCCTTCCTCTAGCTGGGTACCATCATCAGAGCCTTCAAAATGCTGGGCATCCTCCTGGAGCATGTACCCAACACTGTGGTCAAACAGTTCGGGGGACTCCTCAGGAGGACATGGTGGGGCTAGCGAAGGAGTTACTGATGCCATTGAGCCGAGGGAAGAGGCCGCGTTGGCAGCTGCTTTGCCAGACAAAGTTCCCTGAGCCTGGGTGAGAGAGGATGAGGAGGATGAGGACGGCTTGGTCATCCACTCTACCAAGTCTTCAGCATGTTACGGCTTAACATGGCCAGCTGCCGAAAAAAAAGACAAGCGTGTCCCACGGCCACGTGCTGATGAGGATGCACCGTCTCCATGACCAGCACTGTTGCCTCTAGACACAGAGCCTGTTTGCCCTATTTTATTGGCTTGTGACTGTCTGCCTCTCCTTGTTGGCTTTCCAGACATACTAATGGCCTACAGTGAGATGTAGCTGTACAAAGCTGGGATGTATATATATGCTGATACTGCAGATAGCAGAATCAACTGCCTGCCTGTAGTATTATTAGTATGAGAACACCAGCAATTGTCTTCAGGCAGCTTTAGGTGCACACTGTGCAGAGGACGCAGTACACTAACTGTAAATACCGTAGCTGCCTGCCTGTGGTATTAATAGGATCAGAAAAACAGCAATTGTCTTCAGGTAGCTTTAGGTGCACACTGTGCAGAGAACACAGTACACTAACTGTAAATACTGTAGCTGTCTGCCTGTGGTATTAATATAGGATCAGAAGAACACCATCAGTTTTATTCAGGTAGCTTTAGGTGCACACTGTGCAGAGGACACAGTACACAAACTGTAAATACTGTAGCTGCCTGCCTTTGGTATTAATAGGAGCAGAACAACAACAATTTTCTTCAGGCAGCTTTAGGTGCACACTGTGCAGAGGACACAGTACACTAACTGTAAATACTGTAGCTGCCTGCCTGTGGTAATAATATAGGATCAGAAGAACACCACCAATTTTATTCATGTAGTTTTAGGTGCACACTGTGCAGAGGACACAGTACACTAACTGTAAATACTGTAGCTGCCTGCCTGTGGTATTAATAAGAGCAGAACAACAACAATTTTCTTCAGGTAGCTTTAGGTGCACACTGTGCAGAGGACGCAGTACACTAAGAGTAAATACTGTAGCTGCCTGCCTGTGGTATTAATATAGGATCAGAAGAACACCACCAATTTTATTCAGGTAGCTTTAGGTGCACACTGTGCAGAGGACACAGTACATTCATGCCTCGTACACACGGTCTGTCTTTCCGACGGAAAATGTGCGATCAGAGCGCGTTGTTGGAAATTCCGACCGTGTGTGGGCTCCATCGGACATTTTCCATCGGAATTTAAAATTGTTTAATGCAGCGCACTCTCTTCTTCTTTATAATGTGGCTCTGGTGTTGGAGATGTGGCAGGAGGAGGAGTAGGACCTGGAGGAGGATGAGGAGGAGGACCATGGGTGAGCTCACAAATGTGGCTTTCACATGTGAGTTGGCCCCTCAACCCCTTATTTAGAGCTTCCAAAATTAAAAACTCACATAAGAGGCGTTGGCCCTCCTCCATCTGCATCATTTTGCATGCAGTTAGCTCTGCAAAATCATATTCCACACTGTGGGGTGTTCTGAGGGCCTCAGTAGCCTTCCTAAATAGGCCTATTGCAGCCTCTGCCAGGTTACTCCTCTTCCTGACACTTTTTCTTTGAAGGCGGAGGAGAGGGACCTGGGTATCGGGCAGCTTGCTTGGCCCGGCCACCTCCTGGCTGAGACTTCCCTGTGTATGAAAAAGGGACATCGTTTTAGTTTTTGGTTCATCAATCACAATCATAAATTAGTACTCCAAACTAACATATATTTAACATCATTGATTGGACAACCAGAAATATTTCGAAGAATGCTATACCTGGCTCAAGCTGGGCTCCTCCACATGTTGCTGCCTGGAAGGCCCAGGTTGGACATCAGAAGCCTCAGCTGGGGGGGAAGGAAGCGTGGAAGGAAGAGTGGAGTGTGCTGGCCTGGGTTCAGTCTGACCTGCCAGAAAATGCAGTCTGTCATAGTACCACAGCCTGGGGAAATAAATGTGATCTGCTGCTCCTGATCTCTGGGAATCCTGGACCTTCTTGTGCTCCCTTAGATAAGTGCTCCTCATGCCACCAATTAGGATCTTCAAATAGGTGATGTCTGCCGTGGGGATCACCGGCTTCACAAATTGCAGCAAATTATCCACCGCTGCCTTCCTCTTTGTTTGGTTCTTATAATCAGGGTGATTCACCTGCCACAGACAAGGCAGCTCCCTGAACATATCTATGAAGATTGTCATAAAGTCCTGATCCTTGACTAGATCCATTTTCACTGCAAGACACAACACAAGACAAACCCTAATGTCAAACTAAAGTCTCCTAATCTTGTCACAATACAGGCCTCAATCTAGAAGCAGTATAGACCCAATTTTAAATCTTACCCTCTCTTATCAAGATCGGCACCTCCGTTACTCCTTCCCCCGCTCATTGATCATACGTACTACACACGCGTGTTGTGCTTTATATACACTGCGCATGCGTCAAACTCCGCCCGCCCCTGATGTTCTTTCTAGTCTATTCCCTGCCCCTTCTCATTCGGCGCAGTGGGGAAGAGCACATGGCGGAGACAGAGCAAGTGTCTGATAATTACACCAAGGAGGAGGAGGAGGAGGAGGAAAGCCTGGAGCCAGAAACGTCCCGATCACGGAAGAGACGATTTAAGGCCTCAAATATGTCCTTTGGGGAGATGTTGGAGATGGTCGACATAATGAAGAGGGCCGACTATGACAGAAAGTATGGACCTTACCCCAACCCCAATGTCAGAAAGGCCAAGATCATGGCGAAAGAAGTCAAAAGTCTGCAGAATTTCAGGGTACGACGATCCAAGGATCAACTCAAGAAGCGGTGGTCAGACCTCAAATTAAGGGAGCACAATAAGTATGGAAGGATCAGGAGAGTGCTGCAAAAAAGTAAGTAGCTGTCCTGTGTTCCTATTCTTTATGTTTATTAAGTTCGTGCTGCTCCATGTGCTTTTCTTTACTAAAATGGCAAGTTTCATGTTCATGGGCACATTGTTCGTTCGTATGAAACATTGTTCGTTTGGCATAGAAAACCCCATTGTTTTGGCCATATGCATTTGAATACCTTTTTTCTGGCCTACTTCTCTTCAAATAATTTTGTTGTGTAGATGGGTTGTTAACTACAATGTAATGCAAACTAGATTCTGTGTAAGGAGAGGACACTCAGCAGCGGTTTACACATCTGGACGCTGGAGCACTAGTGTGGGACAAAAAGAACACCCTTTTTATTAGGGGTCCCACACAGGTGCTCCAGTGTATACTATAGGGGTGTCTCCATCTGTGAAGCTTGTACAAAACAGGTAAGTATTCAAGCTTGACAAAGGAAAAAAATTATTATTCATCTTGTAACTCTGCCATAACAGACAATTGTACCCCACTTCCAAGCAATGTTTCATATTCCTATTTCTGCCATCAAATATCTGTGTGCTTAGTATACCTTTTTTTTTTACATAGGGGAGATAAGACTCGGAGGACACCCCACATCAGAGGAGACCACAGACCCCCCACCTCTGGAAGAAGGGGAAATCCACCAAAGCCAAGCAGAGCAGGAGGAGGAAGATGTGGTGGAAATAGTCACCACAACAGGTGAGTGTCTGCGACCACAGGCTCAGGTAAGAGATGGATGGCGGCAGATTTATAATACGTGGTGTGTTTTTTGTTTTTTTTTGTAGGTGATCGTGATGCTGTGGATCCAGGTCATTTCACCAGTGAGAGTGCCCAGATCCTGATCGGGGAGATTATGGGGTGTAATAGCGACTTGGAAAACATCCAGAAAAACATCAGTAAGGTTAAAAACAAAATGAAGAACATCATTGATGTTTTAGGGAGAGTTTAAAAGACCTCCAAATCCCTTCCTTTTTTTGTGGTACTTGTAATTGAAGAATTTGTAACATTTTTTGACATTTTATACAAAAGCTGCACACAGTGTGTCAACATGTGCTATCTGCCATCATAGTAGATCAATGTAGGCGTTTTGGGGGTGCAACCCATTCCTCAATAATAAAGTAGCTGTGAGGAAGGGGTTGCACCCACAAAACACGTCCCTTGATCCCTCATGATGGCAGCTAGCACATGTTGACATTCGGCAATTTGTGTGCATCTTCAAAATCTGGCTTTTCCAGGGGTGACTTCACCCCATCTGAACGCAATATCAAACACAGTTTATAAATACTCATGTCTGATATTGCCTTCAATTCCTACAAAAGTTGAACTTTGTAAGTTCCAGATTTGTGTATTTCTTGTTTGTTTGAAACATGCCTGTTTTACCTTAAATGCACATTTCTACTTTTATTAATGTGACCCAAAAAATTGTTATACAACAAACATGTTGGTTTGTTTTAAAAACCTTTTATAAATGCACATGTGATTGTGCTAGTATTAAAAAGATTGATACTCAAGAATGTGTGGATTATTGTTTCAATGCTCCTTACATTTTGTGGTGGAAAAATTGTGGTTTTCCGTGACAATGGTGGTTATTTCCTAAGGGCAAATCCACTTTGCACTACAAGTGCAGTTTCAGTGCAGTCTCAAGTGCACTTGTAGTGCAAAGTGGATTTTACTTTAGTAAATAAAACCCAACAGTGCTTTTCTATATTACACAATCACGTCATTTTCAGGACTCCCCACATTTCTGTCAGGGTCAGCTAAAAGAAACACAAGCAGTAAATGTTACCAAAGATTTTAGTAGTTAAAATGCTTTTTTAATTTTAAAAAATGTATCATACATTGTCTGGCATATTGATGGCCCCCCTACCCGCAAAGTATTCAAGGTATCTTAGACGGACCATGCGGGCACTCAGGGGGGGGCAAGCCAGGGCGGCCAGCCTCAAGCGCCATCAGGTTTGTTTCAGTTCCAGGAATTTCGGCCTCAGGCCCAACTGAGGCAGCATAGTTATCAGAATTTTGCCTTAAAAAGTTGTGGAGAACACAGCACGCCAGGATGATATGATTCAGTTTATACTCTGCCATGTGTATGGGTGTAAGAAATAGGCGGAACCGGCTGGCCATGATTCCAAATGTATTCTCCACCACTCTTCTGGCTCTGACCAGCCGGTAACTAAAATCCCTCTGGTCCAGGGTGAGGGTCCTCATCGGGAATGGCCGCATAAGATGGTCCCCCAGCGCAAATGCTTCATCCGCAACAAAGACAAATGAGAGTCCTTCCACATTGTCTTCTGGAGGTGGCAAGTCCAAGCTGCCATTCTAGAGACGCCTGTAGAACTCCGTCTGGGCGATGACTCCACCATCGGACATCCGGCCATTCTTCCCTAAGGCAAAATACAGGAACTCATAAGTAGCCGACACCACCACCAACATCACAATACTATTGAACCCCTTGTAGTTGTAATAGTATGACCCGAGTTGGGTGGTGGGACGATGTGGACGTGTTTCCCATCAATTGCCCCTCCTCAGTTAGGAAAGTCCCACCGCTGGGCAAAGTGGGAGGCCACAGTCTGCCATTCCTGGCAAACTGTGGAGTCAAACAAGAAAAGAAAATTAATCATTTTGCACATAAAGATGGAAAGCAGATTAGACACAAACATTCTTGGCCAACATCGGTATAAAAGTTATTTAGGGAGTATTTAAAGACAAAGGTATAAGGTCCACTTATCAGATCCACCCCCCCTCTCATGGGCCATTTGCTAAATTTTATGGGGGTGGATGTTTTGGACAGGTAACCCTTTCCACTTCATTGAGAGATGAATGCATAAATAATGTGTATTGCTTTGGCCAGCCCCTCCTTACATTACACTATTGGCAGCCCACTGGACAGGTAACAAGTGTCATAAT
Organism: Lithobates clamitans; assembly: GCA_037952925.1. Taxonomy (NCBI): domain Eukaryota; kingdom Metazoa; phylum Chordata; class Amphibia; order Anura; family Ranidae; genus Lithobates; species Lithobates clamitans. The sequence goes on from JBBGZY010000248.1 coordinate 557,261, forward strand.
ACAAAGCTAAAAATACACACTGTACAAATTGAAGCACATTTTAACATTCTGTTATTACCTATCAAGATAATAATAGGATACAAAAACTTGAAACAGTACCATTTGTAGTATTCAGGCAGGCCCTTGCACTACATGCTTTGGGGAATTCATCCATAAATATGACCACTAAAGAGGTGGGTATAGTGTGTATGGGTTTGCCAAAGTCAGCAGATGGAGGATTGGTATCAGCTGAGTTAGCAGTTGGGGGGGGGGGGTTCCAAATGATTTTGGGACACACAAAAAAATGCCTCTGGCACTCTGCCAGAATTTCAAACATACATCACAAATTTCTACATTTTAGGGTTTTTTTAGGGTAAAGCACTACTATGGAGCTGACAAAATACATTGTTAAGTGACTACACAAGGTGAATATAGGCCCAGGAGAGCATGCTGGGGAGGTAAGTGAAGGCAAATATGTATGAAGGAAAAAAAAAAACCCTAAAATTTCAGCATGCATGAGGACAAAGGGGACATTCACAGCATATTACAATCATGGTAATTAGGGAATGAGGAAAGAAATACAATACATTAGCAAACAATCTATACAATAAAATGTGATATTAAAGGATAAATCTTACCTTAATATATTCCTTCTGCAGGACCTGAATGATGGCAGAACAGGTCTCCGGGATAATGATCCCCAGAGCCTGGGGGGAGATGCCTGTCGAGAACTTGAGGTCCTGCAGGCTTCTCCCCGTCGCCAAGTACCGCAACGTGGCGACTAACCTCTGCTCTGGAGTGATGGCTTGCCTCATGCAGGTATCCTGCCTGCTGATATAGGGGGTCAGCAAAGCCAACAAACTTTGAAATACGGGGTCCATCATCCTAAGAAAGTTCCTGAAATCATCAGGATGATTCTCACAGATCTCACGGAGCAAAGGCATGTGACAGAACTGGTCACGCTGAAACAACCAATTCTTGGTTCATGAACTCCTCCCCACCCTGTTCATGGACTGGACTTGTGTAAAGGTAAGGACCCCAGCACCAAGCCCCCACACAGCACGAACTCTATGAGGAGTATGTATACGCAACATGGCTAGAAAACGGTCGGCTGCTCATAACGAAGTAACAGAATGCACTGAAGAACAGCAAGGCCTGTGAAGAGCGACCTGAAAAACAGTAATGAACGAACAAGAACACAATGACAGAATCATGCGTAACTCGCTGCACGCACTGAAGGCCAGATACAAACCCACAAGCACAAACTGAACAGCAGAAAATGATCTGAAAACCACGAGTCTGAAAAAGCGCGAATCGTCTATCACCAAACTTTTACTAACATGAGATTAGCAAAAAGAGCCTAAAGGGTGCCGCACTTGGTTCTGAACTGCCCTTTTATAGTCTTGTCGTACGTGGTGTATGTGACCACGTTCTTGGCAATCGGAAATTCCAACAACTTTGTGCGACCGTGTGTATGCAAAACAAGTTTGAGCCAACATCCGACGGAAAAAATCCATGGATTTTGTTGTCGGAATGTCCGATCAATGTCCGACCGTGTGTACGGGGCATAACTGTAAATACTGTAGCTGCCTGCCTGTGGTATTAATAGGAGCAGAACAACAGCAATTGTCTCCAGGTAGCTTTAGGTGCACACTGTGCAGAGGATGCACTACACTAACTGTAAATACTGTAGCTGCCTGCCTGTGGTATTAATAGAATCAGAAGAACACCACCAATTTTATTCAGGTAGCTTTAGGTGCACACTGTGCAGAGGACGCACTACACTAACTGTAAATACTGTAGCTGCCTGCCTGTGGTATTAATAGGATCAGAAGAACACCACTCATTTTCTTCAGGTAGCTTTAGGTGCACACTGTGCAGAGGACGCACTACACTAACTTGTAAATACTGCAGCTGCCTGTGGTACTGTACTAATAGGATCAGAAGAACACCAATAATTTTCTTCAGGTAGCTTTAGGTGCACACTGTGCAGAGGACGCACTACACAAACTTATAAATACGCCAGCTGCCTGCGGTACTGTACTAATAGGATCAGAAGAACACCACTAATTTTCTTCAGGTAATTTTAGGTGCACACTGGGCAGAGGACGCACTACACTAACTTGTAAATACTGCAACTGCCTGCAGTACTGTACTAATAGGATCACAAGAACACCACTAATTTTCTTCAGGTAGCTTTAGGTGCACACTGTGCAGAGGACACAGTGCACTGACTGTAAATACTGTAGCTGCCTGCCTGTGGTATTAATAGGAGCAGAACAACAGCAATTGTCTCCAGGAAGCTTTAGGTGCACACTGTGCAGAGGACGCACTACACTAACTGTAAATACTGTAGCTGCCTGCCTGTGGTATTAATAGGATCAGAAGAACACCACTAATTTTCTTCAGGTAGCTTTAGGTGCACAATGAGCAGAGGACGCACTACACTAACTTGTAAATACTGCAGCTGCCTGCGGTACTGTACTAATAGGTTTAGAAGAACACCACTAATTTTCTTCAGGTAGCTTTAGGTGCACACTGTGCAGAGGATGCACTACACTAACTTGTAAATACTGCAGCTGCCTGCGGTACTGTACTAATAGGATCAGAAGAACACCAATAATTTTCTTCAGGTATCTTTAGGTGCACACTGTGCAGAGGACGCACTACACTAACTTGTAAATACTGCAGCTGCCTGCGGTACTGTACTAATAGGATCAGAAGAACACCAGTAATTTTCTTCAGGTAGCTTTAGGTGCACACTGTGCAGAGGATGCACTACACTAACTGTAAATACTGGAGCTAATAGGACTAATAGGATCAGAAGAACACCAGCAATTTTCTTCAGGTAGCTGTAAATACTGTAAAAACACCTGCCTATATGTATGTATATGTATATATATATATATATATACACCTACGATGTATATATATATATACACAATACACTGTAAGTGCAGCTAACTGACTCGCCTGCCTAATCTAACTTAAATCAAATGACACTGTCTCTCTGTCTATCTATCTCTCTCTCAACGCCGGAACACACTACACAGGGCTGCCGTGCAGGCGGCCTTATATAGTCTGGGGCATGTACTAAACCCCCTGAGCCATAATTGGCCAAAGCCACCTTGGCTTTGTCCAATTACGGCTCTCTTTACAGATAGTGCTGTGATTGGCCAAGCATGAGAGTCATAGTGCATGCTTGGCCAATCATCAGCCAGCAATGCACTGCGATGCCGCAGTGAAATATGGGCCGTGACGCGCCACTCGAATTTGGCGCGAACAACCCATATCGTTCGTAATTCGGCGAGCGACCGAACACACGATGTTCGAGTTGAACATGGGTTCGACTCGAACACGAAGCTCATCCCTACTTGTTAGGACTGGAGATTGGGGTTTTAATCATTTTATTGGCTAGAACCTTTTTTTAAAAAAACTTTATTTCTTTTCTTTCTACCCCTAATTAAAAAATTCCCTTATTTCTTTTCTTACATATTTTTTAATTTTTACACAATGTATCAAAGCAGACATTTCTTCCAGTGCCCAACCTCCCTCCCCTATGCATTCCGCCCCCTACATGGGCAGTGTGTGTAATATCAACTGTACACAAGTTGAGTATTGCCTAAGTGGGGTGGGGGTCCTGCAGGAGGACCTGTCTAGAGTTCTATTTGGATCTAAATTCACAACCAATTCATTACACCCTCTCAGCTCCATCCGTTCCACTCATTCACTCATCTATCGATCTCTCATGGTCTGTTTTCTTTTAGGTCAGTACCCGTCATTTCAGTGTTTTTCTACATTAATAGAGGTTACACGTTGATCTCTCTTGCTTCCCACCAGAGTTTCCAAATTAAATATTTCTTTAGCACCCCTTGCTTTATATATATTCTGTTCAGCCGTCCCCCACTGGACTGAGGCAATGCCAACTGCCATCTCCGGGCAATCAGGTTCCTTGCTTGAAATAAGCATCTCAAAACTGCTACATGGCTGTGTCCTGGTTTTCCCACTCCTTCCTTACTTCCTTCCCTAGATCCCTCATTTTTTTCTGGCCATTAGAGATGAGCCGAACACCCCCCGGTTTGGTTCGCACCAGAACCTGCAAACGGACCGAAAATTTGCATGAACGTTAGAACCCCATTGACGTCTGTGGGACTTGAATGCTCAAAATTAAAAGTGCTAATTGTAAAGGCTAATTTGCATGGTATTGTCACAAAAAGGGTTTGGGGACCCGGGTCCTGCCCCAGGAGACATATATCAATGCAAATAAAGTTTTAAAAACACGTTTTTTCGGGAGCAGTGATTTTAATGATGCTTACAGTAAAAAAAAAAAAAGTGAAATATTCCTTTAAATATCGTACCTGGGGGGTGTCTATAGTATGCCTGCAAAGTGGCGCGTGTTACCCGTGCTTAGAACAGTCCCTGCACAAAATGACATTTTTAAAGCAATAAAAGTCATTTAAAACTGCTTGCGGCTTTAATGTAATGTCGGGTCCTGGCAATATGGATGAAAATCAGTGAGACAAATGGCATGGGTAACCCCCAGTCCATTACCAGGCCCTTTGGGTCTTGTATGGATATTAAGGGGAACCCCGCACCCAAATTAAAAAAAGGAAAGGTGTGGGGCCACCAGGCCCTATATACTCTGAACAGCAGTATACAGGCGGTGGAAACAAGACGGACTGAAAGTTTGTTGTTAAATAGAATCTGTTTGTAATCTTAAACTGGTACATTTTTAACGTGTTTAGCTCCAGCAAAAAAATCTATTTTAAGCTTTTTGGAAAACATAGGGAAGGGTTATTACCCCTGTGACATTTGTTTTGCTGTCTGTGCTCCTCTTCAGAAGATTTCACCTCACTTTTTGTCCCAATGACAAATGTTTTTTGAAAATTTGGGGGTTTTAGTGAAACAAGGATTGGTGATAAAGCATCAGTGGAAAGGAGAAACGTTTTTCCCATATTAACTCTTACAGGAGAGAATTAGGGGTAGATTTCATCTCACTTCCTGTTGTCTCCTTCCGTTTGCAAGTAGGAGTCATTTGTAAGTTGGATGTTTGAAAGTAGGGGCCTGCCCTATATACTCATCAGAAATTTGGGCCTTAGGTGTTGGTGTTGCCACAACACTGTAAGCCCTTAATGGGTCCTGCTGTGAAATATTAGATCAAGAATTGTAATCACATGCCCCTGTTGAACAGGGGCAGAAAAATTGGGCCTTTGGTGGTGGTGGTGCTGGTGCCACAACACTGTAAGTCCTCACAGTTACTCTTGGTGGGCGCAGAAACGGGCCCTGCTGTAAAATATTAGATCAAAAATTCTAATTACATGTCCCTGTTGAACAGAGGCAGAAAAATTGGGCCTTAGGCACTGCTGCTGGTGCCACAACACTGCAGCCCCTCACAGATACTCTAGTTGGAGCGCAGGAACGAGCCCTGCTGCAAAGAATTGCATCAAAAATTGTAATTACACGCCCCTGTTGAACAGGGGCTGAAAAATTGGGCCTTAGGCACTGGTGCTGGTGCCACAATACTGCAGCCCCTCACAGATACTCTAGTTGGAGCGCAAGGAACTAGCCCTGCTGCAAAGAATTGCATCAAAAATTGTAATTACATGCCCCTGTTAAACAGGGGCTGAAAATTTGGCCTTAGGCACTGGTGCTGGTGCCTCAACACTGCAACCCCTTACAGATACTCTAGTTAGAGTGCAGGAACTAGCCCTGCTGCAAAGAATTGCATCAAAAATTGTAATTACACGCCCCTGTTAAACAAAATTGGGCCTTAGGCACTGGTGGCGGTGTCCAGAACCAAAAATGTTCTTACAAGCTATTAGCATGATCATTGAGGAGGAAGAGGATAATTACTCAGCATAACAGGATAGTCACTCAGCATCAGCATAGGCAGTCTTTGAAGGGATCTGACATTTCAAAAAAAATTATTCGGTTACATCAGCATCAGGTGCTTGGTAGCTGGTGGTGATCCAAGACTGATTCATTTTTATGAAGGTCAGTCGATCGACCGAGACGGTGGACAGACGCACACTGTGATCAGTTACAAAGCCTCCAGCAGCACTGAATGTGCATTCCGAAAGAACGCTGGACGCAGGACAGGCCAGTAGCTCAATTGCATACTGTGCAAGCTCTGGCCAGTGATCCATCCTCAAGACCCAGTAACCCAGAGGATTTTCGTTTGGAAAGGTGTCCAAGTCAGATCTTGCCCCTAGGTATTCCTGCACCATGTAAAACAGACGCTGGCGATGGTTGCTGGAACCGATCATACCTTGGGGCTGCGGACTAAAAAATTGTCTGAACGCATCGGTCAGACGGCCACCTTCTCCACCGCTCCTTCTTTGACTGACTGAAGCTTCAGCAACACGTTGTCCAGGAACAGGAGTTTGTAACCTCCCAGTCTCTGGGAACACGTTGCACAGACCTTTCTGCAAGGCCTCCCGAAGATGTTTCATCCTCTGCTCCCTCTGCGACGGCAAGATAAGGTCCGCAACCTTACCCTTGTAACGTGGATCAAGGAGGGTTGCCAGCCAGTATTGATCCCTCTCCTTGATACCACGAATACTAGGATCCTTCTGCAGGCTTTGCAGGATCAGGGAGCCCAGGCAGCGTAGGTTTGCTGAGGCATTCGGTCCAGGGTCCTCTGGGTCACTAAGGACGACATGATCTGCAGCCACCTCCTCCCAGCCACGTACAAGTCCATGGGTTTCTTGGGACTGTAAATGATCCCTTAAAGACTGCTGCTGATGCTGAGTGCCAGGCTCCACCTCCATGCTGACACAATCCTCCTCCTCCTCGTCCTCTTCCTGTGTGATCGGCGGGCACGCAGGAACACTGTCTGGATAAAGGGGGCCTTGAGAGCTAAGGAAGTCCTCCTTTTCCTGCCTCTGTTCTGCCTCAAGTGGCCTGTCCATTATTCTACGCAGAGTGTGCTCCAACAGGTGGACAAGGGGGACAGTGTCACTGATGCATGCCCTGTCACTGCTCACCATCCTTGTGGCCTCCTCAAATGGTGACAGGACAGTGTATGCATCCCTGATCATGGCCCACTGGCGTGGGGAAAAAACAAGCTCCCCTGACCCTGTCCTGGTGCCATAGTCGCACAAGTACTGATTGATGGCCCTCTGCTGCGTGTGCAGCCGCTGCAGCATGGCCAGCGTTGAGTTTCACCTGGTGGGTATGTCACAGATTAGGCAGTTCTTGGGCAGGTTAAATTCCTTTTGGAGGTCTGCCAGCCGAGCACTGGCATTATTTGACCGATGGAAATGCACACAGACTTTCCTGGCCTGCCTGAGGAAATCCTGTAAGCCTGGGTACCTGCCCAAGAACCGCTGAACCACCAAGTTAAGGACGTGAGCCAAACAGGGCACATGGGTCATTTGTCCCTGACGGAGGGCGGAGAGGAGGTTGGTGCCATTGTCGCAAACCACCATTCCTGCCTTAAGTTGGCATGGCGTCAACCACCTCTGAATTTGCCCCTGCAGAGCTGACAGAACCTCTGTCCCAGTGTGGCTCCTGTCCTCCAAGCACACCAGCTCAAGCACCGCATGGCATCTTTTGGCCTGCGTACTTGCGTAGCCCCTTGAATACCTATGGAGCAACGCTGGTTCCAAGGACAAAGCACAGGAAGAGCCCATGGAGGAAGAAGAAGAGGAGGGGGTGGAGGAGAGAGGTGTGTCAGAATCAACAGTAGTGGCATCTTGGAGGAGTGGTGGCGGAACCATCTCCAACACTACTGCACCTTGTCCTGCATCTTTCCCAGCTGCCAGCAGAGTCACCCAATGCGCCGTGAAACTTAGGTAACGTCCCTGTCCATGCCTGCTGAACCATGAGTCATGCACCTTACCGCTGACCACCCTGTCCAGCGAGGCCAAGACATTGCCTTCCACTTGCTGGCAGAGAGCCGGAATCGCCTTCCCTGAGAAAAAGTGGCGTTTGGGAACCTGCCACTGAGGAATCGCAAATTCCACAAACTCACAGAAGGGGGCAGAGTCTACCAACTGAAAAGGTTGCAGTTTTGCCAAGCTAGCATTCAACCGCTGGGTATGTGGATGGCTGGGAGCGAACTTCTTTCTGCGGTGCAGCAGCTGGGGCAGGGAAATTTGCCTGGTACAATCTGACGTCGGTGTACCGATAGCAGATTGCTCGCAAGTACTTGGCTGTGACACACCTAATTCTACACCTTCATTCCTCTCAGTGCAGGTCTCAGAGAGGACTGAAGGTATAGTGGGATTGGCGATGCCCTGGAGGGCATCCTGCCTCGTTGGTGATGTGCCTCCTCCTCCTCCTCTCTCCTATCAGGCACCCACGTTGAGTCAGTGACCTCATCATCCCCTCCCTCCTCATCACTTGACTGCAAGATTGCTGTCCTTCTTGGGCACCCCCCTCTGTCCGTGCTCACGTTACTGCCCTCATCTAGCTCAGCATCATCATCAGAGCCTTCAAAACGCTGGGAATCCCCCTGGAGCATGTACCCAACATTGTGGTCAAACAGTGTGAGGGACTCCTCAGGAGGACATGGTGGGGCTAGGGAAGGAGTCACTGATGCCATTGAGCCAAGGGAAGAGGCCGCGTTTTCAGCTGCTTTGCCAAAGTACCCTGAGCCTGGGTGAGAGAGGATGAGGAGGATGAGGACAGCTTGGTCATCCACTCGACCAAGTCTTCCTCATGTTGCGGCTCAACGCGGCCAGCTGCTGAAAAAAAGGCCAAGCGTGTCCCATGGCCACGTGCTGATGAGGATGCACCATGTCCACGACCAGCACTGTTGCCTCTAGACACAGAGCCTGCTTGCCCTCTTTTATTGGCTTGTGACTGTCTGCCTCTCCTTGTTGGCCTTCCAGATATACTATTGGCCTGCAGTGAGCTGCACAAAACTGGAATATATATATATATATATATATATATATATATATATATACCGATTATACTGCAGCTAGCAGAATCAACTGCCTGCCTGTAGTATTATTAGTATGATAACACCTGCACTTGTCTTCAGGTATTTATACTGTAGGTGCAACTGTGCAGGGTACACAGTACAGTAACTGGAAATATGTCAAGAGCCTACATAAGCACCTGGCTGCAGGTAGCTTTACTGTAGGTGAGACTGTGCAGGGTACACAGTACAGTAACTGGAAATACTTCAATGAGCCTACACAAGCACCTGGCTGCAGGTAGCTATACTGTAGGTGAGACTGTGCAGGGTACACAGTACAGTAGCTGATAATACTTCAATGAGCCTACACAAGCACCTGGCTGCAGGTTGCTATACTGTAGGCGAGACTGTGCAGGGTACACAGTACAGTAGCTGGAAATACTTCAATGAGCCTACACAAGCACCTGGCTGCAGGTTGCTATACTGTAGGCGAGACTGTGCAGGGTACACAGTACAGTAGCTGGAAATACTTCAATGAGCCTACACAAGCACCTGGCTGCAGGTTGCTATACTGTAGGTGAGACTGTGCAGGGTACACAGTACAGTAGCTGATAATACTTCAATGAGCCTACACAAGCACCTGGCTGCAGGTTGCTATACTGTAGGCGAGACTGTGCAGGGTACACAGTACAGTAGCTGGAAATACTTCAATGAGCCTACACAAGCACCTGGCTGCAGGTTGCTATACTGTAGGCGAGACTGTGCAGGGTACACAGTACAGTAGCTGGAAATACTTCAATGAGCCTACACAAGCACCTGGCTGCAGGTTGCTATACTGTAGGCGAGACTGTGCAGGGTACACAGTACAGTAGCTGGAAATACATCAATGAGCCTAAACAAGCACCTGGCCGCAGGCTGCTATACTGTAGGTGAGACTGTGGGGGGTACACAGTACAGTAGCTGGAAATACTTCAATGAGCCTACACAAGCACCTGGCTGCAGGTTGCTATACTGTAGGTGAGACTGTGCAGGGTACACAGTACAGTAGCTGGAAATACTTCAATGAGCCTACACAAGCACCTGGCTGCAGGTTGCTATACTGTAGGTGAGTCTGTGGGGGTACACAGTACAGTAGCTGGAAATACTGTAAAAACACCTGCCTGCCTGTCAGTATATTAGGAAGAGAAGAAACGGATGTAGCTAAACTGAATACAGTGTATATATATATATATATATATATATATATATATATATATATATATATATATACAACACCTGGGATGCATATATACACAATACACTGTAACTGCAGCTAACTGACTCGACCTGCCTACTCTATCAAACTTAAATCAAATGACACTGTCTGTCTCTCTCTCTCTATCTCTCTATCTGAACGCCGGAACACACTACACAGGCGGCCTTATATAGTGTGGGGCATGTACTAAACCCCCTGAGCCATAATTGGCCAAAGCCTTCTTGGCTTTGGCCAATTACGGCTCTCTGTACAGAGGGCGCCGTGATTGGCCAAGCATTCAGGTCATAGTGCATACTTGGCCAATCATCAGCCAGCAATGCACTGCGATGTTCGAGTCGAACATGAACCTCATCCCTACTGGCCATTGAAATAAACGCTTAGGCACATTAGTCTTTTTTTTTTTTTTTTTTGCTAAAACGTTCCTCTCCTGAACTTGATTTTGGTGCATCCAGATTTCTGCTCCTAAACACTCCTGTCTCTAAACTCCTTTAGAAGGAATCTAAACTCCTTTAAAAGCCTGTGTGTGCATGGACACAGGGAGGTTTATTTACTAAAGGCAAATATGCTGTACAATTGGAAGTGCAGTTGCTCTAGATCTGTAGTGACGCCCTGAAATGAGGGGAAGCTCTGATGATTTCTATCATCCAATCATGTGGAAACAAAATGCTCTTTTTTATTTTCCTTGCATGTGCCCTTCAGATCTAGAGCTTGCAACTTGTAGTGCACAGAATATACTAACATAAAGGGGCATTTGGGAGCCGAGAAAAAGTCAAACGCCTGTAAAATGTGTGTTTGACAGCTGCAGTGTATAGGGATGAGCCGAACCCCCCCCACCCCCCCAGTTCAGTTTGCAGCAGAACATGCCAACAGGCAAAAAATTTGTTCAAACACGCGACCATCAGTAAAGTCTATGGGACACGAACATGAAAAATCAAAAGTGCTCATTTTAAAGGCTTATATGAAAGTTATTGCCATAAAAAGTGTTTGGGGACCTGGGTACTGCCCCAGGGGACATGTATCAATGCAAAATAAAGTTGTAAAAAATTGATGTTTTTTCAGGAGCAGTGATTTTAATAATGCTTAAAGTGAAACAATAAGAACGAAATATTCCATTAAATATCGTGCCTTGGGGGTACCTTAGTGTGCCTGTAAATTAGCACATCTTTCCCATGTTTATAACAGTTCCACAGCAAATTTACATTTCTAAAGGAAAAAATTTCATTGAAAACTGCTTTTGGCTGTAATGTATTGCAGGATCCCGGCAATATAGATGAAAATCATTGAAAAAAACTGCGTGGGTCCCCCCCAGTCCATTACCATGCCACTTGGGTCTGGTATGAATATTAAGTAAAACCCCGTGCCAATTTTTTTTTTAAATGGCGTGGGGGTCCCCCCAAAATCCATACCAGGTCCCCCCTATGTGAATGGGTATCGGGTACATTGTATCCCTACCCATTCACCAAAAAAGTGTCAAAAAAGTAAAAATGACAGGAGACAGTTTTGGACAATTCCTTTTATTAAAAATGTGCCCCGTGATGTCCATTCATCTTCAATCACAGCTTTACATGATGTCAGAAGGGGGCGGGGTCACCCAGTTACATCTCCAAGTGGCCTGCCCTCAGCTATATAACAGCTTTCATTGTGAAAAAGCTGCAGTCGGTGGGATGCATCCCATGAAGGTGGAGTTTTTCCTGTTTTTTTTTTTCTCGGGTCGTCTGCACTGTGATTGAAGATGAATAGAAATCATGGGACACTTTTTTTTTAATAAAGGAAGTTCAAAACTGTCTCCTGTCATTTTTACTTTTTTTGACATTTTTTTTGTGAATGGGTAGGGGTTCAATGTACCCGATACCCAGTCAGATAGGGGGGCCCTCTTGTTAAAGGGAGCTTCCAGATTCCAATAAGCCCCCTGCCCACAGATCCCCACAACCACCAGGCAAGGGTTGTGGGGAAGAGGCCCTTGTCCCCATCAACATGGGGACAAGGTGTTTTGGGGGACTGGGGGGGCTCATGCCAGTGCCATCTTAAGAGCATTATAGGCCCTAGGGCAATACAGTGCACTGGGGCCCTGTCTACACAATCACGCAAGATTGCCCATCAAATGCAGCTTTACTGTGTCCGTGAATGCAGCCTCACTGTGCCCATCAAATGCAGCCTCACTGTGTCCATGAATGCAGCCTCCCTGTGCCCACCATTGCAGCTTCACTGTGCCCAAGAACGTAGCCTCACTGTGCCCACCATTGCAGCCTCACTGTGCCTGTGAATGCAGCCTCACTGTGCCCGTGAATGCAGCCTCACCGTGCCCACCATTGCAGCCTCACTGTGCCCGTGAATGCAGCCTCACTGTGCCCACCATTACAGCCTCACTGTGCCCATGAATGCAGCATCACTGTGCTCACTATTGCAGCCTCACTGTGCCCATGAATGCAGCCTCACTGTGCCCATCATTGCAGCTTCACTGTGCCTACCATTACAGCCTCACAGTGCCCATGAATGCAGTCTCAATGTGCCAATTAATACTGACTCACCATTGCCTGGTAGCACACACAGCGGGCATCTCCTCCTGTGTATCATGGAGCTGGCTGGGTCTGTGTTCGGCAGCCACACTGTAACAAGGTCCCGCCCCCCTTAACCAGCTCGTGTGATAGGCGGAACCAGGGGCATTGCTAGGTGTGAAAAAGACCAGGGGCTTCAGCCCAAAGTCCAAGGCCAGCAGCGGGGGGATGTTAGGCTCACTTGCTGGTTGCTGCCTGGCTCACCAGTGCCCATCCATGCTGACTAAACTGACCTACCAGACCCCTACACTACTGATCCCCCCTGACACATACACTGATCCCCCTGACACCTACACTGACCCCCCTGACACCTACATTGACCTCCCTGACACCTACACCGATCCCCCTGACACATACACTGATCCCTCTCCTGACACATACACTGATCCCTCTATCCTGAGACACACACTGATCCCTCTCCTGACACATACATTGATCCCCCCTGACACATACACTGATCCCTCTCCTAACACACTGACACATACACTGATCCCTCTCCTGACACATACACTGATCCCTCTCCTGACACATATACTGATCCCTCTCCTGACACATACACTGATCCCTCTCCTGACACATACACTGATCCCCCCTGACACATACACTGATCCCTCTCCTGACACATACACTGATTCCCCTCCTGACACATACACTGATCCCTCTCCTGACACATACACTGATGCCCCCTGACACATACACTGATCCTTCCCCTGACACATACACTGATCCCCCCTGACACATACACTGATCCCCCCTGACACATACACTGATCCCCCCTGACACATACATATCTCCCAACTTTTGAACTTCAGAATGAGGGACATATTAAGGAGTGAGTTAGCTGTGGCGCTAAGCGCGCCATGCAAAATGTGGGTGTGGCCAAACACCTATCAGTGGGAGGAGCTTAAGGGTGAAGGGCTCATTGTGTATAAACTGCAGGGTTGAAGAGTGTGCTGTGTACAGAGTGCAGGGTTGAGGAGTGTGCTGTGCGCAAAGTGTAGGGTTGAGGGGTGTGGCTGTGGCGCTGTTAAAAAGACAGGGAGAAGGCTGACATTATAATTGTTAGGGGGACACAGGCTATGTACTATACAGTAACAGTAAATCACAGAGCCAGATGTAACCTACCAACCTGTGTGATCATTTACTAAATGTCCTCAGTCTGGTCACCTTGTGCTGTGCCAGGAAGAAACTGTCCCCTATATGGGTGCTCCCTGTCACCATCTGTTGCCACCCCCATGCCCAGAGCAGTCAGTGCCCCCCCCATGCCCCCAGGTGAGTGGCATCCTCCCCAGTCATTGTTTGCCCACCTGTCAGCCCCTCGCCCCCAGTGATCAGCAGGGACATAACTACATACCTGTAACCTGTAGAAGGGGAGCAGCCGATTGCTCAGCACGAACCATCTCCAGACTGGCAGTGGTGTTGTAGCTCTTCAGGTAGTTAGTTCATTTGAAGAGTCAGCCTTTGTAGGTGTCAGGGCCAGGGGTTTAAAAATGTAAGGCAAATGGAGAGAAGAATGCCCAAAGGACCACAACATCGAGCCACTGAGCAACAGTGACCAATCTGAATAAGAAAAATAACATATACACAAATGTACTACAAAAAATCCTTTATTCCTACAAAAAAATATATAAAATAAAGTGTAAAAAAACACAGAAACCACCTTCTGTCACCAGTAAAAGACAATGTCTATGAAAACCAAAAATTGCGTCCAGGCGCCAGGCCTGGACGCCATAATATGGAATATTGCATAGGGGATTATGTATGAGGGCCACCTGAACAATGTCCTCAGAGAGATGCTGCAGATAAAGGTTTGACAATGGCGCAGTGAACCACAGTGAACCAGCCCAATGGCTCAGACCTGTAACAGCCAATAAAGGCTTAAATTATGCATTTTCTGCTGCAGCACCCCTACACAGAGACATACCGGGTACACAGGGAGGGTCACATAAATCAAAGAAAAGCACCCAGAGCACCAGCTGCAAGAAGAGAAATTAATAATGGCATGCCTACATATACTTCAATAGATAGTGACTATACCTACCTAAATTAATTTTTCAAAAAGTACACGTGACCATTAGTGAATGGGCTGGTAATATAAAACAACTTATGCTCAAAAATTGTCTACATACAGTCACTCCTCACTATGCTTAGGTATGAGCAAGCTAGGAATTGAATAGAAGGTAGTCAGTGTAGTTAAGTGGCAGCAAGTGAAGAGTTAACATAAATTCTCTGCAGAGCACAGTATATGCACCCTAGGAATGCAAACATAGATTAGACTTATGGCAGAAGCAGGAAGTAAATAAACAGGCTTCGTTGTGGGACACAGCACATCATATACACACTCGTACACACACACACACACACACACACACACACACACACATTCACATGCAGACCCATGCAGACACATACAAATCCATACACACTCATACACACACATACAGCACAGTAAACTGACCTGCTGAACTTCTATGTAGACCCTTCATCCCTGGCATTCTCTGCTTAACAAGGGGGAGGGGGCGTGGCTGAGCCGAGACTGAGGGGGCGGATTTCTTTCTTTAGTGAATGCAGCCAGCAGGAGACAGGAGGAGAGCTCAGTGAGTGAAATCACAGGGCAGCACAGCCCAATGTGCTGGGTACCATGTGACCCCCCTTCTTCTCACATGTAAACTCTGCCTCCATGGAACCTGTCTAGCTTTTGTCCCAGCCCCGTTCTTACCTTACATTTGCAACTTTTAGCCAGGAGTTGGGGGCAGAGCTGGGAGAGAGCCGCTCTGATCAGAGGTAGCTTCCTTCACAGTGCGCACCCGCAAAGCATGTCATCAGATGCCAGGACGCCGGCGGTCCTGGCAACCAGTGTCTGGACAGAAGTTTGGAGCTGTCAAATCTAAGCACTGATGTCGGGGATGGGCAGGGCCCCGACATCAGTGCTTAGATTTGACAGCTCCACTCTCACTGCGGCCACACGCCCCTGGCTTGCCCACCAATCACTGGATGTTTACACTCGGGGCATGAGAAATACGAGACCCGGAGCTTTTTGGGGACGCTGGGCAGGTGGGGCCCCCCAGGCAAGTGGGGCCTCCGGCAACTGCCCAGCGTGCCCATGCGAAAAGAGAGCCCCTGACTCACGCCATTTTTCTCAATGATTTGTATGTATATTGCTGGGATCCGGCAATACATTACAGCCGCGAGCAGTTTTAAATGACATTTTTTCCTTTCGAAATGCCATTTTTCTGCCCTCATTCATTACATTCATTCATTACATTATGTACGACACCGTGTAGGCAGCCTTACATAGTGTGGGGCTTGAGCCATGTTTGGCCAAAGGCACCCTGCCTTTTCATGGCTCTCACAGCAGAGCTGTGATTGGCCAAAGCATGCAGGTCAGGTGCATGCTTTGGCCAATCAGCAGCCATCAATGCACTGCGATCTTGCAGTGCATTGACGGTCTCGCAGGGCATTATGGGGTGTTCCGCGGGTGCTTGAATTTCCCGCTAACACCCCATAATGTTATAAATTCGGCGAATGGGCGAACACCCAATGTTCAAGTCGAACTCATGTTCAACTCGAACATCGGGCTCATCCCTAGCAGTGTACATTAGGCCTAACACAAGTATCATTGTGTGAGACCACTAGATCTGAAGCTTGCTAAAAGTCCTTCATATTATGTCCACATGCACCCGGGTGGCCCCGCCCCCTCTGACGCCACAGGGAAACCATTGGGAAGTCCCCATGCGTCAGAGGGGGGCAGGGTCACCTGGGTACATCACCGCGTGTCCCCATTCTCAGTTATAAAAGAACTGTCATCGCGCTGAAGCGTCATAAGGTGGGTGCCTCCCATGATCTTTTCTATCTATTTTTTTCAGTCCATCGGTGGAGCGAGAGAAGAAGATGAATGAACTTCGTGGGACATTTTTTTTTTTCTTTTAATAAAGGACTTGACCCAAGATGTGTCTTGTGGTTTTTTAACATTTTGACACTTTTTTTGTGAAATGGTACTGGTGCAATGTACCCATTACCATTTCAAATGGGGGGGCGAGATCTGGGGGTCCAGATTCCGATAAGCCCCCCCGCCCACAGACCCCGACAACCACCAGGCAAGGGTTGTGGGGATGAGGCCCTTCTCCCCATCAATGTGGACAAGGTGCTTTGGGGAGCTACCCCAAAGCACCCTCCCTATGTTGAGGGCATGTGGCCTGGTGCGGTTCAGGAGGGGGGCACTCTCTCATCCCCCCCTTCTCCTGCAGCCTGCCAGGTTGCGTGCTCGGATAAGGGTCTGGTATGGATTTTGAGGGGACCCCATGCCATTTTTTTAACATTTTGGCCCGGGGTTCCCCTTAAAATCCATATTAGACCTGAAGGGTCTGGTAAGGATTTTGAGGGGGACCCCTACGCCATTTTTTTTTTAAATTGGAGCAGGGTTCCCCTTAATATCCATACCAGACCTGAAGGGCCTGCTATGGAATTTGGGGGGACTCCCACGCAATTTTTTCTTTTAAATTTTGGTTTGGGGTTCCCCTCAATATTCATACCAGACCCAAAGGGCCTGGTTTGTCAAAACTCCTCATACCAATATGAACATCCTATATATCATGTACCGCTGTCATCATGGATTACTAGAGCTCGGTGGAGATTCAGAGTATACTCAACAATGTGTCCTGTTCGCTTTCTTAGCTAGTTGGAAAATACACTTTAAAAATATAAATAAACAAAGATACTCCTCATCCTTTGGTGTAATTGAGCAGCTTCTTGCAGTGGCTGGCATGGACCTACTTGTCTCGTCCCTCAAGCTTCTTTACAATGACCCAGTCACCTGGTTGGAAAGAATGTAATCTGGTTATTGTGTCAGGGTCTACGAGAGACTCACGAACCCTGTGGTGGACCTTTTGAAGTTTATGTTACAGTGACTGCACCTACCCCATCAGCTGAGAATGTTGACAGCTGCTGGGGAAAGTACAACCCCGTTTTTGGTTGACCTCCAAACAAACCTAACTGAATGATAACTGTGGTCACTGCGTGGCTTACCATCTGAGGTATAATACCTGGAACCATTGGCAAAATGGTTCTTAGCATCTGGGATGGGAGCCTCCTTCACCCGACTGCTGCTGGCTGATTCAAATTCCATCAAAGAAAAACAGTCATCCTACTGGGTCACAAACTTGGCTAGAATTAGAGCGGTTAGTATTATCAGTTTGAAAATTGTCATTCTCACAACTATCATCCCCTCTTTTTCTTCCTCATTACAAACTGGAGGAAGACGCGCAGGGTTTAGAGTGGTGCAGAAAAGAAAAATGAAACAGTGAAATGGCCTATGATACATTTACCTTCTCAGGCGTGTGTATTTATGCATGTGTACAGCTATCTACACACACCTTCTTTCTATGTACACACACTTTCAAAAACTCTGTGGACCTGAAAAAATACTTATAAACAAGAGTTATTACTCTATCCTTCATATTTAACCTGCAAAGAATGGTAAACAATACAACATTTGTGTACATTGATAAATTGTCACTGACATTCCTCAAAACCGACAATAACTAAACCCTCTGTAACCCTAAGGCCTCATGCCCATGGACGTTTTTACAGCCGCTTTTTTAAGAGTTTTTTGCAGCTTAAAAACGCCTCTTCATGTTAGCCTATGGCCTCATGGCATTTTTGAGCTGTAAATGGCATAGCTGTTTTTAAGCTGCAAAAAAAAACTTAGGCCCAGTGCACTCTAAGGCTCCAGTGCTAGAGCTGTAAAAATGTCAGACGCCAGCAAAAGGTGTTAAACGCGATTCAACGAGGCTTAACGCTGTGTTAACTCTCATCCAGTATTTCTGTATCTATTTAAAATAAATGGTTCCCTATGGGAGCCCATTGATTTGAATAGAGCTCGCACCAGAAGTCATATCAAGAGGATCCGACTTGCAGTGCGACTTGTGTGCTGAGAATCTTGAGGGGGGAACATTTTTTAAAAAATTTGCGTGAGGTTCCCCCCTAAGACGATACCAGACCCTTCGGTCTAGTATGGATCTTAAGGGGAACCCCACACCGGTGACCCCACCCCTTATGACGTCAAAGTCCCATCATGCCCCGGGACTGTGATGTCATAAGGGGCGGAGTCACCGGTTGACATCACCCGGTGACCTTGTCCCATGCCTATATAAGTCATTGCGCACCGTGCACACAGAATTATAGCGGGAGAGAGCGTCGAGTCAACATCAGAAAAAGAGAAGAGGGAAGAAGACAACGGAGATAATAAGGCAACCACTAGCAAAAGAGCGGGCAAAAGAGCAGAAGATAGCGGGGGATCCCGGCAGAAGACACCGGAGAGCACAGAGAAGAAGCTGGAGAGCGCAAAGAAGTCGGAAGAGACCCCCGAAGTTGGAAGAGACCCCTGGAGCTGCCTAATAAATTACTTTAAAAACCTGTGTAGTGTGTTTTTTTATTGACACTTTTTTCCCTAGGTGAATGGGTAGGGGTACAATGTACCCCATACTCATTCATATAGAGTGGGGGGCCAGGATCTGGAGGCCCCTTATTAAAGGGGCTCCCAGATTTCAATAAGCCCCCAGCCCGCAGACCCCGACAACCAATGGCCAGGCTTGTTGGGAAGAGGCCCTTGTCCTCATCAACATGGGGACAAGGTGCTTTGGGGTGGGAGGCCCAGGGCCCCCCCTGCCCCAAAGCACCAAACCCTCATGTTGAGGGCATGTGGCTTGGTATGATCTAGGAGAAGGAGCGATCGCACGCCCTTTTTTTTTTTGATGTGGGGTTCCCCTTAAGATCCATACCAGACCAAAGGCTCTGGTATTGTCTTAGGGAGAACCTCATGCAATTTTTTTTTTAATTTTTGCATTCCCCCCTCAAGATTCTCAGCACACAAGTCACACCGCAAGTCGGATCCTCTTGTCTCGACTTCTGGTGCGACCTCTATTCAAATCAATCGGCTCCCATAGGGAACCATTGATTTTGAATAGAGACAGAGAAACGCAGCTGAAAGCCAGCGCAGAGTAACGTGCATTGAATTCAATACAAAACGCAGATAAAATCAAGTTTTTAGCGCCGCTTTTTTCCTGGCGTCTGTACTGGCTTTACAGCCCGTTTTTTAAACGTCCGTGGGCATGTAGCCTTACTTTCAGGTTCCTACTAAAATACAACAGATACGACATGCAAGAGGGCTGTCGTGGTAGGTTCAAACATATTTTTGTTACTACATACAAACAATGAGAAGATTAAAACATGAGACAAACATTTAGATACAAATGTGGGGGAGATATTGCATAGTTCCCAAAAAAAAAATGAAAAAACAAAACAACCAGATGGAATACTACCTTCACTCTTTTAGCGATGGAAAAAAATATAATGGGAAAAATACAAAGTATCTCGAAATCTTGTATGGACCAGTCACACAAAGTTCAAACACAGGCATGAGACTTTTAACTACACAAACGTGTACTACATATCCATCAACTCACTCATCATTACAGATTTCTAAAGCCACAGCTGAACTACTTCCAAGGTATTTTTATTCTGGGGTCTCGTACCTCCAGACATCAAAAGTACTTTCCAAAGGAATGCACCTTACTGTACCCTTTGACCATATCTGCCAATCTTTAAGGGGTCTAATGGCCCCATACCCAGATTTCATGTATTGTGCAGCTATCTGACTGGGGTGCATGGACGACCCATTGCCCATGACGATTCAAAACATTTTTTTGGCGAACTCTGTGTCCAGAGAAACCTGCACTTTATGTAGCAGTTATTGTTTGCGTCTTTATCACTATAACCAGCCCCACTTTCTGTTTATTATACACGACCTGATCGGGGCTGCTAGGGTACTACTCCTCACATTTATGCTAATACAATCGCGCAATGGAATTCTGACTATTATACATGGCCTGACCGGTCTCACGATATACAGCCTTCTAAACGTGTTTGTCCGACAACTACAAAACACCATAAAATCCTCCACTATTCAAAACAATCTTTTGGCTTCTATCTGTACCTAGATCTTACAACAATAACGTGGATGCCTCCTGTTTGCTCTCTACCCAAAACTGTATTACAGTATAAAACTTCACAAAACTGGAATTAAATTTAAAAATCAAAATGGTTTCCATAACACTAGTCAAAAGACCCCAAGCTCCTCCCACCTGTTGCATACTTGCAAAGAACTTCCTGTCTGCTCAGCTCTAAAAAAAATCTAACTGGTTTATTTAAATATCAATGAACAGGAAGAGGCAGGGGGAGAGGCCTAGTTTCATATTATGTCTATCAAGAAATTAAAAAAATCTATGGCTAATATCATATGGGAGACTTCAATAATTATAAAAACCTTTTGTCCAGGAAAGTGTGGAATAAACCCTCATTTTGCAAATGGGAGGGAATCCAGCTCGACTCACATATCCCCTGGGCAGTCAAACCACAATTTTTGAGACTGAAATACCACACAACAGCACAACAAAAGCCAAAAACTGAAACTTCTGCAAAAAGATGGCTCAAGGAGGTCAACCAAAGCCTTTCTTTACTACTGCAGGCTATACAATACAAACGTCAGCTAAAGCGGTAAAACCCAAAACAATTAAAAAATAAAAATAACACACACCGCTAAAAATACAAAAACTCACAGTTAAAGCTAGTCTTGTTATCCATTGAAACTCAGTGAAAAGTAGAGATTTCACTTAAAACCAAAATTCAGTACAGAAAACACAATCGTTTTGCTGAAAAGTATGTAAAAAGTACAAAAATAGAATTCACTTAAAAGGGAAACAAAATGGTGCCTAGAGACAAGATGGTGGCTCAAACCACATGGCTTCACACACACAAAGGAAAACAAAATGGAGCCTGTACCATGTGCAATGACAAAACAGTGTCTTTGAAACCAGTGAGTTTAACATTTAAACAAAACCGTTTCTCAGTTTCCGGTGTCTAGCCCCTGAAATTGGAGCAATTTCCACTCTGGGATGATTTACAGCAGGGGTCTTCAAACTGCAGCCCTCCAGTTGTTTAGGAACTTCAATTCACATCATGCCTAGTCATGTCTGTGAATGTCAGAATTTTACAATGCCTCATGGGAAGTGTAGTTCTGCAACAGCTGGAGGGCTGTAGTTTGAGGATCCCTGATTTACAGGCTAAACAGTATAAGATCCTTAAACTGTGCCTCTACAAACCAAAATCACCTTTTTAAACCTGGCCCAAAAGCAGAGCAATTCCACCCATAACACAAAACACAACAGACACGAAATCGAAGTTGCAACAAATGAAAATCAAGCCGCGGTCACATGGTGAAAATGGCCGACAAAACCTGGGCCTCATGGTGACTACAACAAAAGAAAATGGCTGACGAAAGCCAGGCCACGACAAAATGGTGCCTTTAACACGTGAAATGCAGTTGTTGATCCCGCCAAAACCAGCATAAACCAAGATTTCTTCACTAAGAACCAACACTTTTCCCATAAAAACTGACTACAACAATTGAGAATGAACATTTAGCCTTATACACACACTTTAGGCTACATCACCCAGGGTCCATAGGAACATGTTATCCAATGAAACCACACATCCCTATCCACCAATGTGCCATAAAACACAAAATAACAAAGACTCAAACTTACACTCTTGTTCCCAAATAAAGTTCATATACTTACTCTGGCATCAGCTTCCATAGGAACAAAACATTTGAGAAATACCCACAGTGGTGCTTGCATGCATGATCTTTTCATCTCAAAACAATGCCCCATGCTATTGTCCACAGGGAGTAGCCAACAGTCCCCATTGTAAGTGATGGAACAGCCATGCCTGGCTGCCCTTCCCCCTCATGGCCACTTTTACACTTATGGGGGCATGTGTCTTGGTCCCATACAAAGGTGATAATCACAATTCATACATTTCTATTTCTCATATACTTATTACACAATGTACAGTTACACAGCCTGCTTAGTCACACACAGCATCCACTTTAGGTTTGTATTAAATTTGACCTATAGAGGATTTAAATATAGGTGCTTCCCCAATTAATAGACCTACTTACAGTGACAATGAAATATAACCTACAATAAAAGTACTGTCATTATACAGAAAGCGACAAATAAACATAAGGTTCCTTGCCTGGCAGATCTTACCTCATACAGCAGACAGAGAATCAAGATCCTGAGCACAGAACAGCAAAAATGTTCAAAAAACTTTAAGTATGATTGTCTTACCATAGGCCTGCCTTTTCTGGTCTGGTTCTAGATCATCATTCCCCCTCGAGGTTCACCAAATTAGGAAGGTCTGTTGGCTTCCTTTCTGGCCCGCCATAAATCTCAAGGAAATTTTAAGCTTCACCCTATAAGCGCATTTCTTTGCACTTAAAAGCACAAAATCAGCTCTCTCATATGATGCCAGTTAAGCGCGCTTTGCATTTCTCCAAGTAACACAGACAGATTGTATCACCTTGAGCATAGCAGAATCCTGCCTTGAATGCTTTTACTCCTTTTATTTATACTGTTAATATGAACAAAGAAAGTTGGTGGCTTCAGATTCAGCCAATCAGACACTTATATTCTTTCAAAAGAACCAATCACACACACATGTATATATTCAAATAGAAATACAGTAGTGACGTGTGCAGACGCTCATGTTTAGGGCCATGCGGCAAGTCCTTTGTGAGACACAAAGGACTCACAATTTGAACATTACTTACATGGCTCTGAACTTGATCATGTGCACATTTCCACTGCTACCAATGATGCGAGCCATACTTTATCATGGCTCAGTGGGCCATAATTTTGTATGGTTATGCTATGGTTTCCATGTACGCAGGTCTGCTTACTTAGGTGTTTAGATGCAGTCGCCATGGAGTGGCCAATCCCTTGGTGAGGCATAAACAAACATCCTTAAAAGAGCAAACAGATCTGCCGTGTCCATGGCAAGGTTTCTGCAGTCAATGGTCTTCCACCAACGTCTGTATGTGTGAATACCCTCACATGAGCATATTACAGCAAAACTGACACTGGGGGACATCTGACAACATACATTATTAAAAATTTCCACAACAAAGGAGGTACAAAACTGTCTCAATTAGTATATGAAAATATAGGTACAAGGACACCCAAACTCAATAGCTTCAGTTAAAAGGACAATCAAACCCTTAAAAGATTACTTTACCCATTTTTTTCTACTTCGCTGTATGTCCAGAACCTTTTCAAACAAAATAACACTGGCTTTCTTTGAACCATCAAGGAGTATTAAAGTGTTATGTAATATAATGTAAGCACATTACCCAACCCATCCAAGGATTTTATACTTTAGGGATATCCTTTTCTACAGCTAATTGTCTCTGAGTATGGGCACTTTTAAACCCTGTGTAACCATATTTACATACAAATAGTGTTAACATCAATTATCAATAACTTTATATTTTATTTTTTA
This sequence comes from Lithobates clamitans, assembly GCA_037952925.1. NCBI lineage: Eukaryota > Metazoa > Chordata > Amphibia > Anura > Ranidae > Lithobates > Lithobates clamitans. Next base: position 581,319 of record JBBGZY010000248.1, read on the forward strand.
ACTTTATTTTTATATTCATACTCATTGTAACGAAACGTCCCACACTCTGCTTTCGTCATATACTGCTTCCTCCCAGTCTGAATATAGACATCATATATTCCAACCACTGACAACAACAAGGAAATACTCATTTGGTTGCTGAACATGAACTGTTTATTAGAACAAGAATACAGTTTTATATACAGTTGAAGAGGTTCCCCCCTCCTGCTCGTATTACTCTAACAATACACCTGTAACCAGAAACATAAATTAACATGAGCTAATTAACTAATCATTTCCAGACTAGGTGACTCCGACATAAGACCTTTCAGGTCCTAGCCTTGTTGTGTCCTAGCTCCCTAACTACAATACACATTATAATAAATATCAACACAGAACTCCTTTACACAATAGCAGAGTTAATTAACACAAACAACAATGGGTGAAAGACTCTTAGAGCCCACACTAGTCTTATTTACACTAAACGCATTATAGCAGGCAACAGACAGACAGGTGGCTGGAGTTGAAGACATCACCATCTTCTAGGAGTCCCAACATTATGAAGCCATCACTATTTATAATATGGAATATACAGGGTTCCCAGAGTCTGTGTGTTTTGAGGGGACATGGACTTGAATCCAAAGTAACATTACTTCAAGGTCCCCAGGCATACACCTCCCAAAAAGTACTGTTCCCTTAAAATCCAGGGCCCATAATCAGTAGGCAAGAGCCTAGCATTCAGTCCTCTCCAAAAGCCTCTGTCCCGGCTAGGTCTGTCACACTCATATAAAGGGTTACTTATACAGATTAAATGATCAAGGTCTAATCTGAACTGTGTTCTATTCAGTCTTTAAATAACATTGTAAAGATTCAGTTTTTTCCTATTTTAAACCTTGAATCTCTGACACTAAAATGTTAACATGATACGGATCAGCTGCCACCCGTAACTATATCTGCCACAACTATACTAGGCTAACAAAGGAACTTATTATTTGCTTTTACCATCTCCCTTGCTTGGAAGCTGTATAAGACAGGCGCAATGTCCTGACAGTGCAAAGCGTAATTAAAGTCTCTTGCTGCTTTGACAGTAGGTTACCATAAATGTTTCTGAATCAAGGTGAGAAGAGACGCCTACTTCACAGATGAAAATGGAAAAGTCAGGAAATTCAGCTTCTCATTTTCCTCTCATAAAAGTGAATAATGCTCTGTGTCAAGAGCCAAAGGCAGCCAGATCATTTTCTCCCAGCTCTCTGACAGAGGCACTTCATATATTAAATTCAGAAATTCATGTATAATTTGGGGTTATTTGTTTAAAGTGAACGCCAGCAATCCATCTTTTTCACATTGTTTAACTAGTAATGAGGAACTTAGCTAATCATACCCACATAATAATGTAAGACAAATGGATGCAATCATGTGCTTCAGTAGTATTAATGAACATTATTATAGAAATGGAGAAATGGTGCATCTTAGTAATGCATGCATTAAGCCAACAGAACAAGCTGCATCACTTAAGAATTACAAGCATAAAAAGCTGAACTTCAGGCAAACAGTTAATACAAAGCTAGAAAACAAACACATTCACTCTGGAGAAATAGGTGGTGATGTGGGTTGGTGACAGATTCAAAGCAAGCACCAACATCCCTGAATAGACAATAGGTACAGATAAATTTGTTTTGGTGGGATTTTTTGGGTGCTAATATAGTGAGAACAAATATTCAGTTAAAAAAGTTTTTATTAAGACACACAAGTTAAAATAGATTGTTTGTTATTAAACAAACATATACATCAATACAGTTTGTATAGAGGTATGCCAAAAATATGGAAGTAAAATGTGGAAGTATGTTGTCGTATGGAAGGTAGTAGTTATGGAGTTATCCCAACATGTTTCGCCACTGTGGACTTCCTCATGTGATATATTAAATAACGCAGTATACATCACTAAGTATAGAACAAGATACATTTAGAACATTAGAAATAAAAATTACAAATCATAATAGAATACAGACCATATTTTGAAAAACTCAAAATATTCAAAAAATTCACTCTGGAGAGATTTCCTCTCGCTTTTAGTTTTGACTGTGGGACAGAAAGTGAAGGGAAATCTCCCCTATGGGACACAAATCTCAAAAATAAGATGTCCAGGGGTTATAATAATCCCTTACTCTATCCAAAATAAAAAATTACCTTTATGCCACGTACACATGATCGGAATTTCGTCAGAAAAAACTTGGATGTTTTTTCCGAAGGAAATCCACTCAAGCTTGCCTTGCATACACACGGTCATACAAAAGTTCTCTGAACTTTCGAACATCAAGAACGCGGTGACGTACAACACTATGACGAGCCGAGAAAATGAAGTTCAATGCTTCCGAGCATGCGTCAAATTGTTTCCGAGCATGCGTGATTTTTTGGAACTTTTCCAGACCGAAAAATAGAGAACATGCTCTCAATCTTTTGCTGGCTGGAATTCTACCAGCAAAAGACCAATGGAGCATACACACAGTCGCATTTTCCGACAAACAGCTCTCATCGGAGTTTTGCTGGCGGCATTTCCGATCGTGTGTACGGGACATTAGTTAGATTTTAAAAACATTTTAAAAGGCTGCCAATAAGAACGTTTCAATATATCATTTTAAAAATACTTACATTGTCTCCTGCTTCCATCCACTTCTTAGAAGCACTGCTGCAGTGAACTGGGACTCATTTACATGGGATTTTGAGCACCCAGCTTTACCAGGGGGCAGCAGTGAGGAACTGAGATGTCACTACTGCCTCCAAGAAGTATAAATGAAGTGTAGACCTCAGAGGTTTAAACATATAGAAAAAGGTATGAGGGGGTACCATCATCCTAATATTAATAATCAAGAAAAGATTTAGGGACATCCCTCATTTGCCCACCAAAAAGAGCTGGATTGACTATCTCGGTACCCAAGGATTATAATCATGTTTTTTTTTTTAATTATGCAATTTTATTTATCCACAATTAAAATCAGTCATGACATATGGCCATAGGATTAAAAAGCATTGGTTAAAGCAACATTTCCAAAATTATCACTATTCCGAGCTGGTGTTGCTGGGAAGACACTATCCTCAAATAAGGCTGAGGATATCCATGCCCTTAGAAGTACTTCAAAGTATGCTGAGTCCTCTACATGTTTTGTGCTGAAAACCGCTTCCTCAGGAGAAATTACATACAAATCATCTATGATAAAGCAGTAAAATATAATTTCAGTATAGCAAACTATTTTGTAAAACAGTGTAACAAGGAGGGGAGGTATTAAATACTATGGTGCTTACCCAAGCCAAGCAGGCAGACAGGCACAGCCAAGTGGAAGGATGCCTTAAATCACTCCACCCCAGCAAACAAGGGGGGGGGGCAGGAAACAGACACACATGACCGGAAATGTGCTAGAAATAGAATAACAGGTTTTCCATGGTATAACCAACTGAGCTATGGAGTCCACCATATAATCATAGAGAAAGAAAAAGGCAGGAGAGAGGAAATATAAAGTAAGATGTGAAATAAAGAATAGGGAGAGAGAGGAAAGAGAGGGGAGAGGAACGGGGGGGAGGGGGAAGGAAAAGCAGCAGAGGGAAAAGAAAGAAAGGGAGAATAGGAAAGTAGGACAAGCGGGGAGGGGGGTAAAATGAAGGGAAACAGGGGAGGGGTGTTAACAAGGGAAGGGAAAGGAGGAACAGGGGAGGGGGGGGATTGGACAAATTTACATGGGATTTTTGCACACCCAGCTTTCCCAGGGGGCAGCAGTGAGAAAAAGAGATGTCACTTCTGCCTCCAAGAAGTAGATGGACCTGGGGTATGTTTTTTGGTTTGCAAAGTGAGGGGGGAGGGGTTGACTATCAATACAGCAGACCTTGTATTTGCATGCAATGCCCACTTAAAGTAGAAGCAGAACACTGATAGGATCATCTCTTTATTTTTTTTCCTGTAGGCATGTTAGGCTCTCAAATGAGAACATCATACAAAGCAAGAAAGTGCTAATCTTCCATTGGGGCCATTGCATAGGGTATTCGAAGAAAGATGATATCAGAACAGATCAGGGTTGCCAACCGTCAGTAAATTTACCTACAGTTTGTAAAATATCTGTGATTTTTACAACTGTCTGTAGGTATCAGGGGCTAATAATTTGTCATGCTGTCATCCTGGCAAATAAACCAGGCAGATTACTTGTTATGGGTATTGTCAGTGTTTCCATATTGTGTTTATACTGGTTAAATATTAATTGTCTTAGTTTTTAATAGGAGTTCTGTCATTTTTTTCAGGTTATCGGTAAACAATGTGCTCCGTCAGTAAATGTTTCATATTTTGTCAGTAAAAATGCTGCAGGAGGTTTGCAACGCTAGAGCAGTTTCAGGTGTTGATGTTAGTTTTATAGAAAATAAATGTAACTTTTTAGAATGAATAAATTACTGGATTAAAAGGTATTTTTATATCTGCCTAGCTTCAAAATGGCAAGAAAACATAAAAATAATATTATTCAATTCCAAAATTATTTTTTCTCTTGGCACTATGAGGTAAGGCGATTTACACTTAGAAATAGCCTGTCACAACCATGACAAATTCACTTTTAGATCTTGTTCTCACTGTACATTTTGTAATAAATTCTGCATCATTTCCACCACCAGTAAAATGGATGTGAGAAAATACATTACTTTCAATGGAATCCATTCCAGCCAACACTGGTAGAAAAAGATTGCATGCTATGGTGCTTTGATCTGTATTTTGCTGATCAAGTCAATTAAACGGGATCCTTTTATTCTATTCCAAAAGCGACACTTATGAAAATGTGCAGCAATGTGCACTTCAGATTGAATACTTAGCTAATGAGTTAAGACCTTAATAAAGCAGGCCCCAGATGTGCATGTATTTTTAACAGACAATTTGTTTCTACAATGAACAGAGGTAAACATACTCAATGATACAAAAGTAATAGCTAAAGTATTATTACTGATCTTTGAATTATGATAAGCTCTTTATTGTGACATATTTGTTCAAAATATAAATTTCTTTTTTATCCTGATCCATAAGAACAAGAGTTGCTTTGAGGGCATTTGAGCTTTAGCAACACTTGACATATCTCTTTTGGCTGAAGTGGTCAGAGGATATATTTTAACTCCAGAGTAGGATGTTGATCACTTAGAGATGTATCTGGTTATTGTGTGATCATTACACGCATTTGCATATCACATAAAAGTAAAATCACTAGATCCACATAAAGGAATTTGAGACAATTATTCTTTTGAGGCTGATTGTCTTATATGCTACTGTTTGAAGAAACAGCCAAGCATTTAATCCAGATGATTATATTTTCCTACATGCTTTGCCTTATTTTATAAGGATTATGAAATAAATGAAATGCAAGCAGTCTTATTATTGATGTTTTTTTAAAATATGTAAATAGTTTCTTAAAATGTAACTCCAGCCAGTAAAAAAAATAAGATATCAATAAGCACATAAAACTGAAAAAGAATAGCTTAATTATGGTTCCTTGTGTGTAGGATTTTTCCATGCAGTCAGAAGCCTTGATGCTTTAAATCCAGTTATTGGTAATAATTAGGCAAGTAACTGTTCAATCATTGAAAATAGCTTACATCCAGTGTCGTAGCTTACATCCAGTGTCACTTTTTTATCCTCTGCATCAGCTTGTTATTTGCGCTTGGAAGTAGTGTATTAATATTTAATATCTACCTTCTCCAAACATCCTTGTGACTGGTGGGTATGGCCCTATAACTTCTAACTTTGACTTGTTTCATTTTTTAGCACAATAGGCTGCTATTTTAAATTTAGGGCCGTAGAGATTAGTTAGGGGTAGTAATGCAGAATGCCAGTAGATACCTTTCTTTATTATTAAATGATTGGGAGTTGTTCAGTGGTTCACAGTGATGGGAGAACACATGAAATACAGATAAAAAAATATAATATACTGTATTAGCAAATTATTGTGCTATGAATATTTTATTAGGGTGAAATAGTTTTGTTCAGTTAATGGTTCATGTCTGAGTATAATATAAGAAAAAACATTACCATTAATAAACTGTTTGTTTAAAGTCCACAGTGTTTCTCATTGAAGTGTTCCTTGTCCATGACTTCCTGTGCCTCCAGCATACCAAAGCACCCCTATATCTCCAGCATCCCCTGCACTCCTGTTCCTCTGGAGATTGTGACCCCTGTGTACTCCAGTTACCCAGCACTCCAATGCCTCCAATGTCCCCTGCACTCCTGTTCTTCCAGAGATTTGGAGCTTTCATGGAGGCAATGTTTTCACCCTCACTCACCAGCCTTTTTTATGGGTTGTGGGAGGAACCCTGCATCCCCTTCTCTAATAAACTATTCTGTTATGGTCACAATATTGATGATCTGCTTCTGATGTGGAGGGGCTCTGCTGACAGAATTCCATATTACTATCTTAATGAGAAATAGGGTTTTCTCTCCTTCTACCTGTAACTAAGATCTGCATGTTGTACATTTTTCAGATCTTACATTGTCATGAGATATTGAGAACGGTGTGGTGACTACCAAAACTTATCACAAACCTATAGCCAGGAATTCTACCTTAAAGGTTATCCCAATAAGTGAGTCCATCAGAACAAAACTGAGCTATTCATTTGAATAACTTTTTATTACTGAAGCCAATTGTGTCCATTCATGTCTTAAACCCAGAGGTTACTCTGACGGCATCATCCAGGGGGATAAAGAGCAGACAATATTTGAAACGTATAGTCAAGTGAACTGTTTGGTAATGTAAAAACAGAGTGATCTAAAATCATTGCCTACATTTGTGTTTACCTTTTGAAAGGTATAAGAACAGATAGTACAAATAATAAAAACAAAAAAAATCCTCCAGTTCTTTATAGTGATAATACAATTTATGACACATTAAAAGCTGGTTGCAAATTTGCAAGCAGAAGAACTACCACATTGGTGTCCTTTCTGTTCTTCTCCTTGTTTATTGACCCCAGTAAGAAGAGAAGTAATACATGTCTCTCTATAAAGAACGTGATGTGGTTGATTGTGTAAAACACATACTCAGACAAAATTGTATGATCTACAACTTCAGGAGAAGGGTTTCTTTTATGGCATTTTATTAATTAAGGGAATAAGAATGTTCTATATATGATATTGTGTTTAAAATCCAATGCAATTCAAAATATTTGGGGTGAATCACAGTTAAGGACACAAACTAGGAAGCATTATACTGATGCCCAGAATCTTAAAGCAGTGCACTCTTCTGATGCCCGCTGCCATTTTTTTTTTTTTTTTTTTCTCTAGAGATAATGTCTCCCATTTTGCATTTTTAGGGGTAAGAGTGAATATTATTACAATACAATGATGGTGTCAGGAAAGAAGAAATATGCCCAGGCACATAGATATGTGCAAACGGAGAATTTCTGTTAGCCAAATCCACAGACAAAGAAAACCTATTAGCCCAACCCATGGACAGAGAATTCCTGTTAGCCTGACCTGCGCACATGCACGTGCGCACATGTGTGCTTGCCGGCGTGCACGCTCACCACTAAGTGGCGCAAATGGGCTATATAAATAACTCTTATACAAAGAAAAAAGAGAAAAAAAGGGAAGGGGAACTTGGCTCTTCCTCAATAGAGTCCGGTGTTCTCAGGTGGGTAATTTCAGGCCATATAACAGAGTCACCCAGTTCCACTGTCAGTTTAGGGTGTCCATATATATATATATTTTTTGGAGACCCCTAAAGGTGGTTGTCCTCTGAATTGAACACATTACCATAAGAAAATTGTGAAGACCACAAAGCAATTCCTCAGAGAGGACAGACCAGTGGAAAAACTATTGATCATTTATTGATTATCCATATAGAAAAATTATTACAAAAATAAATGGAAAATATTTATACAACTATCTCCAACACATGTTAAAAAAGACCTAATGTCTTAATAGGACACCGGTGGCCACCATTCCTCAATTACACCATTCATATCCCTCACATCCACACATACACATACAGACCAGGATCGATCCACAGATCAGTTGAAAAAACTATTAGTGTCCATGAACACTGAAAAGTAATAGTGGTTATATCTGGATTATCTTCCTTAATATTTTACAAGTGTTCATGGCTAATCCTCCTGGGGGAGAGAAAAAATATGAACATGGAAGGTGCTGGTGCTGTGTGAAAGTTCCTCGGTATAGCCGCTAAATATACTGTGTTTCAAAAAAACTTCCTTGTATTTAACAAATACACGCTATGACCGGAGATCACAGGCTAATGACACTTTGTATCAAAACGGGATTTTACACAGATGCTTTTGTTAATAGGCTGATAGTGTTTCCTGATAACAATAGTAGGAACATGATACAGCTCACCACATCTTCGTGTATAAAGCTACTCGCAGCCTCCGGCATCTAGACAAAGTTTCCGTGATCCATTTGTCACCGTCACAGCCGCTGCGGGGGAATGAAGATAAAGGATGGCAGAGGGATTTCCTCTGTTAGTAGTGGATGCAATTGTCCATGTCTGGGAGGATGAAAAGGATGGATCATCCAATTGTTCAGGAGGTCACTCCCGGAGATGTGCCGTAGTGGTGTCACCCGTGATGATTACATCAGTAGCCGGTCTCCAGTACGTGGTGGCAGTCCGAGGAAAGTTAGAGGGGGGGAATCAAGTAGATGAATGGCAATCTCGGTGTCCTCATCACAGATACCATGTTAACATCATGCTAAGCATGATGTTAACATGGTATCTGTGATGAGGACACCGAGATCGCCATTCATCGCCATTCATCTACTTGATTCCCCCCCTCTAACTTTCCTCGGAGTGAGATATCCCTTTACAGTATGTTTTAAAGAAGGAAGAGATATCTAAAGTGCTACCATTCTACTACATATTTCTGTGTATCCTGGATGGGGGGGGGAATCTGTGGCTGCTGTTGGTGTCTACACACATATTTAAGTATTACTGACAGGCTGATCTCACACACTGTATACGCTACATACTTGCCACTATCTTTGTACACTAATATGCAGTTACTGTGCTATTAGTGAGCATCTAACAGACACAATACGATTTTTAAAAACTCTTCCATTACATTGCATTTCTGTCAGAGTCTATCCTAAAGAAGAACTGAGTTTCAATAGATAGGAACTACTTAGCTAAGAGCAAATTTTGAGACATTTTGGTCAAGAGTATGTAACATACAACACATTGTAAAGAGTTCAGCAGTTAGCATTATGTTGCACAATGCCCCTTACAATGCTACTCAGTGAAAAGAAAACAATACTCCAGCATTAGAGATTTGTGAGGAAAAAAATGGCCAGCAAAATTAGATAGTAGGGGAAAATGCCAGATGTTTTCGGTCAGTAGATGAAAAAAAGCCCCACTGTTGATGGTCATTGGGAGAAAAAATGCTTGACATTATTCAGTGAAAGAAAAAATGTCCAGCATTATCAGTCAGTGAAAGAAACATTGCTTAACATTACTCATCAGTGGTAGGAAAAGGATGTCTGGTGCCAATGAACAGTGGGAGGGAAAATGCTTCAGGATCATTGGCTGGGAAAAATGACACAGGATTAGTGGAAGTTGAAATTGCTATGTGTTAGTAATATTAAAAAATGGCATAGGATTAGTGGCCAGTGGTAAAAAAAAATTGTCAGTAAAATGTCCTTGTGTTAATGTGAAAAAGATTAGTGTCAGTGGGAGTAACAAATAACCCCAAGTCGGTGTCAGTGGAAGGAAAAATGCCCTTGGCGGTGTGTGTGTGGATCCAACCCCTTTTTTCTTGTCCCCTACAGACCTCAGATCACCTTCCTCCTTTTCCTCTTTTACCACTTCAGATCAACAACCTCCTTTCATCTTTAGTTGCTTCAGACCTCAGAATAATAGCTCCTTTCCTCCTTAATCCCTTCAGACCTCAGATCAGCACACTCCTTTACACCTTAAACTTTTCAGACCTCATATCACCCCCTCCACTTTCCTCTTGAACTCCTTCAGACTTCAGATCAACTACCCCCTTTCCTTTTTATCCTTTCATATCTGAAATCAGAACCCCACCTTCCTTATTATAGTTTTCAGAACCCAGATCTTCACCCCCCTTTTGCTCCTTAACCCCTTCAGTTCTCAGATCAACTCTTCCCTTTACTTTTTTTTTATAATATGTTGGATAATTTCTAGGGACAGATCAACACATCCACATCCCTGATAAGTATACAAGAAAGGTGTAAGAGAGAGGACCACTCCCTCAAAAGGTTATTGGATTTTAATGGGTGTGTTATATATTGTCAACTGAGGCAAGCGCAACCACAAGAGTTTCTAAAATTATTTAAGATTTATTAGAAAGATACAAATATAAAATTACAATACAATAATATCATTGGTCATAGAATATTGACCATAATAGATACTTAATGCACAAGATGCGAAAAGATGCTTGTATATGCAGAGAAGCGGACACGTTTCACAAACTGCTTCTTCAAGGCGGCTCAGCATGCATCTATGACATTGTATAAATTACAAAAAAGTACCATTAATAGGAAGCCTGAACAAACTACAGGAACATCATTGGTGAAACTGATTAGATGATATGGCTGACTAAAGGTCAGACACTGCTAGCTCCTAAGCTTATGGCCCTCTTTTCCGATCTGTCTTCTCTAGAGTCCCTTAGGAGGCCGTTATTGTGCTAGTTCCCAAATCAGGTAAGGACCCTCAGGATTGTGCATCTTATAAGCCAATTTCCCTTCTTAATGTGGATGCAAAGATCTTGGCAAAGACCTTGGCTGGCCATCTGTCTGCCATGATTGAGGACTTGGTCCAGACTGGGTTCATGCCTGGGAAGGAAACTGATTTAGATGTGCGTCGCCTTTTTCTGAATCTTTCTTTACCACATGAAAACACGGGTACTAGAGTCATCACCTCGCTAGATGCTGAGAAGGCGTTTAACTCAGTTGAATGGATCTATCTATGGGAGGTTATGAGTCGGTATGGGTTTGGTCCCAGATACCTTCATTGGCTTAGACTGCTCTATAGGGCTCCCAGGGCACAGGTCATTACCAATGCTAGGATTTCTGAGGCATTTTCTTTGTACCACAGTACGCGGCAGGGGTGTCCATTGTCACCTACTCTGTTTGCCCTGGCCTTGGAACCCCTGGCCATTTTGATGGGTTTCTTGTGAGGTCCGAGGCTTACGGGTGGGACAGTTGGTGGAGAAGTTGTCCCTATATGTGGATGATGCCCAACTCTACCTTAACGATGCAGGACCGTCACTTCTGACAGCCTTACGGATCTTTGATACTTTTTGCTCATTTTCTGTCATTCGGATCAATTGGTCCAAATCAAGTTTCTTTCCTATTGATGATCGGGCAGTCAGTTGGGGGTCTCTCTCCCCTTTGCAGTGGGTAGATGAATTTAGATACCTGGGGGTGCAGGTCACTAGACAACCTACCAGATATTTTGACCGTAACCTTCTACCCCTGTTGTCACTGCTTAAAACAAAATGTTCATCATGGTTTGGGCTCATGCTTAACCAGATAGGTCGGATCAACCTGTATAAGATGATGATCCTCCCGAAATGTAATTATATTTGCGGACATTGCCTGGACTGGATCCCTAACTTTTTTTTTAAAGAGATAGATCGTTGTGTGGGTTCCTTTATTTGAAACGGCGCAACCCGTCCGTCTGGCTAAATCTATGTTATCTCTTCCACCACGTCTAAGGGGTCTTGCACTTCCGAATTTTCATGTTTACTTTTGGTCTTAGTACCTGCCTATTTGTGGCTTCAGAGTTCTAGATGTAATACACATGTATAAGATCATTAAGCGCGAAAAAAGTAATATTAAAAGTTCTGGCTTACAAACAATAATATATGCCTTGGGCAACATGAAGCAGCTCTTAGATTAGACAATGAAAGACTGTTCTTTATGAGTTTAGCTTCCTTACAATTTTACAGCAGGAAAATGCAGTATTTCACTGTTAGGGAAAAAACACCAACAAATATGAGTTTATGTTTCTGCAGGGACTCCATTTTCTCCCTAATCACACATTAAAAAATATGTGCGGTTACAACATCTTAATGCTCAACCGAGGGTATTTCCCTCAGGAAAAAGGATAAGCTAGTCACCCTGCTTCAAATGATAGTTGTTCAATGACTGTGTAATGGTGAGGACATGTTTAAATAGAACTGAATAGGGTATTACAAATATAAGCCTATGTGAGCCTTTTTGAGTTTTCAAATATTCCAACAAATAAATAATACATTTGTGTATGTGAAGCTTTCTTTGAGGTTGAAACTGACAGGTATTTCAATGAACATGTAAGTTTTGCAGTTGAAGTTGCTTTCAGCTTTTGAGGGCACATTCATACTCGTATATCAGATCACAAAAATTCTGGCCCATTTATATCTCCATATTGTGGTAATGCTTGTGTCACTGTGCATGTGATTGGCACTCCAATGCACCTGAGTTTTAGTGCACCTACCAAGCATTGCAGTGAATTGTCTCCATGGTCATGGCAAAAAAAAACTTCATATAAAAAGTTGTTTAAACAATAATGTATGTACCAATAATGGAAAGGTAACTGCTGACTTTTAAATAAAAAAAAAATAAGTGAAGTTTCTCTTAATATTAACTGAATGCAAGCACTATGCAACAAAAATGTATGAATTCTTAAATAACAAATAAAACAAAATAGCAACTGTAGAGATGTGCAACTAATAATATAGTATATCACTAATGAGCACAGCAAATACCAAAGCATTTAATGAGACATATTATATTTAGGTATTCAGGGTTCAGTACAGCAGCCAGTCACATTTTTGTGACTTTACAAACAAGATGAGACCAAATAAATTTCCAGAACAAATATAGAACAGATAAAAATAATGTGAGTTTATTACATCTCTATTATATATAGCTACATAGTTGGTAAGGTTGAAAAAAACACAGGCCAATCCAGTTAAGCCTATAGACTGTATGAATGTATGCAGATTTTTAATCCCTTCACAATGTATATTGTGATTGCTGGGAAAATCGTCTCAGAGGTTTTCCTAAATTAACTACACACTGAGCTGAAATCACTAACTGTGAAAGGGAGTGCCACATCTTTACCACTCCGACTGTAAACTCTACACAGTTTGCAATTAAATCTATTCTTTTATCCAACTTTATGTTAAGACCTCATGTCTTCTTAAGAGTCTTTAACCACTTCAGGCCCAGAAGCATTTACCCCCTTCCTGACCAGAGTATTTTTTGTGATTCGGCACTGCGTCGCTTTAGCTGACAATTGTACGGTCGTGAGACCTTGTACCCAAACAAAATTGACGTCCTTTTTTTCCCACAAATAGAGCTTTCTTTTGGTGGTATTTGATCACCTCTGCATTTTTATTTCTTGCGCTATAAACAAAAAAGAGCGACAATTTTAAATAAATTCAATATTTGTTACTTTTTTGCTATAATAAATATCCCCCAAAATTATATAGAAAAACTAATTTCTTCCACAGATTAGGCCAATATGTATTCTTCTACATATTTTTGGTAAAAAAAAATCGCAATAAGTGTGTATTGATTGGTTTGCGCAAAAGTTATAGCGTCTACAAAATAGGGGATAGATTTATGGCATTTTTTATCATTCATTTTTTTTTACTAGTAATGGCGGCGATCTGCGATTGTTATCGTGATTGCGACATTGTGGCGTACAGATCGGACACTTTTGACACTTTTTTGGGACCAGTGACATTTATACAGCGATCAGAGCTAAAAATAGTCACTGATTACTGTATAAATTTCACTGGCAGGGAAGGGGTTAAACATTAGAGGGCAATTAAGGGATTAAATGTGTTCCCTCCCAATCGCTGGTCGCCGGCAAACATCTAGTCCACGGGACCAACGGGCACGTTCCCACATGCGCACACCGCCTGATAGGTAGGAAATATGAAAGGACGTAAGGGTATGCCCTTTTGCGCACCCGTGCCATTCTGCCGGCGTAAATCAGCGTGCGGAAGTCGGCAAGTAGTTAAACGGAATAGTTTACTGTATTTACAGTTCTGTTGTCACCATTAATACATTTGTATAATGTTTTCAAATCCCCTCTTAAGCACCTGTTTTTCCAGGGAGAATACATTTAGTTTCTGCAATCTTTCCTCAAAACTTAGGTCTACCATCCCCCATACTAATTTTGTTGCCAATCTCTCTAATTTTGTTGCCCATCTTTAACAGGATGAAAGAACTAGAACATCTGCTTCCATTAACAAGTCTTTGGGTCCCAATGCGACAACACAATACTCCTTTGCTGCCACCTACTCCCAGCTTCTGGTTGCCAGGGTATTAAAAAACATAGAGAGTCACAAACCCAACATCACCATGTGATATATTGAGATCCTGTATCTGACCCTTTCTCCAGAACACTTTAAGGGCACTATAATCTGCAACATTTTTGTTTTCTACAGTAGTCTAATATTAGGTACCCTTTTTACTGAAGATAATGGTCTGTAAAATATTATCTTTGGATTTTGATTTATATGTTAAAATGGTTTGCAATGAAGGATTGCTTTATGTTTAAAATAATCAAATGTGGGATGTCTAAGAAATCAGAGGATGAGGTCTTAAAAATTACCTGTGTACATTCACTGGAATAAATAATTAATTTGGCTCCAGTGGACACAGGTAAATATAGTTAAACTCTATATTGTTCAGTGGGCATTTTTTAATTATGAGCATTATAATAATTAATTCCAAAATACTCCACAGTTACGTATATATATATTCTGAATATAAGTCTTTGACTAACTTTCCACACCATACAAAACTGTCTCTGTTCTGTTGTTTTTACACCATGAAACATTTTTTTCCACATATTTCTATTGCAGAAATTTGGATACAGAGGACCATGAAATATTTTGTATCAAAACTCTACCTAATGCAATTTTACTAAAACCAGATTTTTAGCATTTTATTTGTGCTATACTTATTTTCAAGTCGTTTGATTTTTCATTGTTATTTTATATGCTTTATTTGCCATCAATTCCCAACTCTTTGTTTTATTAAAAAAAGTCACCTAAAAAACTTTCCTGAGATTCCCGTATGAAATGCTATGGACTGCATGAGGGTTGTGCAGTTATCATGACCAAGAGAATCCTGGTGACATTTTTATCAAATCACAAGCATTTCCTCAAAGTGAAGGAACAACATAAAACAACATAAAAGCAGAAAAAGGTGGTTTGTTGTGCCTTTTGTATGTAAGGGACTAGAAATCTCATGATCTGTGAGCAGCCACTGGTCCACCACTTTGGGCAAGGAATACTATATTTAGGAATGTGCAATCTTTTGACCTAAAAAAAGGTAGTGCATTGTGAAGAACCAAGGTCTTAAGGAGTAATGAGCTGAACGAACCTGGGTTCAGTTTGAGGCAGGTTATCAGAATATGACCAAAGTTCAGGTGCAGAATCTAAACCCCATTGTAGTCAATAGGAGCTAAATTAAAACATTAATGGTCATTTTCTAGGCTAATAGGAAAGGGATTTTTAAACAAATTATATGGTGGTGGGGGGGGGGGGGGCACTGCCATTTATTTAACAATATTCACCCCTTTGTTTTAATTTTAGGAATCCCTGGATGTATTTTGGATGAGTTTTAGTTGCTAGGATGGTGGTAACTATCGGTTTCCTCACAACCTACTTGAGGAAAGCTGGGGGTTCAGTTCGGCAAAACACTAAGTTAGTATAGCCATTTGCTAAACCAAAGAAAATGTGTTCCAAATCTAATTTCAGACCAAACTGGCAGCTTGTACCTAGTCTTAAAGTGTAAATTTGCACAGCTAATCACCCACTTAGCTCCATGGGTGATTAGCTGTCACTGCCCACGTAACTGATGCAGAAGTCTGGGAATTTGAAAGCCCCACTCTTTTTCCACTTCTTTCCTTAGGGTTTCCTGGACAGGGTTTCCTGGACAGGTCTGTCAAAGTGGTAAGGTGCCAGTCATTGCTCTGATCCATCCTGGAAGCCCTAAAGAAGGAGAGGAAGAAGAGTGGGGCTTTCTTAACTCTGGACTCTGGACAGTTGTACGAGCTATGTGACAGTTAATCCCCCATGGATGTAAGTACAGCAGGGACCAGGGGGTGGGGAAGGGTGTAGGGTGTTAATTCACCTTTCCATTTTTTCTGAAAAGGTGAACTTACACTAAAACTATAAATTATGCTCAGTCCACTCGTTTAGTGCTTAAGCAAGAGGCTTCTACTGGACTTTGTTCAGCTTTTTGTCTTAACTAACCCCCTACTGGATATTATTAAACTTGAATGTTGCCTTCCTTGACAGATGCCTGCCCTTTCATTCTGCATAAACATCATCTTCCCCAAGTTTTGTCAGCATCTAGACCAGTGGTTCTCCACTCCAGTTCTCAGGACCCACCAACAGGCCAGATTTTAAGTATTACCTTGGGGAGATGCAGACTAGAATACTGTAATCACTGAGCACTAGAATACTGATATCACCTGTGATGTATGTCAGTTATCTTGTAAACCTGGCCTGTTAGTGGGTCCTTGGCACAGGGGTTGAGAACCACTGATCTAGACTGTGCCTGACATGTTGGTGGCTATTCATTTTTTCAACTGTTTGCTAGTGCAAGAAATAATCTGGGAGTATGATACAATGAACATCATATCACCTGGAGAAGGTCTCCGCCAAAACCTGGACACTCCTTACGTGTTGAAATTTAAGGAGATGAGTGCCAACTATTTGTTACAGGGAAGGTTTGCTCAAACCTTTGACAATGTAGTTTTAGCTCACTTAAAATTGTGATCTGCTGTTAACTAAATGGCTATCAACAAATATAATGATTCCCTTTACCCCCCAATAGACAGTTATTATATCAATATTATGAACACATGTTTTGTAACAATGACATAGTTTAGTCTATCATGTAAATGTACCACAATAAACAGATCATCCTTTCTAACAACTCAGACAAGTATCATAACCTAATTCAATCATATGCTTCATGCACTGCATGTTATGCTGGTTGTCAAGTCAATTTATTTTCTCCCAAAAACTTCTGTACAACAGTAATAGCTTAGCGGAATATGATTAACACATGTAATTATAAGCCAAAGCATTTTCTATTTTGTACTACACAAACTATTGATTTGGTAAATCAATATTCTGCTCCTAATAAGATATGGACACAATGTAGTCAACAGTCATGAATATCAAATTGATAATGAATATAACAGGAAACTAAACAATTTCAAAGACTGTAATTATAAAAATAGGAAATTTATGACGTATGCTTGAAGGTTAACTGAATCACTTGAAGAATACTGCAATGAAAAATTTTGCAGGCATAGATAATTGATTGTGTTAATAGCACTTTTAATAATACTGTATACATTTAGGCCTGTAGTTACTACAATAACACTTGTGTGTCAGTAGCTAGGATAGCTGGATAAGAGACCCTTCCTTACTGCACTTTTTGCACTGTAAGCTAACATGCTGCATAAATGCATCTCTGTGTAAAACAGTAGACTATCTGCATAGGTTTAATACTCCCCCTGCTGAGCCAAACCTAAAGCTCCGAAGTAGGCAAAACTTCGAGATTAGAGAACTCTAGTTCTTATTTAGCAGAGGGCATGATAAATCAGAGACCTCTACTTCCACACAGAGAGCAGGGATCCTTTTCTGCAGAATGCTGGCAGGGGGCAATCTTTTTTACTTATAAAACATGAAAAAGCAGCGCTCTATGGGTAAAAGTCAGATATATAAGATAAAGTATATATGCATAAAAGCCGATGTGCCTAGGATTGGATACAAATTGTTTTGTATCAATTTTGTATCAGTTGCCAGGCAGTATACACAAAACTGTGGACACTGGTGCAAAGAGCAATAAAAAAGATAAAAAGCATATAGCTGTGCATAGATAAAATTATATTAACACGGTACCACCATAGAAGAATCTTGATAAGAAGGGGTTAACTGCTCCCAGGAGGTTTAGCCAGATGTGAGTGGTATTAAACCTCCCGGGAGCAGTTAACCCCTTCTTATCAAGATTCTTCTATGGTGGTACCGTATTAATATCATTTAATCTATACACAGCTATATGCTTTTTATTGTTTTTATTTCTCTTTGCACCAGTGTCCACAGTTTTGTGTATACTATCCTGGCAACTGCTAAAGTATAATAAAAACAATTTGTATCCAATCCTAGGCGAATCAGCTTTTATGCATATATACTTTGTCTTATATAGCTGACTTTTACCCATAGAGCGCTGCTTTTTTGTGTTTTATATTTTGCTTTCCATTTGTCCAGTGGTTGGCAGCTGCACGGGGGGTCAGCCCTATTCTTCATATATCCTCATCTGACTGCCTGCTTTGAGCACTTTAGGAACTTGTTGTTATTTGTTAATCTTTTTTACTTAGACTGTTGCTAACTTCTAAAGACAATTCTATTTTTGCACTCATTTTATTTTTGTAGACAAGTAGAATTTTATGCTAGCCCAGCCAGGAGGGTTAGTGTTAATTGTTTTTACCTGTTCTTTATGTTGGCTGGCTATTTTGAGTCTGACCCACTAGTTCTGTGTGCTATAAAAGCAACAGGGGTCAGGACCTAAGAAAGTGGTACCATTGCTGGAGTCCGTTTGGTCAGGCTGCTGAAGTAGGCCAAGACCGAGGTGCTTGCTAGTGAACATCTGGCTTTATGAGCCTTCTACAGCATAGGGGGAATTGCTGGGACCTGCAGTAAGCCCTGAAGATTCAATCCTGGATACTACTCCACTTTAGTGCCTCCGTCAGTACACTTCTTCCTCCAATTTGGACATCAGAGATCAGATATTACAGCCAAACGTACAACATTAGCCAACACTAGCTTGCAGGAACATGGAATGATTTATTGGACAAACTCACCTAAATATATACACCAGGAGGACAACCCCCCCCCCCTGATCATATTACCCTGCAATACAAACTGTAACCAGAAACAGACGTAACATAGCTAATTAACTAATCCCCTAAAGCAGCCGAGGTGACTCCATGCCCACCTGGTCATTGTTATGATTAATCAGAATTTCACTACAGGTCAGACTTGTTGTCACCGAGCTTCACATAGTAGAATATACATTATCATAAGTATAAACACAGGACACCTTCACACAATAGCAGGAGCTTCCAGTAGCAGACGGACTGTCTCCTACATTGTACAGACGCTAATGTGATCAGCTCTTTCAATTAACATGTATAGTTTAGAATCAAACAAACCAGGAATAGTCTTTGTATATTTCTTGGGAGATATTGTGGATAAATATTACTGTTCCATTTTAAGTAATCCAAGCTACATTCTTAATGTCTATTATTTTCTTGGTCACCATGTGCCCCTAATAAACACAGGGTAACTTAGACATAGGAGGTGCATGGGGAGCTGAAGCAAGGGTTTCCCAACCTCTCTAAAAGATTCTGGGTTCCACCAGCCCCCCACCCAAAGTGACTCCCATCACACTACTATCATGGACTCAACCAGATATGGACTCTATCCTGTGCAGGTATCATGGGGCAGCCACAAGCCTGAGCTAGGGATTAATTTACAGAAAGACTGTTGCTTTTGTTTGACTGTCATGCCAAGTTATTTAAGAAAAGTTTTGAAACTTTGTCTGTGACTGATCTGAAGTTACTTAAGGGGTGTAATGCAAGCAACCGATACACATAGTCTACAGTTCGAGTCAGCTAAACACATTGGGGTATGAAGACAGCAGTGTAAGATGCAGGTGGTTATCAAGGGTAATGAAGGTTTCTTTAGCAGCCTGTCATAAGTGTATGCATGTGACAGATGGGGCAGCCTCTTGCAGGAGCAGTTGTTGTCAGCACGCTCTCCATGAGTAGGCCCGTATCCCATAGCAAAGGGAGCAGATCAGCACCACAGAGGTCCCCAGCCTGTACACAGGTATGGAAGAGAAAGAGTTAAGTGTGTGAAAGCATGGAGTCTGTGCTAGGTGCACAGCGGGACCTCATTCCATTACTGGGAGAGAGGTAGCGGGATACTCTGGACAGGTGGAGAGGGCTTTGGCTCTGCAACAGTGACCGTGGTGGTGTATATTAACAGCAAGAGAGTTAACTAGAGCACAGTCATCTGTTCAAGCAAATGTACCCCATTTGTAAGGCAGTGGCCCTATCCAAAGTGCCTAGTGTAGCCCAGAAGAACTCACCCCTACCCCCTACTCCCCTACATTTTGATGCACCTGGAATGTATTTAGCTAAATTAAACTGAAAGTTCAGTTGGGCTTTATTAAAGTAGATATCTGGCTTCCTCTCATTCAGCTAACTGCAGATAGAAGGGACAGCACTGGTACAAAAGGGTCTCATCATTTAGATATGGCAGGGACAGTATGATGCCTAAGCCCTGTATGTAGTAGTTATGTAGCAATGTAGATTTCAGTAAAATGTCTACTGTACAGCAAAATTGACAATGCTAGGACAATAAATGAGAAGTATGGCTTTATAAAAAAAAAACATGGCTAGATAGCTGTTGCGCCGATCCCAGCTACAGCTGGGAGATCAAGAACCAAGTGATTAAACACCTCTAATCACTAAGGTCTTGGTCTTCAGCTTGCAAAGAGCTGGTGACTGTCAGTCCTGGGCCCTCTGCTCTGCCCCTCCAGCGCTCACTGGAGCTCTGAGCTTTGGAGGGGGTGGGAGCGGCTGGCCTTAGGCTCTCAGCAACTCACTGAGAGGCTGAGCCAGC
The DNA here is from genome assembly GCA_037952925.1 of Lithobates clamitans. Classification (NCBI taxonomy): domain Eukaryota; kingdom Metazoa; phylum Chordata; class Amphibia; order Anura; family Ranidae; genus Lithobates; species Lithobates clamitans. The sequence goes on from JBBGZY010000248.1 coordinate 601,995, forward strand.
TGCTGGTCCAGGTTTATGGGCGGATCTCAACCACATGATTGGGTTCTGTTCTGAGCCTGGACTTGGTCTCTAATGCCAGCCAACAGTGGGCTTTAGCCCACTGTCGGCTTAAAATGGGTCACAGAAGTGCAGAATTAACTGCACTCCTGTGATGCCTAGGAGAAATATAGCCCAAAAAGTTTTGGCTATACTTTTCCTTTAAGAGATGAACTAAGATTGTCTTCAAAGCATATCTATAAACACCACTTCTTATATTTAGTTTTTTTATACCACGTGAGAGGTTTAAAACCCTTGTCATGTTGTCATTGCTGTCTGTGCCCATGCCATGGTTAAGCATGGAGAGTTCTGTTTGTGAAATTCTTACCTCCTTGCTGCAGTTTTCTGCTAGATCTGTGATTCCATTCACATGTGCTGCTGGCTTCTTTTTTCACCTTTGAGCATCGCCTGCTCCACTGGCTTTATATCCTTTTCCCTTCTATTATTTCCTGGGTCACCTCTCTGTTTGCTTCCCTATATATATACGTGCTCAGTGCAGCGCTCCTTGCCTGAGCAACTCCACAGTTCCCTGAGCTCCTAGTCTTTTGATACTAGTGTATCCTGTGCTTGACTACCTGTGTACCGACCCTGGCTTTGTTTGCCGTTGTGCTTGTCTACCACACGCCCTGAACTCGGCTTGTGTCTTGGATTCCCTTCTGTCTCCTGCCATTGCACTCTGCACGTGAGTGGTCTCCGCATTCTCAGTTGGACCTACCTGGGGGCGACGACATTGTTTCAGCTTGCTGCGAGTCCATCCCCACCATCAGGGGCCCAGGTGAAGAAGCAGTCTGGGGATTGGACTCTGTGCCCTGGGGAACCCCCAGTTGGCAGTCTACAAGAGCTCACTACAATTGAAATCTGACAGTCCCTGCTAGAAACATTCACTTTGTAACTCTTCTGTGCCCATCTACTTGTCATGCTCAGATGCTGGTGCAGGCCCCTTTAACTCTATTTCCCACAACTTCCAGGAAGAATAGTGATTAATGGCATATTTTCTGAATGGTCTAGGTTTGTGCCCCAGGGCTTTGTCCTAGGACCAATTCTGTTTATCTTGTTTATAAATGATATAAAGGTTGGATCAAATAATTCAATGTCGGTATTTACAGATGATACAAAGCTAAGCAGGGCAATAACATCACAGCAGGATATAAAAACATTACAAGAAGCACTTGAGAAAATAGAGGGGTGGGCAGCTAAATGGAAAAAATGTAAGGTAATGCACTTAGGAGCTAAAAATATGCATGTAGATTACTTACTGTACCAGGCCAGCCGACTATAAGCATGCATTAAAATGGGTATTTACTCAAAAAATAAAACTATAATTTTAGCACTTTACAAAATTCTGGTTCAGCCACATCTTAAGTATGTGGTCCATTTTGGTCAACAATCCTCAGGAAGGATGTGCTTGAACTGGAGAGAGTCCAGATAGGGGGAACAGTGTTAAGAAAGGTATATATCATAGATGTTGCCTTGTTAACATAGTGAAAAGATATTGCTAAAAACAAAAGTCCATATCAAAATGAAATCTGGCAAAGATAAATAAAGTTTATGAAATAGTCCAAATCCAATATGTGTTTTGAGGAAAACACCACTGATATTGTGCGGAGGTCGTGCTACTCCATAAATGTATTAGTCACCATGTAAGCCATCACCATTGTAAGAAATGCACTCATACCAGATTGAAATTACCCCACTATATTGATTTACCTGTTATAAACACTTCCACTGGTAACATTCACTTCACACCCATTGGTTCCAATATGTCAGGTTGGCTCTCGAAGGTTAGTAGAGACAATGATGACCATATATATAATCTAATATACACATGTAATCGAAGCAAGGAAAGCCACATAGTGTAAATAGGTTAAAAACTTTAATTGCAAACACATGACACACATTCTACTCACATGATAAAAAGTGGGTAAGCACAGAAAAAGTCACAATTTCAAGCTGTACAGTAAAGGTTCCAACTCCAAAGAAACATGTGTAGGCTCATCCCAACGCGTTTCATTACATAGAACATTATCTGGGGAATGCACGCCGTGCGATCCCCCACGCCTATTTATGATATATTCACCAATATTATCACTAGTTACACCAGCATGTTTTCTATTTTTGTTCATTGTAAAGTTAATAAGGGGACCAGAGGACCTCCACTATGAGGAATATCAAAAGTATTCTCCCTAGAGAGATTACAATGAATGAATCTTTAAATGGTGACTGTATAATTGTGTCACGTACCTGGTAGGTTGTGAGCCTGAAGTGCAGGAAAAGACCTCCCTTACAGCTCCCACTCCCGTTCCCCTGGAATGGAGACAGAGGGCCAGGAGTGAAGAGTGGTATGGGTGCCTGGCAGGATCAACAGTTGCTGAAAGTCCAGTAGTGGTGGCACCCTCTGGAGTCAGTAGCCTGAGGAGTAGACTGAGGACAGAGACTGGAATGCAGGACTGGAACCAGGAACAACAGCAGGTAATAGCAGACTGGAAGCTGGACTGGAACAACAGCAGAAGATAGCCTGGAACACTGGACTGGAACCAGGAACAACAGCAGGTAATAGACTGGAACGCTGGACTGGAACACAGCAGAAGATAGCCTGGAACGCTGGGCTGGAACACAGCAGAAGGTAGCCTGGAACGCTGGACTGGAACCAGGAACAACAGCAGGTAATAGCAGACTGGAAGCTGGACTGGAACCAGGAACAACAGCAGGTAATAGCAGACTGGAAGCTGGACTGGAACCAGGAACAACAGCAGGTAATAGCAGACTGGAAGCTGATGAACACAGCGGAGGGTCAACAAGCCGGTGGTCAGTAACGTTCGGACAGCAGAGGTACCAGGGGTAATGCAGAGGGATGGTCAGGCAAGCCAAGAGAGTCTGGTGCAGGCAGATAGCAGGATCGTCAAACAGGAAGCCGGGTCAGATAACAGGAAACACAGATCAGATCAGGTAACACTCACAGAACGCTGTAGAGCAGACAGCAGGGATGGAGTGTGACAGGCAGGTTTAAATAGCCCGCCTGACACCAGCGGGAGTGCGCGCGCGAGTGCCCGTGCGTGACCGCACCCGTGAACGCGCGCGCATGCGCAATGGGACCCGTGGCCGGGTTCCCGTGTGCCTGAGACGCCGGTTACTGGCAGGATCTTCGTGACATTGCCCCCCCCAAGGGACAGCCTCCGGATGCCCCTTTGAAAAAATTTCTCTGGATGAGCTGTTTTAAAGGCTTGTAACAGGTCTTCAGCATGAATATTATCCTCTGGTTCCCAAGAATTCTCCTCTGGGCCAAACCCCTTCCACTTTATTAAGAATTGATTTTGGTTACCTCTTTTCCTGTGGTCCATGATAGCCTCCACCTCGAATTTCTCTTCCCCATCTACCACGATTGGATCAGGAGGATCCGTACTTCGACCTGGAAATGGGTTAGTAATAGATGGTTTAAGCAAGGACACGTGAAAAACTGGATGTACCTTTAGTGAATCCGGGAGTTCAAGTTCATATGCAACTTCATTAATTCTCCGTTTAACAGGGAATGGTCCAAGAAATTTGGGACCCAATTTCTTGGAAGTGCAGGCCAACCTGAGGTTTATGGTGGACAACCATACCTGATCCCCAGGTGCAAGTAAGAGCTCACCTCGCCTCTTTTTATCGAAGGTTGCTTTGTTGTACTCCTGGGTTCTGGTCATGGTGTCCTGTAAAACTTGGTTGTTACAGGTAAAGAAATCCAATTTCTCCTGGACTGCGGGTACTGTGCATTCTGGAAGAGAGTTTGGTAAAAATGAGGGGTGGAAACCATAATTCGCAAAAAACAGAGTTTGCTTGATAGCAGAATGAATAGAATTGTTATAAGCGAATTCGGCCAATGGTAAAACAGCAATCCAATTATCTTGGGCAAAGGAAGAAAAACAGCGCAAATATTGTTCAAGGGTCTGGTTTGTTCTTTCTGTTTGCCCATTAGTCTGGGGGTGATAAGCCGATGAAAATGAGAGTCCAATGTCCAAGGTTTTACACAAAGCCCTCCAGAATCGAGAGGTAAATTGTACCCCTCGATCTGAAACGATGTTAACTGGTACCCCATGTAGCCTGACGACCTCTTTAATGAATGCTTGTGCTGTTTCTGTAGCTGAAGGGGTACCCTTCATTGGGACAAAGTGCGCCATCTTCGACAACCGGTCCACTATGACAAAGATTGAAGTGAAGCCCCCGGCCGGGGGTAGTTCTACAATAAAATCTATTGAGAGCATTTTCCAGGGTCTATCTGGGACAGGCAAGGGTTTTAGTAGACCCCATGTCTTTGTTTTGTGCCCTTTGTTCCTAAGGCAGGTGGTACAGGACTCTACAAACTCCTTACAATCTTTGCGCAGCTGAGGCCACCAGAAGGTGCGCTGAACCAAATCAATGGTCTTAGCCACACCGAAATACCCAGCCAGCGCATGATCGTGACAGAGCTCTAGTACTGGACCTCGTAGTGTTTCAGGTATAAAGATCCTATTTTCATGCCACAATAACCCATCCTTAACCTGGAGTTCTGTCTTAATGGAAGATTCTATTTCTGCGGAGGCCTGATAATCTGGGAAAGCAGGTTTCCCTGAAGTAGAAGAAAGTTCCCTGGAGACAAAATGGTGTCTGGAGGGGAAATCTCTTGAGGTTTGTGAAACATCCTAGACAGGGCGTCAGGTTTGGTATTCTTTGAGCCAGGACTGTAAGTGACATGGAAGGAGAACCTGGAGAAAAAGAGAGCCCACCTGGCCTGACGTGGTTTCAACCTCTTTGCAGACCTCAAATACTCCAGGTTCTTATGATCTGTAAAGATTAAAACTGGATAAGCGGCACCCTCCAACAGATAGCGCCACTCCTCCAATGCTGACTTGATTGCCAAAAACTCTCTGTCACCTACATCATAATTTCTCTCTGCCGTGGATAATTTACGAGAAAAGAAAGCCACAGGATGCAGCAGGGCTTTGGTTCCCTGTCTTTGGGATAATACTGCTCCTACAGCAATTTCAGATGCATCCACTTCTAGAATAAATGGCAGAGAGAGATCTGGATGCTTCAGTACAGAGGCGGAGGTAAAAAGGCCCTTGAGAGTCTCAAAAGCCTTTTGAGCCTCGGCCGACCAATGGAAGCGTGTACCCTGTTTGGTAAGCTGTGTGATGGGTTCAATGATGGCTGAGAACCCCTTAATAAATTTGCGGTAAAAATTAGCGAATCCAACGAATCGCTGGATTCCTTTCTTATCAGTCGGGACTGGCCAATCTAGAACAGCCGTGACCTTCTGGGGGTCCATTTTAATGCCCTTACTGGAGATGACCAACCCTAAAAATGGAATACTTTCCTGTTCGAATTCACATTTTTCAGCCTTTGCATATAGACCGTGTTGTCGAAGTCGGCCCAATACACTTCTGACGTGCCTGCGATGGGATTCAAGGGAACAAGAGAAAATCATTATGTCGTCTAAATAGACGATGACAAACAGGTCTAGAAAGTCACGTAACACATCATTAATAAAGTATTGAAATGTGGCAGGGGCATTACACAGGCCGAAAGGCATCACGAGGTACTCAAAATGCCCATAACGGGTACGAAAAGCGGTCTTCCATTCGTCTCCATCCCTGATATGAACTAAATTGTAGGCCCCATGGAGATCAAGTTTGGTGAATATGGTAGCCGTCCCCAGTCTCTGAAACAACTCTGGTACTAAGGGGAGAGGGTACCGATTCTTCACAGTAATTTTGTTTAGTTCGCGGTAATCCACACACGGCCTGAGGGTTTTATCTTTTTTCTGCACGAAGAAGATGCCTGCACCTGCGGGGGACGTGGATGGACGAATGAAGCCTCTTTTGAGGTTTTCGTCAATGTATTCCTTCAATGCCCCTTGCTCCACCTCAGTCAGGGGAAATATTCTTCCAAAAGGAATTTAAGCACCAGGAAGTAACTCAATGGGACAGTCATAGGCCCGGTGAGGGGGTAACACCTCTGCCCTCTGTTTACTAAATACGTCCAGGAAATCATGATAGGCGGAAGGAATGGATTGAAGTAGACTAGGATCTGTATCTAGGCATAACAGAGTAGAGTTCTCCTGGATGTTCTGGGTTCTGCAAAACTGTTGGCAGTAAGGAGAGGGAAAGGTCACCTCACCCGTGATCCAATTTATGTCCGGATTATGGGCCTGTAACCATGGCATGCCGAGTATTATGGGGAACAGCGGTGAATCGATAATGTCCAGGCGCAGCTGTTCCTGATGGACGTTGGAAACGAAAACGGGTATTGGCATAGTCTCTTGGGTGACAGGTCCAGACTTGATAGCGGTCCCATCAGCTAGATGGATAGAAAGTCCATGGGCTTTAGGTGACAAGGGTATTTGGTGTTGGATGGCAAAACAGGAATCCATGAAACAGCTGCAAGCTCCTGAGTCAATAATGGCGGTGATTTGTAGATCCTTCCCTGGAAGCTGTAGCAGAAGAGGAAGAGCAAGGTGAGTGGTATTTTTAACCAGAGATGTCACATAGTCAGTAGATAGGGATAAACACTTACGGAGTTTGAGGGGACAGTTCCTGACGTAGTGCCTGGGTTCCCCACAATACAGGCACAAGTTATTTACTCGACGACGTTGTCGTTCCTCTGGGGTGAGTGAAGGTCGCAGGACACCCAATTGCATTGGCTCAGGTAAGTTAAGCGTGGAGGTAGGTGGTGTTGATGATGGGCGATAGGGAACCTTAGGGGTAACCCAAGTTGGACGAGAAGACCCCATAGTTCTCTCCGACCTGCGCTCTCATAGGCGTTGATCGATCTGGATAGCTAGATCGATTAAAGCATTTAAAGTCTGTGGTGTACCCACCCTGGCCAGTTCATCCTTCAGAGGATCAGAAAGTCCCAACCGAAATTGATAACGGAGAGCCGCATCCTTCCAGTTAGTATCCGCACTCCACTTCCTGAATTCAGCCACATAATCCTCTGCTGCTCTGCGACCTTGTTGAAGGGTGTGTAGAGCCACCTCTGCAGTTACAGATAACTGGGGGTCATCATATAACTGGCCTAGTGCATCAAAGAAAGTGGAGAGGTTGGTCAGAGATATGTCCTTTTGCTCTAGGAGGCGATGGCCCAGGTTTGGGGGTCACCAGAGAGCAGAGAAATCACGTAGCCCACCTTTGTAGCCTCCAGGGAAAAGGTACGTGGCTGAAGAGCAAAAAATAGTTCGCAGGAATTGCGGAAGGCTCTGAACTTATGGCGATTTCCAAAGAAACGTTCAGGTGTGGGAACCATAGGTTCCGGAGGGAGCATCACCACCGTTGAGGAAGGCCCAACTGAAGGAGCAGGAGCAGAGGAAGCTCCCTGGGCCCCAATGGGGTTAGACAGGGTTAACACTGGTTCCTCCAGTCTGGTGTATCCTTGCTGCAGATTTTTGACTGCTGCAGTCAATCCTGCCAGGTGTGCACAGAGTTTCTCCATGGGAGACGTTCCCTGCTCAGGCTCAGACATGGCTGTCTGCTACAATTACCCCACTATATTGATTTACCTGTTATAAACACTTCCACTGGTAACATTCACTTCACACCCATTGGTTCCAATATGTCAGCTTGGCTCTCCAAGATTAGTAGAGACAATGATGACCATATATATAATCTAATATACACATGTAATCGAAGCAAGGAAAGCCACATAGTGTAAATAGGTTAAAAACTTTAATTGCAAACACATGACACACATTCTACTCACATGATAAAAAGTGGGTAAGCACAGAAAAAGTCACAATTTCAAGCTGTACAGTAAAGGTTCCAACTCCAAAGAAACGTGTGTAGGCTCATCCCAACGCGTTTCATTACATAGGACATTATCTGGGGAATGCACGCCGTGCGATCCCCCACGCCTATTTATGATATATTCACCAATATTATCACTAGTTACACCAGCATGTTTTCTATTTTTGTTCATTGTAAAGTTAATAAGGGGACCAGAGGACCTCCACTATGAGGAATATCAAAAGTATTCTCCCTAGAGAGATTACAATGAATGAATCTTTAAATGGTGACTGTATAATTGTGTCACGTACCTGGTAGGTTGTGAGCCTGAAGTGCAGGAAAAGACCTCCCTTACAGCTCCCACTCCCGTTCCCCTGGAATGGAGACAGAGGGCCAGGAGTGAAGAGTGGTATGGGTGCCTGGCAGGATCAACAGTTGCTGAAAGTCCAGTAGTGGTGGCACCCTCTGGAGTCAGTAGCCTGAGGAGTAGACTGAGGGCAGAGACTGGAATGCAGGACTGGAACCAGGAACAACAGCAGGTAATAGCAGACTGGAAGCTGGACTGGAACAACAGCAGAAGATAGCCTGGAACACTGGACTGGAACCAGGAACAACAGCAGGTAATAGACTGGAACGCTGGACTGGAACACAGCAGAAGATAGTCTGGAACGCTGGGCTGGAACACAGCAGAAGGTAGCCTGGAACTCTGGACTGGAACCAGGAACAACAGCAGGTAATAGCAGACTGGAAGCTGGACTGGAACCAGGAACAACAGCAGGTAATAGCAGACTGGAAGCTGGACTGGAACCAGGAACAACAGCAGGTAATAGCAGACTGGAAGCTGATGAACACAGCGGAGGGTCAACAAGCCGGTGGTCAGTAACGTTCGGACAGCAGAGGTACCAGGGGTAATGCAGAGGGATGGTCAGGCAAGCCAAGAGAGTCTGGTGCAGGCAGATAGCAGGATCGTCAAACAGGAAGCCGGGTCAGATAACAGGAAACACAGATCAGATCAGGTAACACTCACAGAACGCTGTAGAGCAGACAGCAGGGATGGAGTGTGACAGGCAGGTTTAAATAGCCCGCTGACACCAGCGGGAGTGCGCACGCACGTGCCCGTGCGTGACCGCACCCGTGAACGCGCGCGCATGCGCAATGGGACCCGTGGCCAGGTTCCCGTGCGCCTGGGACGCCGGTTACTGGCAGGATCTTCGTGACAAATTGGGAGAAAACTATTTATTCTTAGGTCTCCAAAGAAGACATGCAGCCACACAATGAAGTTGGACAGCAAGTGGTTCAATCTTAAACTGTGTAAGGGGTTCTTTACTGTTAGAGCGGTAAAGATGTGGAACTCCCTTTCACAATTGATGGTGTAAATGGGGCAGGTAAATAAAGTCAAAAAGCTTTTAGATGTGTTTCTTAGTGAATTTAATTATTTTGAAAGTTTTTTCTCTCATTTCCTTTTGCACCACCAGGATTGGAAGTAAAAGGACTCAACGGGGCACAGACAGAAAAAACAACTGACATTAGTCCTTCCCTACCCAATTCAAGAGTGTTGGCTATACATACACCTTTAATTAAAATAAGCAATATATTGTGCTGCCCTGCCACCGTGTAAAAGCAGGGAAAAGGGACACAGGGGTTACACATAAGCAGAGCAGGGAACCAGAATATGACTTGATTTCTGGAGTTTAGAGATTTCAAAGAGTTTTGGGAGGAAATACATCTCCATCCCAGGGTCCAGGTCTTGCAGGAGACTGGCAGGCTGTAAGCACAGGTGCACAAAGCCCTTCTAATGAAGGACTTGGGCATAGTTCAGAGCTCACATTAGAAGACAAATGCCCTGTTTAAGAGACAGCACTCCATGCTGAAGGAGAGAATCCTTGTACCTGAATTGAGGTGGCTAGGTTAGTCTAGGAAATTGAGAGATCCAGGGTGACTAGGTGAGTCAAGGGCACTGAGGGAATCTGGAGGTCTTGGAGGTGTGAGAGAACCCGGAGTGTCAGGAGAACCCCAACTGAGAGGCCAGGGACTGGGCTCATGCAGCAGAGTGCTGCATCTAAAAGGCCAAGAGAGTCATGCCCTGTACACACGGTCGGATTTTCCGATGGACAATGTCCGATCGGAGCGTGTTGTCGGAAATTCCGACCGTGTGTGGGCGCCATCGGACATTTTCCATCGGATTTTCTGACACACAAAGTTGGAGAGCAGGAGATAAAATTTTCCGACAACAAAATCCGATCGCGTCAATTCCGACCGTGTGTGGCCTGTTCCGACGCACAAAGTGCCACGCATGCTCAGAAGAAATTCCGACACGGGACAGCTCGTTCTGGTAAACTTAGCGTTCGCAATGGATACAGCACTTTCGTCACGCTGCAATGTTAAAAATAGTTTAATACAGCGCACTCTCTTCTTCTTTATAATGTGACAAGAATTAAGTAGTTTTGCTGCTCATATTCACACACACTTCTCACAAACTTTTATTTGTGTTTTTTTAGTGGGATTCCCTGAATATATTGTTATTAGTTGTCACATCTGACAGTTTTATATTTTTTAATTATTTTTTTTTTGGGATTTTAAGCCTTTTTTTTTCTTTAATGTTTGGATTTTTTCCAAGGCTGATCTTTGTTCAATGTTATTTTTATTTTTACTCCAGAATATTTTTGGGTGTGTTTTGTGTGTCAAGTTACCCCAACACCATTGATATCTTTTATTATTTAATCTCAAGGAGATTGTTTGTTGTTGGTGTCCCTTGTTCATTTCACATTGTATATTTGAAATGTACCTGAATCCTCACAAACCAACTGTCATTTTTGAAGTAAAACACATAGGAGAGTATAATTCAAAACAAAAATCCTTTATTAAGGGATCAGAACCAAACAAAGAGGAAGGCAACACTGGATCAACAGGAGAAATTAGCGAAGCCTGGGACCCCCACGGCAGAAATCAATTCTTCAACATCAAAATTGGTGGCCTGAGGACTCCATATCTAAGGGAGGGCAGTCTGGTCCGGGATTCACAGAGACTCGGATAGCAGCAGATGACATCTGTGTCCCCAGGCTGTGGTACCACAAGAGGCTGCATCTTTTGGCCGACCAGACTGGACCCAGGGCAATCACTGTCTGGTCTTCCTTCCACGCTTCCTTCCGGGCTGTGGCTGTGCAGTTGGAGATGTGGCAGGAGGAGGAGTAGGACCTGGAGGAGGAGGAGGACTGGGGGGACCTGGAGGAGGACTGGGGCACCTGGAGGAGAGGGAGGAGGAGGAGGACCTGCAGGAGGAGGAGGAGGACCATCCCAAAGATGTGTGTGAGGTGTAATTTGGCCCCTCATACCTTTCTCCAGAGCCTCCGATATGAGGGCCTCACACCTGGCTTTTTGGCCCTCCTCCATCCTCTGCATTTTATAGACTATGAAGGCAGCAATGTTCTCCTGCATGGTGTGGGGTGCTCCCAGGACCTCTGTAGCCCTTCAAAAGAATGCTATAGCAGCCTCCTCTAGGGTACTCCTCCTACTGCCACTTTCTATTTTCAGGGGGGGTGGAGGGACCTTGATATCAGCCAGCCGGCTCGGCCCGGCCACCTCCTGGCTGAGACTTCCCTGTGTATGAAAAAGGGACATGGTTTTAGTTTTTGCATCATCAATCACAATCCTAAATTAGTACTCCCAACTAACATCTAGTTAACATCATTGATTGGACAAGCAGAAATATTTAGAGGAATGCTATACCTGGCTCAATCTGGGCTCCTCCACATATGGCCTGGAAGGCCCAGGTTGGGCGTCAGAAGCCTCAGCCGGGGGGGAAGGAAGCGTAGAAGGAAGACTGGAGAGGCATGGCCTGGGTTCAGTCTGGCCTGCCAGAAAGTGCAGCCTGTCGTAGTACAACATCCTGGGGACATAGATGTCATCTGCTGCTCCAGATCTCTGTGAATCCAGGACTTTCCTGCGCTCCCTCAGATATGTGCTCCTCAGGCCACCAATGAAAATCTTTAAATAAGTGATGTCTGCCGTGGGGATCACCTGCTTCACAATTTCACACAATTGCTCCAGTGCTGCCTTCCTCTTTGCTTGGTTCTTGAAATGGGGGTGGGTAATCTCCCACAGACAGGGCAGCTCACTTAGCATATCTATGAATACTGACATGAAGTCATTGTCTTTCATTAAGATATCCATGTTCACTGCAAGACACAACACAAGACAAAGCCTAATGTCAGACAAAACTCTCCTAATCTTGTTACAATATAGGCCTCAATCTAGAAGCAGTATAGGCACAAGTTTGTCTCTTACCTTCGTTCTTACGATCGGCGCGTCCAATGCTCCTTCCTCCGCTCACAGATCGTACGTAATACGCACGCGTGTTATGCTTTATACACACTGCGCATGCGTGTAACTCCACCCGCCCCTGACGTTCTTTCTAGTGTATTCCCCACCCCCTTTCATTCGGCGCAGTGGGGGAAGAGCATGATGGCGGAGTTACAGCAGGTGCGTGCTAATTCTAGCAACGAGGAGGAGGAGGAGGAAAGCCCGGATCCAGGCATGTCCCGATCCAGAAGGAGACGTTTTAAGGCCACAAATATGTCGTTTGGGGAGATGTTGGAGATGGTCAACATCATGAGGAAGTCCGACTATGACGGAAAATATGGGCCTTACCCCAACCCCAACATTCGAAAGGCCAAAATCATGGCGAAAGTGGTCAGGAGTCTTGAGAGGAATTTCGGGGTACGAAGATCTAAAGATCAGCTCAGGAAGCGGTGGTCGGACCTGAAGTTGGGAGAGCCAGAGCAGTACCGAAAGATCCGGAGAGTGCTGCAAAAAAGTAAGTAGTTGTGCTGTGTTCCTATTCTTTCTGTCTTTATTACGTTCGTTCTGCTCCATATGCTTTTATTAATTGTAACGTTTAAAAAGGTCAACTTTAATGTTCATGGGCCCATTATTCGTTCGTATCAAACATTTTTCTTTCGGCCTCTAGAACACCATTGTTTAGGCCATATGCATTTTCACACATTTTTGGGGGCCTACTTGGATGCCAAATATTTGTTTGTGTAGATGGGTTTGTTACTAGAATGAAATGCAAACTAGATTGTGTGTAAGGAGAGGACACTGAGCAGCTGTTTTCACATCTGGACACTGGAGCACTAGTGTGGGACACAAGAACACCATTTTTATTAGGGGGGGCACACTGATGCTCCAGTGTATACTATAGGGGGGGCTACATCTGTGAAGCTTGTACCAAACAGGTAAAGTATTGCAGCTTGACAAAGGGCAATAAAAAATATACATCTTGGAACTCGGCTAAAATAGACAATTGTACCCCACTTCCAAGCAATGTTTCCTATTTCTAGTTCTGCCATCAAATATCTGTGTGCTAATTATACCATTTTTGTTTTACATAGGGGAGAAAAAACTCGGACACCCCTCATCCCAGGAGACCAGAGCCCCCCCTCTGAAAGAAGGGGAAATACAAACCCAAGAAGCTGAGCAAGAGGAAGAAGAAGATGTAGTGGAGATTGGCACCACAACAGGTGAGTGTCTGCGACCACAGGCTCAGGTAAAAGAGATGGATGGTGGCAGATTTTTGAGACCTTTTTTTTTGTTCTTTATCTCTTTTTAGGTGATCGTGATGTGAGGGAGAGAGAACGCTTTACATCTGAAAGTGCCCAGATACTGATCGGGGAGATCATGGGGTGTAATCTCCAATTGCAAAACATCCAGCAACAAATCAGTGATGTTATTAAAAAAAATAATAACATCATTGATGTTTTGGGGCGAATTTAAACCCCACAAAATCACCTGTTTTATCGTGGTCCAATCTTACCAAAATTTTTTCAATGTTTAGAAAAGCCAAATTTGGAGGATGCACACAGTGTACCAACATGTGCTATCTGCCATCACGGGAGATCAATGGACGCGTTTTGGGGGTGCAACCCCTTCCTCCATTATAAAGTAGCGTTGAGGAAGGGCTTGCTCCCCCAAAACACGTCCCTTGATCCCCCCTGATGGCAGATAGCACATGTTGACATTCGTAAATTGGTGTGCATCTTCCAAATTTGGCTTTTCCAGGGGTGATTTCCCCCCATCTGAACGCTATATCAAACCCAGTTCCTAAATACTGAAGTCTGATATAGCCTTCAGGTTTTACCATATGTGAACTTTGTAAGTTCAAGTTTTTTGGCTTTCTTGTTGGTTTTACACTGGCCTGTTTTATCTGAAATGGATATTTAGATTTTTGATAATGCTACTGCAAACATTGTTATACAACAAACATGTTGGTTTGTTTTAAAAACCTTTGGTAAATGCACATGTGATTGTGCAGGTATAAAAAAGTGCCTTACTGAAGAATGTGTGGATTATTGTCTCAACACTACAACACTTTTGGGGTGATGTAATTGCTGTTTTATGCAAAAATGGGGGTTATTTCCTAAGGGTAAATACACTTTGCACTACAAGTGCAGGTTCAGTGCAGTTGCAAGTGCACTTGTAGTGAAATGTGTTTTTGCATTTAGGAAGTACCAGCCAACACTGTTTTTTATAAGGTTACCCAATCACAACATTTTCTGCACTCAACACATTTCTGTCAGGGTCAGCTAAAACAAACACAAGCAGTAAATGTCCACCAAGAATTTCTTTTGGTTGTTTTTTATTTGAAAAAGGTGTCTCAGATTGTCTGGCATATTGATAGCCCCCCTACCCGCAAAGAACTCCAGGTATCGTAACTGGACATCACGGGCATTCAGGGAGGGCAAGCCAGGACGGCCACTTTCAAGCGCCGTCAGTGTTGATGGATTTGGGATTCCGGCCTCAGGCCCAACTGAGCCAGCATAGTTGGCTGAATGTTTTCTTAAAAAATTATGGAGAACACAGCAGGCAAGTATTATATGGTTCAGTTTATACTCCGCCATATGGATGGGTGTAAGAAATAATCGGAACCGGCTGGCCAGGATTCCAAATGTGTTCTCCACCACTCTTCGGGCTCTGGCCAGCCAGTAATTAAAAAAACTCTGTTCCGGGGTGAGGGTCCTCATCGGGAATGGCCACATCAGGTGGTCCCCCAGGGCAAATGCTTCATCAGCAATGAACACAAATGGGAGACCTTCAACATTGTCCTCTGGAGGTGGCAAGTCCAAGCTGCCATTCTGGAGACGCCTGTAGAACTCCGTCTGGGCGATCACTCCACCATCGGACATCCGGCCATTCTTCCCCACGTCCACATACAAGAACTCGTAATTAGCCGACACCACCGCCAACATCACTATACTATTAAACCCCTTGTAATTTTAAAAGTACGACCCCGAGTTGTGTGGTGGGACGATGTGGACGTGTTTCCCATCAATTGCCCCTCCGCAGTTAGGAAAGTCCCACCGCTGGGCAAAGCGGGAGGCCACAGTCTGCCATTCCTGTGGCGTTGAAGGAAACTGTTGAGGAAAAAACAATAAACATTACTATTTTTTCAAAGATACATGGCAAGCAGATTATACACAAACATTATGGGGCAACCTCCAGATAGCATTTACTAAGGGGAATTTAACAACAACAAAGTATAAGGTACACCTATCATATTCCCCCTCCCCCCCTCTCATGGGCCATTTCTAACATTATAGGGGGGGGGGAACTCTTGTACAGGTAACCCTCTTCACTTCATTGAGAGATGAATGCCTAAATACAGGGTATTACTTGGAACAGCCCCTCCTTAGTTACACTATTGGCAGACCACTGGACAGGTAAGAAGTGTCATAATACAAAGATATAAATACACACTGTACACATTTGAGCACATTTGAACATTCTGCTATTACCTAGTACAACATCCTGGGGACATAGATGTCATCTGCTGCTCCAGATCTCTGTGAATCCAGGACTTTCCTGCGCTCCCTCAGATATGTGCTCCTCAGGCCACCAATGAAAATCTTTAAATAAGTGATGTCTGCCGTGGGGATCACCTGCTTCACAATTTCACACAATTGCTCCAGTGCTGCCTTCCTCTTTGCTTGGTTCTTGAAATGGGGGTGGGTAATCTCCCACAGACAGGGCAGCTCACTTAGCATATCTATGAATACTGACATGAAGTCATTGTCTTTCATTAAGATATCCATGTTCACTGCAAGACACAACACAAGACAAAGCCTAATGTCAGACAAAACTCTCCTAATCTTGTTACAATATAGGCCTCAATCTAGAAGCAGTATAGGCACAAGTTTGTCTCTTACCTTCGTTCTTACGATCGGCGCGTCCAATGCTCCTTCCTCCGCTCACAGATCGTACGTAATACGCACGCGTGTTACGCTTTATACACACTGCGCATGCGTGTAACTCCGCCCGCCCCTGACGTTCTTTCTAGTGTATTCCCCACCCCCTTTCATTCGGCGCAGTGGGGGAAGAGCATGATGGCGGAGTTACAGCAGGTGCGTGCTAATTCTAGCAACGAGGAGGAGGAGGAGGAAAGCCCGGATCCAGGCATGTCCCGATCCAGAAGGAGACGTTTTAAGGCCACAAATATGTCGTTTGGGGAGATGTTGGAGATGGTCAACATCATGAGGAAGTCCGACTATGACGGAAAATATGGGCCTTACCCCAACCCCAACATCCGAAAGGCCAAAATCATGGCGAAAGTGGTCAGGAGTCTTGAGAGGAATTTCGGGGTACGAAGATCTAAAGATCAGCTCAGGAAGCGGTGGTCGGACCTGAAGTTGGGAGAGCCAGAGCAGTACCGAAAGATCCGGAGAGTGCTGCAAAAAAGTAAGTAGTTGTGCTGTGTTCCTATTCTTTCTGTCTTTATTACGTTCGTTCTGCTCCATATGCTTTTATTAATTGTAACGTTTAAAAAGGTCAACTTTAATGTTCATGGGCCCATTATTCGTTCGTATCAAACATTTTTCTTTCGGCCTCTAGAACACCATTGTTTAGGCCATATGCATTTTCACACATTTTTGGGGGCCTACTTGGATGCCAAATATTTGTTTGTGTAGATGGGTTTGTTACTAGAATGAAATGCAAACTAGATTGTGTGTAAGGAGAGGACACTGAGCAGCTGTTTTCACA
The DNA here is from genome assembly GCA_037952925.1 of Lithobates clamitans. NCBI lineage: Eukaryota > Metazoa > Chordata > Amphibia > Anura > Ranidae > Lithobates > Lithobates clamitans. The sequence goes on from JBBGZY010000248.1 coordinate 618,797, forward strand.
TCTGGACACTGGAGCACTAGTGTGGGACACAAGAACACCATTTTTATTAGGGGGGGCACACTGATGCTCCAGTGTATACTATAGGGGGGGCTACATCTGTGAAGCTTGTACCAAACAGGTAAAGTATTGCAGCTTGACAAAGGGCAATAAAAAATATACATCTTGGAACTCGGCTAAAATAGACAATTGTACCCCACTTCCAAGCAATGTTTCCTATTTCTAGTTCTGCCATCAAATATCTGTGTGCTAATTATACCATTTTTGTTTTACATAGGGGAGAAAAAACTCGGACACCCCTCATCCCAGGAGACCAGAGCCCCCCCTCTGAAAGAAGGGGAAATACAAACCCAAGAAGCTGAGCAAGAGGAAGAAGAAGATGTAGTGGAGATTGGCACCACAACAGGTGAGTGTCTGCGACCACAGGCTCAGGTAAAAGAGATGGATGGTGGCAGATTTTTGAGACCTTTTTTTTTGTTCTTTATCTCTTTTTAGGTGATCGTGATGTGAGGGAGAGAGAACGCTTTACATCTGAAAGTGCCCAGATACTGATCGGGGAGATCATGGGGTGTAATCTCCAATTGCAAAACATCCAGCAACAAATCAGTGATGTTATTAAAAAAAATAATAACATCATTGATGTTTTGGGGCGAATTTAAACCCCACAAAATCACCTGTTTTATCGTGGTCCAATCTTACCAAAATTTTTTCAATGTTTAGAAAAGCCAAATTTGGAGGATGCACACAGTGTACCAACATGTGCTATCTGCCATCACGGGAGATCAATGGACGTGTTTTGGGGGTGCAACCCCTTCCTCCATTATAAAGTAGCGTTGAGGAAGGGCTTGCTCCCCCAAAACACGTCCCTTGATCCCCCCTGATGGCAGATAGCACATGTTGACATTCGTAAATTGGTGTGCATCTTCCAAATTTGGCTTTTCCAGGGGTGATTTCCCCCCATCTGAACGCTATATCAAACCCAGTTCCTAAATACTGAAGTCTGATATAGCCTTCAGGTTTTACCATATGTGAACTTTGTAAGTTCAAGTTTTTTGGCTTTCTTGTTGGTTTTACACTGGCCTGTTTTATCTGAAATGGATATTTAGATTTTTGATAATGCTACTGCAAACATTGTTATACAACAAACATGTTGGTTTGTTTTAAAAACCTTTGGTAAATGCACATGTGATTGTGCAGGTATAAAAAAGTGCCTTACTGAAGAATGTGTGGATTATTGTCTCAACACTACAACACTTTTGGGGTGATGTAATTGCTGTTTTATGCAAAAATGGGGGTTATTTCCTAAGGGTAAATACACTTTGCACTACAAGTGCAGGTTCAGTGCAGTTGCAAGTGCACTTGTAGTGAAATGTGTTTTTGCATTTAGGAAGTACCAGCCAACACTGTTTTTTATAAGGTTACCCAATCACAACATTTTCTGCACTCAACACATTTCTGTCAGGGTCAGCTAAAACAAACACAAGCAGTAAATGTCCACCAAGAATTTCTTTTGGTTGTTTTTTATTTGAAAAAGGTGTCTCAGATTGTCTGGCATATTGATAGCCCCCCTACCCGCAAAGAACTCCAGGTATCGTAACTGGACATCACGGGCATTCAGGGAGGGCAAGCCAGGACGGCCACTTTCAAGCGCCGTCAGTGTTGATGGATTTGGGATTCCGGCCTCAGGCCCAACTGAGCCAGCATAGTTGGCTGAATGTTTTCTTAAAAAATTATGGAGAACACAGCAGGCAAGTATTATATGGTTCAGTTTATACTCCGCCATATGGATGGGTGTAAGAAATAATCGGAACCGGCTGGCCAGGATTCCAAATGTGTTCTCCACCACTCTTCGGGCTCTGGCCAGCCAGTAATTAAAAAAACTCTGTTCCGGGGTGAGGGTCCTCATCGGGAATGGCCACATCAGGTGGTCCCCCAGGGCAAATGCTTCATCAGCAATGAACACAAATGGGAGACCTTCAACATTGTCCTCTGGAGGTGGCAAGTCCAAGCTGCCATTCTGGAGACGCCTGTAGAACTCCGTCTGGGCGATCACTCCACCATCGGACATCCGGCCATTCTTCCCCACGTCCACATACAAGAACTCGTAATTAGCCGACACCACCGCCAACATCACTATACTATTAAACCCCTTGTAATTTTAAAAGTACGACCCCGAGTTGTGTGGTGGGACGATGTGGACGTGTTTCCCATCAATTGCCCCTCCGCAGTTAGGAAAGTCCCACCGCTGGGCAAAGCGGGAGGCCACAGTCTGCCATTCCTGTGGCGTTGAAGGAAACTGTTGAGGAAAAAACAATAAACATTACTATTTTTTCAAAGATACATGGCAAGCAGATTATACACAAACATTATGGGGCAACCTCCAGATAGCATTTACTAAGGGGAATTTAACAACAACAAAGTATAAGGTACACCTATCATATTCCCCCTCCCCCCCTCTCATGGGCCATTTCTAACATTATAGGGGGGGGGGAACTCTTGTACAGGTAACCCTCTTCACTTCATTGAGAGATGAATGCCTAAATACAGGGTATTACTTGGAACAGCCCCTCCTTAGTTACACTATTGGCAGACCACTGGACAGGTAAGAAGTGTCATAATACAAAGATATAAATACACACTGTACACATTTGAGCACATTTGAACATTCTGCTATTACCTAGTACAACATCCTGGGGACATAGATGTCATCTGCTGCTCCAGATCTCTGTGAATCCAGGACTTTCCTGCGCTCCCTCAGATATGTGCTCCTCAGGCCACCAATGAAAATCTTTAAATAAGTGATGTCTGCCGTGGGGATCACCTGCTTCACAATTTCACACAATTGCTCCAGTGCTGCCTTCCTCTTTGCTTGGTTCTTGAAATGGGGGTGGGTAATCTCCCACAGACAGGGCAGCTCACTTAGCATATCTATGAATACTGACATGAAGTCATTGTCTTTCATTAAGATATCCATGTTCACTGCAAGACACAACACAAGACAAAGCCTAATGTCAGACAAAACTCTCCTAATCTTGTTACAATATAGGCCTCAATCTAGAAGCAGTATAGGCACAAGTTTGTCTCTTACCTTCGTTCTTACGATCGGCGCGTCCAATGCTCCTTCCTCCGCTCACAGATCGTACGTAATACGCACGCGTGTTACGCTTTATACACACTGCGCATGCGTGTAACTCCGCCCGCCCCTGACGTTCTTTCTAGTGTATTCCCCACCCCCTTTCATTCGGCGCAGTGGGGGAAGAGCATGATGGCGGAGTTACAGCAGGTGCGTGCTAATTCTAGCAACGAGGAGGAGGAGGAGGAAAGCCCGGATCCAGGCATGTCCCGATCCAGAAGGAGACGTTTTAAGGCCACAAATATGTCGTTTGGGGAGATGTTGGAGATGGTCAACATCATGAGGAAGTCCGACTATGACGGAAAATATGGGCCTTACCCCAACCCCAACATCCGAAAGGCCAAAATCATGGCGAAAGTGGTCAGGAGTCTTGAGAGGAATTTCGGGGTACGAAGATCTAAAGATCAGCTCAGGAAGCGGTGGTCGGACCTGAAGTTGGGAGAGCCAGAGCAGTACCGAAAGATCCGGAGAGTGCTGCAAAAAAGTAAGTAGTTGTGCTGTGTTCCTATTCTTTCTGTCTTTATTACGTTCGTTCTGCTCCATATGCTTTTATTAATTGTAACGTTTAAAAAGGTCAACTTTAATGTTCATGGGCCCATTATTCGTTCGTATCAAACATTTTTCTTTCGGCCTCTAGAACACCATTGTTTAGGCCATATGCATTTTCACACATTTTTGGGGGCCTACTTGGATGCCAAATATTTGTTTGTGTAGATGGGTTTGTTACTAGAATGAAATGCAAACTAGATTGTGTGTAAGGAGAGGACACTGAGCAGCTGTTTTCACATCTGGACACTGGAGCACTAGTGTGGGACACAAGAACACCATTTTTATTAGGGGGGGCACACTGATGCTCCAGTGTATACTATAGGGGGGGCTACATCTGTGAAGCTTGTACCAAACAGGTAAAGTATTGCAGCTTGACAAAGGGCAATAAAAAATATACATCTTGGAACTCGGCTAAAATAGACAATTGTACCCCACTTCCAAGCAATGTTTCCTATTTCTAGTTCTGCCATCAAATATCTGTGTGCTAATTATACCATTTTTGTTTTACATAGGGGAGAAAAAACTCGGACACCCCTCATCCCAGGAGACCAGAGCCCCCCCTCTGAAAGAAGGGGAAATACAAACCCAAGAAGCTGAGCAAGAGGAAGAAGAAGATGTAGTGGAGATTGGCACCACAACAGGTGAGTGTCTGCGACCACAGGCTCAGGTAAAAGAGATGGATGGTGGCAGATTTTTGAGACCTTTTTTTTTGTTCTTTATCTCTTTTTAGGTGATCGTGATGTGAGGGAGAGAGAACGCTTTACATCTGAAAGTGCCCAGATACTGATCGGGGAGATCATGGGGTGTAATCTCCAATTGCAAAACATCCAGCAACAAATCAGTGATGTTATTAAAAAAAATAATAACATCATTGATGTTTTGGGGCGAATTTAAACCCCACAAAATCACCTGTTTTATCGTGGTCCAATCTTACCAAAATTTTTTCAATGTTTAGAAAAGCCAAATTTGGAGGATGCACACAGTGTACCAACATGTGCTATCTGCCATCACGGGAGATCAATGGACGCGTTTTGGGGGTGCAACCCCTTCCTCCATTATAAAGTAGCGTTGAGGAAGGGCTTGCTCCCCCAAAACACGTCCCTTGATCCCCCCTGATGGCAGATAGCACATGTTGACATTCGTAAATTGGTGTGCATCTTCCAAATTTGGCTTTTCCAGGGGTGATTTCCCCCCATCTGAACGCTATATCAAACCCAGTTCCTAAATACTGAAGTCTGATATAGCCTTCAGGTTTTACCATATGTGAACTTTGTAAGTTCAAGTTTTTTGGCTTTCTTGTTGGTTTTACACTGGCCTGTTTTATCTGAAATGGATATTTAGATTTTTGATAATGCTACTGCAAACATTGTTATACAACAAACATGTTGGTTTGTTTTAAAAACCTTTGGTAAATGCACATGTGATTGTGCAGGTATAAAAAAGTGCCTTACTGAAGAATGTGTGGATTATTGTCTCAACACTACAACACTTTTGGGGTGATGTAATTGCTGTTTTATGCAAAAATGGGGGTTATTTCCTAAGGGTAAATACACTTTGCACTACAAGTGCAGGTTCAGTGCAGTTGCAAGTGCACTTGTAGTGAAATGTGTTTTTGCATTTAGGAAGTACCAGCCAACACTGTTTTTTATAAGGTTACCCAATCACAACATTTTCTGCACTCAACACATTTCTGTCAGGGTCAGCTAAAACAAACACAAGCAGTAAATGTCCACCAAGAATTTCTTTTGGTTGTTTTTTATTTGAAAAAGGTGTCTCAGATTGTCTGGCATATTGATAGCCCCCCTACCCGCAAAGAACTCCAGGTATCGTAACTGGACATCACGGGCATTCAGGGAGGGCAAGCCAGGACGGCCACTTTCAAGCGCCGTCAGTGTTGATGGATTTGGGATTCCGGCCTCAGGCCCAACTGAGCCAGCATAGTTGGCTGAATGTTTTCTTAAAAAATTATGGAGAACACAGCAGGCAAGTATTATATGGTTCAGTTTATACTCCGCCATATGGATGGGTGTAAGAAATAATCGGAACCGGCTGGCCAGGATTCCAAATGTGTTCTCCACCACTCTTCGGGCTCTGGCCAGCCAGTAATTAAAAAAACTCTGTTCCGGGGTGAGGGTCCTCATCGGGAATGGCCACATCAGGTGGTCCCCCAGGGCAAATGCTTCATCAGCAATGAACACAAATGGGAGACCTTCAACATTGTCCTCTGGAGGTGGCAAGTCCAAGCTGCCATTCTGGAGACGCCTGTAGAACTCCGTCTGGGCGATCACTCCACCATCGGACATCCGGCCATTCTTCCCCACGTCCACATACAAGAACTCGTAATTAGCCGACACCACCGCCAACATCACTGTACTATTAAACCCCTTGTAATTTTAAAAGTACGACCCCGAGTTGTGTGGTGGGACGATGTGGACGTGTTTCCCATCAATTGCCCCTCCGCAGTTAGGAAAGTCCCACCGCTGGGCAAAGCGGGAGGCCACAGTCTGCCATTCCTGTGGCGTTGAAGGAAACTGTTGAGGAAAAAACAATAAACATTACTATTTTTTCAAAGATACATGGCAAGCAGATTATACACAAACATTATGGGGCAACCTCCAGATAGCATTTACTAAGGGGAATTTAACAACAACAAAGTATAAGGTACACCTATCATATTCCCCCTCCCCCCCTCTCATGGGCCATTTCTAACATTATAGGGGGGGGGAACTCTTGTACAGGTAACCCTCTTCACTTCATTGAGAGATGAATGCCTAAATACAGGGTATTACTTGGAACAGCCCCTCCTTAGTTACACTATTGGCAGACCACTGGACAGGTAAGAAGTGTCATAATACAAAGATATAAATACACACTGTACACATTTGAGCACATTTGAACATTCTGCTATTACCTAGTACAACATCCTGGGGACATAGATGTCATCTGCTGCTCCAGATCTCTGTGAATCCAGGACTTTCCTGCGCTCCCTCAGATATGTGCTCCTCAGGCCACCAATGAAAATCTTTAAATAAGTGATGTCTGCCGTGGGGATCACCTGCTTCACAATTTCACACAATTGCTCCAGTGCTGCCTTCCTCTTTGCTTGGTTCTTGAAATGGGGGTGGGTAATCTCCCACAGACAGGGCAGCTCACTTAGCATATCTATGAATACTGACATGAAGTCATTGTCTTTCATTAAGATATCCATGTTCACTGCAAGACACAACACAAGACAAAGCCTAATGTCAGACAAAACTCTCCTAATCTTGTTACAATATAGGCCTCAATCTAGAAGCAGTATAGGCACAAGTTTGTCTCTTACCTTCGTTCTTACGATCGGCGCGTCCAATGCTCCTTCCTCCGCTCACAGATCGTACGTAATACGCACGCGTGTTACGCTTTATACACACTGCGCATGCGTGTAACTCCGCCCGCCCCTGACGTTCTTTCTAGTGTATTCCCCACCCCCTTTCATTCGGCGCAGTGGGGGAAGAGCATGATGGCGGAGTTACAGCAGGTGCGTGCTAATTCTAGCAACGAGGAGGAGGAGGAGGAAAGCCCGGATCCAGGCATGTCCCGATCCAGAAGGAGACGTTTTAAGGCCACAAATATGTCGTTTGGGGAGATGTTGGAGATGGTCAACATCATGAGGAAGTCCGACTATGACGGAAAATATGGGCCTTACCCCAACCCCAACATCCGAAAGGCCAAAATCATGGCGAAAGTGGTCAGGAGTCTTGAGAGGAATTTCGGGGTACGAAGATCTAAAGATCAGCTCAGGAAGCGGTGGTCGGACCTGAAGTTGGGAGAGCCAGAGCAGTACCGAAAGATCCGGAGAGTGCTGCAAAAAAGTAAGTAGTTGTGCTGTGTTCCTATTCTTTCTGTCTTTATTACGTTCGTTCTGCTCCATATGCTTTTATTAATTGTAACGTTTAAAAAGGTCAACTTTAATGTTCATGGGCCCATTATTCGTTCGTATCAAACATTTTTCTTTCGGCCTCTAGAACACCATTGTTTAGGCCATATGCATTTTCACACATTTTTGGGGGCCTACTTGGATGCCAAATATTTGTTTGTGTAGATGGGTTTGTTACTAGAATGAAATGCAAACTAGATTGTGTGTAAGGAGAGGACACTGAGCAGCTGTTTTCACATCTGGACACTGGAGCACTAGTGTGGGACACAAGAACACCATTTTTATTAGGGGGGGCACACTGATGCTCCAGTGTATACTATAGGGGGGGCTACATCTGTGAAGCTTGTACCAAACAGGTAAAGTATTGCAGCTTGACAAAGGGCAATAAAAAATATACATCTTGGAACTCGGCTAAAATAGACAATTGTACCCCACTTCCAAGCAATGTTTCCTATTTCTAGTTCTGCCATCAAATATCTGTGTGCTAATTATACCATTTTTGTTTTACATAGGGGAGAAAAAACTCGGACACCCCTCATCCCAGGAGACCAGAGCCCCCCCTCTGAAAGAAGGGGAAATACAAACCCAAGAAGCTGAGCAAGAGGAAGAAGAAGATGTAGTGGAGATTGGCACCACAACAGGTGAGTGTCTGCGACCACAGGCTCAGGTAAAAGAGATGGATGGTGGCAGATTTTTGAGACCTTTTTTTTTGTTCTTTATCTCTTTTTAGGTGATCGTGATGTGAGGGAGAGAGAACGCTTTACATCTGAAAGTGCCCAGATACTGATCGGGGAGATCATGGGGTGTAATCTCCAATTGCAAAACATCCAGCAACAAATCAGTGATGTTATTAAAAAAAATAATAACATCATTGATGTTTTGGGGCGAATTTAAACCCCACAAAATCACCTGTTTTATCGTGGTCCAATCTTACCAAAATTTTTTCAATGTTTAGAAAAGCCAAATTTGGAGGATGCACACAGTGTACCAACATGTGCTATCTGCCATCACGGGAGATCAATGGACGTGTTTTGGGGGTGCAACCCCTTCCTCCATTATAAAGTAGCGTTGAGGAAGGGCTTGCTCCCCCAAAACACGTCCCTTGATCCCCCCTGATGGCAGATAGCACATGTTGACATTCGTAAATTGGTGTGCATCTTCCAAATTTGGCTTTTCCAGGGGTGATTTCCCCCCATCTGAACGCTATATCAAACCCAGTTCCTAAATACTGAAGTCTGATATAGCCTTCAGGTTTTACCATATGTGAACTTTGTAAGTTCAAGTTTTTTGGCTTTCTTGTTGGTTTTACACTGGCCTGTTTTATCTGAAATGGATATTTAGATTTTTGATAATGCTACTGCAAACATTGTTATACAACAAACATGTTGGTTTGTTTTAAAAACCTTTGGTAAATGCACATGTGATTGTGCAGGTATAAAAAAGTGCCTTACTGAAGAATGTGTGGATTATTGTCTCAACACTACAACACTTTTGGGGTGATGTAATTGCTGTTTTATGCAAAAATGGGGGTTATTTCCTAAGGGTAAATACACTTTGCACTACAAGTGCAGGTTCAGTGCAGTTGCAAGTGCACTTGTAGTGAAATGTGTTTTTGCATTTAGGAAGTACCAGCCAACACTGTTTTTTATAAGGTTACCCAATCACGACATTTTCTGCACTCAACACATTTCTGTCAGGGTCAGCTAAAACAAACACAAGCAGTAAATGTCCACCAAGAATTTCTTTTGGTTGTTTTTTATTTGAAAAAGGTGTCTCAGATTGTCTGGCATATTGATAGCCCCCCTACCCGCAAAGAACTCCAGGTATCGTAACTGGACATCACGGGCATTCAGGGAGGGCAAGCCAGGACGGCCACTTTCAAGCGCCGTCAGTGTTGATGGATTTGGGATTCCGGCCTCAGGCCCAACTGAGCCAGCATAGTTGGCTGAATGTTTTCTTAAAAAATTATGGAGAACACAGCAGGCAAGTATTATATGGTTCAGTTTATACTCCGCCATATGGATGGGTGTAAGAAATAATCGGAACCGGCTGGCCAGGATTCCAAATGTGTTCTCCACCACTCTTCGGGCTCTGGCCAGCCAGTAATTAAAAACCCTCTGTTCCGGGGTGAGGGTCCTCATCGGGAATGGCCACATCAGGTGGTCCCCCAGGGCAAATGCTTCATCAGCAATGAACACAAATGGGAGACCTTCAACATTGTCCTCTGGAGGTGGCAAGTCCAAGCTGCCATTCTGGAGACGCCTGTAGAACTCCGTCTGGGCGATCACTCCACCATCGGACATCCGGCCATTCTTCCCCACGTCCACATACAAGAACTCGTAATTAGCCGACACCACCGCCAACATCACTATACTATTAAACCCCTTGTAATTTTAAAAGTACGACCCCGAGTTGTGTGGTGGGACGATGTGGACGTGTTTCCCATCAATTGCCCCTCCGCAGTTAGGAAAGTCCCACCGCTGGGCAAAGCGGGAGGCCACAGTCTGCCATTCCTGTGGCGTTGAAGGAAACTGTTGAGGAAAAAACAATAAACATTACTATTTTTTCAAAGATACATGGCAAGCAGATTATACACAAACATTATGGGGCAACCTCCAGATAGCATTTACTAAGGGGAATTTAACAACAACAAAGTATAAGGTACACCTATCATATTCCCCCTCCCCCCCTCTCATGGGCCATTTCTAACATTATAGGGGGGGGGAACTCTTGTACAGGTAACCCTCTTCACTTCATTGAGAGATGAATGCCTAAATACAGGGTATTACTTGGAACAGCCCCTCCTTAGTTACACTATTGGCAGACCACTGGACAGGTAAGAAGTGTCATAATACAAAGATATAAATACACACTGTACACATTTGAGCACATTTGAACATTCTGCTATTACCTATCAAGATAATAATAGGATACAAAAACTTTAAACAGTATCATTGGAAAGTATACAGGCAGGCCCTTGCGCTACATGCTTTGGGGAATTCATCCATAAATCTGACCAGTAAAGAGGTGGGTATAGTGTGTATGGGTTTGGCAAAGTCAGCAGATAGATGATTGAGGATAGAGAATTGGGATCAGCTGACTTAGCAGTTGGGGGAGGGAGGGTTACAAAAAATTTGGGGACACCACAAAAAAAAGCCTCTGGCACTCTGCCTGAATTTAAATAAAAAATAACATTTCCAAACATTTTAGGGGGTGTTTGGGGTAAAGCACTACTATGGAGCTGATAAATTACATTGTTAAGTGACTACATGAGGTGAATATAGGGGCAGGAGACACCATGCTGGAGAGGTTATTGAAGGGCAAATATGTATCAAGGACATAAAATAATAATTACATAAAAATCCAGCATGCATGAGGACAAAGGGGACATTCACAGCATATTACAATCATGGTAATTAGGGAATGAGGGAAGAAATACAATATATTAGCAAACATTCAATACAATAAAATGTGATATAAAAGGATAAAAATCTTACCTTCATATACTCCTTCTGCAGGACCTGTACGATGGCAGAACAGGTCTCTGGGATAATGATCCCCAGAGCCTGGGGGGAGAAGCCTGTTGAGAACTTTAAGTCCTGCAGACTTCTCCCTGTGGCCAAATACCGCAAGGTAGCGACCAATCTCTGCTCCGGAGTGATGGCTTGCCTCATGCAGGTATCCTGCCTGCTAATATAGGGGGTCAGCGAAGCCAACAAACGGTGAAACACGGGGTCCGTCATCCTGAGAAAGTTCCTGAAATCATCAGGATTATTCTCACGGATCTCACGGAGCAAAGGCATATGACAGAACTGGTCACGCTGAAACAACCAATTCTTGGTCCATGAACTCCTCCTCACCCTGTTCATGGACTGGACTTGTGTCAAGGTCAGGACCCCAACACCAAGCCCCCGCACAGCACGAACTCTACGAGGAGTACGCATACGAAACATGGCTAGAAAACGGTCGGCTGCTCAGAACGAAGTAACAGAACGCACTGAAGAACAGCAAGGCCTGTGAAGAGCGACCTGAAAACCAGTAACGAACGAACAAGAATACAATGACTACTTAAAGTCACGCAGAACTTGCTTGCACGCACTGAAGAGCAGATACAAACCCACAAGCACAAACTGAACGGCAGAAAACGATCTGAAAGCCACGAGTCTGAAAAAGCGTGAATCGTCTCTTACCAAACTTTTACTAACACGAGATTAGCAAAAGGAGCCCAAAGGGTGCCGCGCTTGGTTCTGAACCGGCCTTTTCTAGTCTCGTCGTACGTGGTGTACGTGACCGCGTGGTTGTCTATCGGAAATTCCGACAACTTTGTGCGACCGTGTGTAGGCAAAACAAGTTTGAGCCAACATCCGTCTGAAAAAATCCTAGGATTTTGTTGTCGGAATGTCCGAACAAAGTCCGACTGTGTGTACAGGGCATCAGGAGAGACCAAAGAGCTAGGAGATCTAGGGAGACAGTCTGGGGGACCAGATGATAGCCAAAGTTGAGTCCTAAGCTGTGGCGCTGCTGAAAAGAGAGCCAGTTATCTTTCTGTGACCTGTTTTGATGATGAACATCCCCTGCATTGGCAACTTTTTTAAAGTGGTTGTAACCATAAAAATGCCTTTCACTGGCAGCCCCTCTCCTTTATCTGGCAATAACTCACTCTCCCAAGTGTTTGTTTAAAAAGATGCCTCTAAATACCTTTTTCCAGTGATCTTCAGGCCAATCACGTGACTCCCAGCTGCTCTGCTAATACCATCCAGGGCTACAGCGGGAGGGTCCAAGATCTCACTCTGACATCAGCCGGGAGTTGGGGGAAAGCCGTGCTGGCTGCTCGGCACCTCCCACTGTGGCCTTGGATTGTAGTAGCAGAGCAGCCGGGAGTCACGTGACCCACCCGAAGATAACTGGAAAAAGGTATTTAGAGGCATCTTTTTAAACAAACACTTGGAGAGTGAGTTATTGCCAGATAAAGGAGAGGGGCTGCTAGAATATTTTTAAAGTTTTTTCATTACAAATAGCGGCGGGAGGGAGACAGACACACAGGAGCTGACAGGCAGGGAGGGAGGGGGATGAGGAAAGAGGAGAGAGTGGATGACGGAGGCACTTAAGCTGACCACGGTAGTCAGGACTCAGCAGCCATGATTATCGTGGTCAAATTATAGAGGGGGACACAGGAAGTGGCAGGATCAGCCAGGTTTAGAGAGGGACAGATTAGATAGCACAAGCACTGTGCTGTTTAATCTGCTATAAGGGAACAGGATCCTTTTTTATATTTTTTTAGGGTTAAACACACTTTAATAAATGCTTTTGGAAGCCTTGGAACACAGTTCAGACTGGCATGGACTCACTGAAAAACTATTACCACTGTGATAAAAATTCCCCAATATCAAATTTAAAAAATACTCTACTTTTGAGATGACACTAAGCAAAACTTATAATGCTTTGTACAGCTTCCATCAGATGGTTTCTGGAGCGTTTCTATGATGACATGCACACAATTGGCTGGGGCTGTCCCTTTATCATTGTGAGAAATTTGTAAACAGGCACGTTTGCATTAAATAAAATGGGGCACACTTATAAAGAAGTGAAAGTGAAATTCACCAAACATTCATTGCAAAGGTATTTTCCTGGTGCACGTGTTTTTAATTATAGAGAATGTTTCCCTTGTAGTGAATGCATAGTGAATGTTATATTCACTACTGTTTAAATATACCCTATTGTCTGTAAAAGGCTACTCCAAGGGTGATGGAGAGTTCAAGCTTAGCTTATGCGCGGATGATGCTCTCATATTTCTCACTGAGCCTCACACCTCTATCCCGTCCCTCCTTAAAGAACTTAAAATCTTCCATGACATCTCAGGCCTTAAAATTAACTTGAATAAATTTTCTGCACTACCTATTAATTACACTAAACACACGGGCCCTTTTACTAAGAAAATTCCCATTTATTTGGTGCTCTCAATCATTTAAATATCTAGGCATCATGGTCACTTCATCTCATAACCTCTTATATAAAACCAATTACCTCCCTCTTTTCTCCCACATCACTTCCCTTCTCAAAACTTGGTCGACTTTCCAAAGAAGACAGATGCCCTGTTTAAGAGACAGCACTCCATGCTGGAGGAGGGAATCCTTGTACCTGAATTGAGGTGGCTAGGTTTGTCTAGGAGATTGAGAGAGCCAGGGTGATTAGGTAAGTCGAGGGCACTGAGGGAATTTTGGGGGTCTTGGAGGTGTGAGAGAACCCGGAGTGTCAGGAGAACCCCAACTGAGAGGCTAGGGACTGGGCTCATGCAGCAGAGTGCTGCATCTAAAAGGCCGAGAGAGTCAGGAGAGACCAAAGAGCTAGGAGATCTAGGTGAGACAGTCTGGGGGACCAGATGATAGCCAAAGTTGAGTCCTAAGCAGTGGCACTGCTGAAAAGAGAGCATGGTTTCTTTCTGTGACCTGTTTTGATGATGAACATCCCCTGCATTGGCAACTGTTTTAAAGTGGTTGTAACCATAAAAACGCCTTTCACTGGCAGCCCCTCTCCTTTATCTGGCAATAACTCACTCTCCAAGTGTTTGTTTAAAAAGATGGGAGGGCTTTCCATATTTCTTTCCTGGGTAGAATATGTGCCATAAAAATGAGGATTCTCCCTGAACTTGTATATTACTTCCGTGCTCTCCCTATAAATGTTTAGAAATCTAAACTTGCTTCTCTCCAAAGAGAACTCAACAAATTCATATGGGCGGAGAAAAAACCCAGATGCAGTTATACTCTCATGCATAGATCACAATCTATGGGTGGATTAGGCCTCCCTAACCTCTGGCTTTATTTCCTTGCTGCCAGACTAACGCAACTTTCTCAATGGTTCAAACCTACCCAAGAAGCTCCATGGAAACAATTCAAAGCCACCTCAATTTCCCCATTGTGCTTACAGGGGATTCTGTGGTCTAATACCACCTCCTATAGCAAACTTATTAAACATAACACAATTGTAGCACACTTTTATCAGCTATGGCTCAAGGTCAATAAAGCCTTCAATCTATCCTCGGATACCCCCCCATTAGCCTCTTTCCTAGGCAACCCCAAATTTATCTTGGCCTATAGTAACAGCCACTCTTTTTCCCTTTGGATCAGTAAAAAACTAACCACACTAAAATCCTTACAGGCAAAATGGTAATTTTCTCCATTCTTCACTTTGCAAGCTAGATACGATCTCCCTTCTTCTGAGCTCCAGCACTACCTTCAAATTAGAGCCTTTTATGCAGAGCATTTCTCGCTCTCCACTCACTTCTCTAACACAATCTTGGAACAAATCTGCATTTCTTCAACTAGAGACAAAGGCCTCATATCACTACTATACTGCTACCTTAATAATGTTGGTTTATCAGACAAATCTGGACCAATGCTCCATTTGGGAATTGGATCTGGATTGCTCTTTCACAGTAGATATGTGGCGCACCATGTCAGACAATCTTTGCAAAAGTAACAAAGCCATCTCTTTTAGGGAAACCCCTATAAAAATATTCTCCAGATGGTATCTAACCCCTTCCAAACTTCATACTTATTATCCCTCAGTCTCTTCAAACTGCTTTAGGGGATGCCCAGAACCTGGCACAATCTTACACACATTTTAGAGCTGTAAACATCTGAACCATATTTGGCGCAATGCTGTAGCAAAAATTGAACAGAAAATCACCCCCACCCCCCAGATATGCCTATTATACGCAAACATACCTAACATTCCATTACCTTGCATGAAACTATTCCATTCATTATGCAGCTCCATCCAATGGATGATCGCTTATAACTGGAGATCCAATAACCTACCATGGCCACAAGTACTAGCTAGAATGGAAATGCTTAAACCTTCAGAGTGGATATACCACACTCTATATGAAACCATCCACATTTATGAGAAAAAATGATCTTACTGGAACACAAACTAACTAATGCCTTATTCATCCAACCTATCCCACAGTATCTCACACTACCTCTTACTACTACAACTCATCATGCTTAACTATTACCATCATCTGACTCATACTTGTAAATTGTACCCTTTTTATTGAGTTACTTTGTATGTAACCAGATGCTATATTTTCCAGAGATATATGTTATTGTTGATTATCTTTATGGACTATGTTCGATTTATGTACTCTTGAACTTCCTAATAAAACATTTGTAAACAAAAAATAAATATACCCTATTGTCTTGAAAAGTAATTACTTATGTTTCCTATTAAACAAGAAATACACATGCAGCAGTGCATTTTCAGATTAAACATGTTTAACCCTTTTGTAGTGTATATAGAAAATAATGTTAGACATTATAGATAATATCATTTTTAACACCAACTTCCAGTAGTTTTAAATTGCCATGAACAAACCATGAAGGATAAATTGTGGGCTACATATGCAGCATGACAAAGAATGAAACCAATATTTTTAAAGAGAGAATGTATCGCAAATCGGATATGAGTTGTTGCCTGGATACCTGAATCATTCATGGCCAGACAATCCACAATGATTTATGTCCTCAATTTAAAACTTTCAGCAACATCCTCACTTTAGTCCTGATTAACTGACATTAAGCTTGCACTGCCAACAGGGATTAGTAGAGTTCTTTCCCCCTCCCCAGCAAAATGGGGCTCACTTGTTCATGAATTTCTACACTTGCACATTTGCAAGGGTGACTGTAATACATATTTTTGGGATTTCTCAATATGATAATATTTATTCAGTCTAAATCATTTCCTGCACAAAGTTTTTACTTATAATATGTTTTACTAGTTTGTTGAAATTATATACAGAATATAAAAGATTGCAACATTTAAAGGAAAACTCCAGTTGCATTAAAATTTATATCAAAAATGTAATTATCACAGGTTATTTAGTAATATAGTTTTATTAGTAATGACTTTTGTATTTCAATCTGTAGCTAGTCAAGACATTCTAAACCTGCCAAAGAATTCAGCTGTCCCTTTGACATAAGCATGTAAACACTGGGAATGGTCTGTAGGTTGCTTGGTAATGAACACTCCCAGAAATCAAATTTCCTACTCTGATCTGTGATTGTGATGAGTATTCCCCCTTTCTTTGGCCCTAGAAAGTTAATGAAATGGCCTGGCTTATTGCCTAGAAAGCAAAAGTGCATTAAGATGAAATTTGCTAATACAGTATCTATGCAATATAATACGGTATTTATATGTAACTGATCTTTTTTACTTCCGATACTGTAAAAAATGTTAAAGTAAATTCTTCCATTTATCATATTTAACAATTATTATAGTACTTCACACCTTCTCACCTGACCTACAGTAAAAAGACGGCCCTGCGGGAGCACTTTTGTTCTGAAATGACGTCATATGACTCCCTCCCAGAATGCGCCTCTCTTGCGGCCACGCTGCTGCGCGATCTGTCACCGGCTTTATCCAGTGGATACAGCCAATAACTGATCACTGCACCGTCCCCAGTGCCAGTGTCATGTGATCGCTGTGTCCAATTACAGCAGATCACATGACAATTGTAAATAGTTTAAGGCTTTCTTTCATGCCATCCATTGTATACAATTGTGTAGCTAGCTGTGATTGGTCAGAGTGATCACATGGTACAGACAGGGCCAATAACAGCCTATCTGTACCATGTGATTAGCTTTGACCAATCACAGCTAATCACAATAAGACACTGAATGAACCAGTTTCATTCAGTATCTCACAAAAGTGAGAACACCCCTCACTCCTCACATTTTTGTAAATATTTTATTATATCTTTTCATCTGACATCACTGAAGAAATTACACTTTGCTATAAAGTAAAGTAGTGAGTGTACAGCTTGTATAACAGTGTAAATTTGCTGTCCCCTCAAAATAACTCAACAAACAACCATTAATGTCTAAACCGCTGGCAACAAAAATGAGTACACCCCTAAGTGAAAATGTCCAAATTGGGCCCAAAGTGTCAATATTTTGTGTGGCCACCATTATTTTCCAGCACTGCCTTAATCCTCTTGGGCGTGGAGTTCACCAGAGGTTCACAGGTTGCCACTGGAGTCCTCTTCCACTCTTCCATGACGACATTACAGAGCTGGTGGATATTAGAGACCTTGCGCTCCTCCACCTTCAGTTTGAGGATGCCCCACAGATGCTCAATAGGTTTTAGGTCTGGAGACATGCTTGGCCAGTCCATCACCTTTACCCTCAGCTTTTTTAGCAAGACAGTGGTTGTCTTGGAGGTGTGTTTGGGGTCGTTATCATGTTGGAATATTGCCCTGCAGCCCAGTCTCTGAAGGGAGGGGATCATGCTCTGCTTCAGTATGTCACAGTACATGTTGGCATTAATGGTTCCCTTGATGATAATTTATTTCGGATTTGTTTAAATTCATTCCTATTGTGAATCGGAAATTTGAGTACATTCATATTTCCGAATATTGAAAAATGTGTTTAAATTTAGATTTATAACAAAATTAACTGCATATGCCTAGTCCCTGAACACTGCCACATCAGTTACAGTGTCCCTGATCACCACCACACCAGTTAGAGTGTCCCTGATCACCGCCACACCATTTACAGTGCCCCTGACCACCCCACACCAGTCATATTGTCCCTGATCACTGCCACACCAGTTATTGGGTCCCTGATCACCACCACATCATTTACAGTGTCCCTGACCACCCCCACCCCAGTCATATTGTCCCTTATCACTGCCACACCAGTTAATGGGTTCCTGATCATCAACACACCAATGTAAGCCAGCAACAGTGTCCTTGTTTGTCACCACACCAGTTCCAGTGTCACCAGACCAGTTTAAGTCAGCAACAGTGTTCCTGATCACCACCACACTAGTGCAGTGTTGCCTCTGCCTGCCACCTGTACTAACCCTGGCCTGTTTATTGATCATGTTTCTGCCTGTTGCCTGGACCGATCCTTTGGCTGTTTGCTGATCAAGTCTCTGCCCGTGGCCAGAAATGATCCATGTGCTAATCCAACTGACTATGTTTCTGTGAGACACCAGTCATCTTCTGTGGACAATTGCACTCCTGTAAACACAGGAACTCTTTTGTTCTTCCTTTCTTCAGCCTCTTCTACTTCCTTGCCATTGAACACGGCATTCCTGGGGGCAGCCATGTACCAGTGGGCTAGGCTTGCTATTCCTATAGGAACTGGGACTGCTACAGGTGATGCTACACTAAGCTATATTCCTTGACCACTCGTACAGAGGAGACCATTACAGTACATTGCTTTTGATAAAATTGGTTGATTTGTGTGATACACAAGATACAATATATGGTATATAATCAGTCCAAAAAGTCTCAAACACTCAGGAGAAGTAGCAGAATGCATTTTGAGGTGTAATTCTAATGTCCATGCAGGGATGAACTTCTGGGCTGCATACCTGCCAATGTGGTGCAGCTAATGCCATAAACTGTGGAAGAGGGCCAACTCCACCAGCCATCAGTTTGGCGTAACTGTCGAGATGGCATAAATGTTGAGATGCTGGGAATGGGGCTGGTTAGGGGGAAAACTTTTTTTATATTCTAGCAGCTGCTTAAGATACACTTGCCTGATTAAGGATGGTTTTGGAAATGGCAGAGTGGGGGAATAGGAAACTTACTGAGAAGTTCAAGTCTACACTTGGCCCTACTCAGCATGGCTCTATGTTGTCTCTTTATTCTGCTTGACATGCCATAAGGTAAGCCTCTCAAATCACTTGTCATATGTCCCTCCCTGTCATTTGAGGCCTCAGATGTTTCAATGGATGCAGATGAAAAATCCTGTTGTGTGTGTGTGGGGGGGGGTGCTAAGTAAGGAATGCTAGAGAGGAATGCAGGTCTTCTTTTGCTGCACCATGCTACTGGTGTTCTTTTCCTCAACATCGGATAAGATGAATTCTTTAGCATTGTCCTTCATCATGTAATTGACTTCTCTGTGCCAGCTTGCAGAGCAATGGCAGGATTTGCTGTTGAGGATGGGGAAGAAGATGCTGAGAAAAAAATGCAACTCGATGACCTCCTTCTCATGTTCTTGTATAGCCTTCCCACTGCCAGAAGAAAAAGGCAGACAGGCCCTGCCTCTCAAAAGTGCCGCTTTGTCCTAAAGGATGCAAAACCTGCTTGACCCCTACTAAGTGTGCATTAAGATCCTCTGCCTCTCCCCTTAAGCCTCCCAGACACAATTAATACAAAGGATTGCCTAGCATTTTTAGCAGCTATGGCAATAGGGAGATTGAGGATGTTGGGCACACTTAACAGTGTAATGATTTGATGCACTAAACAGTATTTCATTAGTACGTGGTGATGTTCTGCAAACAAAGGGAAGTTTCATCTGTGACAGAAACAATTTCACACTGGTGACTCAAAAATATATAAAAAAAGACCATAGCAAAATGATATTGAAATAAAATATATATCCCTCAAAAAACCTAAAACAAAAAACCCAGACCCTAAAACACTAAATCCCAACCCTTTATTTTTTTGTGTGATTTTTTTGTGTGATTCTTTGTTAAATGTAACTGAAAGTATAGAACAAATTAGGAAATGGGGGATGTAGGTACTGAACTGAAGCTCAGGATTTTAAAATGCTATACAGTAAAACCTTGGATTGCGAGCATAGTTTGTTCCGGAAGCATGCTTGTAATCCAAAGCACTTGTATATCCGCGCACCCACCTCGTATTCCGTGACCATGCCCACGGGTTCTCCCCACCCGATGTCTGCCGGTGTCCCGCGATTGTGTTACGGAGCGGCACAACAGGGAGATGCCTATCTAAACAAGGCATTTCCCTGTTCTGCCTAGCAACATGACAAGGATCTATTGCCCTTTGGCATCGGAATCAGTGATCTCTGTCATGTTGAAGTGAGCCCAACCCCCTACAGTTAGAATCACTCCCTAGGAAACACTTAACCCCTTATCGCCCCCTAGTGTTTAACCCCTTCCCTGCCAGTGTCATTTACACAGTAATCAGTGCATTTTTATAGCACTGATTTCTGTATAAATGACAATGGTCCCAAAATAGTGTCAAAAGTGTTCGATGTGTCCGCCATAATGTTACAGTCACGATAACAATCGCAGATCGCTGCCATTACTAATAGAAAAAAATAATAATAAAAATGCCATAAATCTATCCCCTATTTTGTAGACGCTATAACTTTTGCGCAAACCAATCAATATACGCTTATTGCTTTTTTTTCTTTACTAAAGATATGTAGAAGTATACACATCAACCTAAACTGAGAAAGAATTTTTTATATATATTTTTTGGGGATATTTATAATAGCAAAGAGTAAAAAAATATCGCTTTTTTTTCAAAATTGTCGCAAATTCTTTGTTTATAGTGCAATAAATAAAAACCGCAGAGGTGATCCAATACCACCAAAAGAAAACTCTATTTGTGGGAAAAAAAGGACGTCAATTTAGTCTGGGTGCAACTTCGCATGACCGTGCAATTGTCAGTTAAATTGACATAGTGCCGTATCGCAAAAAGTGCTCTGGTCAGGAAGGGGGTAAATTCTTCTGGGGCTGAAGTGGTAATGAAGGTATAACATTTAGCAACTCACATGGTTGATGATTAAAAGAGGCACATCTAAGTGTGCAGGCATCCAGGGTAAAGCTGTCCACATAGACCATCTCCCGCACCACCGGCTCTCACTGCTGTCAGTCTGAAATCGTGACCGGGATGACTACTCTGCAATAGAGCGATCTGAAAGCGAGGCTTGAATCACTCGTGGAGTGCAGCGTGGAAGGGACGTCTCCAATGGCGGTGAGGAGGATGGTCTATGTGGACAGCTTTACCCTGGATGCCTGCATACTTGGACGTGCCTGTTTTTTAATCAACCATGTGAGTTTCTAAATGTTGTACCTTTAAATGTAACTGTATTGCTACACTTAGAGGTGCTTCTCTTCTCTTTTATATTCAGTTGTGACATGACGCTACTTGTATATCAAGACATCACTTGTCAAGTCAAAATGTATTAAAAATGTTGCTTGTCTTGCAAAACGAGTTAAACCAAGTTACTCTCAAACCAAGGTTTTACTGTATAGCCTTCTAGTGCTTACTTTTAACCCAAAACTCTATATCACTTAAAAACAATTAAAATTAATAAGCAATTAAAATTATTAAAATTAACAAATAAAATTAAATGAATGCTCTTAAAAATTTAACCTAGGGATACACCACATACATTATAATGTTAGACTATTCTAAATATGAATCATTAATTACCAGTCTCTAGATTCAGTCTTTCAGACGGTATTCTATCCATTTACAGGAATCTATTTTTGTTTTGCCACAGCTGTCCATATACATCTAACCAGTCACAGAGGTCTGTGTACAAGTAGAGAGATTGTTATCCTAAATTAGTACGGTACCAGTATTAACAGGTAGATGTTTCTTACTTGTGGAGGAGAGTAGAAGGAACAACATGGATGAAGTGTTGTACAGAATAGCATACATTAGCTGCATTTTAGGTCTGGCTCATTGTAGTTAAACTGCTGTAATCAGCAAGTTTGTTATACTACTAAATCAATCATTACAATGCAGACTATTGAGTGCAAGACTTTATCTTTCTGGTAAAACAGTTGCACTGTATCCCAATATTTACTTTATTTGAATAAAATAAAGAGGAAAAGGACATGTTTTGAGACTAATATTTGTGTGTCTGTTTTCTAAAATGAAACTGGTCCATCACTCAAGTCTCTGTTATACCGTTTAACCCTAATTTAGCTGAATTATATGATCACCCAGGCACTACTTGGTGGGCCGAAAGAAGAATTAAGAATATATCCTACTTTTTTTCCACTGACACTTTTGCTTCAGACACCTCAAGTTATCCATGACATCCCCAATAAAATGATGTTCAATACAATTCCATATTTTGTGGTCCTGTCCTCAGATCCAGGACTACTGGACTCAAATGTGTTCCATCATATAATGTAAACTTCTACTCCTAATACCCCAGAAGTGCCCTGGAATCCTTTACCTCTCACTCTGACAAGAGAACCTGGCTTAAACTACTTTGCTTTAAAGTGGATGTAAACCCTATCCTATACCCAAGCGAACAGCCTCTAATGATACACAGAGATCAAACAAGTCTTCCTACATAAGTTTTAAATACAGTATCTCACAAAAGTGAGTACATCCCTCACATTTTTGTAAATATTTTATTATATCTTTTCATGTGACAACACTGAAGAAATTACACTTTTCTACAATTAACCATAACTCATCACACAGCCATTAATGTATAAACTGCTTTCAACAAAAGTGCGTACACCCCTAAGTGAAAATGTCCAAATTGGGCCCAATTAGCCATTCTCCCTCCCCAGTGTCATGTGACTCGTTAGTGTTACAAGGTCTCAGTTGTTAATGCGGAGCAGGTGTGTTAAATTTGGTGTTATCACTCTCACTCTCTCATACTGGTCACTGGAAGTTCAACATAGCACCTCATGGCAAAGAACTCCCTGAGGATCTGAAAAAAATAATTGTTGCTCTACATAAAGATGGCCTAGGCTATAAGAAGATTGCCAAGACCCTGAAACTGAGCTGCAGCAAGGTGGCCAAGACCATACAGCGGTTTAACAGGACAGGTTCCAATCAGAAAAGGCCTCACCATGGTCATCCAAAGAAGTTGAGTGCACACGCTCCGTGTCATGTCTTTGGGAAATAGACGTATGAGTGCTGCCAGCATTGCTGCAGAGGTTGAAGGGGTAGGGGCCACAATGTCAGTGCTGAGACCATACTCCGCACACTGCATCAAATTGGTCTGCTCGGCTGTCGTCCCAGAAAGAAGCCTCTCTTAAAGATGATGCATAAGAAAGCCCACAAACAATTTGCTGAAGACAAGTAGACTAAGGACATGGATTACTGGAACCATGTCCCGTGGTCTGATGAGATAAAGATAAACTTATTTGGTTCGGATGGTGTCAAGCGTGTGTAGTGGCAACCAGGTGAGTGTGTCTTGCCTACAATCAAGCATGGTGGTGGGAGTGTCATGGTTTGGGGCTGCATGAGTGCTGCTGGCACTGGGAGCTACAGTTCATTGAGGGAACCATGAATGCCAACATGTACTGTGACATACTAAAGCAGAGCATGATCCCCTCCCTTCGGAGACTGGGCCGCAGAGCAGTATTCCAACATGATAACAACCCCAAACACACCTCCAAGACAGCCACTGAATTGCTAAAGAAGCTGAGGGTAAAGGCGATGGACTGGCCAAGCATGTTTCCAGACCTACACCCTAATGAACATCTGAGGGGCATCCTCAAACGGAAGAAAGGGTTACCCAGCGCATAACAATGAGAAAGCCTGTATAGAAACTCAGCTTTATATATATAGTTAATATTGTCCTTATTGTGGTAGGAGTTGGTCTATACATACTCAAAATAGTTCAGGTGCAAGCCATCCCCAGATCGTATCCAAAGTACTCTGTGAGAAATGCAAAAGAGGATGTGGGGGAGACGCACCTAAGTGAGGTATTAAATTCCTATTTATTAGTGCAAAAGTAATGCGCTTACACAAGAGAAGACATCAAAGGCATATCTGTCATATGGAAGGCCCTACTCGAGGGGTGCCAGCAGTCTGGTTTCCCAGTATTTGGTGGTGCTCGTGCAGGTGTTTTTAACTAGCCTTGCAGGAAATGTCATTCTTGAATGTGTGCGCTGTAATCTGTTTTGTACTGTTTGTTGGTCTTATAGCAGCACCATCTCGAATTTAAACGCATTTTAGGGTGTGCCCCCCAAATATGTTTTTGTACGGGATGCTGACTCCAAAGCAGGAAGTGAAGGGCATCCTGGCTGCCTGGCGTGGACCGCGCAGAAGGAAATGATGTCCCCCGGTGGGCGGACCTCCGTGTAGGGAGGACAGGAAA
The DNA here is from genome assembly GCA_037952925.1 of Lithobates clamitans. NCBI lineage: Eukaryota > Metazoa > Chordata > Amphibia > Anura > Ranidae > Lithobates > Lithobates clamitans. The sequence goes on from JBBGZY010000248.1 coordinate 643,239, forward strand.
CTAGGCTACGCACTCTGAGCATACAGCTCCTTCTACTGGCCTGTCAGTTTCTGTGAAAGAGCAGCTTAAAGGCAGTCTGGCTGCGGCTGTGGAACTGGCAAGCGGACCAAGAGCATGTAGAAAACTAATTTAAAACCAGATTCAACGGCATATATTTTACATGTAAAACTTAGTAAAGAAGCATGAACATTAAAAAACATTAAAAAACAACTGATACAAAAACATAATTATCCAGAACATTGAGAATATTAGACAAATGAATGTATGAAAAATATACATTGTAGAATTAAAGTCTATATATATATATATATATATATATATATATATATATATATATATATATATATATATATATATATATACATATATAACATACATATACATACATACATATGGAGTGGGGGGAAGGAGAAAGAGGAAGGGAGGGGGAGGGGAAGGGGGAGAAGGAAACAGGGGGAGGGAAAAAGGGGTGATAGAGAAAGGGGGTGTACTGTACATACACACAAAACCAAAACACATTGGTCCAAAAGCCTTAAGGAGAAAGGACAAGGGAAAAATAGGGGGGGGCATATATGGATTATTCTATGGGTAGTTTACCTACTACTGATCTCAGAACCACCACCCCCAAGATAGAGCTATAAGATATCCAGAATAAATTACCATAAGGGTCCGCTGTGGGGAATAATAAACAGTAGAAAGTTTAACCTGTTCTTGTGGCTTACTATACGTAGGGAGGACAATCCGTACCCTGCACAAACGCTTTGGTGAGCATAGATGGTTTATTGAGGAAGGCTGTGACATGCATAGTGTGCCTAAACAATTTTAAACAAACACCACAAATCCACAGCAGGTCTAAAGTTATGGGTGATTGAGGCAATTTACAACAGTTTACCGCTGCAGAACACCATAAATGGTTAAGCCAGCAAGAAACATTCTGAATTTACTCCCTTAATACCCTCACTCCTGGGGGACTCAACGAGGAGATTGAAATTCACACAATATTGTAACATGTATAGTACTAATATAAGTGCTTATATTGCCCCATGTGCTCTGGTGTTCCTTTTCTCACTATGCCATTTATTATTCCCCACAGCAAACCTGTATGGTCATTTATTCTGGATATCGTATAGCTCTATCTTTGGGGTGGTGATTCTGAGATCAGTAGTAAGTAAACTACCCATAGAATAATCCATATGTGTCCCCCCCTTTTTTTCCCTTGTCCTTTCTCCTTAAGGCTTATGGACCAATGTGTTCGGTTTTGTGTGTATATATGTATGTATATATATATGAATTTATATATATATATATATATATATATATATATATATATATATATATATATATATATATATATATAAATAATAAAGTTATTCCCGCGCTATCAAATATGGAAGACGGCTAAAAATGGAAAAGCTGCTTGCACCGAATTGGGTACACACCTGACCTTCACAGTGAATATATATAAATGGGTGGTGCTGCGCTAATCCTCACTAAACAAACATGTGTCATAAAGGTGAGTAAAGGATCTAACAGTCAAATCTTATATCACAAACTAAATACAAGAAATATTAATAAAAACGTGATAAGTTATACCGTATTTATCGGCGTATAACACGCACCGGCGTATAACACGCACCCCAATTTAGGAGGGAATTTTAAGGAAAAAAAAACTTTTAGGAGGGAAGTTGAAGGGAAAAAAACTTACATTTAAATGCCCATCATTGCAGCCTTCTCAGTGCAGCCTTGCCCCAGTGCAGCCATGTCAGTGCAGCCTTGTCAGTGCAGCCATGTCAGTGCAGCCTTCCCCAGTGCAGCCTTGTCAGTGCAGCCATGTCAGTGCAGCCATGTCAGTGCAGCCATGTCAGTGCAGCCTTCTCAGTGCAGCCTTCCCCAGTGCAGCCTTGCCCCAGTGCAGCCTTGCCCCAGTGCAGCCTTCCCCAGGGCAGCCTTGCCCCAGTGCAGCCTTCTATCCCCTGTCCCTGCTTGCTGGGATTCAAAATCGCGGACTGCGATTTGAAAATGGCGCCGCCGGTGCCGAAATACACAGAGCCGGTCCTCGGCTCTTTCCGGCGGCTCTCGTTTACTTTCGGTTTCACTCGTAGCCCCGAGCGGAGCTATCCGAACCTACTCGGATAGCTCCGCTCGGGGCTACGAGTGAAACCGAAAGTAAACGAGAGCCGCCGGAAAGAGCCGAGGACCGGCTCTGTGTATTTCGGCGCCGGCGGCGCCATTTTCAAATCGCGGTCCGCGATTTTGTTATTTTGACAGCTCGGATCGCAGGGGATCAGCGTATAACACGCACCTGCGACTTTCCCCTGATTTTAAGGGGAAAAAAGTGCGTGTTATACACCGATAGATACGGTAATTTATTAATATTTCTTGTATTTAGTTTGTGATATAAGATTTGACTCTTAGATCCTTTACTCACCTTTATGACACATGTTTGTTTAGTGAGGATTAGCGCAACACCACCCATTATATATATATATATATATATATATATATATATATATATATATATTTTTTTTTATTTTTTTTTTATATATATGTTTTCTGATAAATTTTTCACAAAAAGGTGTTGTATTATACATGTAAATTTTCCTTCCCTTTGCACCCCCTTTCTCTATCCCCCCCTTTTCCCTCCCCTCCCCCGTTTCCTTCTCCCCCTTCCCTTGCCCTTTCCCCTCACTCCATATGTTTGTATGTATATGTATGTAAATTATATATAGGTATATAGATATATATATAGATATATATATATAGATATATATGGACTTAAATATTCAATATATATTTCATACATTCATTTGTTTAATACTCTGAGTGTTCTGGATAATTATGTTTTTGTATCAGTTGTTTTTTAATGTTTTTTTAATGTTCATGCTTCTTTACTAAGTTTTACATGTAATATATATGCCATTGAATCTGGTTGTAAATTCCGCTTGCCCTTCTAGTTCCACAGCCGCGGCCAGACTGCATTTAAGCTGCTCTTTCCCAGAAACTGACAGGCCAGTAGAAGGAGCTGTATGCTCTGAGCGCGTAGCCTAGTTTCCTGTCATTCTTACACCGAGGTCCGCCCTCATTTCCCTCCGTGTGGTCCATGCCAGGCAGCCAGGATCACCTTCACTTCCTGCTTTGGAATCAGCGTCCCGTACAGGCATGAACACAGCCGAACTCTGGCAAACCGGATTGCTGGCACCCCTCGAGGAGGACCTTCCATATGACAGATATGCCTTTGATGTCTTCTCTTGTGTAAGTGCATATTTTTGCGCTAATAAATAACATTGTAATACTACACTTAGGTGCACCTCCCTCCCTTCCTCTTTTGCATCCTCAAACGGAAGGTGGAGGAGTGCAAGGTCTCTAACATCCACCAGCTCCATGATGTCATCATGGAGGAGTGGAAGAGGACTCCAGTAGCAACCTGTGAAGCTCTGGTGAACTCCATGCCCAAGAGGGTTAAGGCAGTGCTGGAAAAAAATTGGGCCACACAAAATATTGACACTTTGGGCCCAATTTTGACATTTTCACTTAGGGGTATACTCACTTTTGTTGCCAGAGGTTTAGACATTAATGGCTGTGTGTTGAGTTATTTTGAGGGGACAGTAAATTTACACTGTTATACAAGTTGTACTCTCAGTACTTTACATTGTAGCAAAGTGTCATTTCTTCAGTGTTGTCACATGAAAACATATAATAAAATATTTACAAAAATGTGAGGGGTGTACTCAATTTTGTGAGATACTGTATATTTCTTCTGCCTTCAGCTTTCTGTATTCTTTAGAGAGTGAATATTGTGTTTTTTACTCCATCTTTCAGCAGTGGGAGGGGAGTCTTGGCATACTCTTTATCACAGCTGATTGGAGGAAAGGCACACATCCCCCCCCCTCCACATAGGCAGAGGAAGAAAGAAACTTGCAGAACTGTGCTGTGAATAGATCAGCTCTCTGCTAATCTATTTATAGCACCCTCCCCGACACAAATTTTGAGCTGCTTTTATCTTCTGTGTCGGAGAACTTGTCAGAAGTTCTCATGCTGATAACAGAGGAACGAATCAGCAGAAAAACATGGGACTTTGGAGAGAGATAAGTACACACTACAGATGTTTGTACCCAGGCCAAATTTTATGAATCGGGTTTACATCCGTTTTAAGTTCATAAATCTATTTTGTTGAGCTGGAGAGACTCCATCCCTCCCACTACCGAAATGTAACTGACTCTGGTAATTGCAGCCTACATAAACTAATTTATGAAGCTAGGGTACGTCCATGTAAATTCAATAAAGTTTGAAGACCCTGGTAGGGCTTGACTACCTCAGATACTGGAAATACTTAAATTTCCCTTTTCTATGCCTATTGTACACATGTAAGTTTTGGTTGAGTGAGAATGTGGAGTTAATTTACTAAAACTGGAAAGTGCAAAATCTGGTGCAGCTGTGCATGGTAGCCAATCAGCTTCAAACTTCAGCTTGTTCAATTAAGCTTTGACAAATAAACCTGGAAGCTGACTGATTTCTATAAAGAGCTGCACCAGATTTTGCACGCTCCAGTTTTAGTAAATCGACCCCTATATGTTTTTTCTATTGTTTATACCCTATGGGTTGTACCTGTTTAGTCTATTGTACTTCTACTTTTTTTCAGTCAAGTCATAAACAGTTTTGTTAAAAATAAAATTATCTCAGCTACATTTAGAACAACTTTCCCACAACCACTGTCTAAGCTCCAGTGCAGGCAGAAGCAGCAGGTCTCTTTCTTAGGTCAGAGCAGATGGACTCAACACTATGATTGTAATAACTTTTGACGTATGTTAATTCAATGATCTCTTTAAGTCTCTCAAAAAGTATGGAAGCGTTATAAGCCGTGTGTTAGTTCAAACTGATATTTTTAGCGTACATCTGTTGGCATATGCTCTTGTAAGCACATTACAACATATTTAATATCCATCAAATTTTAATATGAAAAATATTTCTGCTCTGAAAGATATGCATTCTCAATCATAGATGTTTGAAAATATGCCTCAAACTAGATGGGGCTTTTTGTGTCTAGACACCTGTGAATTTTATACTTGAATAAACCTCTCTTCATTTTCTCTCTGTTTTCTTATTATAATGCTCCATTTGGCTTACTCTTTTTTTATCAGATATATGGAAGAAGATCCAGCTCACCAATTTCACATCTTTTCATTTTTTTTCTTAAATAGATATATATTGTGCAATTTTATGTTGTAGATTCCATAGTATTACTAAAACACAACAATGGGAATCAATTAAAAAGTTGTTTTACAAGTACATGTTCACTGCAAATACTGATACCAAGCGATTAAAAAATTTACAGCTCTTCCAATGTTGACACAACTTGGTTTCTTAAATCTTTTTTCACCTTAGTTCCCTAAAAGATCCATTATTTTCCTGTGTTCGTCAAATTTTTACTGAAAAGCAATAGTTTTTTGTATGCATATACTTCTCTGGCTGTTAATTTTTGATGTTGTTACTTGAGGCACAAGGAGATGTTAGTTTGGAGCTAATTCACCTTTAATAAAGAGGTCAGGGTTTAGGTAATTAGGGGACTGGAACATACAGTACCTTGTAGGAACTATTGTACTGGCTAAGCAGATGACTATATTTAGCTGCTAGGACCTCATTTCAGTTTGAAAGGCCCTGATCTGTGTAGCAAAACTGCTATCAGCAACAATTTCAGCAGTGATCAGAACAGAAGAAAGAGATGTCCAGTACTTGTTACAATGTAAGCAAAAATTGATACTTTAAAGTTATCTGGCTCTCTGGAGCAGTCATAGCTGTGTTCAGTCTATTTCATTAGGGTGTGCACCCCAAAGCTCAAACACATGTGTGTTTTTGTGTATATACACACACACATATATATATAAATATATATATTATATATATATATATATATATATATATATATATATATATATATATATATATATATATATATATATATATATATATATATATATATACATATATACACACATATCAAAAGTAGATTATTGCGCTGTCTGAGACCAATCTCAACCATTCATCCAAAATTCAATTGAATGGATAATTCAGAAGTGGATCAGCTGCAACTTCAAGTGAGATACACACTATAAACAAATAATCGGGGTAAGTTAAACTGCGCTATAAATATGAAAATAAAACAATATAATAGTAATGTACATATAAATAGTGACACGTGTAGTTAAAATATGTACCAACTATCATGTGCACTAACAGCCCTTAAATTGACTGTTAATAAAGCAAAATAAGTAAAGCTTATAAGTGTATAAATGAGCCAAGTTTGTAAAAACCAATGTGCTCTGTGACGGTGTATGATAGAAAAGGGTCCTTCAAAGGGTCCTGCCGCTTACCAGACGAATAGATCTCTTTTTAGGGAGATCCAATACGCAGGTGGCTTTTACCCCTGCCACGGGTCTCTGTGATAAGCAGCCAGGTGTCCCAGATCATCAACTCCTCAAATAGTTAACACTCAGTGGTTCCCCATGTAAGGATAGAAAAGGGCGAAATTGCATACAAAAACTGATTTGAAAGACTTGGAAGCTGTTCATTTCTTTCCTCAACCACTAGAGGGAGCCCGGATATTGTGAAGACAACAAAGCTTCTAGCTAATTAAAGCTAAAAGAAACCAGACAGCCCACAGAGAGAAATCATGTAGTGTTCATCATCAAAGGCATCAGATTTTAATGGCTCCAAATTCAATAAGTCTAAGAGACTGCAGAGGTTAGTACAGCGCTCCTGGATAGACACATGGAGGGTGGAGTTCCACAAGTAGTGATCGGGAGCTTTTGGCTAGGCGCACAGCAATTCACACAAATATGCGGCCCCTCGGCGCCAAAGACCACATGTCACTATTTATATGTACATCACTATTATATTGTTTTATTTACATATGTAAAGCATGTACATCACTATTATATTGTTTTATTTTCATATGTAAAGCACAGCTTAACTTACCCCCATATATATATATATATATATATATATATATATATATATATGTATATATACATATATATATAGTATATGCAAACAGAGACACACGCTCTAATAAATAAATAAATGTAAACAAGCATTTAAGCAGTGGACAGCGTCAACAGAGCAGTGGATGGTGTCAGTACAGAAATGGATGTGTCAGTAGGGCAGAGGTTGGTGTCAGTAGAACAGTGAATGGTGTCAGTCAGTAGATAAATATAAGTGTCATTAGGACAGTGGATGAAGTCAGTCTATAGAGCAGTGGACAGTGTCATTAGGGCAGTGGACTTTGTCAGTAGTGCAGAGGATGGTTTCAGTAGAGCAGTGGACGGTGTCAGTAGAGCAGGGGACCGTGTCAGTAGGGCGGATGTTAGTGTCAGTAGGGCAGTGAATGGTGTCAGCATTTTTTGTTATATTTTTTTTTATTATTATTTTTTACAATATTATTTATTTTAATTTTTTTTTTACAATTTCTTAGGAGCCCCATTGGGGGCTTTGGTGAAATATCAGATCAGGGGTCTAAACAGACCCTTGATGTCTCACTTTTGAGACAGAGAAAGGGACTGAACACAGTGATTCCCCAGTTCCTTTTTCTGCAGCCTCAGCTGCACTGGACCGTGAATGAATGGGAAGAGCCCCACGCTGAATGGCTTCCTGTTCATTCACAAATTGAAGCATAGTGAGAGGAGCAGAAGCCTACTTTTAGCTGCTGCAGAAAGAAAACACAGATTGGTTCCAGTAAATCCAATTCAATACTCCCAACACACACTTTCCTGCACAAACAGCTGTATATTAGATTGGGTGCTGAAATGACCAACGGCTGGAACTGACTGCAATCATGAGAAGGAAGTGTCACCAGCACACCAGGATCTCCAAAAAAACTTTAATGACATAGTATCAAAAAATAAAAACAATTTTCGGAGCCACGCAGAACTCCTTCATCAGACATGTGAGAAATTGTGATACAAACAGTCCACTATTTAAAGAATCATTCACCAATCAGTGCAAAGAGGAAATAACCCCCAGCCCACCCCCTGACATCCAATGACATTATATCCCATCCATAAACCTGTGTGTTTGCTTCCTATTTACATAAAGCAGCCATTAGGCTGTCATAACCACTTTGGTCATTGGTGGATCAGTGTACTAATATTCTGTTCATACTAAAATGAATTCTATTTGCACAGAGCACTAACCTGCAATTGCAGCCTCATCAAACTTGTCTGTTCCTTTCTTCAATTGTGTACTTCCACCTGGCTGTTTACTACCGTTGCTAGGTGACTGTTAGGGGCTTGCCTTTCTACTCCAATCCAGGGACACGCTGTGCACATGCGCCCTAGGGGATCAATACGTCAATGCAGACGTCCGACGTTGCCAAGCCACTTCATGATGCCAGCGGCGGTCTGCAATTAGACAGGGAGCACACTGGAGCTAAATGAAGAAAAGAAAAAAAAAGTGAAAACCGAGTGTGAAAGTGAGTCATGGCCATTGCACCTCGAAGATGTGGAAAGTGAAAAAAAAGATGAAAATTGAAATAAAATATGAAAATAAGGGAAAAGAGAAAGAAAAAAGGAGAGTAGGAAAAATTAAAAGAAAATACAGAATATAAAAAGGAAACAAAAAACAAAACAAATATTGAAATAAAAATAAATGAAAATAAAAGTAAAAATAGCTATAGAAAAAAATAAAATAAAAATAAAATAGAATAAAAACAAAAATGAGAAATGAGAAATGTAAAAAATGAAAAAATGTAAAAATGAAATAAATAAATAAATAATAAATAATAAAATAAAATAAAAATTGAAAAATAAATAAAACAATAAAAAAAAAGAAAGAAAAAAGAAAAAAAAGAAAAAAATTCCCTGTGCCAGCTACCATGATAGACAAAGAAGCAGAATAGCTGCGAAGTAGATACACAGATAAAGTATAGAATAAAATTGTTGATACATTACAACCATAAGCAACATCACAATCCAAATTATCTGTCTTCAAGAAAACACAGATAGGATAGAGTGGTATTAAGACCCCCTGGCTGGACTGTGCCCAAGGTATATGTTCAGTATGCTTCACGGTGAAGGAGGTGACAATCATGGTCTACCCCCTTCACTGGTCGTGATATTTGTTCAATGACCATGCCCCTTAATTCGTGTACTTGATGCTTCTTAGCGACAAAGCGTATTGCTACAGGTTTGTTTAAATCGGGAGCTTCACCTTTTAGGGTCCTATCCAGCGCTACTCTTATATCACTCCTGTTTCTGGAATCGTCACAAAACGCAGTTCATATAAATAAGTATATAAGTACCTGAAATAAATAAAAATAAATAAATAATAAATAACATACCGTCAGCTCTCACAATGCTAATGTTGCGTGTGGTCGCCTGCTTAATCTGATTCCTGGTTAGAACCATGTATGAAGAAAGGCCTTTCGGCTGTTTTGTTAGTTTTAACCAAATTTGATGTGGCTCTGCTAAGCGCTTTGTCAAGTGTTGTGATGGGATACCCTCACTCAATGAATTTCCCGTACATGGCCCCTACTTGTAAATTCCTCTCACTTTCATCAGAGCAGATATGCATTACCCTTTTAAACTGAGAAATGGGTAGGCTTTCACAGAGATGTTTCGGGTGTGCACTCTGGTAGTGTAGGAACATGTTCCTGTCAGTTGGTTTTGCAAATAAATATGTATATAATGTATTTATTTATTTATTTATTTCAGGTACTTATATAACGCCGTCAATTTACGCAGCGCTTTACATATACATTATACATTCACATCAGTCCCTACACCCTCAAGGAGCTTACAATCTAAGGTCCCTAACTCACATTCATACATACTAGGGCCAATTTAGACAGGATCCAATTAACCTACCAGCATGTCTTTGGAGTGTGGGAGGAAACCGGAGTACCGGGAGGAAACCCACGCAGACACAGGGAGAACATGCAAACTCCAGGCAGGTAGTGTCATGGTTGGGATTTGAACCAGCGACCCTTCTTACTGCTAGGCGAGAGTGCTACCCACTATACCACTGTGCCGCCCACCCTGCTCATTGGTAATTCTCATGTCCAGGTAATACTATCCTGGAAAATTTCTGGATTAAATATTATGCCCGGGAATATCTTATTCAAATGCCCCACAAACTCATAAAATATGCAAACTTCACCATCCAAGATTAAAAAAAATGTCATCAATGTATCTTAACCAACACTTGAAGTGCTGAGATTTTTTTTTTACCAGGGGCTGAAGATGAAAGTCAATCAACTGGGCCTAAACTTCAAGGGTGTTGTTCCTATGTGAACCCTTGGAAGCCCATATATAACGGGCAGTCTGGGATGCTCATCCATCAGGAATTCGGCTGTCTCTTTAGAGATCCAAAAGTTTGAGAGACCAATATTAATAAGGGATGATATGGCATTGGTTGTGCTTTATGTAGGATCCCTATCAAGTTGTATATAGATGGCAGTATCTGCTAGCATCAGCAGCATGCCATCCCTTTAGTCCAAGTGAATTCATTGCCACAATGGCCCCGCCTTTGTCGGCGGGTTTAAGGATGAGATTTCTATCACCCCTCAATGATTTCAAAGCCTTATATCCCGCCGGACTCAAGTTGGTGTATTTTTTCATAGTGGAGGCACTGGAGCGAACATCATGCTTCAGAGTGCGAATGTAACTTTCAATAGACTGATATTGGCCTGGATGAGGTCTGCGGATCGTCCCTTCGTGATCTACTAAATGGTGGATAGGGGCATGATCGTCTCAGCCTTGAAATACCAGTCAACCATGGGTACACCCTTCCATCTTCTGATTCACTTGTTTAAACTTCTCCCGTGTGGCTTGCCTTTGTCTTGTGGTATATGCCACAATTTCTTTATCGATCTCCTGAAATACGTTGGTTTGTTTATCTTTATCTTGCACTGCCAATTACAAAACTGTTAGTTCACCTGACATAGCTGCACTTTGATCTCCTTGATCACTAATAGCATGTAGTTCAAAGAGTTCTGAGTGGATACTTTGCACCATTTATCGCAGAAATAAAAAAAAAACCTTCTGACTTTACAACTCCTTTAACTCTTAAACCAACAAAACAACTAACACTTAATCCTTAAAGTGGAGTTCCGCAAGTAGTGATCGGGAGCTTTTGGTTAGGCGCTGGTAACTGTGCTGGGAGAATGCACCGTGTGCGCTCTCAGCACAGCTGTGTGCACAGCAATTCACACAAATATGCAGCCCCTCGGCACAAAAGACCAAATGCCATGAGGCCACATCCTTCCGTGCGCCCGGTGCCAAGGGGTTAAAAAAAAGTTAGTATACTCAGGGGTGATCCTAGCCTTTTGCTGCCTGGGGCAAAGTGTGAAATGGTGCCTCCTCCAGTTTGGGTGTTTGCTGAATGCAGTCGGTTTGTGTGCAAGATCTTAACTTTGTCCCCCCCATGAGCCTGTAATAGGGGATGCAACACTGCACTCAACTACACAGGTTAGTGTGTACACCCCCACTCCCCATACAAATAAATGATTTTCAATAATAACGTTTCACCATGGTTAGCATGCCACATCAAGTAGTGGGTGTGGCCAGAATGTTGGAAGGTCTTAAAGGGGTATAGTTAAAAAAAAGTCTCAGTCTAACAGACACATACAACATTGAGCCCTATAAATTAAAAAAACAGAAACTATTCACATGTGCTTTTTGAAGAACAAATAGTCAGTAGCTACTAATCAGCCAGCAACTACAGTAAGCACCTGGGTGCTCAGTAGTGTTTGACTGTAAAAAAAACTCCCCACAGCACTGGTAGTCAGTGGCTGGCTGCAGAAATACCCCCCAGCATTGGTGGTCAGTGGCTGGCTACATTGATGGCTGGTGGTAATTTTTATGGGGGGGTGGCAAACAGTAAAAACCCCCCTCGTCAGTCGGCGGGCGGGTCTGGTGCACTTACCCCATCTATGCAGCGCTTTACCGGTGGCTTCCCTTGCTCGGTGGTGCCGGCGACAGCTTTCCCTTCTTCTGCTCTTCATGGCATCAGCGGCTTCCATTTCCCCCTCCTCCTCGTCAGCCAATCTGGAGTCTTCTCTTTTTGGCCAAATGGAAAACGGGTCTCAGGCCTGCTTTTGATTGGCCGGATTGAGGATCAGTGTTACAACAGCGAATATTCACCTGGGTGGGCTCCAAGCCCACCCTATTTTGAAGCCTATTAGAGCCTATGGCTCTAATCAGGTGCTTCAAAAAAACACCCCCACCGCTGTAATTCAGGTGCGTGGCGTCCTGAAAGGGGCCGGATGCTTGAATAGGGGGTGGCTGCAGAGGCCATGGATACATTCATGCTATGCATAATTCTATCCATTATACATATAGGGAATGGCATGGATAGAGGGGGCGGCACCAGGGCGCCCCTAATGAATGGGCCGCCACTGGCTGGCTGTAAAGATATCTCCCCAGCATTGGTGGTTAGTGGTTGGCTATAAGGTGTCCCTTATATTCCCTGGTGATCTGGTGGGGCACACCTTAAAGAAACAAAAATTCACCACTTACCCGCCCTCTTTTCCCATGTTCACTTCAAACAGTGACAGCACGCCAAACATGCCATCGCTATGTTAACGGGGCCTCAGAGGACTGCATGGAGCTGGCATTCCTCTAGCTCTGATTACCTGAAGTCCCTTCTGGGTATCAGAGGGAGACTGCAGTATTGATGATAGGGCATCTGATAGGATACTGTGCAGCTCAGAGAGGCCTGCACCTGCCTCCCTCTCTCAGTGTCTGGCTGAACAATAAACAGAGACTCCTTACAGTGCCATGTGGAGGAATGCAGGGAGTTTTCCAGTAACCAGCACATCGCTGACACTCTGTATATTGCACCAGGGCACCCTGTAAGTGGTGAAACCAGATGTGGACTGCACCCACAAAGTGTGCATTGAGTGCCCCCCCCCTTAAGGCCCATGCGTTTGTATGATTTGCATACAGTTGTGCTCATAAGTTTACATACCCTGGCAGAATTTATGATTTCTTGGCCATTTTTCAGATAATATGAATGATAACACAAACAAAAACTTTTTTCACTCATGGTTAGGGTTTGGCTGAAGTCATTTATTATCAATCAACTGTGTTTACTTTTTTTAAATCATAACGAAAACAGAAACTACCCAAATGACCCTGATCCAAAGTTTACATACCCTGGTGATTTTGGCCTGATAACATGCACACAAGTTGACACAAAGGGGGTGGAATGGCTATTAAAGGTAACCATCCTCACCTGTGATCTGTTTGCTTGTAATTACTGTGTGTGTGTATAAAAGGTCAGTGAGTTTCTGGACTCCTGACAGACCCTTGCATCTTTTATCCAGTGCTGCACTGACATTTCTGGATTCTGAGTCATGGGGAAAGCAAAAGAATTGTCAATGTATCTGCAGGAAAAGGTAGTTGAACTGTATAAAACAGGAAAGGGATATAAATAGATATCCAAGGAATTGAGAATGCCAATCAGCAGTGTTCAAACTCTAATCAAGAAGTGGAAAATTAGGGGTTCTGTTGAAACCAAACTACAGTCAGGTAGACCAACTAAAGTTGGGCTGCATGGTTGAGTCGCCAGAAGAAAGCCATTACTACACAAATGCCACAAAGTATCCTGCTTACAATACGCCAAACAGCACAGAGACAAGCCTCAAACCTTCTGGCACAAAGTCATTTGGAGTGATGAGACCAAAATTGAGCTTTTTGGCCACAACCATAAATGCTTAATTTGGAGAGGAGTCAACAAGGTCTATGATGAAAAGTACACCATTCCTACTGGGAAACATGGAGGTGGATCGCTGATGTTTTGGGGATGTGTGAGCTACAAAGGCACAGGAAATTTGGTCAAAATTGTTGGCAAGATGAATGCAGTATGTTATCAAAAAATACTAGAGGTACATTTGCATTTATCAGCCAGGAAGCTGTGCTTGGGACAAACATGGACATTCCAACATGACAATGATTCAAAACACAAGGCCAAGTCGATCTGTCATTGGCTATAGCAGAATAAAGTGAAGATTCTGGAGTGGCCATCTCAGTCTCCTGACCTCAATATCATTGAGCCACTCTGGGGAAATCTCAAACGTGCAGTTCATGCAAGACAGGCCAAGAGTTTACAGGAACTGGAGGCTTTTTGGCAAGAGGAATGGGCAGCTTTACCATCTGAGAAGATAAAGAGCCTCATCCACAAATACCATTAAAAACTTAAAGCTGTCATTGATGTTAAAGGGGGCAGGGCACGGTATTAAGAACTGTAAACTTTTGATCAGGGTAATTTGGGTAGTTTCTGTTGTCATTATGATTTAAAAAGAGTAAACAGAGTTGATGATAATAAATGGCTTCAGCCAAACACTAACCATGAGTGAAAGAAAAGTTTTTGTGTTATCATTCATATTCTATAGCCCTGAATGCAAAAATTTGCATTCAGGGCTATTGTGACATTCCAGACTATTGTTTATGAGTAGGGATGAGCTTTATGTTCGGGTCGAGCATTGGCTGTTCGATCGTTCGTCGAAATACAAACTTTATGGGGCGTCATGCCCCATAATGCACTGCGACATTGCAGTGCATTGCTGTCTGATGAATGGCCAAGCATGCACTATGACCCACATGCTTTGGCCAATCACAGCGCCATCAGTAAAGAGAGCCATAATTGGCCAAAGGCACGGTGCCTTTGGCCAATTATGGCTCAGGGGGTTAAGTCCACGCCCCACACTATATAAGGCCGCCTGCACGTCGGCCCTGTGTAGTGTGTTGCTGGGGTTGACCGAGAGATAGTGTCATTTCATTTAGATTGAGCAGGCAGGCGATTCAGTTAGCTGCAGTGTATTTAGTGTATATATATATATATATATATATATATATATATATATATACACTGTATCCGGTTTAGCTAAATCTGACTGCAGGCTGTTCCTGGTGTACTGTTTCTAATATACTTCAGGCAGGCAGGTGATTCAGTGAGCTCTGCAGTGCATTTAATATATATATATATATGTATATATATATATATATATATATATATATATACACACATACATCCACTGTATCCAGTGTAGCTAGATCTGACTGCAGGCTGTTCCTGGTGTACTTTTTCTAATATCCTGTCAGGCAGGCAGGTGATTCAGTGAGCTGCAGTGCATAAAATATATATACAGTCTCCTACATATATATATCCACTGCATTCCAGTCTAGCCAAGCCTATATCTGACTGCAGGCCATTCCTGGTGTAGGTTTTCAAATATACTTTCAGGCAGGCAGGTGATTCAGTGAGCTGTAGTGCATAAAATATATATACAGTCTCCTACATATATATATCCACTGCAATCTAGTATATCTGACTGCAGGCCATTCTTGGTGTACGTTTTCAAATATACTTTCAGGCAGGCAGGTAATTCAGTGATCTGCAGTGCATAAAATATATATACAGTCTCCTACATATATATATCCACTGCATTCCAGTCTAGCCAAGCCTATATCTGACTGCAGGCCATTCCTGGTGTACGTTTTCAAATATACTTTCAGGCAGGCAGGTGATTCAGTGAGCTGTAGTGCATAAAATATATATACAGTCTCCTACATATATATCCCCTGCAATCTAGTATATCTGACTGCAGGCCATTCCTGGTGTACGTTTTCAAATATACTTTCAGGCAGGCAGGTAATTCAGTGATCTGCAGTGCATAAAATATATATACAGTCTCCTACATATATATCCACTGCATTCTAGTCTAGCCAAGCCTATATCTGCCTGCAGGCCATTCCCGGTGTACGTTTTCAAATACACTTTCAGGCAGGCTGGCATAAAATATATATATATTTTCTGCAGTGCATAAAATATATATTTAGTCTCCTACATATATATCCACTGTATTCCAGTCTAGCCAAGCCTATATCTGACTGCAGGCCATTCCTTGTGTACCTTTTCAAATATACTTTCAGGCAGGTGATTCAGTGATCTGCAGTTCATTAAATATATATACAGTCTCCTACATATATATATCCACTGCATTCTAGTCTAGCCAAGCCTATATCTGACTGCAGGCCATTCCTGGTGTACTTTTTCTAGTAAACTTCAGGCGGTGTTTTGCTAATAAAATTTTACAGCATGTCTGGAAGGCCACTAAAAGAGGGAAAGCAGGCTCTGTGTCTACAGCCAACAGTGCTGGTCGTGGACACGGTGCATCCTCAGCACGTGGCCGTGGGGCACGCTTGTCCATTTTTTGGGCGGCTGGCCGTGTTGATCCACAACATGCAGAAGAGTTGGTAGAGTGGATAACTAAGCTGTCCTCATTCTCCTCATCCTCTGTTACCCAGGCTCAGAGTAGCTTGCCTGCCAATGCAGCTGCCAAGACTGCCTATTCCATGGGCTCAATGTCATCAGTCACTCCTTCCCTAGCCCCAGCATCATGCACGGAGGAGTCCACTGAACTGTTCGACCACAGTGTCAGGTAAATGCTGCAGGAGGATGCACAGAGTTTTGAAGGCTCCGATGATGGTACCCAGGTTGAAGAAGGCAGTAATGTGAGCCCAGAGAGAGAAGGACAAGAAACTGGCAGTCATGTTCCCCCAGCTGCAGCATACTGCCAGGTTTGCTCCAGTGAGGAGGAGGGAGGGGATGATGAGGTCACTGACTCTACATGGGTGCCTGATAGAAGAGAGGAGGAGGAGGCACATCTCCAACGAGGCAGGATGCCCTACAGGGGCCAGCTTAAGGGCAGCCACCCGACTGCATCACACCGCAGAGCTCAGCATGTGCAGGGGGCTGCTGACTCCCTGCATATTTTGAAAAGTTATTTGGTGTGCGCCTTTTTTGATACCTGTGCAGCATATCGCACCATTGCTGTTTGCTACATATGTCTGAAGTGTATCAAGCTTGTCCAAAACCTCAACCGCTTGGCCACCACATGCTTGACCAGACATATGATGACCTCCCATGCAGTCCGTTGCCAACAGTACTTAAAAGACCCACACCAAAGAACAAGGCAGACCTCTCTTTGCTCCTCATCAGCTGGAATCTCCAACCACACTATACCTTCAGTCCTCTCAGAAACCTGCACTGAGAGGAATGAAGGTGTAGAATTGATGTGCCAAGTACTTGCGGGCAATCTGCTATCGCTACACCAACATCCGATTGTAGCAGGTAAATTTCCCTACCCCAGTTGCTAAACCATCTAAAGAAATTCAGTACCAGCCATCCACATGCTCAGCGGCTGAATGCTAGCTTGGCTAAATTGCTAGCACTCCAACTGCTGCCTTTTCAGCTGGTAGACTCTGCCCCCTTTCGTGAGTTTGTGGAATGTGGCAGGTTCCCAAACGCCATTTCTTTTCACGGAAGGCCATTACGGCTCTCTACCGGCATGTGGAAGGCAATGTCTTGGCCTCGTTGGACAGGGCGGTCAGCGGTAAGGTGCATATTACCGCTGACTCATGGTCCATCAGGCATGGACAGGGACATTAACTTTCTTTCACGGAGCACTGGGTAACTCTGCTGGCAACTAGGAAGGATGCAGGACAGGGTGCAGTATTGTTGGAGCTCGTTCCACCATCACGCCTCCAAAATGCTAGTAGTGGTGATTCTGCCACAGCTCTATCCTCCACCCCTCCACTTCTTCTTCCTCTATGACCTCTTCCTCTGTAGATTTGTCCTTGGAACCAGCGGTGCTCCAAAGGCGTTCAAGGGGCTACGCAAGCACTCAGGCAAAAAGATGCCATGCGGTGCTTGAGTTGGTCTGCTTAGGGGACAGGAGCCACACTGGGGGAGATTCTGTCAGCTCTGCAGGGGCAGATTCAGAGGTGGTTGATGCCACACCAGCTTCAGCCAGGAATGGTGGTTTAAGACAATG
Source organism: Lithobates clamitans (assembly GCA_037952925.1). Taxonomy (NCBI): domain Eukaryota; kingdom Metazoa; phylum Chordata; class Amphibia; order Anura; family Ranidae; genus Lithobates; species Lithobates clamitans. The sequence continues at coordinate 661,069 of JBBGZY010000248.1, forward strand.
GCACCAACCTCCTCTCCGCCCTCCAACAGGGACACTTGACCCATGTTCCCTGTTTGGCTAACGTCCTTTATTTGGTGGTGCAGCGGTTCTTGTGCAGGTACCCGGGCTTACAGGATCTCCTGAGGCAGGCCAGGAAAGTCTGTGGGTATTTCCACCGGTCATATAATGCCAGTGCTCGGCTGGTTGACCCTCAAAAGGAATGCAACCTGCCCAAGAACCGCCTCATTTGTGACATGCCCACCAGGTGGAACTCAATGTTGGCAGCAGCTTCACACACAGCAGAGGGCCATCAATGAGTACCTGTGTGAGTATGGCACCAGGACAGGGTCAGGGGAGCTTGACCTTTTTGCCATGCCACCGGCTACTGATCAAGGATGCATGCACTGTCCTGTCACCATTTGAGGAGGCCACGAGTGCATGCATCAGTGATACTGTCCCTCTTGTCTTCCTGTTGAAGCACACGCTTCATGGAATAATGGACAGGGCACTTGAGGCAGAACAGAGGGAGGAAGAGGAGGACTTCCTTACCTCTCAAGACCCCCTTTATCCAGACAAAATTCCTGCGGGCCCGCCGATCACACAGTAAGAGGAGGAGGAGGGTGATTGTGTCAGCATGGAGGTAGAGCCTAGCACTCAGCATCAGCAGCAGTCTTCAAGGGATCGTTTTCAGTCCCCAGAAACCCATGGACTTGTATGTGGCTGGGAGGAGGTGGCTGTGGATCATGTCATCCTTAGTGACCCACAGGACTCGGGATCTAATGCCTCAGCAAACCTTCTCTGCATGGCCTGTCTGATCCTGCAAAGCCTGCAAAAGGACCCTCCGATTCGTGGTATCAAGGAGAGGGATCATTACTGGCTGGCAACCCTTCTTGATCCACGTTACAAGGGTAAGGTTGCGGAACTTATCCAGCCTTCGCAGAGGGAGCAGAGGATAAAACATCTTCGGGAGGCCTTGCAGAAAGGTTTGTGCAATGCGTTTCCAGAGTCTCGGAGGTTACAATTTCCTGGTCCTCCTGGACAACATGTTGCTGAGGCTTCGGTCAGTCACAGAAGGAGCAGTGGTGAAGGTGGCCGTCCGACTGATGCGTTCAGACAATTCTTTAATCCGCAGCCCCAAGGTCTGATCGGTTCCAGCAACCATCGCCAGCGTCTGATTTACATGATGCAGGAATACCTAGGTACCTAGGGGCAAGATCATACTTGGAGACCTTTCCAACTGAAAATCCACTGGGTTACTGGGTCTTGAGGATGGATCACTGCCCAGAGCTTGCACAATATGCAATTGAGCTACTGGCCTGTCCTGCATCCAGCGTTCTTTCTGAATGCACATTCAGTGCTGTTGGAGGCTTTGTAACTGATCATAGAGTGTGCCTGTCCACAGACTCAGTTGATCGGCTCACCTTCATAAAAATGAATCAGTCTTGGATCACCAGCTGCCAAGCACCTGATGCTGATGTAACCGATTGATTTTTCTATGAATGTGAGATCCCTTGAAGACTGCCTATGCTGAGTGACTATCCTGTTATGCTGAGTGACTATTCTATTCCTCCTCAATGTTCATGTTGATAGCTTCTAAGAACATTTTTGTTTCAGGGCACCACCACCAGTGCCTAAGGCCCAATTTTTCTCCCCCTGTTTAACAGGACGTATAATTATAATTTTTGCTGTAATATTTTGCAGCAGGGCACGTTCTTGCTCTCAACTAGAGTATCTGTGAGGGGTTGCAGAGTTGTGGCACCACCACCAGTGCCTAAGGCCCAATTTTCCTGCCCCTGTTTAACAGGGGCATGTAATTACAATTTTTGCTGTAATATTTCACAGCAGGGCTCATTCCTGCGCTCAACTAGAGTATCTGTTAGGGATTGCAGTGTTGTGGCACCACCACCACCGCCGAAGGCCCAATTTGTCTGCCCCTGTTTAACAGGGGAATTTAATTACAATATTTGCTCTAATATTTCACAGCAGGGCCCATTCCTGTGCTCAACAAGAGTATTTGTGAGGGGTTACAGTGTTGTGGCACCACCGCCACTGCCTAAGACCCAATTTTTCTGCCCCTGTTTAACAGGACGTATAATTATAATTTTTGCTGTAATATTTTGCAGCAGGGCACGTTCTTGCTCTCAACTAGAGTATCTGTGAGGGGTTGCAGAGTTGTGGCACCACCACCAGTGCCTAAGGCCCAATTTTCCTGCCCCTGTTTAACAGGGGCATGTAATTACAATTTTTGCTGTAATATTTCACAGCAGGGCTCATTCCTGCGCTCAACTAGAGTATCTGTTAGGGATTGCAGTGTTGTGGCACCACCACCACCGCCGAAGACCCAATTTGTCTGCCCCTGTTTAACAGGGGAATTTAATTACAATATTTGCTCTAATATTTCACAGCAGGGCCCATTCCTGTGCTCAACAAGAGTATCTGTGAGGGGTTACAGTGTTGTGGCACCACCGCCACTGCCTAAGACCCAATTTTTCTGCCCCTGTTTAACAGGGGCATGTAATTACAATTTTTGATCTAATATTTCACAGCAGGGCCCGTTCCTGCACCCACCAAGAGTAACTGTGAGGGATTACAGTGTTGTGGCACCACCACCACACCACAAAAGGCTCAATTTTTCTGCCCCTGTTCAACAGGGGCATGTAATTACAATTCTTGGTATAATATTTCACAGCAGGGCCCGTTCCAGCTCCCAACAAGAGTAACTGTGAGGGCTTACAGTGTTCCTGTACTATCAACACCTAAGGCCCAATTTTCTGCAGAGTATGTAGGGCAGGACATATAGTATATACAGGCAGTCCCCTACTTTCAAACATCCGACTTACAAACGACTCCTACTTACAAACGGAGGGAGACAACAGGAAGTGAGAGGAAATCTACCCCTAGGAAAGGAAATTCTCTCCTGTAAAAGTTTATATGGGAAAAATGTGTCTCCACTGATGCTCTATCACCAATCCTTGTTTCCCTAATAACCCCAAACTTTCAAAATTCAGTTGTCATTGGGACAGAAAGTGAGGTGAAATGTTCTGAACAGGGGCACAGACAGCAAAACAAATGTTACAGGGGTGATAACCCTTCCCTATGTTATCCAAAAAAGCTTAAAAGCTGTAGGTTTGTTCTTAAGTTGAATCTGTTTGTTTGTAATTTGGAACAGGTACATTTTGTAAGCTACACTTACAAAATGTACCTGTTCCAAATTACAAACAGATTCAACTTAAGAACAAACCTACAGTCCCTGTCTTGTTTTGACCGTCTTTATACTGCTGTTCAGAGTATATAGGGCCTGGGGGCCCCACACCTTTTCTTTTTTTAATTTGGGTGAGGGGTTCCCCTTAATATCCATACAAGACCCAAAGGGCTTGGTAATGGGCTGGGGGGGTACCCATGCCGTTTTTCTCAAAAATGTCATCCATATTGTCAGGACACAACATTATATTACAGCCGCAAGCAGTTTTAAATTACTTTTATTCCTTTAGAAATGTCATTTTGTTCAGGGAATGTTCTAAACACGGGAAATATGCGCCACTTTACAGGCATACTATAGTCACCCCCCAGGTATGATATTTAAAGGAATATTTCACTTTTATTTTTTCACTTTAAGCATTATTAAAATCACTGCTCCTGAAAAAACGGGTGTTTTTAAAACTTTTTTTTTGCATTGATACATGTCCCCTGGGGCAGGACCCGGGTCCCCAAACACTTTTTAGGACAATAACTTGCATATTAGCCTTTAAAATTCGCACTTTTGATTTTTCACATTCGGGTCCCATAGTCTTTAACGGTGTTCAAATGTTCACGCAAACTTTCTGTCCATTCGCTGTTCTGCCTCAAATCGAACCGGCGGGTGTTGGGCTCATCCCTATTTATGAGCAGAGAAAGCTGTGTTTTTGTATTTCGGCAGATTTTGTAGACCTGAACTAGAACTCTCAAACCTGTGTCCGAAGTTTACCAGGTGCCTGCAATCTATGTGAGTACACAGATGTGCAGAGTCTTTATATACTTAGGTCTGAGGATAGCTCAGGGCTCCCAGTTGGAGACAGTTTCCAGTGTGGGAAGCTGAAGGTCTCACCTAGGGGTCAGAGGGCCCCAGTCAAAAGCCAAGAGACTTATGGTCTCACCAAGAGATCAGAGGTGCCCCAGACAGCAGCCAAGAGGCATGAGGTCCCAATGTCAGGAGTCAGGTCAGCTCCTATCGGGGTGTCAAGAGAACCCCAATCCATAGGCCAAGAGTGGGCGCTGCAACCAAAGGCTAGGAGAGCCAAGTGACAGGAGAACTGAAAAACAGAGTCAGAGGGACTAGTAAGAGAAGCACCCGTGCTGGCAATAAGTGAGCCAGGTGTTTCTGCATTTTCATTGTCTAGATTTGTGTGGAAGAAACCACTGCATGGGCAACTAATATGCATTTGAACTTTTCATTTATTTAATAAAATCGGGCTGCCATGCACTAAAATACAGTTTTGACTGGCGCATCTCATTTTAAACGCACCTACCACTTGAGTTTACTTTCCCCTAATGCCACAACACATGTATACACAAGTATAAATACAGTATATGCAAACAATTAAAAGACTGGAAGCTAGAATAGGATTTGGAAGAATGTTTATCAGGTATGCGTGTATGTATGCGTGTGTACACAAGTGCACAGAAGGGTCTTTAACCACTAGCCGCCCGTCCACAGTACATTTACTGTGGGTGAGTGGCACGGGCAGGCTGGATTACTACATGTATGTGATCCAGCCTGATCCAGGTTGGGAGCACACAGCACGCTGCTCCCGCGACCACTATGTTCAGCAGACACAGTGGATTGTGGACCCCGGTACCCACCTGCTTTCAGCAGCTGGGGGATTATGTGATCACTATGCAATCATATGATCACAATGTCAACAAAGCTGTTATGAATGCATTTCATTCATAACAGCTGTGTTTCCTATAGAGTGATGCTGTGATTAGCCCACAGCTATCACATGGTACCTGGGCCAGTCACAGCACCCTGTACCATGTGATTAGCTGTAGCCAATCACAGATCACTAGTAATCACAGCCATTATGAATGTAACCCATTAAAGACAATTGAAAACATTGCTGTTACAGTGATCATCATTGTAACAGTAATCAAAGTGGTAAAAAGAAAACCCTGATCACCCCTCCCCCAAGAGTAGTACAGTGTCACTATGGTAAGGTACTCTGATAAGAGTATTTAAAAAAATCAAATAAAATAATAAAAAAGTAAAAAAAAAAAGAAAATATAATGTTAAAAAATATTTAACAAGTTTATATTTTTAACATACTGTCAGCAGTCAGTATCCCTGATCATTGCCACAACAGTCATAGGATGATGCTGCACTAGTGACAGCATTTTTTAAAAATGTGAATAAAAAAAATTGTCCTAATTTTCCAAAAAATTAGGACAAAAAAATTGCAACTTCAAAAAACGCGCAATGTCTCTTACTAAATACCTCAGACTATCTACTTTGCAAAAAGGGGTTATTTGGGGGGAATTTGTACAGTACTGTCCTGGCATTTTAAGCGTCTCAAGAAATGAGATTCATCAGTACATCAGTACATCAGAATTTTCAATTCTATACAGTATATATACTATAGTTTGTAGAAGCTATAACTTTAACACAAACCAATTAATATACACTTATTAGAATTTTCGTTTAGCCAGAATATATTTTGGCCTAAATGACATTTTATTTTATTGGATGTGTTCTATAACAGAAAGTAGAAAATATTGGACTTTTTTCAAAATTGTTGGTCTTTTTTCGTTTATATAGCAAAAAATAAGAAACCCAGTGGAGATCAAATACCACCAAAAGAAAGCTCTAGTTGTGTGAATAGCAAAAAATGGCCTTGTCGTGAAGGGGTAAAACCTCCCGGAAGTTAGGTGGTTAAGGAACATAATTTGCATTTTTAATCAGGATCTTTCTGCCAGTCTCTGCTAGCAAAATCCTGCGTATAAACATCAGTGAATGATTACATCCATGTGCAAGCGGTCTAAAGGAGCCACTGCGTGAGACAGAAATCTGAGGTAGACCCATAGATATGATGATCCAAACTAGGCGCTGATCTATTACATTTGTCCATTTGTTTACATCCATTAGCAACTGATGAGAGACAGGGCTAACATTATGTTGCCACTCCATAATACATTTCCACTGTAAGAAAGCTAATTTTTTGGATTGAAGTATATAAAGCTGCTAGCAGTTTATATTGCCACTTGCCAGCATATATGGTTGATTACTAATGTGATGCAATGGTTTGAACTTTGCTAAATGAAACCCTGTCACTCTCCAGCACATGTAATGCTTAATTTATCCAGACATAAAACAGTAGGAATTAAAGTAGCTCATTTACAGCATCCCTTTGATAATCTGGCAGGGGTGTATATATATTCTGTTCAAAGCCTACAAACTCTTAACATATTCAAACAGTTAGAAAACAACTGTGTTAACGGCTACAAAGTCAGTCTCTGAAATTATTTAAAAGAAAAACTCACCAGACATATTTACTCACAGTGAGTTTAATCCCAAGATTTCTGAGTAAGATTGTGTGTTCCTTAATGAGGCAGAAATCCAAACAGCCAGCCTAAAAGATATAAAATCAGGCCACACTGACTTAACTAAAAAAGCAGTGAAGTATCAGTCATATATCCTATGGACTTGCAAATGACCATAAAAATTGCTTCTGCAATAATATGATTTTATTGTTGTTATGCCTTTTAGGACAGATTTCACTGAACTCCACATGACTCTGTCTAAATTATCATTATTAGTATATGGATTTAATCAGATGCAGTCATTTTTACTGACAAAGCAAATAACGGATTACATACCTCTAAACCTTTGGATATCTAGAACTAAAGCAAATTACACAACTTCAACATTTTTCCCTTTGGGTTTAAAAACTGACTATATGACAAGAAGAAGACAAAATAAAGGAACTCAGTAAATGGAAATAATGTTGTTAGAAAACATTAAGTCTTCCAAAAATGTGTACGATTGTATACTTTTATACCCATAATTTTATGTATACAACAATGCTTGCCACTGACCTATAAAACAATTAAAATATTCCCAAATGAATTGTTAAATCCCATTAATAATCACATAGGTTTATCTGTAGTTAAAGTAATTTTAAAGCCTTTTTTTTTTTGTCAAATTGTTGTTTTTATTGTTGTAATAAAAAAAGGCTATATATACCTGTTCTGTGCAATGGTATTGCATAAAGCAGTCTCTTTCCTTCTCTTCTGGAGTTCCCCACCAGCACTGTTCGCTCCTCTTCTCCAGGTACTCATTCAGCTATTCATGTTTTTGTTTTGCAGGCATACTCCAAAGCCGGGCTGTGCTTTCATAGACAAACACACAGCACAGCTTAGCAATGCATCCCGAACCCTTTTCACAGGATTTGAGATTTGAACCTATGGCTCTCTCTGCTCTAAGAGTCTCCTGTAAGCCCAGGAAGTGAAGGGAGCAGAGCTGCAGACAGGACAGAGCTGGATCATGAGAGGAAACAGGTAAGTGTTTAGGGGGTGCACAAGTGGTGAAATATTTTTTACCTTAATGCAGAGATTGCATTAAGGTAAAAAAAATAAAATACCGTAATTCAAAGCGGACCTTCAATCGTTTTTTCATCTTTCCATTTATTAAATCTTCTGCCCTTGTTTGGATAGTAAAACATTTTTTTTCTGCCAGTAAATACTAGGGATGGGCGAACGGTTCAGCCCAAGCATAAGTTTGGGCCGACTTTTGTTTTTCGGACACACCGACCACAATGCATTGCAGTGCTGAACAGTGCATTGCAAGCCCTGGTTGGCTGAAGTAGTGAAAGCTTCAGCCAATCAGGGCACAGAGCACTGTCAGAGTCATGATTGGACACTATCATCATGACTTTATCCAATCATGGCTCATTCCTGCCCCACAGTATAAAAGTATTCTTTCAATGGCAGCCATTTTCAGTGTGATTTTGGCATGGAGAGAGAGATAGAACAGGGCTCTGTTGAGTGCTATTAGTTAGTTAGTGCGCTATACTGTCAAGTGCCGAGTGCGAGGCCGATTGCTGAGAGGGCGCCCCTTGCAGCTAAGTGCAACGTACCCCTGGGGGTGAGACAGGGAGTACGGTGCCCAAAGGAGCACGGATTGGCAAGTGCTTCTGCTGGGTAGCTGGTTAGCAGAGGGCAGCTGGGGTGCGCTGGATAAGCTGATTGGGCAACCGTGCGAGGAGAGATCCCAGGTTGTGGAGCAGTAGAGCAACCAGGAGCAGAGTCAGTAGCCAGGCCAGGGGTCATACGCAGCAGGATCAGTCTGAGATGAGGTACAGCAGGATAAACCAGGAACGGAGTCGGTAGCCAGGCCAGGGGTCAAACACCATGCGGTCAGACAAGGTACAGGTGCGGAAGCTGGAGAATAGTCAAGTCCAAGCCGGGGGGGGTTGATGTAGGCGGAGAGCAGGGGAGGTCAAGCAAGCCGGGTAATCAACAGGAATCAGATGCAAATAGTAGGTACAGGAGACACAGGAAGCTGACAATAATCCAGAAACCTGCATGCATCTGCATCAGGTTTAAATAGGTCAGAGGGCACCAAAAATTGTCACAGTGCATGAGTGTGCGTCAGCGCACGCGTCTGTGCACACCCGCTGTTGCGCACCTGTGTGTGTGCACGCGCACGGGAATTCGCCTAGCGTGACGGGTACTGGCAGGATCGCCAGTCCTATGCCCATTTACCTGACAGTGCCCCCTCAAGGGGGGGCAGCCTCTGGATGCCCAATTGGGCCCATTTTTCGGGCATTGGGCTCGAAACCTCTGCAACAGTCTAGGGGCGTGAATATTGTCTGCTGGTTCCCAAGAATTTTCTTCTACAGAGTACCCTATCCATTTGATAAGGAATTGAATTATCCTACATCTCCGACGACAGTCCAGAATGGCTTCTACCTCATACTCTGTTTCATCTCCCACCGAGACTGGAGGCGGTGGAGCTTCTTGTCTTCCTGGAAAAGGACTAAAAACAACAGATTTAAGCAAAGAAACATGGAACACTGGGTGGATCTTATAGGAACTTAGTAGTGTCAGGTCAAATGCCACTGTTTTAATTTCCCTTTTAATTATAAATGTGCTGATAAACCTTGGTTCCAGCTTTGGGGAGGGGCAAGGAAGCCTACGATTTGTTGGAGAGAGCCACACTTAGTCTCCAACCTTAAAGACAGGGTTTCTCCTCCTCTTGGGCCCTTTGCATGGTTACCTGGAGGATTTGGTAGTTAGCCTGGATAGCAATTATCCTGAACTGCTGGGACTGAGGCATCCAGTATGACATTAGGCAGGAATGAGGGATGGAACCCGTAATTGGCTCAGAAAGGTGACTGATTAGTGGTTGTATGAATTGAATTATTGTATGCAAACTCCGCACATGGGCGTCAAGAGATCCAATCGTCCTGGGAAAAAGAGCAGAAGCAGCTTAAGTATTGTTTTAAGGTTTGGTTAGTTCTTTCGGTCTGACCGTTGCTTTGGGGATGATAGGCTGCAGATAGCCATACTTTAATTGAAAGGATTCTGCAGAGCTCCCTCCAGAACCTGGAGGTAAATTGTACCCCTCATTTCTTGTTAAAAAAAAAATTGTACCCCTCTATCGGACACAATGCTGTTAGGTAAGCCGTGTAGTCTGACTATTTCCTTTATGACTGTCTTTGCTGTGTCTGCAGGAGATGGTGTAACCATCATGGGCAAAAAGTGTGCCATTTTGGACAGACGATCCACAACTATATGGTTGCTCTGGCACTGGCAGTGGACGTAACAAACCCCAAGACTTAACGTTGCCCCCCCCATTCCACTGACAGTTAGTGCAGGAGCTAACATATTCCCTGCAGTCGGATTTCAGAGTAGGCCACCAAAAAGATCGTTGGACAAGCTCCATTGTCTTTCACACCCCGAAGTGGCCGGCAAGTTGGTGATCATGCAAAGTCCTTAGGATCTGGATTCTGGCTTGCAGTGGGACAAAGATATTATCCTGATACCAAAGGAACCCTTCCTGGTTTCTTAGGGAAGATGCCTCTGATTCTGAGCATTGGGAGGAAGCCTGTTTAAGTGAGGAGCTTAGATCGTATTGGATCATGAGGAAGTTTTGTGGTGACAGGATTGTGCTGGGAGCTATTTCTTCAGGAGTATCAGAAAACATCCAGGACAGACCATTAGCCTTCCCGTTTTTGGACCCAGGGCAGTAGGTAATGTGTAAATTAAACCTAGCAAAGAACAGAGCCCACCAAGCCTGTCGGGGTCTTAATTGCTTAGCAGTGCGAAGATACTCTAGGTTCCTGTGATCCGTGAATATCATAATAGGGTGAGAGGTGCCTTCAAGGAGATATTGCCAATCCTCCAGGGCAGTTTTAATGCCCAAGAGTTCTCTATCACCCACGTCATAATTCTTTTCTGACTGGCTCATCTTCCGTGTGGATAAGGCCACGTGATGAAGTAACGACTTAGGCCCCTGGCATTGAGGTAAAACTGCCCCTGTGGCTAATTCAGAGGCATCAACCTCCAAGATGTAAGGCAGAGCAAGATCAGGGTGTTGTAGGATTGGTGCAGAGGATTTCAGCTTATCAAAGGCAGATTGAGCTTCTGGAGACCACAGGAACTGAGCATGGAGACGGGTTACTTGGATGATAGGTGAAATGATGGAAGAAAAGTTCTTTATGAACCTTCTATAGAAATTAGTGAAACCCACAAATCTTTGCACCCCCTTCTTGTCCGATGGAGTTGGCCAGTCTAGGATTGCCTGCACCTCTTGTGGATGCATAGCTACACCACCAGTGGAGATGAATAGCCCCAGAAACTGTATTGATTCCTTTTCAAAATTGCACTTTTCCGCTTTCACGTAAAGTCCATGTTTTCTCAACGTGTGCAGCACTGTCTTCACGTGTGTTCGATGAAGCTCCAGGGTAGTTGAGAATATGAGGATGTCCATCCAGGTAAATGATAACAAAGTAGTCTAGATATTCTCGGAAAATATCATTTACAAAATGTTTGGAACGTGGCCGGGGCGTTACATAGTCCAAATGGCATTACTAAATACTCAAAATGTCGGAAGCGTGTTCTGAATGCCGTCTTCCATTCGCAACGCTTTTGGATGTGAACAAGATTGTAAGTCCCCCGAAGGTCAAGCTTGGTAAATATCCAAGCAATATGGAACCTCTGGAAGAGTTCAGGGACTAGAGGGAGAGGGTAGTGTTTTTTGTATGGCGATTTTACTAAGCTCCCTGTAATCCGCACAGGTCTTGTCTTTTTTCTCAACAAAAAAGATTCCGGCACCAGCAGGAGAGGAAGAGGGACGGATGAAGCCGTTTTCATCAATGTATTGCAATGTTCCTAATTCAATCTCAGAGAGGGGAAATATGCGTCCAAACTGAATTTCGGCCCCTGGGAGTAATTCAATCGGACAGTTATATGGCTGATATGGTGGTAGAACATCAGCTTTTTTCTTGTCAAAGACATCCAAGAACTCCTAGTAGGCTGGTGGTACACTGGTTATTGGCAGGTACAGGTTGAACTGTCGGGCAACTGGTAGCATCTCTGCATTCAGGAACAAGGCAGTGCTTTAGACAGTAGGGAGGGGTAAACTTTCTCTCTTGATCCAGTTGATCTGGGGATTATGCGCTTGGAGCTAAGGAGTACCCAGGATGACTGGAAATATAGGCAAACTCAGGACATCAAAGCGTATGAATTCCTGATGGCCATCAGGAGTAGTACCAAAGAGAGGAGCAGTCTCTTGTGTAACGGGACCAGAACTAGGCAGGGTACCATCAGTCAGGAGAACTTCAAAGCTACGTTTCTTGTGGAGCAGGGGACCAAGTTTTCTTGCCGAGTTCAAGTCCAGGAAACAGCTGCATGCCCCAGAATCAACTATGGCCTGAAGCCAAACCCCCTCTTTAGCCAACTGCAATGTGATGGGAAGGATAAGGTGAAAAGGGGAAGTTCCGGAAACCTGGAAGTACACTGGGGTGTAATTGAGTGGCATGCTGGGCCTTATAGGACAATTGCACAGGACATGTCCATTTCTTCCACAATAGAGGCATAGATTGGTTTGACACTGACGTTGTTTTTCTTCAGGGGTCAGTGCAGATCGCACCAGACCAATGGGCATAGCGCCAATTCCTGGGGTAGATGTACTGGAGGTCTGTGATCATTTGGCCTGTCTCTCCCGTAGGCGTCTATCCAACTGGATGGCCAATTGAATGAGACCCTCAAGAGTAATAGGGATACCACTCCTGGCCAACTCATCCTTGAGGGATTCAGAAAGTCCTAGGCGGAACTGATGTTTTAAAGCAGCCTCATTCCAGCCTGTATCTGCAGACCACCAACGGAGGTCCATGGTATAGTCCTCCACCAGCCGCTGTCCCTGCCGTAGTGAATGTAGAGCGGCTTCAGCGGTAACCGTACGCTGAGGATCTTCATAGAGCTGCGTCATAGCTGCAAAGAATGTATCCACTGTGCCAATAACTGGGTCTTTCTTTCCCATAAGCAGTGGTTCCATGCCTGGGGTTCATTGGACAACAGAGAAATGAGGAACCCAACTTTGACAGCCTCAGTGGAAAAAGTCCGGGGCTGCAGAGCCAGATATAGTAAGCAGGCATTCTTAAAGGATCTGAACTTTTATTGATCTCCGGAGAATCATTCAGGGGTTGGTACTCGTGCTTCTGGAGGCGAGGTCACCACCATAGGGGCAATGGCTGTGAAGCTGGTGGAAGATGGACCTGAGCCCGTAGAAGCAGATGGTACCATTAAATGTTGCAGCCTACCCTCTAACTGGAGGTATCCATCCTGTAGTCTTTGGACTACTTGAGTGAGGGTAGTGGCCTGTTGGCACAAAGCCTCTATTAAGGACACACCTCTGCTGGCTTCAGACATGGCTGGATTATACTGTCAAGTCCCAGGTGCGAGGCCGGATTGCTAAGAGAGCGCCCCTTGTGGCTAAGTGCAACGTACCCCTGGGAGTGACACAGGGATTATGGTGCCCAAAGGAGCTGTTCTGAGGGCGTTACTTCCAGTTTAATGCCATATAGTTTTTTGTGCGTTACTGCCAGTTTAACGCCATATAGTTCTGTGTGTGTTACTGCCAGTTTAACACAATATAGTTCTGTGTGTGTTACTGCCAGCTTAATGCCATATAGTTTTTTATGCGTTACTGCCAGTTTAACACCATACAGTTTTGTGCGTTACTGCAAGTTTAACGCACTTTACTTCTGTGTGCGTTATTGCCAGTTTAACGCCATTTACTTCTGTGTGCGTTACTGCCAGTTTAACACCATTTACTTCTGTGTGTGTAAATGGCGTTAATTGCCATCCTATCCTTGACCAGTTTATTCTGTTTTTTAAAAATAATGTCCTTGGTAATTTTAGTAATATACTCCTTAACTTCTTGCCACCGTTTAATGAACTGAGCATGATCTTTCATGTGTTCATTGATGGATTGTAATAACAGTATATCTCGGTCAAGGCTATTAAGTTCAATCTGGTATTGGGTAATTATAAGTTTCATAAGATCTGAACTACATTGTGTTAGTATTTTCTCCCAGATTAACTTAAATTCCGGAGTTACATTCTGAAAAGATGGATACAATTGTATACGCAGGCCCAGGGGACTGATATTTTCCTTTACATACTGCTGCAAATAATCCACATGCCGATGTAAATTTGATTTCTTCTTTAACAAATTTTTCAGTTTAGTCATGTACTGATTAATTCCTATTTCTTGGCCTGTATTTGCATTGCAAGTGGTTTGAATCGCATTCATATAGCTGGTCCAAGCTGTACCTGTAAAGTCCATGTCTTAATAGTCTCAAATAGAGGTCCTAAAATACTGGATTTGTTGAAAGTAATAAACTGTATAAACCATCGAAAAAGTTTTGGGTGCTTCCACCCTGTTAATTGAAATTTAAATTTAAATGTATCACCACAAGATGGTGTTGTGTATACAGATAGGCATGAGTGTGCCAACTTCCTAAATATATTGCAAAATGTATTCAAAAGAAGGAAACATGGACTTTAGAGGCACATCTGTAGCATTGAAATACAAAATGAACTTTTATTAATCTTTAAAATTCACATTATTGACATGACATGTTAAAAACAAAACATGGTGTTTGGTCTAAACGGCGCTCACACCACCTAACATAACCAACTATTACTACAGTGGAACAGAATAATGATTCAAAATGAGATGATGTCAAATGGAAGGAGCAGCTGGTTGGTGGTAGAGACGTAGTGAAGAAAACTCTACATGTTACGCACCCTTAAGCGCTTCTTCAGGAGCCTGCAGTCTAATATATACATGAAAATAATAACAAAAAATTTAAAAACAAACAAAGACAGCCGAATAATGTATCAGAACTGAGAATGTAACAATCATTTAATAATATCAAAGACAGAAACTAACATGTCAAGGAGTCTGCCCCTCACCCCTACCCCCAAAAAAACCCTTGGAAAGCAACCAACCCAGAAAGTATGTGTATATAGGTGGACACAAACTAATTGCAGGGGGGTATAAAACTGTACAAATGTGATTTCCTAAGGCAGGTAACAGCTAGTATAAAACAGGGAGGAAGCATACTTACAGTGCTTAGTATACAAAACAATATACGCAGGCAAATCTGGTGGGATCATCCAACAATCAGCGGTTTGTCTCTATACGTATAGAAAAACAAGGCACAAGAGAAACACCCTATCTGTAAGAAACAGCCAAGGATGGTGTATAGATTTCACAAGGTGCTTACCGAAGGGTCCTTATAACTTATGTGGGATGGGGGTAATAATCATATCCTCAACAGCCAAATTAGGGAATACGGATGAGTCCACGGTTCGAGTCGAACATGAGTTCGACTCGAACATCGGGTGTTTCTTCTAGGAAAATTCGAGCACCGCGGAACGCCCCATAATGCACTGTGAGATCTAATACACTTCTGGTGGTGTACACTGTATACAATACAGTGCAGCTGTTGTAAACTTTCTAATACACTTCAGGCAGTGTAGACAGTATTTAATACAGTGTAGTGTGGTGTTAAAAACAAAAAATACATCAAAAATATGTAAAATACATGTCCGGAGGGCCACCAAGGAGAGGCAGACGCTCACAGGCTACTAAAAGAGGGCATGCAGTCTCTGTGTCTACAGTCAACAGTGGAGGTCATGGACATAGTGCATCCTCTGCAGGTGGCCGTGGGGTACGCTTGTCCTTATTTGCTGCTGGCCATGCTATTGAGCCACAACATGCAGAACAGTCGGCGAAGTGGATAACAAAGTCATCCTCATCCTCCTCATCCTCTGTCACCCAGGCTCAGAGTAGTTTGCCTTCCAACGCAGCTGCCAAAGTGGCCTATTCCACCGGCTCCTTGTCCACAGTAACTTCTTTCCGTAGTCCCACCATCATGCATGGAGGACTCCCCAGAATTATTTGACCATAGTGTTGGTTATATGCTGCTTGAGGATGCGCAGCGATTTGAAGCCTCTGATGTTGGTTCCCAGGTTGAGGAAGGGAGTAACGTGAGCCTAGAGAGAGGGGATGCCACAGAAGGACAAGAAACTGGCAGTCATGTTTCACAGCAGGGCCAGTTCCTGCACCCAACAAGAGTATCTGTGAGGAGTTACAGTGTTGTGGCACCACCACCACCCAAGGCCCAATTTTTCTGCTCCTGTGGCATGTAATTACAATTCTTAATATAATATTTCACAGCAGGGCCTGTTCCTGCACCCAACAAGAGTAACTGTGAGAGCTTACAATGTTCTGGTACCACCAAAACCTAAGGCCCAATTTTCTGCAGAGTATATGGGCAGGCCGTATAGCATATATACTGCTTTTCACAGTATATAGTGCCAGGGGGCCTGGAGGACCCCCATGCCATTTTTCAAAAATTTGGGTGTGGGGTTCCCCTTAATATTCATACCAGACCTGAAGGGCCTGGCATGAATTTTGGGGGGCATCCACACCATTTTCTTTGGTATGTTTGGTATTTTTCTCCATATTGCAGGGAACCGACAATACATTACAGCTGCGAGCAGTTTTAAATGACATTTTTTCCTTTAGAAATATAATTTTGCTGTGGCACTGTTATAAACATGGGAAAGATGCACTACTTTACCGGCATACTAAGGAAACCCCAAAAGATTAAGAGTGTAGCGCTATAAGCTCAATAAATGTGTACAGTAAATTAATATATCAAAATGGCGTAAGAAATGAATAACCTTATACAGTTATTACAACTGCTAAGTGAGACTGTAGTGCACCAAATAAACAAATATAACAGTGACTGGTATATAAAAAAAGCAATAACACTTATGTGCATATAACACCTCAAACAATTTCAATAGATATAGTAGTCCATATCAAATAAGTGAAAAGAGTCAAAAAAGTCTGTAGTGGTAGTGCATAAACGATGATGGGCGAATGCCTCCCAAACGCACAGGGGGATGATTAAGCCCAATCTGGCAAGTAAGTGGACCGTGGAAAAACCGAAGGTGCACGAAAAGTTGAAATCAGTGCCAGGACCATCACCAGGAGAGTATGGAGGCTTACCAGAGTTTAATGGCCTGAAATGGCATACGCCATACAGGTCCAAAAAGCTTGATGACCAATAGGTCTAGGTAGCTTGTCTGGACAGATGTCATCTCCTCTCGATAGGAAGGAAAATCAGCACGGCTTCCACATATTTTCAGAAGATATGAAACAGCGTAAAAATCATATAGCGGCAGTCGTGAGGGGTCCACCCGACATGTTTCAACTAAACAGTCATCATCTGGGGTACTACTAAGGAAACCCCCCAGGCATGATATTTAAAGGAAAATTTCATTTTTATTGTTTCACTTTAACCACTTGCCGACCGCCTAATGCAGATATACTGCGACAGAATGGCACGGGCAGGCAAAATCAGTATCTGATGCATGATTTAGCTTTTTTTTTTTTTTACTGATTACTGCATTGATGTCATTTGTGACCGTTATAAGTGGTAGGGCAGTTAGTGGTAGGCCCCCTTAGGTCTAGGGTACCCCCATAACCCCCCCTAATAAAGGTTTAACCCTGTGATCACCCCCATCGCCAGTGTCACTAAGTGATCGTTTTTCTGATCGCTGTATTAGTGTCACAGGTGACGCTAGTTAGGGTGGTAAGTATTTAGGTTCGCCGTCAGCGGTTTATAGCGTCAGGGACCCCTATATACTACCTAGTAAAGGTTTTAACCCCCTGATTGCCCCCTAATTAACCCTTTCACCAGTGATCACCGTATAACTGTTACGGGTGATGCTGGTTAGTTAGTTTATTTTTTATAGTGTCAGGGCACCCGCCATTTATTACCTAATAAAGGTTTAACCCCCTGATCACCCGGCAGGTGATACAAGTTAGGTTTTAGGGTCAGATAGGGTCTGCATCGCCCCAGGCAGCGTCAGGTTAGTGCCAGTACCGCTAACACCCATGCACGCAGCATACACCTCCCTTAGTGGTATAGTATCTGAATGGATCAATATCTGATCTGATTAGATCTATACTAGTGTCCCCAGCAGTTTAGGGTTCCCAACAATGCAGTGTTAGCGGGATCAGCCCAGATACCTGCTAACACCTGCGCTTTGCCCCTCCGCCCAGCCCAGCCCACCCAAGTGCAGTATCGATCGATCACTGTCACTTACAAAATACTTACAGGCCTGATCTCTGCGATCGCTAACAGTTTTTTTGGTAGTGTTTTGATACAGTCGCTAACAGTCAGGAGCTTTTTTACCTATGAGTCTCACTAGTGTACCACTAAATTTAGAGCCCAAAATGGCAAATCGAAGGTACACTAGTGAAGAGGCCTACACATTTCTGAGCATGACAGATAGTGAAGAGGAAGTCACTCATCTGTCAGATTCAGGCCCAGAATACGATCCTAGAGAGGACAGCGGCTCCATGACAGATAGCTCTGACGACGGAGTTGTGGTCCCACCAAGGTCAGGCGTACCAGACCCCAAACTTCTTCTTCTGTCGTTGATGTGCAAGAACCGCAGGTCCCTCGTATGGAGCAGAGCAGTACTAGCGGCGCTATTCCTTCTTGTGAACTGGCAAGCACCAGTGGCCTAGTACACCCTGGTCATAGTCAATCCAGCACTGCAGTATCACATGGTGACGTGGCGAGTCCTATAAGTGCAGTTCAAGCTGGTGAGGTGGCAAGCACAAGTAGTGTCCCGCTGCCACCAAGAAGACGAACACAGGCCCGTCGTGCCCTTCCTTCTGCATTTGCCAATCCTAATTGGGAACACATCACTTCTGCAGCACACGTACTTCCCCCATTCACTGGCCAACCCGGCATTCAGGTGGAAACAGTTGATTTTACATCACATGAATTTTTTTCGCTGTTTTTCACCGAAGATCTCTATAGATCTATTGTGGACCAAAGCAATTTGTACGCTGGTCAACACATCGCCACTATTCCCCAGTCCTCCCTTGCCAGAGATTGGAGACCAATTATGGTTTCCGAATGTAAGCTCTTTCTGGGCCTTTCCCTCAGAATGGGCATAACTAAAAAGAGTGAGTTGCGGTCATATTAGTCCACTGACCCAATTCACCATTTGCCCTTGTTCTCTGCCTCCATGACCAGGGCACGATACGAGCAGATGTTGCGGTTCATGCACTTCAATGACAATGAACTCTGTCGTCCTCGTGGAGACCCTGGATACGATCAGCTCTGCAAAATTCTGTCCCTCGTAAACCACTTCAACCAACGTTTTGCAGACTTGTTTACTCCCCATCAAGTTGTCTGCGTTGATGAGTCCCTGAAGTTTTCTGGCCGCTTGTCATTCAAACAGTACCTTCCCAGCAAGCGTGCCAGATACGGGGTCAAGATGTATAAGCTCTGTGACAGGGCCACAGGCTATACATGTAGTTTTATGGTTTACAAGTAAGGATGAGCCGAACACCCCCCGGTTCGGTTCGCACCAGAACTTGCGAACAGACCAAAACTTTGCACAAATGTTAGAACCCCATTAAAGTCTATGGGACTTGAATGTTCTAAATCAAAAGTGCTCATTTTAAAGGCTAATTTGCATGGTATTGTCCTAAAAAGTGTTTGGGGACCCGGGTCCTGCCCCCGGGGACATGTATCAATGCAAAAAAAGTTTTAAAAACGGACGTTTTTTCGGGAGCAGTGATTTTAATAATGCTTAAAGTCAAACAATAAAAGTGTAATATTCCTTTAAATTTTGTACCTGGGGGGGTGTCTGTAGTATGCCTGTAAAGGGGCGCATGTTTCCCGTGTTTAGAACAGTCTGACAGCAAAATGACATTTCAAAGGAAAAAAGTCATTTAAAACTACTCGCGACTATACTGAATTGCCGGCCTGACAATACACATAAAAGTTCATTGATAAAAACAGCATGGGAATTCCCCACAGGGGAACCCCGAACCAAAATTTAATAAAAAAATGATGTGGGGGTCTCCCTAATTTCCATACCAGGCCCTTCAGGTCTGGTATGGATATTAAGGGGAACCCCGGCCAAAATTTAAAAAAAATTGGCGTGGGGTCCCCCTCAAAATCTATACCAGACCCTTCAGGTCTGGTATGGATTTTAAGGGAAACCCCGCACCAAAATTAAAAAAAAAATGGTGTGAGGCCCAAAAAACCATACCAGACCCTTATCCGAGCACGCAACCTGGCAGGCCGCAGGAAAAGAGGGGGGGACGAGAGAGCGCCCCCCCTCCTGAACCATACCAGGCCACATGCCCTCAACATTGGGAGGGTGCTTTGGGGGTAGCCATGTTGATGAGGACAAGGGCCTCATCCCTACAACCCTGGCCCAGTGGTTGTGGGGGTCTGCGGGCAGGGGGCTTATCGGAATCTGGAAGCCCCCTTTAACAAGGGGACCCCTGGATCCCGGCCCTCCCCCCTGTGTGAAATGGTAAGGGGGTACAAAAGTACCCCTACCATTTCACAAAAAAAATGTCAAAAATGTTAAAAATGACAAGAGACAGTTTTTGACAATTCCTTTATTTAAATGCTTCTTCTTTCTTCTATTTTCTATCTTCTTTCTTCTATCTTCCTTCGGTTTCTTCCTCCATCTTCTTCTTCTTCTGGTTCTTGTTCTTCTGGTTCTTCTTGTTTTCTGGTTCTTTATCCAGTCTTCTCGTCCGGCATCTTCCTCAGCGGCGCCGTCTTCACTTCATCTTCTTTCCTCGGGCCGCTCCACATCCACAATTGGATGGGAGGCTCCCGCTGTGTGACGCTTCTCCTCTTCTGACAGTTCTTAAATAACGGAGGGCGGGTGACCCCGCCCCCCTCTGACTCAAGGCGGGTGACCCTGCCCACCTCTGACGCACGGAGACTTCCCTGTGGCATTCCCCGTAATGTCAGAGGGGGGCGGGGTCACCTGCCCTCCGTTATTTAAGAGCTGTCAGAAGAGGAGAAGCGTCACACAGCGGGAGCCTCCCATCCAATCGTGGATGTGGAGCGGCCCGAGGAAAGAATATGAAGTGAAGACGGCGTCGCTGAGGAAGATGCCGGACGAGAAGACCGGATGAAGAACCAGAAGAACAAGAAGAACCAGAAGAACAAGAACCAGAAGAAGATGGAGGAAGAAACCGAAGGAAGATAGAAGAAAGAAGATATATGAAAGAAGATAGAAAACAGAAGAAAGAAGAAGCATTTAAATAAAGGAATTGTTAAAAACTGTCTCTTGTCATTTTTAACATTTTTGACATTTTTTTTGTGAAATGGTAGGGGTACTTTTGTACCCCCTTACCATTTCACACAGGGGGGAGGGCCGGAATCTGGGGGTCCCCTTGTTAAAGGGGGCTTCCATATTCCGATAAACCCCCTGCCCGCAGAGCCCCACAACCACCGGGCAAGGGTTGTGGGGATGAGGCCCTTGTCCCCATCAACATGGGGACAAGGTGTTTTGGGGGGCTACCCCCAGAGCACCCTCCCAATGTTGAGGGCATGTGGCCTGGTACGGTTCAGGAGGGGGGCGCTCTCTTGTCCCCCCCTCTTTTCCTGCAGCCTGCCAGGTTGCGTGCTCGGATAAGGGTCTAGTATGGATTTTTGGGGGTACCCCACGCCATTTTTTTTTTAATTTTGGCGCGGGGTTCCCCTTAAAATCCATACCAGACCTGAAGGGTCTGGTATAGATTTTGAGGGGGACCCCACGCCAATTTTTTTTTTCATTTTGGCTGGGGTTCCCCCTAATATCCATACCAGACCTGAAGGGCCTGGTATGGAATTTAGGGGGACCCCCACATCATTTTTTTAAAATTTTGGTTCGGGGTTCTCCTGTGGGGAATTCCCATGCCGTTTTTATCAATGAATTTTTAAGTGTATTGTCAGGCCGGCAATTCAGTATAGCCGCAAGTAGTTTTAAATGACTTTTTTCCTTTGAAATGTAATTTTGCTGTCAGACTGTTCTAAACACGGGAAACATGCGCCCTTTACAGGCATACTATAGACACCCCCCAGGTACAAAATTTAAAGAGATATTACACTTTTATTGCTTGACTTTAAGCATTATTAAAATCACTGCTCCCGAAAAAACGGCCGTTTTTAAAACTTTTTTTTGCATTGATACATGTCCCCTGGGGCAGGACCCGGGTCCCCAAACATTTTTTATGACAATACCATGCATATAAGCCTTTAAAATTAGCACTTTTGATTTCTCCCATAGACTTTTAAAGGGTGTTCCGTGGCATTCGAATTTGCCGCGAACACCCCAAATCGTTCGCTGTTCGGCGAACTGGCGACCAGCCGATGTTCGAGTCGAACATGAGTTGGACTCGAACTCGAAGCTCATCCCTATTTACAAGGGAAGATAGCCACGTAGAGCCGACAAACTGCCCTGACTACATAGAAAGCCCTGGCAAGATTGTGTAGGACTTGGTGTCACCCTTATTCGGAAAGGGGTACCACTTGTACGTGGACAATTATTACACGAGCGTGCCACTTTTTAGTCACTTGTTTGATCAGCAGATTGGAGCTTGTGGCACCGTGCAACCTAATCCCCGGGGCTTTCCCCAGCGGCTTGTAGATTCCTGTCTTAGGCTGAGGGAGAGAGCCTGCTTCAAGTGTAATAACTTGCTCGCTATGAAGTGGAGGGATAATAAGAATGTTTTCGTTCTTACCTCCCTTCAAGCAGACACGAAGGTCCAAATTATTATGGCGACTAGTGTTGTGGAGAAACCCCTCTGTGTCCACGAATATAACCAAAATATGGGAGGGGTGGACCTCAACGACCAGTTGTTGGCACCGTACCTAATTGCCCATAAGGCCAGACGCTGGTACAAGAAAGTGTCTGTTTATTTATTTCAATTGGCTTTGCTGAATGCTCATGTGCTATACAGAGCTTCAGGACAGACTGAATCCTTCCTTAAATTCCAGGAAGAGATCGTCAGAGCCCTTCTGTTTCCAGACGGTGCTCCACCTCACTTTCCCCAACCAAATGCAGTAAGCCGGCTGCATGAGAGGCATTTTCTTTATGTCCTCCCGAGTACCCCTACCCATCAAACCCCCCAAAAAAGATGTTGTGTCTGCAGCAAGCGCGGCTATAGGCGTGACACCCACTGTTATTGTCCATCCTGTCCTGACAATCCTGGTCTTTGCATTGGTGAATGTTTTGAACTCTACCATACACTAGTTGAGTATTAGCGTAGGGTACAGCACTGCACAGACTAGGCACACTTTCACAGGGTCTCCCAAGATGCCGTTGCATTTTGAGAGATCTGAACCTGGAACCAATTACAGTTACAAAAGTTACAGTTACAAAAAAATGTAAAAAAAAAGTAAAAAAAAAAAACATAAAAAAAAAATAAAATAAAAAAACAAAAATAGTTGTTGTTTTAGTGTTCTCTCTTTCTATTCTCTCTCTATTGTTCTGCTCTTTTTTACTGCATTCTATTCTGCAATGTTTTATTGTTATTATGTTTTATCATGTTTGCTTTCCAGGTATGCAATTTTTTTATACTTTACTGTTTACTGTGTTTTATTGTTAACCATTTATCTTGACAGCAACAGCGTCTGCTCCCACGATACATAAAGCCGTGACTCCAGCGCTGTAGGAGGTGATTTCACCACCACAGTTAAAAAAAAGAGCATATATGCCGAAGCGAGGGGGCAGCAGGGGTGGAGGAGCGATTTGCTCCTACCTTTTGCAGGTGGAATCCCCCTTGCTTTGGCATATATATGTTTTAGGGACAGGTTGCGTTAAAAAATATTTTTTATAATATTTTTTTTTGTATTTGCTTTGCAGGTATGGTAAGTCTCACTGTTATACTGTAATGTTACTTTGTTTTATTGTTAACCATCATTTGCTTAGCAGGTACGCCATTCAGTTGCTGCGCGGATTTATTTATCTTGACAGCAACAGCGTTTGCTCCCACGATACATAAAGCCATGACTCCAGCGCTGTAGGAGGTGATTTCACCACCACAGTTAAATAAAAGAGTATATATGCCGAAGCATGGGGGCAGCAGGGGCGGAGGAGCGATTTGCTTCTACCTTTTGGGGCGGAGGCCCCCATGCTTCGGCTTATATAAACAGTGCATGTATGCCCATCATTAGAAGTGGGTGGATGAAGGGAGGTATTCTAATGGTGGGCATACCCACCGATCAATCTCTTTTTTTCATTCAGCCCACAGGCTGCATAAAAAAAAAGTTTACAATATATGCCCAACAAGGACCAGCAGCGTACTGGTGGTTATACTAGAATGATGCCTGCAAGTTTAGGTATCATCTTGGTATCATTCTTTTCAGCCAGCGGTCGGCTTTCATGTAAAAGCAATCCTAGTGGCTAATTAGCCTCTAGAGTGCTTTTACAAGCAGTGGGAGGGAACACCTTCCCCCCCACCTTCTTCCATCTTTTTCTCTGGCTCTCCTGTCCCAACAGGGAACCTGAGAATGCAGCCGGTGATTCGGCCAGCTGATCATAGAGCTGATCAGAGACCAGAATGGCTCAAATCATCTCTATGGCCTAAGATACCGGAAGCTACGAGCATTTTATGACTTAGATTTCGCCGGATGTATACAGCGTCATTGGGAAATTGGGAAAGCATTTTATCACACCAATCTTGGTGTGGTCAGATGCTTTGAGGGCAGAGGAGAGATCTAGGTTCTAATAGACCCCAATTTTTTTTTAAAAGAGTACCTGTCACTACCTATTGCTGTCATAGGGGATATTTACATTCCCTGAGATAACAATCAAAATGATTTAAAAAAAAATATATATATATATATATATATATATATATATATATATATATATATATATATATATATATATATATATATATGAAAGGAACAGTTTAAAAATAAGATAAAAAAAATAGTAAAAAAAAAAAAAAGCACCCCTGTCCCCCCTGCTCTCACGCAAAGGCGAACGCAAGCATCAGTCTGGCATCAAATGTAAACAGCAATTGCACCATGCATGTGAGTTATCAGGTCAGATCGATGGCAGTAATTTTAGCAGTAGACCTCCTCTGTAAATCTAAAGTGGTAACCTGTAAAGGCTTTTAAAGGCTGTATTTAGTTTGTCGCCACTGCAGGTTTGTGCACAATTTTAAAGCATGTTGTGTTTGGTATCCATGTACTCGGCCTAGGATCATCTTTTTTATTTCATCAAACATTTGGGCAATATAGTGTGTTTTAGTGCATTAAAATTTAAAAAAGTGTGTTTTTTCCCAAAAAAATGTGTTTGAAAAATCGCTGCGCAAATACTGTGTTAAAAAAAAAATGAAACACCCGCCATTTTAATCTGTATATAGTAATTGTGCCCGCGCTAATATAATGTCACATATAAAAAAAATCCCATATAAAAAAGATATGCCGTGTACAAATTTTTAAATATAATAAATATGTATGAAACCGTACATGTAAAATAAAGTGCAAATATTTATATATAATATAATAAATCACCAAGTGCATATAAAAAAGTGCAGTCGTGGTAATAATTATGGAAAGTGCAACGTGCTAAAATATAAATGCCAAACACTTTCCTGTGACATTTAAGTGTTCAACCTAATCAGCAAATGCACATCACAGAAAACAAACGTGAATAAATAGTGTCCATAAAATAAGTATTCATCATGCTTCTTCTGATGGGTGTCTGAATCACAACAAGCAAAATGTGCTCTCCCGTGACACCCCACATGTGCTTGCGCTCACCTTTAATCGTATGACACAGTAATTAAACGGTTTCAAAATACGCATTGGGGCCACTCCTGGGCTCACTCAGGATACAATGATGCAAAACACTGCTCACAGGTAAAGCCAAGATCCACATTCATAGAAGAAACAAACAGAAGGACTCCATAGTGTAATATAGCAAGGACATTTATTGGATGAAAAAAGTCTTCCAGGAGGGTACTCACATTAGATGGGTGCTACAGTGCACCAAACTTTGTCTGTTGCTGACCCATCTTTGATTTTTTGGCACAGCAGCCAAAGTTTCTTCTCAACTTTTTCAAATAATATCTCAATGTTACCTTGTGATTGCTGATCTTCCCAGAATGTTTTTGCTTCACAGATAGAAATGACTTTGTGGTTTTCAATAGCAGGAGACAAATCAAAGGAATCAGACACAATCTCAGTGTGTTTCATTGCTTCTCATCATACCGACTCCAATCATAAAACATCCGCCAACGCCAACGCCACGTGGTAGTCTTGTGTTTGGGTTCCGGGTTAGCATTGGCGGATGTTTTATGATTGGAGTCGGTATGATGAGAAGCAATGAAACACACTGAGATTGTGTCTGATTCCTTTGATTTGTCTCCTGCTATTGAAAACCACAAAGTCATTTCTATCTGTGAAGCAAAAACATTCTGGGAAGATCAGCAATCACAAGGTAACGTTGAGATATTATTTGAAAAAGTTGAGAAGAAACTTCGGCTGCTGTGCCAAAAAATTAAAGATGGGTCAGCAACAGACAAAGTTTGGTGCACTGTAGCACCCATCTAATGTGAGTACCCTCCTGGAAGACTTTTTTCATCCAATAAATGTCCTTGCTATATTACACTATGGAGTCCTTCTGTTTGTTTCTTCTATGAATGTGGATCTTGGCTTTACCTGTGAGGAGTGTTTTGCATCATTGTATCCTGAGTGAGCCCAGGAGTGGCCCCAATGCGTATTTTGACACTGTTTAATTACTGTGTCATACGATTAAAGGTGAGCGCAAGCACATGTGGGGTGTCACGGGAGAGCTCATTTTGCTTGTTGTGATTCAGACACCCATCAGAAGAAGCATGATGAATACTTATTTTATGGACACTATTTATTCACGTTTGTTTTCTGTGATGTGCATTTGCTGATTAGGTTGAACACTTAAATGTCACAGGAAAGTGTTTGGCATTTATATTTTAGCACGTTGCACTTTCCATAATTATTACCACGACTGCACTTTTTTATATGCACTTGGTGATTTATTATATTATATATAAATATTTGCACTTTATTTTACATGTACGGTTTCATACCTATTTATTATAATTAAAAATTTGTACACGGCATATCTTTTTTATATGGGATATTTTTTTATATGTGACATTATATTAGCGCGGGCACAATTACTATATACGCATCAAATTACACGCAATTAAATGTGGTTTAGTGCTTGCAGCTTAATTAGTTTACTCCTTGGAGGCATCAGTCCATTTGTGGCTCGCAAGAAACCTATATTTCGTTTTGACCATTTTAATCTGTAGGGCCTTTGCTTTAAAAAATATATAATGTTTGGGGGTTGTAATTTTCTTGGAAAAAAAAATAATAATTTTTTCATGTAAACAAAAAGTGTCAGAAAGGGCTTTGTCTTCAAGTGGTTAGAAGAGTGGGTGATGTGTGACATAGGATTCTAAATGTTGTGCATAAAATGCCAGGACAGTTCAAACCCCCCCCCAAATGACCCCATTTTGTAAAGTAGACACCCCAAGCTATTTGCTGAGAGGCATGTTGAGTCCATGGAATATTTTATATTGTGACACAAGTTGCGGGAAAAGACACATTTTTTTTTTTGCACAAAGTTGTCACTAAATGATATATTGCTCAAACATGCCATGGGAATATGTGAAATTACACCCCAAACTACATTCTGTTGCTTCTCCTGAGTATGGGGATACCACATGTGTGAGACTTTTTGGGAGCCTAGCCGCGTACGGGACCCCGAAAACCTAGCACCGCCTTTAGGCATTCTAAGGGTGTAAATTTTTGATTTCACTCTTCACTGGCTATCACAGTTTTGGAGGCCATGGAATGCCCAGATGGCACAACCCCCCCCCCAAATGACTCCATTTTGGAAAGTAAACACCCCAAGCTATTTGCTGAGAGGTATGGTGAGTATTTTGCAGACCTCACTTTTTGTCACAAAGTTTTGAAAATTGAAAAAGGAAAATGTCTTTCTTCATTTTCAAAAACAAATGAGAGCTGCAAAATACTCTCCATGCCTCTCAGCAAATAGCTTGGGGTGTCTACTTTCCAAAATGTGGTCATTTGGGGGGGGTTTGTGCTATCTTGGCATTTTATGGCCTTCGAAACTGTGATAGGTAGTGAGGAGTGAAATAAAAAATTACGCCCTTAGAAATCCTGAAGGCGGTGATTGGTTTTCGGGGCCCCGTATGCAGCTAGGCTCCCAAAAAGTCCTACACATGTGGTATCCCCGTACTCAGGAGAATCAGCAGAATTTATTTTGGGGCACAATTCCACATATGCGCATGGCCTGTGTGAGCAATATATCATTTAGTGACAACTTTGTGCAGAAAAAAAAAAAAGTTTGTCATTTTTCTGCAACTTGTGGCAAAATATAAATTATTCCATGGACTCAATATGCTTCTCAGCAAATAGCTTGCGGTGTCTACTTTCCAAAATGTGGTCATTTTGGGGCGGGTTGTGCCATCTTGGCATTTTATGGCCTTCAAAACTGTGATAGGTAGTGAGGAGTGAAATAAAAAATTTACACTCTTAGAAATCCTGAAGGCGGTGCTTGGTTTTTGGGTCCCCGTACGCGACTAGGCTCCCAAAAAGTCCCACACATGTGGTATCCCTGTACTCAGGAGAAGCAGCTAAATGTATTTTGGGGCGCAATTCCACATATAACCATGGCATGTGTGAGCAAAATATAATTTAGTGACAACTTTTTTGTAATTTTTTTTTATCAGTCACTTGGGACAAAAACAATTAATATTTAATGGGCTCAACATGCCTCTCAGCAATTTCCTTGGGGTGTCTACTTTCCAAAATGGGGTCATTTGGGGGGGGGGGTTGTACTGCCCTGCCATTTTAGCACCTCAAGAAATGAGATAGGCAGTCATAAACTAAAAGCTGTGTAAATTCCAGAAAATGTACCCTAGTTTGTAGACGCTATAATTTTTGCGCAAACCAATAAATATACGCTCATTGTCATTTTTTTACCAAAGACATGTGGACAAATACATTTTGGCCTAAATGTATGGCTAAAATTGAGTTGATTGGATTTTTTTTATAACACAAAGTAAAAAATATCATTTTTTTTCCACATTTATAGCGCAAAAAATAAAAAACGCAGAGGTGATCAAATACCATCAAAAGAAAGCTCTATTTGTGGGAAAAAAAAGGACACAAATTTCGTTTGGGTACAGCATTGCATGATTGCACAATTAGCAGTTAAAGCGACGCAGTGCCAAATTGT
The DNA here is from genome assembly GCA_037952925.1 of Lithobates clamitans. Lineage (NCBI taxonomy): Eukaryota > Metazoa > Chordata > Amphibia > Anura > Ranidae > Lithobates > Lithobates clamitans. The sequence continues at coordinate 689,692 of JBBGZY010000248.1, forward strand.
AAAAAGTGCTCTGGTCAGAAAGGGGGTAAATTCTTCCGGGGCTGAAGTGGTTAAGCATTATTAAAATCACTGCTCCCGAAAAAACGTTTTTTGCATTTATATATATCCCCTGGGGCAGTATCCAGGTCCCCAAACACTTTTTTGGCAATAACTTGGATATAAGCCTTTAAAATGAGTACTTTTGATTTTTCACGTTCGTGTCCCATAGACTGTAATGGTGTTCGCGTGTTCAAATAAATTTTTGCCTGTTCGCATGCTCTGCTGCAAACTGAACCGGGGAGTGTTGGGCTCATCCCTACTAGGGAACTTTGAACCAGGCACTTGTACCATACACATGCCAAGGGAAAGCACAATATGGCTATTCCTATGTAAAGTCCACTTTAATTGTAGGGGGCCAGTAGAGCTCCAACAATGTTAAGGCTAAAAGGACACAAAAAGAGGAGTTCCATCAGTAACCTAATGAACAACACTATCAAGACAGAGTAATAAAGCATGACAAGTATTCATGTTCCCCCAGCCGCAGTGTATTATTACGTTTCTCAGTGGTCATGATGATGATGGAGAGAACGAGATGATGATGAGGTCACTGATGCGATTTGGGTGCCAGATAGAGCAGAGGAGGAAACTGAAGGTGAGGCGGCACAACCAAAAGGAGGCTGACCTCAAGAGTAGAGGGCAGCCACCCTATTCCATCACATTCTGCAGCCATTATCTCCCAGCCCACACCCAAAGCTCAGCTGTCAGGGCCTTTTTCAGCACATCTGCAGCAGATTGCACTGTTACTATCTGAAAACTGTGTCTCAGGCACATAAAACGTGGCACACCAGCCATTTGAGTACCACATGCTTAACAAGGCATTTAACGTCCAACCACTTAGACCATTAGCAAGAGCACCTAAAAGCCACACAAAAGGGGCACAAATCTGTCCCTCCTCCTCCTCCTTACCCACTTCAGTCTGCCTCTGCTATACCAAATTATTACCTCTCAGCAGCCTCCACTGACATGGATGATGGTATAGCACAAGGTGTCCTAGGTCTTAGCAGCAAATCTGCCAGCAGCACACCACCTCTGCTCCATATTCTGCAGAAAAGAAAAAAAAAGTCCCTGCCACCCACATGCCCTGCATTTAAATGCAAGCTTGTCAAAGTTGTTGGCTCTCCAACTTCTGCCTTTCAGCCTGGTGGATTCTGCCCCTTTCGTGAATTCGCACAATGTGCTGTACCACAATGTCAGGTTCCCAGTCACTACTACTTTTCACGTAAGGTCATTGCATCTCTCTACCATCACGTGGAAGGGAATGTTCTGGAATCTTGGGCAAGGCAGTCACCTGTAAAATCCACCTTACTGCTGACAAATGATCCAGCAAACATGGGCAGGGACGATATATTTAGTTCATAGCAAAGTGGGTAGTGCTGCTTGCAACTCAAAAGGATGCAGGACAGGGCTTGGTGCTGTAGCTTGTTGTGACCCCACCTCACGTCTCCATACAGCTGGTGGTGATGATGCCAGACCTGTGAGCTCTACCTCCTCCTCCGCCATCTCCATGCCCTCCTCTGTGGAATTGTCCTATGAACCTCAGGTACCCCCTAAGCGCTCAAAGGGCTATTCCATGAGTCAGGCTAAAAGGTGCCATGCAGTGCTTCAGCTGGTGTGTTTAGGGGACAGGAACCCCACTGCAGCAGAGATTCTTACAGCTCTGCAGGGACAGGCCCAGAGGTGGTTCACACCACACCAGCTGGAGCAAGGAATGGTGGTGTGCGATAATGGCTCAAACCTTCTGTCCACCCTTCGACAGGGAAAGTTGAAACATGTGCCATGCCTGGCACATGTCCTCAATTTGGTGGTGCAACGTTTCCTAAATACGTACCCAGGGTTGCAAGATGTGTTAAAGCTGGCCAGAAGAGTCTGTAGCCATTTCAAGCAGTCATACACAGCCAGCTCAGCTGGCTGAAATTCAGCGGGAATTCCACCTGCCTGTAAACTGCCTGATTTGTGACATGCCCACCAGGTGGAACTCGACTTTGGTAATGCTGCAGCGGCTATACATGCAGCAGAGGGCCGTCAGCAAGTACCTATGAGAATATGGCACGATGACAGGCTCAGGCTGCCTTGGCTTTTTTTCCCCACGCCAATGGTTGATTATTAAGGATGCATGCACTGTATTGTCACCGTTTGAGGAGGCCATAACAGTGCATGCATGCATCAGTGACACAATCCCTGTTGTGTTCCTGCTGGAGCAGACTCTGCTTGGCATTATGGACAGGGCACTGGAGGGAGAGCGGCAGGAGGAAGAGGAGGACTTCCTTTCCTCTCAAGGCCCACTTTATCCAGGCACTATCATTCCTATGTCACAGAACACACAGGAGGAGAGAGGGGAGGAGGATGAGGATGATGATTCTGGCACTTTCATAGGCTTCAAAGAAGAGGAAGACATGCGTCAATCTGTAAGCAATGGCTTTCCAACCCCAGAACCCTTGGGAGTAGTAAGTGGGTGGGAGGAGGAAGTTCCAGATGCTGTCATCCTGAATGACCCTGGGGAGTCTGCTTCTCAAGCCTCAGCAAATTTGAGGCGCATAGGCAACCTCATGCTTCAAAGCCTGCGAAAGGCCCCAAGAATACGTGGCATAAAGGAGAAGGATGATTACTGGTTGGCAACCCTCCTTGACCACCATAAGAGGAAGGTCTCAAAACTCATCCCATCCCCACAGAGAGTGCAGAAGATAAAATCTCTTGAGGACACGTTAAAGAGGATGTTATTGAACGTTTTTCCTGACTCCAGTAGGTTACAGTGTCGTGGAAAATGTAGTTTTGACAGCGTGAGGAGAAAAAAAAGCCGATCACCGGCTTATGTTAAAGGGACATCGGTTCCGAAGAGGAAGGAGGCACATATGCCTCATCTGTGCCTGCCAGTGCCACCTGCCATTGCCACCTGCCAGTGCCCAGCAGTGTCTCCTGCCAGTGCCCAGAAGTGCCACCTATCAATGCCCACAAGTGCCACCTATTAATGCCCACCAGTGGTGCCAATCAGTGCCACCTAGCAGTGCTGCCATCAGTGTAAGCAATCAATGCCCATTATTTCCACCCATCAGTGCCCATCACTGCCACCCATCAGTGCCCATCACTGTCACCTATCGATGCCCATCGTGCCGCCTCATCAGCGTACATCAATGAAGGAGAAAAATCACCTGTTTGCAAAATTTTATAACAAAATATAAAAAAATATATATATATTTATTTATTTTAATTCGGTCTTTTTCAATTTTTTTAACAAAAAATAAAAACCACAGAGGTGATCAAATACCACTAAAAGAAAGCTCTATTTGTGGAAAAAAATGCTAAAAATATCATTTGAGTACAGTGTTGTATGACCGCGCAATTGTCATTCAAAGTGTGGGAAAAATGGGAAAAGAAGAGACTTCACCTGGCTTGTCTGGGATTTAATCGTTTGGCATTCTGTAAGTACTGCAGATTTTTATGGTCAGTAAAAATTGCAGGAGCCAGGTTTGAGCGTAATGGTAAAGTTAAAACGGGAAAATAAGAGACTTCACCTGGCTTGTCTGGGATTTAATCGTTTGGCATTCTGTAAGTACTGCAGATTTTTATGGTCAGTAAAAATTGTTATGGAATGTGGGGAACCCTCCAGGAGATGACCCCACTCCTCCAACGCCAATTTAATCGCAAGAAGTTCCCGATCACCAATATCGTAATTCTTCTCCGCCTGAGAATTTTTTTTGGAGAAAAACGCACATGGTTGACGTTTTTCCTCGAAGGATTGAAGAAGCACAGCTCCCACCCCAGTTGAGAAAGTATCACCTTCCATAAAAAATTGTTTCCCAGGGTCAGGTCGCCTCAACAAAGGTCCAGACATAAAGGCCAGTTTCAAATCATTAAAGGCAAAGTCAGCTTCAAGGGGCCACTCCTTGGCATTAGCACCCTTCTTGGTCAAGGCAATAATAGGCGCATCAAAAGAGGAGTAATTCCTAATGAACTGTCTGTAATAATTAGTGGGCTTAGAGGGGAAATAAGCAATGCTTAGGTAACAGGACCTACTGGGGTGCAATCTACATACAAACCACCTCATTCTGATATATGTTGCATGCTTCAGATCACCTCAGTCTTTACACTAAACTGTATGTTATATAGTCCAGACTACTGTACTCTGTACACTGTGCTGCAAATTATCTACTCCAGACTTGTCAAGGTTGTGCGTTAAACTTTGTGTTGTAACATCCAGACTACCACTGCCTGTATGCTGTGCTGTAGTCTACACACTATGCTCTATACAGGATTTGTGCAAGGATTTTTGACAGTGGGACGATCACCAGAGAGTCTCTGAGAGAGACAGAAAGGTCACAGTCAGTCAGTGTCACTGATCATAGAGGGATGTTTCATTTGCTTACATTCTGTCGCTGCGGCCTGGAGATTCGGGACATGTCCTCCAGTGCTGCGCCTTAATGACTCGGTGATCGGTCGGATGAAAATTTACAGCACGGAGAGCGGTGAGAGAGCGGTGAGAGAGCAGGGAAACCAGCAGATGGGCACCCTAGGCGGCAGTGTGCCCTAGGCGGCTGCCTAGTTTGCCTACTGGTAGCGCTGGCCCTGCCTTTAAAAAAAAAATTTCAAACCTTGATAACGGTTCTAAAGGATAGTCTATAAAATAAAAATGAATTACCGTATTGTGGAATATATAGGATTGCAAACAAAACTTTTTTTTTAAGTTTTAAATAGAATAGGGAAAGGAACAACCTTTTTGAGGTTCATAAGGATGTCTGGATTGCTGTTAAATAAGCATTACCTTGACTGCATACTGTATATTTTCACTTATGGTGATTTACTGATATAGTGAAAGACCTATACTACAACAATTACAACAATTAGCAGTATACATGTCTCTCGGCCCTAATTAGGCATCTCTTGGGGGCTGTCAGACTTAATCATCCTGAGTTACTGGATGCTCATTGTGATTTCTTCTTTAACCAAATGAATACAGAAACAAGCTCTGCCGCCAACACATACCTGTCATTTTAACAGTTAATCTGACTTCTTTGTTACCCCTTCTTTATACTAGAAATGTTTTTGAGATCCCAAAAAATAAAATAAAACAATCTGCACAGCCATGGAGCATATTTATAAAATGTGGTCAATCCAAGGCACATTCAACTGGAAGTAGATCATCAGTATTTACCTCTTGGTCATCCACATTTCATCTAGTCCTACCTGAGATTTAAATAGATTTGTGGTAGCTGCTGCAGAAGGCAAATACATGAGGTATTAAAGTGTTTTTAAACCCAGGACCCTGCATTCACTATATCTAGCCTCCGACAGTACACAGAACAGGGAAATGCGATTATTTTTGTAAATATAAACTGCTAAATATCTTTTCTCATCAGCAGTATAAAGCAGTCTTATGATTTCAGTTCATGGTGAAACTTGTAGGAGGAGTTTTCATACTGCATTGAGCTGTCCTATGAGGCTGCAGGGCTCCTGACCCTCTGTCTGGACATGTCTGGACAGTGTTGATTGGCCCTGTGTTAATCACATGCACTCTCCCATGAAAAAAAAAAAACTCTCTAGCAATGCACACCAAACTGAGCATGTGCAGCCTGACTCCAAATGTTCTGTCTTATCCAGACTTGTCCAGGAGGACAGTGCAGGGAGGGGAGGATCTGTGCATCAAGATCAAGCAACCTTTTTACACAATGCAGACGATTAACCCTTTAGGTTCCACAGTGAGTATAACAAGCATGCTTTATTGCATATACAGACTGATTTTACTGTTGTGGGTTTAGTAACACTTTAAATAAAAATTCTAGATACGTTTTTTTTATTTAGGGCAAGGCAAATATTTAAAAAAGAAATTGCAGTCAACCATAACCAGCAGGCAGTGGCAGGTCTCATGATTTTTCCAAAAAGAGATGTTTTGAACTAATATTTACTATAATTAGGCATTGTCAGCAACTTTAAAATATGTGCTTATCACAGTAGTGGATCCTCTGATAAGAAACCTACCTGCAGTTTTAATAGATACCCTCTCCTATTGCCCCCCATTTGTCTCTCATTTACCCTAGGTTTACATATCCACGATTTGTGCGTGCCTGTGTTTCTGCAAAAAAAGGTGCATGCACCTTTTCAAAAACACAGCCACAGGGAAATCACATGATCTTTTTGCCCATGCAATTTTTCTGCGGTTCCCGCACACACACTGTGATTTTACATGTGTGAGGGTGTCATTCAGAATGAACGGCAGCCCCGCGTTTTCCCAGAGCAGTGCATTTTCACTGTGGGAGGTTGCTGCCACTCGCAGAGATGTGAACGCAGGGCTAGAGATATTTTATGTTTAGTTTGTCATTGCAAAATACATTTTTAATATCTTTATAACAAAGGTAAATAATAATTGAAGGTAAAATCCTGGCTAAAATCTTTGCTAAGGTCCTAGGTAAATGTTCTTGAAATATGTGTAGCCCTTGTTGTTTTACCAACAAAGATGACGTTTTACTTTAGCTTTTAAAGCCAGCTCCAGTTTAACTCAAAACACTGACATTTCTCTGTGTTTGTGTCTGCTTGTCAAAAAGATATTAACAAGGTTAGAGTTTGTTTTAGGATAAAATGGGTCCCTGACCCAAGTCAATGTGAAGCCCCATGTTGAATAACTGAAAATGATATACTGAATCTGACATGCATAGTCATATGGAAAAAAAAAATGTTGCCTGACTCTTTGCACCAGTTCTTCTGGCTCTCAGCTTCTGATTTCTTGTTGCCATGCTTTCGGCAACACACTGCACATAATTGATGATGTCACATTCTGTGCACATCAGGCACACAATGTCATCATGCTGCTCTGATGGGTGTGGTCTAGCAGAGCATCAAGAGGTGGCACCTGGTGGGAGCTATAATAAGTATAATACCACAGTTGGCATTCTCTGTGCAACTGGGGAGGAGTGGGACATAGGACAGAGCTACCATAGTGAGTAGTAAGCCATATAACTGTACACTGGAATAATTTTGTGAGGTTTATTCAGAGACTGATACCCTATGCAGCTACCTCCTAACATAGCATGCAAGGCAAATTTAGTTTTTGACTCCTTCTGTCAAGGGAGCAGTGATTGTTTACTCTGGTCTGTCCAGGGTTTCATGGGCTGAAAATTTGACTGCTTCCCCCTGCCTCTGGAAGAAGTTTCCAGAATATGGGTCTGGGAGAGGCAAATGACCAGCCTGAATATGTATCATGCCCTAGATATTTCCTGAAGCAGAGTTTGTAGAAGGTAACTGGTGATAAATGGTCTGGAGCCTGGGAGAGATTGTTCATTCCTCAGCATAGAAGGTTCTGAAGCCCCTGAGGCTGCTGCCTCCTGAGGCAATCTGTGGACTGTTTAGCTGTTCTTTTAGGTCTCGGCTGTGGCAGAGTTAAGGGCTTGGACTGATCTTCTGAGGAGTTGGTTGTGGCACTTCACCATAAAGGATTGGGTCTGGAGAATAATTGTCTCCCTTACTGAACCATGTCTGGAGGAACCTGGAAGGTGTGCAGCTGTCTTGGGAACTTGTGAGCACTGACCCTGAATTGTGATACCTGGTGACTGTTTGCTTTTGGGATGCAAGTTCCAGAGGTAACTGTGGACTAAGACAGCTCTAATAGGGTCTCAGAATACTGGCCATTCCCCTATTCTCAGCACAATTCTATAGTGCAAGTCTAGAGAAGAGTGTCCTCTTGCTACTGTGCACTGTTTCAGAGTATCCCATGCCCTTACCCTTCTCATGTTTAACATTCTTCAAGGAATACATTTTAAAAAGACATCTGCTAGACTGAATTATTAAGCTAGATTGCATGGACTGGTGCTTGTGGGGACAGGCAGCCTCTATACTATTTGGGAACGAGCTGTTACCAGCTGCCCCCAAGAGGTAGCACAAAGTATGAATTATGCATTGCCTACACTTCAGAGTTATTTAACAATTGTGTTACTTCCTGGGGCAAGGAATATGAATAGGTGGGGATTAGTAATGTGGCACACAGATACAACGATATACAGGATATAAATACCCACTTAGACTCTGCCAAGAGGCCCCAGTAAGGAGTTGCCATTTTTTGGTGTTTCTACTGTCCTGGTGCTACAAGGCCTTAAAAATGTGATAGGTAGTCAGGAAATTAGATGCTTAATTTGTGCCCCTAGAAAGCACGAAGGTGCTCCTTGGGCTTCTCTGTGTGGCTAGGCTGTTAAAGAGTCTCACACAGGTAGAGTATCACTATACTCGAGAGAAGTAGCACAATATGTTTTGGGGTGTAATTCTAAGTATGCCTATCCTGTGTGTTAGAAATATCTTAATTGAGATATTTGTATAAAACAACACATTCTAATTTTATTTTCCCATTTTCCAAAAACTTTAGGCAAAAAAATGTTTCCAAAAGACTTACCATGCCTCTTAGACAATACTTTGAATGTTTGATGTCCAAAATGTTGTCATTTTGTAGGCGTTTCTACCATCCTAGTGCTCCAGGGCCTCCAGAAATGTAACAGGCAGTCATCAAATTAGTTGTGTAATTTATTCCCGTAGAACAACTGAAGGTGCTCCTTGCATTTTGGGCCCCTCTATGTGGCTATGCTGTGAAAAAGTCTCACACATGGAGTATCATCATATTTGGAAGGAATAGCAGAATGTGTTTTGGTGTGTAATTTTAAGTAGTCCTATAATGTGTGTTAGAAATATCTTATTAATTGACAACTTTGTTTAACCACTTGCTGACCGCCTCACGCCTATATACGTGAGCAGAATGGCATGGGCAGGCAAAATCACGTACACGATCGGACCCCCCCCGGTGCCATAGGCGGTCGGCTCTTGTTCGCGGGCGATGAGAGGTCAGGGGGAGGCCATCCATTGATGGCCACCCCCTCCCGATCGCTCCCAGCGAATCAAATGCTTCCTCTCCCTCTGTAATGTAAACAGAGGGAGAGGAAGTGATGTCATCCCTCCTCGAGTCGGTCTTTTCGTCCCGGCGCCGAGGAGAGAAGACATCCAAGTAAGTTGCACCAACACTACACGTTCAGTAGAACACGCAGGCACACTTTTCACCCCCCATCACCCCCCGATCACCCCCCTGTACCCCCTGTCACACTGACACCAATAGCATTTTTTTTTTTTGCATTGGTGTCAGTTTGTGACAGTTATAAGTGTTAGGGCAGTTAGGTTAGCCCCCTTTAGGTCTAGGGTACCCCCCTTTAGGTCCAGGGTACCCCCCTAACCCCCCCTAATAAAGGTTAACCCCTTGATTACCCCCCGTCACCAGTGTCGCTAAGCGATCGTTTTTCTGATCGCTGTATTAGTGACACAGGTGACGCTAGTTAGGGAGGTAAGTATATAGGTTCGCTGTCAGTGTTTTATAGCGACAGTGACCCCCATATACTACCTGCTAAAGGTTTTAACCCCTTGATTGCCCCCTAGTTAACCCTTTCACCAGCGATCACCGTATAAGTGTTGCGGGTGACGCTGGTTAGCTAGTTTGTTTTTTGTAGTTTATTATAGTTTATTATAGTTTTTTTATAGTTTTAGGGCACCCGCCGTATATTACCTTATAAAGGTTTAACCCCCTAATTGCCCGGCGGTGATAGAAGTTACGTTTTAAGGGTCAGATAAGGTCTGCGTCGCCCCAGGCAGCGTCAGGTTAGCGCCAGTACCGCTAAAACTTACACACGCAGCATACACCTCCCTTAGTGCTATAGTATCTGAACGGATCGATTTCTGATCCGATGAGATCTATACTCCCCAGCAGTTTAGGGTTCCCATAAACACAGTGTTAGCGGGATCAGCCCAGATACCTGCTAGCACCTGCGTTTTGCTCCTCGGCCCAGCCCAGCCCACCCAAGTGCAGTATCGATCGATCACTGACACAAAACACTAAGCACACATAACTGCAGCGTTCGCAGAGTCAGGCCTGATCCCTGCGATCGTTAACAGTTTTTTGGTAGCGTTTTGAATCAGTCGCTAACAGTCAGGAGCTTTCTTGCCTGTGAGTCTCACTAGTGTACCCCTAAATTTAGAGCCCAAAACGCGAAATCGAAGGGACACTAGTGAAGAGGCCTACACGTTTCTGAGCATGACAGATAGTGAAGAGGAAGTCACTCATCTGTCAGATTCAGGCTCAGAATACGATCCTGTAGAGGACAGCGGCTCCATGACAGATAGCTCTGACGACGGAGTTGTGGTCCCTGCTAAGGTCAGGCGTACCAGACCCCAATCTTCTTCTGTCCTTGAAGTGCAAGAACCGCAGGGCTCTCGTATGGAGCAGAGAAGTACTAGTGCCGCTATTCCTTCTGGTGAACTGGCAAGCACCAGCGGCCTAGTACACCCTGGTCGTACATCCAGCACTGCAGTATCACGTGGTGACGTGGCGAGTCCCATAAGTGCAGTTCAAGCTGGCGAGGTGGCAAGCACAAGTAGTGTCCCGCTGCCACCAAGAAGACGAACACAGGCCCGTCGTGCCCATAGTGCCCTTCCTGCTGCATTCGCCAATCCGAATTGGGTACCCACCACTTCTGCAGCACCTGTACTTCCCCCATTCACTGGCCAACCCGGAATTCAGGTGGAAACAGTTGACTTAATGCCACTGGATTTTTATTCGCTGTTTATCACCGAAGATCTCTATAGATCTATTGTGGACCAAAGCAATTTGTACGCTGGTCAACACATCGCCATTATTCCCCAGTCCTCCCTTGCCAGAGATTGGAAACCAATTACGGTTTCCGAATTTAAGATCTTTCTGGGCCTTTCCCTCCTCATGGGCTTGAATAAAAAGAGTGAGTTGCGGTCATATTGGTCCACTGACCCAATTTACCATTCGCCCTTGTTCTCTGCTTCCATGGCCAAGGCACGATACGAGCAGATTTTGCGGTTCATGCACTTCAACGACAATGAACTCTGTCGTCCTCGTGGAGACCCTGGATACGATCGGCTCTACAAAATTCAGCCCCTCGTAAACCACTTCAACCAACGTTTTGCAGACTTGTTTACTACCCATCAAGTTGTCTGCGTTGATGAGTCCCTGATTAAGTTTTCTGGCCGCTTGTCATTCAAATAGTACCTTCCCAGCAAGCGTGCCAGATACGGGGTCAAGATGTATAAGCTCTGTGACAGGGCCACAGGCTATAAATGTAGTTTTATGGTTTACGAGGGAAGAGATAGTCACGTAGAGCCGACAAACTGCCCTGACTACATAGGGAGCGCTGGCAAGATAGTGTGGGACTTGGTGTCACCCTTATTCGGAAAGGGGTACCACTTGTACGTGGACAATTATTACACGAGCGTGCCACTTTTTAGTCACTTGTTTGATCATCAGATTGGAGCATGTGGCACCGTGCGATCTAATCTCCGGGGCTTTCCCCAGCGGCTTGTAGATTCCCGTCTTAGGCTGGGGGAGAGAGCCTGCTTGAAGTGTAATAACTTGCTCGCTGTGAAGTGGAGGGACAATAAGAATGTTTTCGTTCTTACCTCCCTTCATGCAGACACGACAGTCCAAATTCCTACGGCGACTGGTGTTGTGGAGAAACCCCTCTGTGTCCATGAATATAACCTTAATATGGGAGGGGTGGACCTCAACAACCAGTTGTTGGCGCCGTACCTAATTGCCCGTAAGGCCAGACGCTGGTACAAAAAAGTGTCTGTTTATTTATTTCAATTGGCTTTGCTGAATGCTCATGTGCTATACAGGGCTTCAGGACAGACTGGATCCTTCCTTAAATTCCAGGAAGAGATCGTCAGAGCCCTTCTGTATCCAGACGGTGCTCCACCTCACCATCCCCAACCAAATGCAGTAAGCCTGCTGCATGAGAGGCATTTTCTTTATGCCCTCCAGAGTACCACTACCCAACGAACCCCCCAAAAAGATGTCGTGTCTGCAGCAAGCACGGATTTAGGCGTGACACCCGGTATTATTGTCCCCTCTGTCCTGGCAATCCTGGTCTTTGCATTGTTGAATGTTTTGAACGCTACCATACACTAGTGGAGTATTAGCGTAGGGTACAGCACTGCACAGACTAGGACACACTTTCACAGGGTCTCCCAAGATGCTGTCGCATTTTGAGAGACCCAAACCTGGTACCAGTTAAAAAAGTTGAAGTTACAAAAAAAAGTGTAAAATAAACAAAAAACAAAAAAAAGTAAAAAAAAAGAAAAAAACACAAAAAAAATATAAAAAAAAAAAAAAAAAAAAATAGTTGTTGTTTTATTGTTCTCTCTCTATTCTCTCTCTATTGTTCTGCATTCTATACTGCAATGTTTTATTGTTATGTTTTTATCATGTTTGTTTTATAGGTATGCAATTTTTTTATACTTTGTTTTTTTATTGTTAACCACTTTTTTGTTTTCAGGTATGCCATTCAGCTGCAGAGCAGATTTATTTATCTTGACAGCAACAGCGTTTGCTCCCACGATACATAAAGCCGTGACTCCAGAGTTGTCGGAGGTGATTTCCCCACCACAGTTACATACTTCAGCATATATGCCGAAGCGTGGGGGCAGCAGTGGGTGGAGGAGCGATTTGCTCTTGCCTTTTGCGGGAGGATGCCCCCATCAGGGCCGGACTGGCCTACCGGGATAGCGGGAAATATCCCGGTAGGCTGCCTGCTCCGAGGCCGCTGTCAGCTGGGAGCTTTGTAACTTTTTTTTTTTTTTTTTAAGAACAGCTGAGAGAGAAGCGGCTGTGCTGTGATCAGGAGGCGGGGCTGGCTGAGGAAATATGTAGCAGGGAGGGGGGGAGGAGGAAGGAACCATCGTGCAGCAGACAGTGTACCCCCCTCCCTCTCCAGCCCGCCACATTTAAATGTGCCGAGGTGCTGCATCGGGGATGAATGGGGCCGTCGGGAGGGAGATACACACAGTACCTGAAGCTGAGCTGAGGAGATAGAGGAAGGTATGGCCACAGCCAAACGAATCCTGCAGCACACAAGAGCTCTGGCTGAATGGAAACAAGAGCAATGTCAGATGTAATGCTGGCCGGTGTCATCCAGAAATCTCTGCCTTCGGGCAGTGTGCAGGTTACTATCAGCCTCCCCTCCCTCCTGTCTGGCTCTGTACTCTTTTGTTTTAGCTTCCTAATCTGCACACTGATAAGATCTCTGGGAGACACTGCAGCCAGCCGCATTCTGTGTCCAGTGAGGGGTCACACATGGCTATCTGTTAACCATTTCAGCTCAGCTATTTAGCCAGAGCTTTGTGTGTTCTGCACAGTTTGATTTTTTTTGGATGATTTACTGCTGATTCAGGCTGGAAGCTTCACAGACTCATTAACTGTTTAAAGTTCTCCACTAATCCTGACCAGTTCATTGTAAGACAATTAGAATTTTGGAAATTGGATGTGTTGCTGTCTTCTGGCACTTAGTTGTACTTTAAAAGGAGGATTACTAACTTGATCTTGAAGAGCTGGTTGAAGTAGAGTGGCGCAGCCCTACTATACGCTTTTACATTGAGTTCAGCCATACATGCATTCCCTGCCCATCTCCTGTACTATGTCTGCAGTCTCTAACCATCCCCTGTATCATATCTGCAGTAAGGATGAGCTCCGGCGTGTTCGCACAGCCCACGTGCAGAGCCCGCCAGAAAGTCGGCGCTGCGCTAATCACAGTGCGCAGCTACAGAGATCGGGAAATGTCTTACTGCCTGTGATTAGCACAGCGCAATGTCGACTTCCTGGCGGGCTCTGCACATGGGCTGTGCAAACACGCCGGAGCTCATCCTTAGTTTGCAGTCTCTGACCATCTCCTCTAATGTGTCCACATTCTCTGACCATCTCCTGTATCATGTCTGCAGTCTCTGACCATCTCCTGTCTGCAGTCTCTGACCATCTCTTGTATCATATCTGCAGTCTCTGACCAACTCTTGTATCATGTCTGCAGTCTCTGACCATCTCTTGTATCATGTCTGCAGTCTCTGACCATCTCTTGTATCATGTCTGCAGTCTCTGACCATCTCTTGTATCATGTCTGCAGTCTCTGACCATCTCTTGTATCATGTCTGCAGTCTCTGACCATCTCTTGTATCATGTCTGCAGCCTCTGACCATCTCTTGTATCATGTCTGCAGTCTCTGACCTTCTCTTGTATCATGTCTGCAGTCTCTGACCATCCCCTGTATCATGTCTGCAGTAAGGATGAGCTCCGGTGTGTTCGCACAGCCCATGTGCAGAGCCTGCCAGGAAGCCGGCGCTGCGCTAATCACAGTGCGCAGCTGCAGAGATCGGGAAATGTCTCACTGCCTGTGATTAGCACAGCACAGTGCCAACTTCTTGGCCGGCTCTGCCCATGGGCCTTGCAAACGCGCCGGAGCTCATCCTTAGTCTGCAGTCTCTGACCATCTCCTCTAATGTGTCTGCAATCCCAGACCATCTCCTGTATCATGTCTGCAGTCTCTGACCATTTCCTGTACTATGTCTGCAGTCTCTGACCATCTCCTGTACTATGTCTGCAGTCTCTGACCATCTCCTGTACTATGTCTGCAGTCTCTGACCATCTCCTGTACTATGTCTGCAGTCTCTGACCATCTCCTGTACTATGTCTGCAGTCTCTGACCATCTCCTGTACTATGTCTGCAGTCTCTGACCATCTCCTGTACTATGTCTGCAGTCTCTGACCATCTCCTGTACTATGTCTGCAGTCTCTGACCATCTCCTGTACTATGTCTGCAGTCTCTGACCATCTCCTGTACTATGTCTGCAGTCTCTGACCATCTCCTGTACTATGTCTGCAGTCTCTGACCATCTCCTGTACTATGTCTGCAGTCTCTGACCATCTCCTGTATCATGTCTGCAGTCTCTGACCATCTCCTGTATCATGTCTGCAGTCTCTGACCATCTCCTGTATCATGTCTGCAGTCTCTGACCATCTCCTGTATCATGTCTGCAGTCTCTGACCATCTCCTGTATCATGTCTGCAGTCTCTGACCATCTCCTGTATCATGTCTGCAGTCTCTGACCATCTATTGTAGTTTGTCTTACACACATACAAAAATGACATTTAATTCCTGCAAGGCTATTTAAAAATACCCGAACATATTCAAAAAATATGGGGATTTGGTCACACTATATGGCAGCCCACTTACTGTGTCAAAGTACCCCATTATTAGTGGGTCCTACACTAGTAAAAGAATGAAAGGTCCTGCGTCTCAACCATGGGAGATACACTTCTCTTTTATGGGAGAACTGAAGAGACTCCTCCTATGAACTGGTGGACACTAATAAGTGGTAATGGGGGGGGGGGGGTGGAGTTCTCCCATAAAGAGGAGTGTATCTCCAATGGTTGAGACGCAGGATCTTTCATTCTTTTATTAGTGTAGGACCCACTAATTAAGGGGTACTTTGACGCAGTAAGTGGGCTGCCATATAGTGTGACCAAATCCCTATTTTTTTTAATATGTTCGTTTTTTTTTAAATATCCTTGCAGGATTTTAATGTCATTTTTGTATGTGTGCGCTGTAATATTTTTACTGTTTGTTGGTCTTATCAGCACCATCTTAAATGTAAACGCATTGTAGGGTGTGCCCCCCAAGTATGATTTTGTTTTTTTACACATACAGAACTCACATTGTGTGTGTGTGTGTGTGTGTGTGTGTGTGTATAATATATCTCTATATCTCTATCTATATATATATCTATATCCATATATATATATCTCTATCATTTTATGCAATAAATGGGCATGTAGCCATTTTTTACTTTCCGGAAAGAGGGAGAGGAAAGGGGGCAAGAAAGGAAATGAGAGAGGGGGAAAAAGAGAGAATGCATGGAAAAGAGGGGGAGAGACATAATAAGAGAGAGAACAAGAAAGATGGATAGAGAGAGAGAGATGGGGGGAAAAAAAACAAGAAATTATAATAGAGAGAAATAAAGGGGAAAGGAAGGAGAACAAAGAGGAGTGGTACATCCTAAAATGTACCATAAGGGGTTTAATACAGTTTGAGTGGAAGAGACTCGGGGAGCGCTAAATGTCCGCCGTTTAGGGGTGCAATTTACTTGCCTACCTTGGGTGCTGACAACCCACGCTACGTCCCTGGGGCTGGTATGAAATTATTTCCAGGGCTGGTTTTTATTCCCAGTCCGGCCCTGGCCCCCATGCTTCGGGATATATATATTTTAGGTAGGCACAGGTTGCGTTAAATGTTTTATTTTTTACTATGTTTTTTTCTGTATTTTGCTTTGCAGGTATGGTAAGTATTACTGTTATACTGTAATGTTACTTTGTTTTTTTGTTAACCATCATTTGCTTAGCAGGTACGCCATTCAGTTGCAGCGCGGATTTATTTATCTTGACAGCAACAGCGTTTGCTCCCACGATACATAAAGCCATGACTCCAGCGCTGTCGGAGGTGATTTCACCACCACAGTTACATACTTCAGCATATATGCTGAAGCGTGGGGGCAGCAGTGGGTGGAGGAGCGATTTGCTCCTGCCTTTTGCGGGAGGATGCCCCCCTGCTTCGGCATATATAAACGGTGCATGTATGCCCATCATTAGAAGTGGGTGGATGAAGGGAGGTATTCTAATGGTGGGCATACCCACCGATCAATATCTTTTTTTCGTTCAGCCCACAGGCTGCATGAAAAAAAGTTTACAATGTATGCCCAACATGGACCAGCAACGTACTGGTATGTTGCTGGACTTTGACTGGTTATACCAGAATGATGCCTGCAGGTTTAGGTATCATCTTGGTATCATTCTTTTCAGCCAGCGGTCGGCTTTCATGTAAAAGCAATCCTAGTAGCTAATTAGCCTCTAGACTGCTTTTACAAGCAGTGGGAGAGAATGGCCCCCCCACCGTCTTCCATGTTTTTCTCTGGCTCTCCTGTCCCAACAGGGAACCTGAGAATGCAGCCGGTGATTCAGCCAGCTGACCATAGAGCTAATCAGAGACCAGAATGGCTCCAAACATCTCTATGGCCTAAGAAACCAGAAGCTACGAGCATTTCATGACTTAGATTTCGCCGGATGTAAACAGCGCCATTGGGAAATTGGGAAAGCATTTTATCACACTGATCTTGGTGTGGTGAGATGCTTTGAGGGCAGAGGAGAGATCTAGGGTCTGTCACTACCTATTGCTATCATAGGGGATATTAACATTCCCTGAGATAACAATAAAAATGATTAAAAAAAAATAAAAATGAAAGGAACAGTTTAAAAATAAGATAAAAAAGCAAAAAAATAATAAAGAAAAAAAAAAACCACCCCTGTCCCCCCCTGCTCTCGCACAAAGGCGCACGCAAGCGTCGGTCTGGTGTCAAATGTAAACAGCAATTGCACCATGCATGTGAGGTATCACCGCGAAGGTCAGATCAAGGGCAGTAATTTTAGCAGTAAACCTCCTCTGTAAATCTAAACTGGTAACCTTTAAAGGCTTTTAAAGGCTTTTAAAAATGTATTTAGTTTGTCGCCACTGCACGTTTGTGCGCAATTTTAAAGCATGTCATGTTTGGTATCCATGTACTCGGCCTAAGATCATCTTTTTTATTTCATCAAACATTTGGGCAATATAGTGTGTTTTAGTGCATTAAAATTTAAAGAAGTGTGTTTTTTCCCCAAAAAAATGCGTTTGAAAAATCTCTGCGCAAATACTGTGTGAAAAAAAATGAAACACCCACCATTTTAATATGTAGGGCATTTGCTTTAAAAAAATATATAATGTTTGGGGGTTCAAAGTAATTTTCTTGCAAAAAAAATAATTTTTTCATGTAAACAAAAAGTGTCAGAAAGGGCTTTGTCTTCAAGTGGTTAGAAGAGTGGGTGATGTGTGACATAAGCTTCTAAATGTTGTGCATAAAATGCCAGGACAGTTCAAAACCCCCCCAAATGACCCCATTTTGGAAAGTAGACACTCCAAGCTATTTGCTGAGAGGCATGTCGAGTGCATGGAATATTTTATATTGTGACACAAGTTGCGGGAAAAAGACAATTTTTTTTTTTTTTGCACAAAGTTGTCACTAAATGATATATTGCTCAAACATGCCATGGGAATATGTAAAATTACACCCCAAAATACATTCTGTTGCTTCTCCTGAGTACGGGGATACCACATGTGTGACACTTTTTGGGAGTCTAGCCGCGGTACGGGACCCCGAAAACCAAGCACCGCCTTCAGGCTTTCTAAGGGCGTAAATTTTTGATTTCACTCTTCACTGCCTATCACAGTTTCGGAGGCCATGGAATGCCCAGATGGCACAAACCCCCCCAAATGACCCCATTTTGGAAAATAGACACCCAAAGCTATTTGCTGAGAGGTATAGTGAGTATTTTGCAGACCTCACTTTTTGGTCACAAACTTTTGAAAATTGAAAAAAGAAAAAAAAAATGTTTTTCTTGTCTTTCTTCATTTTCAAAAACAAATGAGAGCTGCAAAATACTCACCATGCCTCTCAGCAAATAGCTTGGGGTGTCTACTTTCCAAAATGGGGTCATTTGGGGGGGTTTTGTGCTATCTTGGCATTTTATGGCATTCGAAACTGTGATGGGTAGTGAGGAGTGAAATCAAAAATTAACGCTCTCAGAAATTCTGAAGGCGGTGATTAGATTTCGGGGCCCCGTATGAAGCTAGGCTCCCAAAAAGTGCCACTCATGTGGTATCCCCGTACTCAGGAGAAACAGCAGAATGTATTTTGGGGTGTAATTCCACATATGCTCATGGCATGTTTGAGCAATATATCATTTTGTGACAACTTTGTGCAAAAAAAAAAAAAATTGTCACTTTCCCGCAACTTGTGTCAAAATATAAAATATTCCATGGACTCAACATGCCTCTCAGCAAATAGCTTGGGGTGTCTACTTTCCAAAATGGGGTCATTTGGGGGGGGTTTGTGCCATCTGGGCATTTTATGGCCTTCAAAACTGTGATAGGTAGCGAGGAGTGAAATCACAACTTTACGCCCTTAGAAATCCTGAAGGCGGTGCTTGGTTTTCGGGGCCCCGTACGCGGCTAGGCTCCCAAAAAGTCCCACACATGTGGTATCCCCGTACTCAGGAGAATCAGCAGAATGTATTTTGGGGTGCAATTCCACATATGCCCATGGCCTGTGTGAGCAATATATCATTTAATGACAACTTTGTGCAAAAAAAAAAAATTGTCACTTTCCCGCAACTTGTGTCAAAAAATAAAATATTCCATGGACTCAACATGCCTCTCAGCAAATAGCTTGGGGTGCCTACTTTCCAAAATGGGGTCATTTGGGGGGTTTTGTGCCATCTTGGCATTTTATGGCCTTCAAAACTGTGATAGGTAGTGAGGAGTGAAATCAAAAATGTATGCCCTTAGAAATCCTGAAGGCGGTGCTTGGTTTTCGGGGCCCCGTATTCGGCTAGGCTCCCAAAAAGTCCCACACATGTGGTATCCCCGTACTCAGGAGAAGCAGCTAAATGTATTTTGGGGTGCAATTCTACATATGCCCATGAAAAAAAAAAAAAAAAGTTTTGCCCGGATCAACCAGTGAATATTAACAATAGTGGCCAATTTCAGCGGGTAAGTATAAACCTCTCATACAGACGAATGCCTGGATGCAGTTCAAGTTGCCCTTTTATACATATTGGAAAAACAGGAGAAACAGAGAATTTCTCTAAAGGGGGTCAACAAAGAACACTAATGTGAATACAAAACTAGCTTTATTGATTACCAAAAAATAAACCAATTAATAGTACAAACGTGAAAGTTTAGCAATATGGACAGACGGTTACCACAAACCAATTAAAAATTGGACAACGTTGTCACAGGGGATATTAAAAACAAATGGGAGCCGCGGCTACACACCCACTCATACACATCATGCACACTGTGTAGTGAGGTATAGTGAAAATAAGGGTAGTCCTGCACAGTAGAAATGGCGATTTGATGGAGGTTATTCCCAATACAGAGTATCTAGTTGGGCAGGAACAGTCCTATACTATTAATTTTGAGGTGATGTAAATGGGTGGGTGATCTGACAAACTGAAAAATCATAAAGTATGGACCATAGATGGAGCGATTTCTCAAAGAATCATTGCACTCAGTGGTTGTTTAAACCACAGCTGGTATGTAGATTGCAAGCGCTCCCCAGGTTGTAGCAAAGAAAATTGTAAAGTCATTTACATAGGCAGCAAGATAGATGTCCGTGGAGACAGCATTTAAGGAGACATAGAGAAAAACTGACATACGTTTTTGGAGTGCTGAGTGGAGTAGAAGGATCACACTAACCGCACTGTATCCGTCGTCAGACTGTAATGGTCCTTGATGTTGAAGTCTCACTGTGGGCAGATGCTTCTGTATGGCTCACTAGGAGTGTAGATTAGTCAGGAGCCGTCACTCACTATGGAGCCGCTGAAGCGCTGTTGCTGCTGTGTAGTACGTGGCTGCAGGGGAAAGCTGAGATCAGCTGTTGGATCAGCTGTTGGGTCCGTGTGAAGATAGGTCAGATCAAATTGCGCGCGGCTCCCAAGGACGTGCTGACGTCACACCGCTGACGCGTTTCACCAGCCAATGGACGCTGGTTTCCTCAGAGCTGGGAGGGGTCAGGTGTGGTGAGCTTAAATAGGTAGTGGAGAGTGCAGATACTGCTTGTATCCACTAGATGTCAACCATAACCCCTCAGTGTAAGTCATTCAGCAAGCAAAGCATACACTCTAATTACATAATTGGAATAGTGATATTAACTATTAACGAGATAAAAGAAGGGGGAGCAAAAAAGGAGGAATAGGGAGTAGAAGAAAATAAAGGAGAAAATGAAAAAGGGGGGGGGAAATTAAAAAGGGGGAGGGGGGAAAAAAAAGGAGGAGAAAAAAGAGAGGGTGAAGGAAGGGGGGTGAACAATGGGGGAAGGGTACTTTATTAGTTTTAGAAACCAGCCATGGAAAGAGTAAATTATTAGAGATAGTATTTATAATAGGGATTTTAGCCCCAAATTTAAGGAAAATTGATTATGTTTCTAGAAAGGGTTGTAAACTACATTCGGTGTTTAACCCCTTAGGGGTTAAAGAATCTAAATAGTACGTCCACATTTTCTCCTTTTGCAGGAGTATGGTGTCAAAATCGCCCCTTCTAGGGGGCAGATTAAGTACATAGATCCCTTTAACAGTAAGGCCTGCTGGATTGCTGTCGTGGAATTTTGCAAAGTGTACTGGGATAGGTCTATCATCATCCTTATTCTTTGTTTTATTCCTAATACCACTGATGTGTTCACTGATCCTAATTCGGAGTTGACGTTTGGTTTTTCCTATGTAGTTTTTATTGCAAGGGCACGTGAGCATATATATGACACGTGTCGTTGAACAATTAATGAATTGTTTAATTCGATAGTCGTTGCCACCCCTTGGGTCAGCGAACACATCAGTGTGATGTACATATTTGCATATGTTGCAGTGTCCGCATGCATGCATGCCTGGAGGGGGTTTCCTCTCGGTAAGCCAGTTTTGGTTAATCGTTCTAGTATACTCTGAGTGAACTAGAGCATCTCCCAAGTTACGTGCTATTTTAGCCGTAAGTAGTGGTCTAGGGCTGATTATGTTAGTAATGAGGGGTGCCGATTTAAGAATATGCCAGTGTTTGTTTAGGACCTCCTGGACTTTAGTCCATTGCGATCCAAATCTAGTGATGATTCTGGGAAAGTCACAATGTGATGGGTCCGTTTCTTGGGGGTTCTTCTGTGTGGTTAGGAGGTCCTCACGTTTAGTTTTTAATGCATTATTTTTAGCTTTTTTAAGAGAATTGTGTGAGTACCCTCTTTTCCTAAATCGTTTATACATCTCATGTGCTTCAGTTAGGAATTGGTCCTCCTCCGAGCAGTTTCGCCTGATCCTTAAAAATTGTCCCGTGGGTATTCCCCTGATCAGCGACTTTGGATGATGACTCTGTGCCAGGAGGAGGGTATTAGCTGCTGTCTCCTTTCTGAAGGTACTTGTTGCTATCTTGTTTCCACATCTGGTGATTTGTAAATCGAGGAATGAGAGGGCATCAGCAGAATAGGAATATGTTAAATGAATATTCCTTTCATTATTATTTAATTGGGACAAAAATTCCAGAAGTTGTTCTACTGTGCCCTCCCATATCATGAGTACGTCGTTGATGTACTTTAACCACAGCGCACAGTGGTCAAGGTACATCGAGGACTTGTACACGACCTCCTCCTCCCAAAGTCCTAGATGGAGACAGGCGTGAGAAGGGGTCCAGGGGGCACCCATACTGGTGCCTCTAATTTGTTGGTAAAACCTCCCCAGAAACTGGAAGAAATTATTGCCCAGCATGAACTCCAGTAATTCTATAATGAATTCATTATGGGCTCCAAGCAATGGGTGATGGGTGTCTAAAAAGGTTTTGGTGGCTTGGATACCCCACTGGTGGGGAATCGATGTGTATAGACTTTCCACATCTATCCCCACCAGTAGGGCCTTAGGAGACAGGGTGAAGTTGGATAATTTTAGGAGTATATCTCTACTGTCACGGACAAAAGAAGGTAGTTCGGTTACCATGTCTTTGATCATCGAGTCCACAAATCTGCCCACTCTTTCAAGGGGACCCTTAATTGCTGAGACAATAGGTCTCCCTGGGGGGTTGGTTAAAGATTTATGCAATTTGGGAATTATATAGAATGTAGGGATTGTTATATTCTCTACTTTGAGATACAAAAATTCCTTTTTAGAGAGTAGGCCTGTTTCCATAGCTAGTTTTAATTTAGTGTTCAAAGTGTCAACAAGGGCAGGGAAGGGGGTCCCGGTCAGTTTTTTGTAGGTCGAACTGTCACTCAGCAGTCTAAGTACTTCATCCTCATAGATCTTTTCACTTAGTAGGACCACATTACCGCCCTTATCACTTCTTTTAATCACTAGATTGGGGGCTTCCTGTAATTCCCGTAGTGCTTTTTGTTCAGGGCCATTTAAGTTGTTAGATCCCAGCCATTCCCAATTAATCTTTCCAAGATCATGTTTGACTTGATCGAGGAATAGTTGAAGCCATTTGTGCTTAGATAAAGTTGGCATTTTAGTGGACTTGATTCTCAAACTAGTTTTCCTTCTAATTGGGTGACTGGTTTCAGCTTCCGAATCGCTATTAGCGTTTTCCTCCAAAAGAGATATTAGATTGTTAATGGCCTCTCTTTCCTCTTTGTCTAGATTGGATTCTGGGGTAGATGTGTTGTCGGGATCTTTTTGGTGCCAGAGTTTGAAGAGGACTTTTCTAAGGAATAAATTAATATCCTTAAAAACTTCAAATTCATTCATGGGCGCAGTGGGGGAAAAGGATAATCCCTTTTGGAGAAGTGCAATGTGGTTGGAATCCAATTGGAAGTCAGATAAATTAATTATACTCATATCCGTAGGGGCTGAGTTAAAAGTATTATTTAATGTCTTTTCTGACTCCTTATTCTCCAACTGCGTCGATTCTGAGCTGTGTTTTGGTCCCCTCCTCTTCCTTCTGTGTTTCCTCTTCCTACTCCCTTGGGATGACTCTTTTCCACTGATTGTTTTGGGCAATCCCCTACTATGTTGCCCTGAAGTTCCTCTAAAAACGTGACAGATTTTTTAGAAATTTCTTTATCTGGGTCACTGTCTGAGGAGGAACCAGTTCTATTCTGGGCATTTTATGGCCTTCAAAACTGTGATAGGTAGTGAGGAGTGAAATCACAACTTTACGCCCTTAGAAATCCTGAAGGCGGTGCTTGGTTTTCGGGGCCCCGTACGCGGCTAGGCTCCCAAAAAGTCCCACACATGTGGTATCCCCGTACTCAGGAGAATCAGCAGAATGTATTTTGGGGTGCAATTCCACATATGCCCATGGCCTGTGTGAGCAATATATCATTTAATGACAACTTTGTGCAAAAAAAAAAAAATTGTCACTTTCCCGCAACTTGTGTCAAAAAATAAAATATTCCATGGACTCAACATGCCTCTCAGCAAATAGCTTGGGGTGCCTACTTTCCAAAATGGGGTCATTTGGGGGGTTTTGTGCCATCTTGGCATTTTATGGCCTTCAAAACTGTGATAGGTAGTGAGGAGTGAAATCAAAAATGTATGCCCTTAGAAATCCTGAAGGCGGTGCTTGGTTTTCGGGGCCCCGTATTCGGCTAGGCTCCCAAAAAGTCCCACACATGTGGTATCCCCGTACTCAGGAGAAGCAGCTAAATGTATTTTGGGGTGCAATTCTACATATGCCCATGAAAAAAAAAAAAAAAAGTTTTGCCCGGATCAACCAGTGAATATTAACAATAGTGGCCAATTTTAGCGGGTAAGTATAAACCTCTAATACAGACGAATGCCTGGATGCAGTTCAAGTTGCCCTTTTATACATATTGGAAAAACAGGAGAAACAGAGAATTTCTCTAAAGGGGGTCAACAAAGAACACTAATGTGAATACAAAACCAGCTTTATTGATTACCAAAAAATAAACCAATTAATAGTACAAACGTGAAAGTTTAGCAATATGGACAGACGGTTACCACAAACCAATTAAAAATTGGACAACGTTGTCACAGGGGATATTAAAAACAAATGGGAGCCGCAGCTACACACCCACTCATACACATCATGCACACTGTGTAGTGAGGTATAGTGAAAATAAGGGTAGTCCTGCACAGTAGAAATGGCGATTTGATGGAGGGTATTCCCAATACAGAGTATCTAGTTGGGCAGGAACAGTCCTATACTATTAATTTTGAGGTGATGTAAATGGGTGGGCGATCTGACAAACTGAAAAATCATAAAGTATGGACCATAGATGGAGCGATTTCTCAAAGAATCATTGCACTCAGTGATTGTTTAAACCACAGCTGGCATGTAGATTGCAAGCGCTCCCCAGGTTGTAGCAAAGAAAATTGTAAAGTCATTTAAGGAGACATAGAGAAAAACTGACATACGTTTTTGGAGTGCTGAGTGGAGTAGAAGGATCACATTAACCGCACTGTATCCGTCGTCAGACTGTAATGGTCCTTGATGTTGAAGTCTCACTGTGGGCAGATGCTTCTGTATGGCTCACTAGGAGTGTAGATTAGTCAGGAGCCGTCGCTCACTATGGAGCCGCTGAAGCGCCGTTGCTGCTGTGTAGTACGTGGCTGCAGGGCAAAGCTGAGATCAGCTGTTGGATCAACTGTTGGGTCCATGTGAGGATAGGCCAGATCAAATTGCGCGCGGCTCCCAAGGACATGCTGACGTCACACGGCTGACGCGTTTCACCAGCCAATGGATGCTGGTTTCCTCAGAGCTGGGAGGGGTCAAGTGTGGTGAGCTTAAATAGGTAGTGGAGAGTGCAGATACTGCTTGTATCCACTAGATGTCAACCATAACCCCTCAGTGTAAGTCATTCAGCAAGCAAAGCATACACTCTAATTACATAATTGGAATAGTGATATTAACTATTAACGAGATAAAAGAAGGGGGGGCAAAAAAGGAGGAATAGGGAATAGAAGAAAATAAAGGAGAAAATGAAAAAGGGGGGGAGGGGAAAATTAAAAAGGGGGAGGGGGAAAAAAAAAGGAGGAGAAAAAAGAGAGGGTGAAGGAAGGGGGGGTGAACAATGGGGGAAGGGTACTTTATTAGTTTTAGAAACCAGCCATGGAAAGAGTGAATTATTAGAGATAGTATTTATAATAGGGATTTTAGCCCCAAATTTATCCCCTGTGACAACGTTGTCCAATTTTTAATTGGTTTGTGGTAACCGTCTGTCCATATTGCTCAACTTTCACGTTTGTACTATTAATTGGTTTATTTTTTGGTAATCAATAAAGCTGGTTTTGTATTCACATACATATGCCCATGGCCTGTGTGAGCAATATATCATTTAGTGACAACTTTGTGCAAAAAAAAAAAATTGTCACATTCCCGCAAATTATGTCAAAAAATAAAATATTTCATGGACTCAACATGCCTCTCAGCAAATAGCTTGGGGTGTCTACTTTCCAAAATGGGGTCATTTGGGGGGGGGGTTTGTGCCATCTTGGCATTTTATGGCCTTCAAAACTGTGATAGGTAGTGAGGAGTGAAATCAATAATGTATGCCCTTTGAAATCCTTAAGGCGGTGCTTAGTTTTCGGGGCCCCGTACGCGGCTAGGCTCCCAAAAAGTCCCACACATGTGGTATCCCCATACTCAGGAGAAGCAGCTGAATGTATTTTGGGGTGCAATTCCACATATGCCCATGGCCTGGGTGAGCAATATATCATTTAGTGACAACTTTTTGTAATTTCTTTTTTTTTTGTCATTATTCAATCACTTGGGACAAAAAAATAAATATTCAATGGGTTCCACATGCCTCTCAGCAATTTCCTTGGGGTGTCTACTTTCCAAAATGGGGTCATTTGGGGGGGGGGGGTTGTACCGCCCTGCCATTTTAGCACCTCATGAAATGACATAGGCAGTCATAAACTAAAAGCTGTGTAAATTCCAGAAAATGTACCCTAATTTGAAGACGCTATAACTTTTGCGCAAACCAATAAATATACGCTTATTGACATTTTTTTTACCAAAGACATGTGGCCGAATACATTTTGGCCTAAATGTATGACTAAAATTGAGATTATTGGATTTTTTTATAACAAAAAGTAGAAAATATCATTTTTTTTCAAAATTTTCGGTCTTTTTCCGTTTATAGCACAAAAAATAAAAACGGCAGAGGTGATCAAATACCATCAAAAGAAAGCTCTATTTGTGGGAAGAAAAGGACGCAAATTTTGTTTCGGTACAGCATTGCATGACCGCACAATTAGCAGTTAAAGCGACACAGTGCCAAATTGTAAAAAGTGCTCTGGTCAGGAAGGGGGTAAATTCTTCCAGGGCTGAAGTGGTTAATACATTTTCATTTTCTTTAATGCTTTTTCCAAAAATTGTGGCAAAAAAGACTCACTATACCCATCAGAAAATACTTTGGGGTGTTTGCTTTCCTAAATGTGGTAATTTTGTGGGTGTTTCTCCTCTCCTGGCACTTTAGAAATATGATAGCTAGTCAGGAAATTAGATGTAGTGTAATTTGTGCTCCTTAAAAGCCCAAAGGTGCTCTTTGGATTTTGGGCCCCTCTATGCATCTAGGTTGTGAAAAAGTCCTACACATGTGGTATCCCCATACTCAGGAAGCATAGCAGAATGTGTTTTGGACTGTATTTGAAAGTATGCCTATGCTGTGTGTGAGACATGACTTGTTAAAATGACAACTTTGTGAAAATAAATTTTACATTTCTTAATTTTTCAAAAATTGTGACAAAAAATTACAACTTCAAAAAGCTTAAAGGGGTTGTAAAGGTTCATGTTATTTTACCTTAATGCATCCTATGCATCTAACTAAAGTCTGGAGGACCGACCTTAATTTGTAACTCTATATTTTAACATGAACAAGCAGGCAGCCAAGGAGGTGCTGGAACACCTGATATTTACATGTTTTTGTATACATTTTTATGTTTATGTACATGTTTGTTCTTGGTCAATTACTTACTAGATAGTAAAGTCAGAGCTTGCTCTTTAAAGCAAGTGAAAAATGGCAGCTCCCAAATGTTTAGCTTGACAGATTGCTTTGTAGACCTGCTGTAGAAATAAAATTGGAGATTTTAAATCACTGCTTTCTGTATGAATATTTCACTGCTCGAGTAGCCCATTTAAAATATAAAATATAGCCTGTATAACAACAGGGTACTTTCACATCATTTGTTTTCTTAAATGATTAATGCATCCGAAAATGTAACATGGATATGAATGACTCAGGAGTCAGAACATAGCTAGGATTCAGCAACAGAGCTGGCATGCTGCATAAGTACATTCCGGAAAAGCTAGAGAGAACAATAAAGCTTTTTTACATATATAGAAATAAACTGCCTAATAGATGCAAAGTGGTATGAGAAATCACAACAGGTGAAGTACTCCTAAAAGTGGTTTCCAAGAATTTTTCAAGCCCTATAAAATTACCATTTTTGCAAGCTAAATTAATTGGTTATGGCTCTCTTGGTACATTTTAAGAAGGAACTTGAGATTGCGGTTATGACTATGTTCGTGAACGGCAAAATTAGAATGGAGCATCCAAATCCGTAAGGTAATTTTTTATTGCTAATTGCTCATATAATTAATAGTTCCTCCAACAGTGGAATACATTTTTGGCTTACTTATATTTATGGAGGAATTTGAGATTTTATTCACTGCCAGATTTAATAAAATAGATTTTCAAGAAGTGGTCTGCATTTAACTGCCAGTAGCTAAATCTAGATATAGTAAAACACCAATGATTTTCACTGAGTGCTAGCTATAGAAACGTCTTTGCATAATAAACCATCGACAATTGCATTTTTGAATGCTTGCAGCTTCTACTATTTTATCCTACACATTTATTTAATCTTCTGGTCAAGCCAAGGAGAGGGCACTTTCACGTTAAGCCAGATCGTTCTATTAGCAGGGTCAGCAAACTTTAAAATAATTTAACCAAGTATATATAAGCCTAAGCTAGCTTGTCAAATACTTTTCTATTTAGTTACTGATTTTTAGTTTGAGAATATTGCTGTAAAGCACTGCATAGGCATAGTGGCTGTAACTGCAAGTTCCAGAGTTTATGAAATTCAGCCACGTGTCATAGGTTTTGCAAGGTTGAAGATTTTTAGATCTAAAGAAGATTTTATTCTAAAAGTGTGTATATAATATAGGAACACAACTGAATGAAAGGGTATATAATTGGTGGCAAATCAGCTTCCAGTTTTGTTTTGTTTTTTTGTCAAAGCTTAATTGAACAAGCTGAAGTTAGAAGCTGATTGGCTACCATGCACAGGTGTAAGAGATTTTGCACTCTCCAGTTTTAGCATATCAACCCCAGTCTGTCTTCTTTGATACAATTCTCACAAGGTAGAGCCACCTAACATAAAAAAAAAACAAAAGTCCAAATTAACCCCCAAGCTAGGCTGAGTAGTGTCCTAAGAAGAAGAGGACTTTAGAATGCAAACATCTATGAGCAAGTAGCTGGGGTATAGGCATGTGAATAAATGGAAATGTCTAAATAAATAGACAACTTTGACAAAGTGAGTGTCAAATGCTGGTGCTTCCACTAGATATCACCCACATTTGCAGCCATTTGATCTCTGGTCTTGTTTATATTCATAGTGCCCCCCACCGTTGTAATGGGCTCATGCATAATGGTAAGTGTACACTGGCATTTGTGTTTTACTTCTGACTGCTTGTGAAGCATTTCTGAAGGATTTGGAAAGCAGTGTTCTAAATATAATTGGATGCAATAGAGCCATGTATATGCTTTATTGATGCATTTGCTGTGCATCACATTGGTTTTCTTATTGGGTTTTATATGAATATCTCCTAAACATGCCCCCGACTTATGTTAAACGCAGGCCATTTTTCCCTGAAAGCTTGCTGTGTGGAACTTGCTTATCAGTCTAGCATTCATGCACGCAAATCATAAGAATACAAAAGTGCTACAAAGGGGGTTATTTACTAAAGGCAAATCCACTTTGCACTGCAAGTGCACTTGGAAGTGCAGTCGCTGTAGATCTGAGGGGAAGATCTGAAATGAGGGGAAGCTCTGCTGATTTTATCATCCAATCACGTGCAAGCTAAAATGCTGTTTTTTATTTTCCTTGCATGTCCCCCTCAGATCTACAGCAACTGCACTTCCAAGTGCACTTGTAGTGCAAAGTGGATTTGCCTTTCGTAAATAACCCCCTAAGCATGCTTTAGGTAAGCATCATTTTAACATACTGAATTTCCCAGTGTTTGTATTGCAAATATAAAATAAAAGTCAATAAAATAGCAAGTGCTTTAAAAGTGATACATTTCTAGGTATTTTCGATAACATATATGCCAATGCTAGCCATGAAATTGTATGCCAATCCCTGTACAAAACTTGAGATTTCAAATTACTCTTCTGCTGAGTGCATCCTGTGATTTCTGCTATTCTGATTTTAGAAAGACTAGAACAGACTGCATTAATCTTTTTCAGCTACATCAATAAGTGTAAGTCAGCCTTAGTCAGTATATAAGAATATCTTCCCTTGGGGTCAGAATATTGTCTTCATAACACTCACAGAAAATTGCACAAAAATTACAGAAGCTTGTCAGTTCCGACAGGGAAAAATTTTCCTACGCAGAGCTGATTCCAGCTATTGATATCACTAAAGCAGATCTGATACATCATTTTGCAGTTTCTCTTAAAGTCCATATCGGTCCATTGTTGCTAGAGGCAACCGCTCCCTGCATCATAGCGGAGGACACCTTCTTGTGGCTACAGACACAGTTTCTGTTTTAGTAAAGGCACTGTAACATAAGAACAACTGGATCTCTCTTAACAGAAACAATGTATATTTGCCAATTGCACATGCAGTGGTGGCAGATAATATTGAAACAATTCCCTTAGGTTCCAGAAATGTGAGTGAATATTGCTTATAATCACTCAGAGGCTCATTTATAACAAAGAGCAGATATTACTGTCTGTTCTCCATTATGCACTTTAGCCTTATGCACATCACGGCCCATCTCATTCATAAAAATCAGTCTGACCTCCATCTCACAAAAAGTGTAGGATTTGAAAAGCTGAAAATTGCTTTCTGTAAATGGCTCTGAAGTGCAGACCTTTTTATCATCCCTATGGTCTCTCCCAGTCTGGCAGCCACCCATTAGGCCCTTATTATAATTCACCAAAAGTTGTATCTTGAAGCTTCTCAGGATCTTCTTTTTCTCCACACTTCACCTTTTTTTAACTCAAATATCCCTAAGAGATGGAAAAAAGGCTAAAGATCTGTTTTTGGTGTATCATTTTAATTTTAATAAATTACATTAACCACATTAAAAGTAATCATAGGTATATATCCATATATTTTATGAATGCTTTATAAAAGATATTTCATACAATGAGTTAGGAATATTTTCTATTCTATTCACATCTCTTTTTATATATAAAAAAAAGAAAGGTTATTGGGAATATGTGCAGATAGACACTGCTGCGTGCCTAGCTAGCAAAGAACATTCATGAAATGAAGATGAACTTTCTTTAGGCTTTGGTGATTTAATTGGGTAGATTGGGTCTCGGAATTCTTTTTTTCAGCTTGAGCAATTATGCCGTTCTGGGTTACTGCATAACATAGCTTGGTCTCTCACATATGAAATAGTGGGAAGGCTGCTAGCGGCTGTGCGTTTCACAGTTCCTCTCCTATGACAGAACATTAGCAACGTTATCTTTATCCTAGTGGGCTTCAGTCAACCTTGTTGCTGAAATATTAGAGCTAAGATTCAGTAATTACACCAGTGTACTGCTAAACATGAACTTGAATAAGAGAGGAGACTGGAAAATAGGAATCCTGTCAGTGAGAGTGTTAGTGAATCATGATATGAAACAAATTGTTCACTTTTTGTTCAGTCCATTAGGCACAAAGATGAAAAGAACTTTTCGTTTCCAGCGCATAATATTCCAATTTCCTACATCCAGCCAGCAGTTCCACAATGTAGAGGGGAGAAAATTTGAATTTTTGTAAATTCAATTTATTCATTCTCACAGCATTTGTATTTTAAGTACAGAGTTCACACTGGCTGCAATAATAATTCGTGTTATTTAATGCCAACACTTAAAGTGAAGTTGGGAATATATGTATCCAGCTTGTTAATGAATGCTAAATTACACTGCCCTGCTGTGTTTGATGTTGGAGTGAAGCCTACATAATAATTTCAGTACATACGACTCCCTAGTAATAGGTAAAAGCTATACAAGCAATAAAGAACCAGCAAATAAAGAAGTATTTATTAATATTATATGTGGAAAATAAATGCTGTTTGTAAATTAACTACTCCAACAAGCCTGTTAGCACATTGTTCCATCTTCTACAATGAGCTTAGAAAAAAAAGTGCTACGTTACAGAATGCTGTGAGTTAAACTTGTAGACATGACCCACTTAAAAACAAGCACCAGTAGAACTTTTTTATGCAAAATATTTTTTAGCTTCAAAAGCCATCTTACAACAGTACAGTTTTCTCTTTTAAAGAGCCAATTCCTGTTTGCTGTTTTGGCAACTGCAGCCTGGTAAAAAAAAATGAGCATATTCAGCTGCTATACACTGATCTGCGCCACTGATTTTGGAAGACTCATCCCTCCGGACACTGCTCCTCTTCCTTGCTAAATGACACCCAGTGTCACTTGTAACTGAATTCCTGTAAACCCAGTGAAAATATGCTCCATTCCCCACCCTGGAGGCACAAGAGTGGATCCATGGCATTACTTGTGGCTGATCTCTGCAGTATACAGTGTCTGCCTCCCTGCCAGAGTAAGAAGAGAACAAAGAGGACCCATTATGTCATCAGACATGGTTGAAGAGACATGTAAAAATGTAAGCATAGATTTTTTTTTTGAGCTGCAGGGATGCTTCAGGGAGGTGGGAGGGCTAGGGAGGTCAAGGGAGAAGTCTAGTGTGTGAGAAGTTGTGCTTGAAGGAGACACAATACATACAGTGAATCATATTCTTTAACACCCCATACATTTCCCTTTTAGTGTACAAGTTTCACACCTTTACAACAGGCATCATTTCTCATGATTGGGCCTAACTTCCCAGAAATAACCCTCTGTAACCCTCTAACACCTCCTGACAGACTGAAAGCTTGGCATAGAAAGCTACTGTATGATGGGTCAAAGATAAGCTGCTACAGTCATTTCAGCCCCTCAAGTCTCCTTCTAAGCTACACCAAGCTACTTTTGCATTCCTTTTTTCTTATATGGAGAGAAAAGCAGTTCTGACCAGTGGCCATACCATACAGGGCACCACCCCCTTAATCCATCCACCCGGCACCTAATCTACATGCAGGGTGCTGGACGCATGAATTTCAATGGGTTTTTTATTTTTTTTGAAGCACGTGATTAGAGCCTGAGGCAGTACTCTGCGCTCCGAGCCCACCCAGTTGTGTAACAATAGCAAATTAATTTCTAATTCTCCTCCCGGCCAATCAGGAAGTGGTTTCTAAAACCTGATTGGCTGGGCATCTTAGGACTCTCGGGTCTAGGACCCACTTCCTGTTCAGCCAGAAGGAAAAGCAACAGCCCCAGAGCGAGGAGCGAGATCCCTGTCATCTGCCTCCTAAGATAAGCTAGCCTCTGTCCGTCCTTCTCCCATGGGGGGGGGGGGTGATCACCACCCTCAAGTTTGTCTCCTGCAGGGGAGGGTTGGGGGATCGCCATCTTCCCTTCCATCTCCAGGGACTGCGGGGCATTGGTTTTCTGCCCCCCCCCCCCCAAATATTGAGCACCAGCCGCCACTGGTTCTGACCCAAACAAAAATACAAAAGATACACAGGCCTCTGCGATAGTACTGCAGAAAATACACTGCACAGAGTCAGAGGATGGGTTTCTTCTGTTACTAACAGGATTGGAAATGTCTTGAATTAACACGCTTGCCAAAAAGCATTCAGGCGACACTGAGCTTTCTTATTACAGCATGTTATAAGGATTCTCTTCTTTTTTTGTATAGTTAGGACTTTATACAGATATTAAAAACATTATAAAAATCAGTAGTTTAAAAACATCAGTAAACTTTCAAAATGTATATGCATACCAAAAGGAGTCATAGTTTTCCTTTAAAGTGGATGTAAACCCAATGTCATCATTTCTAAACTACTGCCATAGGGGTTATCTATAAGGATATACATGCCTCCTGCATGTATCTTTACCTGTCAAATGTCTCCCCTCTGTCTGTTATTAGACCCGAAAAACTGCATATTCTGTGGGTGGGTCTGTTGTCTAAAGCTCGGTGGGTGGAGTCCTGATGTCAGTAGACTCCCCGCCCACCTCTACACTCCCCTTGTCAATATGCATTTCTCCTGTGTATTTCTAACACTGAACTTCTGCTATGATCTCTAACATCCAGTGAAATAGCAGGAAAGTAACCACATGACGTCAGCATGCCAAATCATGCTGCGGTGTGGAACAGCCAATCCTTGCAGAGCTGCTGAAGAAAGGAGTGGGAGGGAATTAAAAAATAATGCCTGCGTCTTAGGCTGTCACTATCAGCAAGGGGGAGTATTTGACAAAGTTTTTCTCAGTTTGTCAAGATTTTTCTCACTGAACAATAAAAGAGGATTGCTCAGAGATGGATTAACTCTGTGTGGCAAGACTGGGCTCAAATTATAGAAAATCTTATACTCTACAGTATGATAAAAAAAAATTCGGGTTAACATCCACTTTAAGATCTGTCTCTAATTCTCAAACAGCTTCTTAATGACAACGCTCTTATATGGTATTTTTCTCTGCAGACAACAAATGCTAACAGAGATGTAAGTGAATTCTTGTTCTTATTTTATTATTTTATATTGTTAAAGAATGGCATAATAAAGAAGTGTGAGCTTGGTTTTTATTTTGGTTGGATCTATTCATTTCAATCCATCTGTGATATGTAAGCTTTAAATAAAAAAGCTGACCAGTTTGATCTTTAACAGATCACATGCATGAGATGTTGTCTGCTGCTTCATCTATGTAAGGAACCACAATGCATATCTGTGAACAAAGTTTGCATTCTACCCCAGGAAATCAAATACTGGAACAGAATACAGATTGTATGCATTATGTTTGTACGTTTCACTGCATTCTATTTATGTGCTCCATTTGTTTTATCTTGTGTTGGTAGATATTTCTGTACTGAAAACAAGACAAATTAATGCATGGCCTATTGATTATTGATATGCACTTCTGAAAACATCTGCCTCCACAAAGGAATATCTCATGATTAATAAAATACAAGTTGAGAGCTGGATTGGCCAAAAGACGAAGCTAGAACTGGCCAGAGTATATACACTGAGCATAATTATAAACGCAACACTTTTGTCTTTGCCCCTATTTATCATGAGCTGAACTCAAAGATCTACAACTTTTTCTATGTACACAAAAGGCCTATTTCTCTCAAATATTGTTCACAAATCGGTCTAATTCTGTGTAAGTGAGCACTTCTCCTTTGCCGAGATAATCCACCCATCTCACAGATGTGGCATATCAAGATGCTGATTAGACAGCATGATTATTACAAAGGTGTGCCTTAGGCTGACCACCATAAAAGGCCACTCTAAAATGTGCAGTTTTACTATATTGGGGGGGTCGGGGGATACGAAAACCAGTCCGTATTTGGTGTGACCACCATTTGCCTCACGCAGTGCAGCACATCTCCTTCGCATACAGTTGATCAGGTTGTTGATTGCAGCCTGTTGAATGTTGGTCCATTCCTCTTCAATGGCTGTGCAAAGTTGCTGGATATTGGCAGGAACTGGAACACTCTATCATTTACACTGATCATTCTCAATGGGTGACATGTCCAATGAATATGCTGGCCATGCAAGAAATGGGATGTTTTCAGCTTCCAGGAATTGTGTACAGCTATTTGCAACATGGGGCCGTGCATTATCATGCTGCAGCATGAGGTGATGGTTGTGGATGAATGGCACAACAATGGGCCTCAGGATCTCGTTGCAGCATCTCTGTGCATTCAAAATGTCATTAATAAAATGTACCTGTGTTCATTGTCCATAGCATACGCTTGCCCATACCATAACCCCATTGCCACCATGGGCCACTCGATCCACATTATTGACATCAGCAAACCGCTTACCCACATAACACCATACACGCTGTCTGCCATCTGCCCTGTACAGTGAAAACTGTGATTCATCCGTGAAGAGAACACCTCTCCAAAGTGCCAGATACCATCGAATGGTAGCATTTGCCCACTAAAGTCGGTTACAACAATGAACTGCAGTCAGATCGAGACCCTGATGAGGACGTCAGGCAAGCAGATGAGCTTCCCTGAGACAGTTTCTGACAGTTTGTGCAGAAATTCTTTGGTTATGGAAACCAATTTTTGCAGCAGCTGTCCAGGTGGTTGGTCTCAGACGATCTTGGAGGTGAAGATGCTGGATGTGGAGGTCCTGGGCTGATGTGGTTACACGTGGTCTGTGAGGCTGGTTGGATGTACTGCCAAAATTCTCTGAAACACCTTTAACCTCCTTGGCGGTTTACCCGAGTGTGGCTTGGGGTTAAATTTCAGTACCATTAGCGGTAACCCCGAGCCACACTCGGG
The DNA here is from genome assembly GCA_037952925.1 of Lithobates clamitans. Lineage (NCBI taxonomy): Eukaryota > Metazoa > Chordata > Amphibia > Anura > Ranidae > Lithobates > Lithobates clamitans. The sequence goes on from JBBGZY010000248.1 coordinate 725,678, forward strand.
ATTGCATTGAAGGATCCTGGTACAAGTTACTTACCTTATCCCCAGGATCCTGCGATGTCCCCCCACTGTGTCTGCAGGCTGTGTCCTCCGCCCGATGCCTCTGTGTGCCGGGCTCCATTCCCTGCGAGCATCGCGACACACGGGGCGGAGCCCCGCAGCACATTCAAACAATAGAAAATTCATAACACACACATTGCACTGTAATCTTACAGATTACATTACTGTATGAAGTCATTTCACACCCCTTTTTTTCCTAGCCCTCTGTCCAGTGCCCTGCATGCAGTTTTATATTATATATACTGTTCTTTCTGCCTGGAAACTTGAGATTGTCCATAGCAATTAAAAAGTGTCCCTTTATGTCAAAAGTGGTTTTAGACCAGCTAGAAAACAGCGATAGTAAATTAAAACACTTTCAGAATTGAGTGATAGTGAATCATGGGAAAATTAATTTTATTATTATTAAATTATTATTTTTTTACAATTATTTATAGTTATTTAGTATATTATAATTTATGATTTTGTGTTTCAAACTTTATCATACCAGGGATATCTACTAGACTCTTGTTTGGACAGATTTAAGTGTGTTATTGTTAAGAATTACAGGCCTACAATATAACATGCCAAATTTCTATGCAAAACAATTGTACAGCATTGAGATGCAAAAATCTGACATAATCATAATGCCAGGGTGGCTACAGACGACTTATGGTAGAGAAATGAACATTCAATTCAGCTCTGGTGGACATTCCTGCAGTCAGCATGCCAATTGCACGCTCCCTCAAAACTTGCGACATCTGTGGAATTGTGCTGTGTGATAAACCTGCACATTTTAGAATGGCCTTTTATTGTGGCCAGCCTAAGGCACACCTGTGCAATAATCATGCTGTCTAATCAGCATCTTGATATGCCACACCTGTGAGGTGGATGGGATTAACTCGACAAAGGAGAAGTGCTCACTAACACCAATTTAGACAGATTTGTGAACAATATTTGAGAGAAATAGGCCTTTTGTGTACAGTACATAGAAAAAGTCCTAGATCTTTAAGTTCAGCTCATGATAAATAGGGGCAAACACAAGTGTTGAGTTTATAATTTTGCTCAGTGTATATATGTATGTGTATATATATATATATATATATATATTATGTAAGTGCTATTCATACACTTGGTTATTCATACACTTGACATATATGTATATATATATATATATATATATATATATATATATATATATATATATATGTATATATACAGATCGTTCCATTTTCTGTCAACATAGTAGGTTTGTAGTTTCTATATCATCAGACACAACCCCATAAAGCATTGCAGTGTACCCCAGAGACGATGTAATGCATTCTGGGCTTCTCTTACATCCACTCCACACTAGTCTAAGTTTTCTAACTTACCAAGATGGTGATAAGGGATAAAATGTCAGATGTGTTTTGAAGGTCATAAAACAGATTGAATGCATTTTGGTCAAAACGAAAAAAAAAAAAAACTGAAAAAAATCTTCCACGAAACCAAAATATACAAAAAAGAATATAATAAAATGGTACTGTTGACAACATTGCTGTTGAAATAACCTTGCGGTTTATTTATGATTGGCGTTTCTGCAAGGATTTTGCCAAAATAGAGAAGGGAAAATGAATTTAAGCTAATTGCAAAGTACAGCTGGCAGAAATTTTTAACTTGATAGTCTAAGGGTCGGTTCACACTGGGGCAACACGACTTACAGCGCGACTTAGCAAGGCGACTTGGAGGCGACTTCAACGCAACTTCAACGCAACTTTGAGCGATTTATGACACGACTTCAGGTCGCCCCCAGGACAGGCGACTTTGCCTGTGGCCAATCAGAGCTAATCAGCTCTTGTAACAAACAGTACCTGCCCACGAGAATGTGTTTCCAACGCGATCCCATCGCGCTGGTTCTCGGCGACAGGGTACTGTACATCTCGCACTCGCTGCAATAGGAAAAACACATTTTCCTATTGCAGCGAGAGAAAATTCCCCTCCAAGAACATACCAGGCTCTTAGGTCTGGTATGGATGTTAAGAGGCACCCCCTACACCGAAAAAACGGCGTGGGCGTCCCCCCAAAATCCATACCAGACCCTTATCCGAGCACGCAGCCCGGCCGGTCAGGAAGGGGGGTGGGGACGAGCAAGCGCCCCCCCCTCCTCAACCGTACCAGGCCGCATTCCCTCAACATGGGGGGGTGGGTGATTTGTGGAAGGTGGCCCCCCCACCCCAAAGCACCTTGTCGGGGTCTGCATCACAGTCCCATCATGCCCCGGGACTGTGATGTCATAAGGGCCGAGGGGTGACATCACCCGGTGATCATGCCCCATGCCTATATAAGTCATTGTGCACCGCGCAAATGGCATTACAGCGGGAGAGAGCATCGTGTCAACATCAGAAGAAGAGGGAACAAGACAATGGAGAAGACCGGGTCAATGCTAGCAAGAGAGCAGCAAAAGAGCAGAGGATAGCGGAGGAGCCCGGCAGAAGAACCGGAGAGGGAAAAGAACCGGCACCGGGAGAAGAGGCCGGAGAGTGGGAGAAGAGAGCAGAGAAGGGGCCGTGGAAGTCAGAAGAGACCCCGGAAGTCGGAAGAAGACCCCCGGATCTGCCTAATAAATTACTTTAAAAACCTGTGTAGTGTGTTTTTTTATTGACACTTTCTTCCCCCAGGTGAATGGGTAGGGGTACGATGTACCCCATACTCATTCACATAGGGTGGGGGGCCGGAATCTGGGGGCCCCCTTATTAAAGGGGGCTCCCAGATTCCGATAAGCCCCCTGCCCGCAGACCCCGACAACCAACAGCCAGGGTTGTCGGGAAGAGGCCCTTGTCCTCATCAACATGGGGACAAGGTGCTTTGGGGTGGGGGGCCGTAGGGCACCCCCCTTCCCCAAAGCACCTATCCCCCCATGTTGAGGGCATGCAGCCTGGTATGGTCCATTGGGGGGGGGCGCTCGCTCATCCCCACCCCCTTTCCTGACCGGCTGGGCTGCGTGCTTGGATAAGGGTCTGGTATGGATTTTGGGGGGACCCCCACGCCATTTTTTTGGCATAGGGGTTCCCCTTAAAATCCATACCAGACCTAAGGGCCTGGTATGCTCTTGGAGGGGAACCGATGCCGTTTTTTATTTTAAAATTTGGCGTGGAGTTCCCCCTCATGATCTTTTCTTTTTCCTGTAAAGTCGCTTAACTATAGATGAGGATCCAACTTGGAGGCGATTTCCATTGAATTCTATGGGTACACGTTGCCTAGAAGTCGCCTTGAAGTAGTACAGGAACCTTTTCTGAAGTCAGAGCGACTTCAGTAGTGTACATTAAGATGGCTCTCATTGACTATAATGTAATTCCCAATGTCAAACGACTTGGGGCGACTTAAGGGCTGACAAGTCAGATCCCAAGGCGCAGCAGTGTGAACCGACACTTAACATGTTCACAGTGAAAGCAAGATGATGATGTTGATGAAGACAATGGGGTTGATTTACTAAAACTGGAGCATGCAAAATCTGGTGCAGCTCTGCATGGAAACCAGCTTCCAGGTTTTATTGTCAAAGCTGAAATTAGAAGCTCTCTACCATTTACAGCTGCACCGGATTCTGAGTGTACCATTTTTAGTAATTCTTCCCCAATTAATTTTTATAAAACAGTGAATGTGATATTCACCCAATAATAACTGCATGCAAATCTTCTGTGCATGTTTAACACACAGTGAATTATTAACTACCTTGGAATGCTTGGTGATTTTTTCATTCACAGCTTTAAAAGTATGTCCTGAGCCTTTAAACCACTCAATCCTCTTTACCCCATTCTCTATTTCACCCTAAACACACCAGTTCTGTTGATCACAGCAGTGGTGATGGCAATTTAAGGTGTTTTAGCAAGTCCAAGCCAATTACAGTTTTGCATGATAATGAGAACCTATATACATTCTTCGGATATTTATACTACACATTTTAAAAAATCTCACATTACCTTGTAAAACATTTAATAGATTAACCGCTTGCTGACCAGCCGCCACAGTTGTACTGTGGCAACATGGCTCAGCTGCGCAAATCGCCGTCATGTTACATCGGTAACATATTCGGCCACTGGCACGCACCCCCTGCTCGCCCACGGAGCCGATGCGAGTGCCTGGCAGTCGCGATCACCGCCAGGCTCCTGCAATTATTCGGGGCACACCGAGAACTGGGATCTGTGTTTGTAAACACACAGTTTCCGGTTCTCTGAGGGGAGAACAGACAGATCATCTGTTCATACAGAGTATGAACAGCGATCTGTCATCTCCCCTGCACAGTCCCCTCCCCTCTTCAGTTAGAACACACAATAGGGAACACATTAACCCCTTGATTGCCCCCTAGTGGTTAACCCCTTCACTGCCATCGCTGTATTAATGCCAATGGTCCCAAAAATGTGTCAAAATTGTCCAATGTGTCTGCCATAATGTCGCAGTCCCAATAATAATTGCAGATCACCACTATTACTAGTGGAAAAAAAAATAATAATAAAAATGCCATAAAACTATCCCCTATTTTGTAGATGCTATAACTTTTGCGCAAACCAATCAATATACACTTATTGTGATTTTTTTTACCAAAAATATGTAGAAGAATACATATCGGCCCAAACGGAGGAAAAAAATAGTTTTTTTATATATTTTTGGGGGTATTTATTATAGCAAAAAGTAAAAAATATTGTTTTTTTTTTTTAAATTGTCTCACTTTTTTAGCGCAAAAAATAAAAACCGCAGAGGCGATCAAATACCACCAAAAGAAAGCTCTATTTGTGGGAAAAAAAGGACGTCAATTCTGTTTGGGTACAACATTGCATACCCGCGCAATTGTCAGTTAAAGCGACACAGTGCCGAATTGCAAAAAGTGCTCTAGTCAGGAAAGGGGTAAAATCTTCCAGTGTTGAAGCGGTTAAGGCTCCATTTACACTTGTAGGACCCCAAAGTCAGGCGACTTTGTAGTGCAACATTGGTACAACTTTGCTGCAACTTTGAATGGGTGTGACTTGGATGTGACTTGTTGTCCCTTTAAAAACTTGGACCCACTTTTGCACCACTGTTGAATGTAAAACATTCAGGTACAACTTTCATCCACCTTTTGAGGGTTAACAACAAGCTCTGATTTCTGGAAGTGTCAGAGCATTGCTTGTTTACAGCAGACCTGATTTCATCTGTAGCATATGTGAATGATAGCTGCTGCAAGTATATAAGTGCCTCTATATGTCTGCAGCGTTTATGTTTTTCTTTTTTGGGTTTTAGCTATGCCAAGTCCAAAAAAAAAATAACATTAAATAAATGTTTTATGTTTGGATACATTATTATGGAAAATAATTTGATTTCCGCAAAGGAGATCAATGTTTAATACACGACCCTGTTCTTTGATGAGGACACAATGTAACTTGGTCACAAGTCTTTGATTAGAACTAACAACATATACTGTCATGTACTGTTAAATGATCTAGCTTGTGGGAAGATTGATACAAACAAGCTTAACAAGCTTGATACAAACAAGCTAAAGGGTATATTAAGGAGAATAAACAAGGTAAGTAAATAAAAGCGCAAATAGTTTAGATCCTTGTAAATTGTGTACAGCTTGTAAAGCCATTGGGGTTAATGTGCAAAAAATAGAACAATTCACCTCCGCAGTTAGAGAAACGCCTTTTCAAATTAAGAATATGATTACATGTGACTTGAGAAACGTAGCATACATGCTGGAATACCCTTGTGACCTTCAGTAGGCTGGGACCACATGTAGAAAATTGAAAACAAGGTTGAATGAACATTGTTATCATAGCAAGAAGTATTGGCATGTACAGTTTACTTTAATTAATTTTAAAGAAAAACATAACCACAGTTTGTAGTAGGTTTGAAATTCTAGTGGATTGAATTTGCTAGCTGACTCTAGATTAACTAATTTGCTCAGTATTAAATCCAGATGGGAGACTAAGTGTATTTTTAATATTACATTTTTGGAGACAAGTGGTATTAACACTCATATTGATTTAAATTTTTTTTTCTTTTTTTTTTTTTTAAACTAGGGTCAATTGTGTCCACCTCTTGCACTTAAATTGGGAGTAAACTCCCATCTTTGACTGTTACCTACAAGTAAGCCTATAATAAGGTTTACCTATAGGTAGTGTAAATGTCTCCTAAACATGCACCGTTTATGAGATATTTACTGTACATGCAGCCAGTGATATCACTGGCGCATGCATTCTGAAGGAATGGCCATCCGGGTCGTTCCTTCAGAGCCCTGTGCCGTAAACTGCGTCTCCCACATGCATGCGGGGGAGTGACATCAACTCAGCTCCAGCCAGTCACACAGCCAGAGTCCACGATCCCGAACGGTAGATGGGTGAAGATGGGAGCGCCTGCAGCAATGACAACTAGGAGCTGGAAGGGCTTCGTTTTAAGGTAATGTTAACATAATGTTCTAGTATGCGATGAATACTAGCACATTATGCCTTTACCTTACAGGGTAAAAAAAGTCCAGTGGTTTACTACCGCTTTCAATATTAGGGGTTAAATAATTGTCATTTTGTTTAACCCAAGTCTGACAATTGTCTAATCCATACCAGACCCCTCATGTCTGGTATGGATGTTAAGGGGAACCCCATGCCACAATAAAAAAACGGCGCAGGGTCTCCCCCAAAATCCATACCAAACCCTTATCCGAGCATGCAGCCTGGCAGGTCAGGAAAGGGGGGGTGATGATCGAGTGCCCCCTCTCCTGAATAATACTAGCTCTGCCCCACCCCCTCACACCCCAAAGCACCTTGTCCCCATGTTGATGGGGACAAGAGCCTCATCCCCACAATACTGGCAGGGTGCTGTGGGTGTATACAGGCAGGGGGCTTATCGGAATATCGAAGCGGCCCCCAGATCCCAGCTTCCCCTATGTGAATGAGTATGGGGTACATAGCACCCCTACCCATTCACCAAAAAAGTGTCAAAATAAAAACACAGAGACAGTTTTTGACAATTCCTTTATTAAAAAATAAAAAAACAGTGTCCCCCCATGTAAATCCATCATCAATCTTGCCGCTGCCACCACCGCTGGACAAAAAAAAGATAAAAAAATGCTCCCGCTGTCCATGAAGGCCTACCGCCTATTGCTGGCTCCGGGGCCTCAACTGTTGGCACTGCTCCCTTGTAACATCACCGACCCAGCACTCACTGGTTCGTGACATCACCAGGGGCAATGGTGCCACCATGTGACGTCACCAGGTGGCCCCGCCCTTACCTATAAAAGAACTGTCAGATGGTGGAGGAGGCAGTAGGTGGTTGGCCATCATGGACGGTGGGAGCATTTTGGGGTTTTTTGGGTGCGGCGGATGGAGTGATTTGCAATGGGTTTAAATCTGGGGACACTGTTTTTTTACTTTTTATCTTTTAATAACGGAATTGTCAAAAACTGTCTGTGTTTTTATTACTTTTTGATACTTTTTGGTGAATGGGTAGGGGTACTACATACCCCATACTCATTCACATGGAAGGGCAGGATCTTGGGGCCCCCTTGTTAAAGGGGGCTTCCAGATTCCGATAAGCCCCCTGCCCACATTGCCCACCAAAACCACCGGCCAGGGTTGTGGGGAAGAGACCCTTGTCCCCATCACCATGGGGACAAAGTGCTTTGGGGTGGGGTGGGCACATCCCCCCTGCCCCAAAGCACCCCCCCATGTTGAAGGCATGAAGTCTGGTATGGTTCAGGGGGGGTGCCCGCTTCCCCCCCTTTCCTGACCTGCCAGTCTGCTTGCTTGGATAAGGGTCTGGTATGGATTTTGGACCCCACACCATTTTTTTTTCTTAATTTTTTTTAATAGCCAGGTGCCAGCAATTGCAACTGCGAGTCAATTTATATGTGATTTGACTTGTTTTTTTTTCTTTCTTTAGAAATGTAATTTTTGCTGCAGCATGTTTTATGCATGCTACAGATGTGCCACTACACAGGCAGACTAAGAGGACCCCCAGGCACTATATTTAAGGAATTTTTCATGTTTATTGTTGCACTTTAAGCATCATTAAAATCCCTGCTCCTAAAAAAAAAGATTGTTTTTAAAAAAATTTTTAGCATTTATATATGTCCCCCAGGGCAGTACCCAGACCCCCATACCCCTTTTATGGCCAATTACTTGCATATAAGCCTTCAAAATGGGCATTTTGATTTTCCCTGTTCAGCTTCCATAGATTTCAATGGGGTTTCGCTGTTCGGGTTAGAACTTTTCCCCTGTTCGGGAATGTTGCTGCGAACTGTATAGGGGGTGTTTGACCCATCTCTACTGAGCACATAGAATTACCACTTTAAATAAAAAAGTTCTTCTAATTTTTGTCCACCTTGCAGGCCCCAGAGTACCATGAGCATTGCTTTGCTGTGAAGTTACTGAATGCCTGTAAATATTTATTTTGTGTTGGAATAACTTATAAAAGTGCTTATAAAAGTCTAAATGTTTTTTTACCTTAATGCATTCTCTGCAAAGATCAAAACAAATTTTAGAAAGTATTATTTTGGCGAAAAGCGGATGCTTGGAATGAACTTCCAGCAGAGGTAGTGAATCAGTCAACAGTAAATGGATTCAAACATGTGTGGGACAAACATAGATCTATACCAAGACAGAAAAAGTTTAAAAAAGACTTGATAGACCACTTGGTTCTGCTTATACTCTTCCATGTTTCTAACACCCCACTATCTGTCCTAGCTCCCCCAAATCCCTAAATACTTACCTGGTTCTTGTCAGTCACCATTCCAGTGCTGTCTCTGTCTCCATTATCGCTCCCTTCACTTCCTGCTTTTACAGGAGAAACCAAGGGCAGCAGAGCCATAGGCTCCTGCTGCTGTCAGTCAAGGAGAAAGCAGGGATGTTGCTGTGAGGAGAGAGCAGGGGCGTTGCTTACCAGCGCTGTGTGTGTCACACGGGTGCCTCCTTAGCACTTGGCTTGCTAAGGAGGCTCCCAGAGCAGAGAGAAGCCAATAACGCCAGTGGAGGGCTGCCAGAAGAACAGAAGTGGGTCCTTTCAATGCAATATCGTTCCACAGAGCAGGAAAGTGGAACCTCTTTTTATTAAAAAAAGTAGACTTTAGTATCACTCAGGAAATACTAAACATGAGATTTGTGTTAATTACCAGTGATAGTAATGTACATTACAGTTCAGATGTCTTTTCTTTAGTGTTAAGGCACAGCCAGAAAAATGTATGATCTGTGCAAGTTTAGTATTACCAAGTCTGCCTGTCTCATTGTTCACTGCTGAGATTGCAGGGATGCTACCACAATGTCATCTTATTTAATTTGACCACTATGCCTGCTTTTTACATTAAAGTCCAACACTAATAATCAGATTCAACAGAATTTTATATGTTTTTTAACATCCACACTACCTAAAGTGCATCATTAGTGATATTGTGGTGAAAATCTCTTTTTATCAATGACTTATTCTATTTTATTATCTTAGGGTATGACTGCTACATAGGTGAAAGAAGCTGTGCACCTCTTTTTTGTGAATGATTTTTTTTTCATTTTGTATTTGATGCACTACCTGCATAGGTCAAAATTCATTCCGCTGATACTTTTCTTTATAAAAATATTTGCTCACAAGTGATTGCTTTGTATTATCAAATATACAGTTGGGTCGATGTTTAAAAATCAACTACTGATGATGATGAATACATACCAAGAAAATTCTTCTAATGAAAAATCTATTCCATCATTACTCTGTCTGCTGTATGGGTTAGAGTACTTCAACAATGATGATATGGTGATACAGCACTCTTAGAAAATCTTTTTTCCATTCATGGGTCAAGGTCCATCATTGATGAAACAATATTGCCTCTGCAAACCTAAAAATATATATTTTTTATTATTATTGTGTATTCTAGTTAATTATCAGAAGCACTGATAAGGGTTTACAATCTATGATGTAAGAAGTCCTTGTAGCTGCAACCATGAGTACTGAGTAAGAATCAGTGCTTAATTGGTATGTATATGAAATCCAGATATTAAATAAATGTTTATAGGTATATAGTAAGTCAGACTTTTTCTTCCTTTTTTTTGCTAGGTTTTGTTGTCTCTAAACATGTAGCAATACTAGTTTCTCTGCTTGCTTCTTGTTTAGAGACAGCAACAAGTTCATAAGGAAGGTTGTAAGCCCTCCAAGGCATGATATTAACCAAGCTTTGTTGTAGTGCTGCCATACCCTAAAAGAAAAAATATTAATTTTTCATCATTGTTGGTCTCTCCGCCCAATTGATGATAAAGGTGACATGCTCCTAATTGACCCCAATGCAGTTGCAATGAAGAATATTTATTCTTATTATTATAAAAGATCATAGTGAGAAAGAAAATTACCAATGGAGTGGATTGTAACATTTGGTTATTACCCTGTACAAACCCCCTAGAAGTCTGGTCAAAACAAGAATTAAACCTTAACTTAAATCTGCTCCCATCCACAATCTAAGCCCTATACTAACTATCCTGTAAAGGAAAGATGTTTACACTTACCTAATCTGGTCTGGTCACATGATCTCCGCAGTGGCCGGCCTTAGGGGAGAGAAGAGATCAGCGAACGGCTGCAAAGCCTGGGCAGTGACATTACCCATAGAGTTACTGTGGGGCATCCATTGACTGTTATCCCTCCTCTCCCCTGAAGCTAGCTCTGGGAGATGACCACATGAGTGGAACAACCTTAGATTAGGTAAGTATACACATCTTTATTTTTACAGGGTAGCAAATATAGAATTTAAAATGGGGGTGAGATCAGGTTTAAGCTTATTTAGATTTTGACTGGATTGCAACTTTAACTACCATTTTTCAGTTTTAATTGCTCTGATAGTTTGACAATTATTCAGTCATACACCACTGTACCCAAATTCATTTTATATCATATTTCTGGAGGAAAATAGAGCTTGCTCTTGGTGGTATTTATTAACCACCATTTTTTTATTTTATTTTTAAAACTTATACTTATACTCATAAAAAAAAGGCTGTTTCTCCTACTTTGTATTATAAAACATAGCAAATAAAAAGGACATTTCCAAGTTTCCCAAAATGACCCTTCTTTGGAATGGACACCCCAAGGAGATATTTTTTTTGTGGCATAATTTTATTAAACTGAATAAACATGCTGGTATTGAGTTGGTTAAGCCCTTCGCTCATCTGTATTTATTCTTTTATTTTTTCTTGCTGAAAAATAAAATTAAATTAATCATTGACAATTACCATGATTTAATTGAAGCCATAAGGAAAGGTAGGAGTTTAAAGAGGAGTTCCGCCCCCTCATGAGTTCCGTCCCCTCACAAATACTGTAGCTGCTGACTTTTAATTATAGGACACTTACCTGTCCAGGGTTCCCACGATGTCAGCACCCCAGCCAATTTTCGGATCAGCACTTGGGTGCTGGCGACGCCATTCATGTTAAGGGAATCCGGCAGTGAGGCCTTTAGACTTCACAGCCGATTCCCTACTACGCATGTGCGAAGTGCGCTTTCTTATTGGCCTGGCAGCAGGGGAAGGAGGAGGGGGCGAACTTCTGAGAAATGGTGACGCGGTGCTGTCTCCCAGAAGTGGGGAAGGGTACCTGTCAAAAACAGGTACCGTTCCCCCCTCACCCCTGAAAGGTGCCAAATGTGGCACTGGAGGACGGAGGAAACCTATAAGCGGAGGTTTCACTTTTGGGTGAACTCAGCTTTAAGTGACACCCTGGTTAACTGGAATTATTGTAGATGCAGGCTTTCTAAACAATTTAGGTTCCTTCTTCAGACACTAAACAATGAGAAATTTATAATGCCTAACAATTAGGGATGAGCTTCTTGTTCGAGTCGAACCCATGTTCGACTCGAACATCGGCTGTTCGGTCGTTCGCCGAATTGCGAACGATATGGGCCGTTCGCGCCAAATTCGTGTGGCGCGTCACGGCCCATAATTCACTGCGGCATCGCAGTGCATTGCTGGCTGATGATTGGCCAAGCATGCACTATGACCCGCATGCTTGGCCAATCACAGCGCCGCCTGAACAGAGAGCCGTAATTGGCCAAAGCCAAGGAGGCTTTGGCCAATTATGGCTCAGGGGATTTATTACACGCCCCACACTATATAAGGCCGCCTGCACGGCGGCCCTGTGTAGTGTGTGTTCCGATGTTCATTGAGAGAGAGAGAGAGACAGACAGTGACATTTGATTTGAGTTAGATAGATTAGGCAGAACAGTCAGTCAGTTAGCTGCACTTACAGTGTATTGTGTATATATAAGCATCCCAGGTGTTGCATATATATATATATATATATATATATATATATATATATACACACTTTATTCAGTTTAGCTAGATCCGTTCTTGTTATCTTCCTACTGACAGGCAGGCTTGTCTTGTTACAGTATTTACAGCTACCTAAAGAAAATTACTGGTGTTCTTTTGATCCTATTAGTACCACAGTTAGGCAGCTAGACTATTTACAGTTAGTGCAGTGCGTACTGCTCACAGTGTTCAGCTAGATCAGTTCCTGCTATCTTCTTACTGACAGGCGGGCTTGTCTTGTTACAGTATATACAGCTACCTGAAGAAAATTGCTTGTGTTCTTTTGATCCTATTAGTACCACAGTCAGGCAGCTAGACTATTTACAGTTAGTGCAGTGCGTCCTGCTCACAGTGTTCAGCTAAAACTACAAGTTAGTGTGGTGCGTCCACCTCACAGTGTTCAGCTAAACCTACAAATTAGTGGGGTGCATCCTGCTCACAGTGTTCAACTAAACCTACAAGTTAGTGGAGTACATCCTGCTCACAGTGTTCAGCTAAAGCTACAAGTTTAGTGCAGTTTATCCTGCTCACAGTGTTCAGCTAGATCCGTTCCTGTTATCTTCTTACTGACAGGCAGGCTTGTCTTGTTACAGTATATACAGCTACCTGAAGAAAATTACTGTTTTTTTTTTTATCCTATTAGTACCACAGTCAGGCAGCTAGACTATTTACAGTTAGTGCAGTGCATCCTGCTCGCAGTGTTCAGCTAAACCTACAAGTTAGTGGGGTGCGTCCTGCTCACAGTGTTCAGCTAAACCTACAAGTTAGTGGGGTGCGTCCTGTTCACAGTGTTCAGCTAAACCTACAAGTTAGTGGGGTGCATCCACCTCACAGTGTTCAGCTAAAGCTACCTGTAGAAGGTTGGAGGTGTTCTCATACTACAGGCAGGCAGTTGATTTTGCTAGCTGCAGTATCAGTACATATATATATATTCCCTAGCCCCACCATGTCCTCCTGAGGAGTCCCTCGAACTGTTTGACCACAGTGTTGGGTACATGCTCCAGGAGGGTGCCCAGCGTTTGGAAGGCTCTGATGATGATACTGAGCTTGATGAAGGCAGTAACATGAGCACGGACAGAGGGGGTGCCCAAGAAGGACAGCAATCTGGCAGTCATGCTCCCCCTGCTTCAGCATCCTGCCAGGTTTGCTCCAGTGATGAGGAGGGAGGGGATGATGAGGTCACTGACTCAACGTGGGTGCCTGATAGGAGAGAGGAGGAGGAGGAGGAGGCGGCACATCACCAACGAGGCAGGATGCCCTCCAGGGGCCAGCCTAAGGGCAGCACATTGACTGCATCACACTCCAAAGCTCCACATGTGCAGGGCACTGCAGTTTCTGCACGTTATTCAAAAAGTTCTTTGGTGTGGGCCTTTTTTGAGACGAGTGCATCAGATCGCACCGCTGCTATTTGCAACATATGTCTCAAGCGTATCTTGCGTGGCCAAAACATCTCCCGCTTGGGTACCACATGCTTGACCAGACATATGTTGACCTGCCATGCAGTTCGTTGGCAAGCGTATCTAAAAGACCCACACCTAAGAACAAAGAGGACCTCTCCTTGCTCCTCATCAGCTGAGATTTCCAACCCCACTAGACCTTCAGTCCTCTCTGAGACCTGCACTGAGAGGAATGAAGGTGTTGAATTAGGTGTGTCACAGCCAAGTACTTGTGGGCAATCTGCTTTTGGTACACCGACGTCAGATTGTACCAGGCAAATTTCCCTGCCCCAGCTGCTTAATCGCCGAAAGAAGTTTGCTCCCAGCCATCCACATGCCCAGCAGTTGAATGCTAGCTTGGCAAAATTGTTAGAACTTCAACTGCTGCCTTTTCAGTTGGTAGACTCTGCCCCCTTCCGTGAGTTTGTGGAATGTGCGGTTCCTCAGTGGCAGGTACCCAAACGCCACTTTTTCTCACAGAAGGCGATTCCGGCTCTCTACCGGCATGTGGAAGGCAATGTCCATGCCTCGCTGGACAGGGCGGTCAGTGGTAAGGTGCATATTACCGCTGACTCATGGTCCAGCAGGCATGGACAGGGACGTTACCTAAGTTTCACGGCACATTGGGTGACTCTGCTGGCAGCTGGGAAGGATGCAGGACAAGGTGCAGTAGTGTTGGAGGTTGTTCCGCCACCACGCCTCCAAAATGCTAATGATTGTGACACACCTCTCTCCTCCACCCCCTCCTCTTCTTCTTCCTCCATGGCCTCTTCCTGTGCTTTGTCCTCAGAACCAGCGGTGCTCCGTAGCCGTTCAAGGGGCTACGCAAGTACGCAGGCCAAAAGATGCCATGCGGTGCTTGAGCTGGTGTGCTTGGGGGACAGGAGCCACACTGGGGCAGAGGTTCTGTCAGCTCTGCAGGGGCAGGTTCAGAGGTGGTTGACGCCATGCCAACTTAAGGCAGGAATGGTAGTTTGCGACAATGGCACCAACCTCCTCTCTGCCCTCCGACAGGGACAAATGACCCATGTGCCCTGTTTGGCTCACGTCCTTAACTTGGTGGTGCAGCGGTTCTTGGGCAGGTACCTGGGCTTACAGGATGTCCTGAGGCAGGCCAGGAAAGTCTGTGTGCATTTCCGCCGGTCATATAATGCCAGTGCTCGGCAGACGGACCTCCAAAAGGAGTTTAACCTGCCCAAGAACTGCCTAATCTGTGACATGCCCACCAGGTGGAACTCAACGTTGGCCATGCTGCAGCGGCTGCACACGCAGCAGAGGGCCATCAATGAGTACCTGTGCGACTATGGCACCAGGACAGGGTCAGGGGAGCTTGTTTTTTTTTTTCCCACGCCAGTGGGCCATGATCAGGGATGCATGCTCTGTCCTGTCACCATTTGAGGAGGCCACAAGGATGGTGAGCAGTGACAGTGCATGCATCAGTGACACTGTCCCCCTTGTCCGCCTGTTGGAGCACACGCTGCGTGGAATAATGGACAGGGCACTTGAGGCAGAACAGAGGCAGGAAGAGGAGGACTTTCTTAGCTCTCAAGGCCCCCTTTATCCAGACAGTGTTCCTGCGTGCTCGCCGATCGCACAGGAAGAGGTCGAGGAGGAGGAGGAGGAGGAAGATTGTGTCAGTATGGAGGTGGAGCCTGGCACTCAGCATCAGCAGCAGTCTTTAAGGGATCAGTCCCAAGAAACACATGGACTTGTACGTGGCTGGGAGGAGGTGGCTGCGGACCATGTCGTCCTTAGTGACCCAGAGGACTCCGGACCGAATGCCTCAGCAAACCTACGCTGCATGGCCTACCTGATCCTGCAAAGCCTGCGTAAGGATCCTCGTATTCGTGGTATCAAGGAGAAGGACCAATACTGGCTGGCAACCCTCCTTGATCCACGTTACAAGGGTAAGGTTGCGGACCATATCTTGCCATCGCAGAGGGAGCAGAGGATGAAACATCTTCGGGAGGCCTTGCAGAAAGGTCTGTGCAACGCGTTCCCAGAGACTGGGAGGTTACAAACTCCTGTTTCTGGACAATGTGTTGCTGAGGCTTCGGTCAGTCAAAGAAGGAGCGGTGGAGAAGGTGGCCGTCTGACCGATGCGTTCAGACAATTATTTGGTCCGCATCCCCAAGGTATGATCGGTTCCAGCAACCATCTCCAGCGTCTGTTTTACATGGCGCAGGAATACCTAGGGGCAAGATCAGACTTGGACACCTTTCCCACCGAAAATCATCTGGGTCTTGAGGATGGATCACTGGCCAGAGCTTGCACAGTATGCAATAGAGCTACTGGCCTGTCCTGCATCCAGTGTTCTTTCGGAACGCACATTCAGTGCTGCTGGAGGCGTGGTAACCGATCACAGGGTGCGTCTGTCCACTGACTCGGTCGATCGACTGACCTTCATAAAAATGAATCAGTCTTGGATCACCACCAGCTACCAAGCACCTGATGCTGATGCAACCGAATAATTTTTTTTGAAATCTCAGATCCCTTCAAAGACTGCCTATGCTGATGCTGAGTGACTATCCCTGAGTAATTATCCTCTTCCTCCTCAATCATCACGCTGATAGATTGTAAGAACATTTTTGGTTCTGGGCGCCACCACCAGTGCCTAAGGCACAATTTTTCAGACCCTGTATAACAGGGGCGTGTAATTACAATTTTTGATGCAATACTTTGCAGCAGGGCTCGTTCCTGCGTTCCAACTAGAGTGTCTGTGAGGGGTTGCAGTGTTGTGGCACCAACACCAGTGCCTAAGGCCCAATTTTTCTGCCCCTGTTTAACAGGGGCGTGTAATTACAATTTTTGATGCAATACTTTGCAGAAGGGCTCATTCCTGCGTTCCAACTAGAGTGTCTGTGAGGGGTTGCAGTGTTGTGGCACCAGCACCACCACCACCAAAGGCCCAATTTTTCTGCCCCTGTTCAACAGGGGCATGTAATTACAATTCTTGATCTAATATTTCACAGCAGGGCCCATTTCTGCACCCACCAAGAGTGAGTGAGGACTTACAGTGTTGTGGCACCAGCACCACCACCACCAAAGGCCCAGTTTTTCTGCCCCTGTTCAACAGGGGCATGTAATTACAATTCTTGATCTAATATTTCACAGCAGGGCCCTGTGAGGGCTTGCGTTGTTGTGGCCAACACCTAAGGCCCAAATTTCTGCTGAGTATATAGGGCAGGCCCCTACTTTCAAACATCTAACTTACAAACGACTCCTACTTGCAAACGGAAGGAGACAACAGGAAGTGAGATGAAATCTACTCCTAGGAAGGGAAATTCTCTCCTGTAATGCCGCGTACACACGAGCGGACTTTACGGCGGACTTTGCCCGGCGGACTGGATTTGGTCGGACAATTCGATGTGTGTGGGCTCCAGCGGACTTTGTTTTCTCAAAAGTTGGACGGACTTAGATTTGAAACTTGTTTAAAATTTATCCGTTGAAATCGAGTCCGGTCGAAAAGTCCGCCGTCTGTATGCTAGTTCGACGGACAAAAAGCCACGCTAGGGCAGCTATTGGCTACTGGCTATGAACTTCCTTGTTTTAGTCCGGTCGTACGTCATCACGTACGAATTCGACGGACTTTGGTGGATTGTGTGTAGGCAAGTCCGTTCATTCACAAAGTCCGTCGGAAAGTACGTCGAAAAGTCCGCCGGGCAAAGTCCGCCGTAAAGTCCGACCGTGTGTACGCGGCATAAGAGTTAATATGGGAAAAACATTTCTCCTTTCCACTGATGCTTTCCAATCCTTGTTCCACAAAAAAACCCAAATTCTCAAAAAACATTTGTCATTGGGACAAAAAGTGAGGTGAAATCTTCTAAAGAGGAGGAAAGACAGCAAAACAAATGTCACAGGGGTGATAACCCTTCCCTATGTTTTCCAAAAAGCTTAAAAAAGATTTTTTGGCTGGAGCTAAACACGTTAAAAATGTACCTGTTCAAAATGAAAAACAGATTCTACTTAACAACAAACCTACAGTCCCTGTCTTGTTTGCACCGCCTGTACACTGCTGTTCAGAGTATATAGGGCCTGGTGGCTCCACACCTTTCCTTATTTTAATTTGGGTGCGGGGTTCCCCTTAATATCCATACAAGACCCAAAGGGCCTGGTAATGGACTGGGGGGTACCCATGCCGTTTGTCTCACTGATTTTCATCCATATTGCCAGAACCTGACATTACATTAAACCCGCAAGCAGTTTAAAATGAGATTTTTTCCTTTAAAAATGACATTTGGTGCAGGGACTGTTCTAAACATGGGAAACACACGCCACTTTACAGGCATACTATAGACACCCCCCAGGTACGATATTTAAAGGAATATTTCACTTTTTTTTTTTTTTACTTTAAGCATCATTAAAATCACTGCTCCCGAAAAAACGGCCGTTTTTAAAAGTTTTTTTTGCATTGATACATGTCCCCTGGGGTAGGACCCGGGTCCCCAAACCCTTTTTAGGACAATACCATGCAAATTAGCCTTTAAAATGAGCACTTTTGATTTCGAACGTTCGAGTCCCATAGACGTCAATGGGGTTCTAACGTTCGTGCGAACTTTCGGTCCGTTCGCAGGTTCTGGTGCGAACCGAACCGGGGGGTGTTCGGCTTATCCCTACTGAGGATAGAACTTAACGGGTTACGAAATCTAGCATCTTTATTAGGTTACGTTAGTCAATAAAGGCTATCACTTAATTGTGATACACAAACCTGCTATTGCTTTAATTGAAGCCACTAATTGTTCCTATTCTATTATTTCATAAGACCCACAATCTAAAAATTACCTTGTTTAATTATTTAATAGGAACACGACTAGACATAGGCTTTGGTTTCAGGGTCAACCGCGAGTCCCACCTGAGTCCAAGTTGTTGACTGCTTAAGAAAATTTCAAACAAATTCAGCTGCTCATGCTTATAGCAACCAATTACCATCAATGTACGTGCTGATTTCTAAAATGTGGTCACATGGCTTTGAATAGCCAACCATGAGGGTTTTATTGTGTGCCAGCTCCTTACCTATAAAAGTCAAGGTTCCCAACAGTCTTTTTTTCAGTATGTGATTAAGCAGACAGACAGGAAAAGATCACAGAGTGCAGGGAAAGCTATGTGCTAATACTGATGCTAACTGCTGAAAACATCTATCTATATTTACATTGAGTTACCAACATACTAACAGTTTGTTGTACAGTTCTATAGCAGATTAGCAAGATTACAGAATGTTTGCAGGGTGAGTTAGAAGCTGCTTTTATTGTTGAAACTGTCCAAATTTACAATGAATTACAGGCACACTGGGTTGATTTACTAAAGGCAAATACACTGTTCACTTTGTTAGGGAATTTTACTCAGTGAATGTGGGGAAGTTCTGCTGACTTCCAATTCTACAGACTTCTAGTGTTGAGTCAAAGTACACATACTCAATTGAATATGTTGATGTTTTTATTTAGAGAAATAAATAAACTATATTGTTGTTGTGTGGGACCTGTTCAGAAAGTGTGTAAAGTGTGTAAAAACTGTGCATGTACTCCTTGTAAATTGTAAATACACTCTTATGTTGAGTTCTTAGTAAAGACTGGGCATGTACTCAGTTAGTAGAGTACTAACATATATGGTATCACGGGCTGATCGTTTTTTAAATGATTTTTAAAAAAATTGAAATTTTGCTTTAATTACTGTGCCACAAGCAAGAGTCTAAGAGACACATACAAATCTCAGCATGCTTATTTTTAAAAAAATGAAACTCTTTCTACACACAGCCTACCATTATGAAGAACTGCAGGAGTATATAATGTTCTTAGAATGTATTGATCAGGAGTATGTCATATAAAGCCCAGCATACAGCGACAGTAGTCAAAAGTATGAAATGTACAACAGGAGCGTGTAATGCAGGGATCAGAAGTGCATAACACACATAACTCAGGGATCAGAATAGGTAGTGCAGAGAGTGCAGAACTCAGGATTGTGTAACACAGAGAGTGCAGCAGGGACATGCAGTCAGGGGAGGCAGGTGAGACAGAGCCTCACCTGCCGTGAATATAAAATAAAAAAAAAGAAAAAGGAAAAAGATCGACTTCGAAGGTCGTAGCTCGGTGACCCTATCATCTATCATCTATGGTTCTGGAGATACGGGGCTCATTGTGCAGCCTGTCAGAAGGTACATACAGAGCAGCCAGTTTAAATACAAGCTGGCACACTCTGTTTGCAGCAGACTGAGAGCATGAGTTCACAGTGCCTCTCCTCACTTCTTGTCAGAGTCACTGAGCTCAATGGATAGTTTGGAGTCTTGGACCAATGTAAAGTACAATTGGCCCAAACTGTCCAATAAAAATACTGCAGTGGAGGTACGCCTCTCACTGCAGTGTCATAGAAGAGGGCATTTGTCTAAAAGACACATGATCCCTTCTAGCCCAGCCCTCTTAACTACAAAAAACAACTACAAAAAACATGGGTTTATGGGTATAAGTTTTACCCATAATTCCATGTTTTTTCTCACACAGTTAAGAGGGAGAATGAGAATCTCCTGCTGATGAAAAGGTGCAAGCTAAGTCATATATTGTTATGCTATATGTTATAAGATAATAATTTACTATTTATCTATTTACTGGTTGAAAGTTATAACTTCAAACTTCAGTAATTTGTCCATTAAGCCACCTGCTTGAGTACAGTTTTTGAAAATATAGTAAATTAAAAAATAAAAAATAAAAAACTTAAACATAATATATAATAATTATTTGTATATTACTTATGGTAATTACCCACCCAGGCCAATTCTGACACTCCTCTCCATGTAAAAATCATATTTTTTTTTCTAGAAAATTACTCAGAACCCTCAAACATTATATATATTGTTTTAGCAGACACCCTATGGAATAAAATGGTGGTCGGTGCAACTTTTTATGTTACACGGTATTTGCGCAGCAATTTCCCAAACGCATTATTATTCATCAAACAGCAAAAAACTGTTTGATGAATAATAAAAAAAAAAAAAAACACTTGGAGCCAAATTATGTGACATCAACACGCATCGAAAACCTTGAAGTGTTATACTTTTTAACCTTTGTATTTGGTACAATTTTAATAAATGTACATTGAATGGTTTTATGCTATGTGGCATATTTGGTTTCTCATTTACCCATACGTACTCCCATGAATTGGAGGTGACAGCTATATCTGACAAAGCTGGCAATACATCTTAAGGGCATAATTGGGCTCTTTTTTACCATAACCAAGTGCTACTTGACTGTTCTAAACAGGGGATGAATCTATTTCAGTAAGCCTTTTTGGTGTCGCACTGGTGGAGGAACACATTTGTGGTGTCACTCACATGTTTGAGGAGCTTCCCCCACACAAGAGGGTGATTTAAGAGAAGACTCACATTTTTAGGCTTTGGATTTTTATAGCTACATAGACATTATCCCATTTCTTTGTATGTGTATACACTATTTGAAGAGAATCAAATGTTCTCAATATTGTGTTTGCTAAAATGCTCATCTAATTTTTTTTTAAAATCATCAACACTTCCCACTGACACCACTGATTGTGCAAGGGGGTTCCACATCTTTACCCATCTAACTGTAAAGAACCCCCTTCGCAGTCAAAGGTTGAACTTTGAAAAATGAGGGTTGAAAAATGAGGAACAAGGAGGAGATGGAGGTGGTGGATGTCTTAGATGATGACACTCACAGATTGGTTCACTGGACTTTTTTGGATGGACTATTCCTATTTATTTGTTATAAAATTATATTCTCACTAATTGATTATTATGTACTCAATAGCTGTGGTTTACTTATTTATGTTATATCACTTTGAGGTTTTACTTTAGGCACTGCCCTTTTTGGTATTTACAGATTGATTTACCCGCTGCCAGCTGCCTCATATATCTTTGGCCCTGACTTTATGCATTCAGTGGTACAATGGGTAACTGGAGACTACAGCACTCATGTGACTGCAAACGAATAGCTAGTAATATGCATGCAGCTTTTCACACAGCTTTATATCAATTGTCCCTGTCAGTGCAAATCAGTTTTAAAAAATAGATTTTTAGAGCAAAGTCCCTGTGCACTGTCTTTATTTCTGAAATGCCATTGTTTTATTACTTTATAATGCTTATAATATATAATAGAAATAATCAGATTTCATATTGTAAGAAAAATATAGTGTGAAAATGCACATTTGAATACAGCATAGTGGCAGTTTAAATATACAGTACAATTATTTTATATGGATATTTTATTTGTGATTTGTAGAAACAGAATAGAATTGCATTTATATCTGTCCCATCAGTAAAAGGCTGAGGTTGAAAGTATTTCCACTTTTAGGGCAATTCGTTACCTTACTCAGTCACCTGCTGTTCATTGATGGAATACTGAACACCTTTTATTACCATTTTATATTGTTCATCTGAAAAGGAACATTAACATTGCAACAAAAAATGTCAAGTGTGTGCACGTCACATTTATGGATACTTCCCTTGTTATATTACTGGTACATGCATTTACTCACACAAAAAGTGACATGTCATACAAAAAAAGGTAAAGAGCAACCTTAGCATTAGTACTGAGAAGCAATTAGGATGCTTTGAAGCTTATGACAGTTTTGTTCAGTAATGTCTGGGCAGGCATGGCTATTGCTGTAATTCACTGGCAAGTCCTGAGAACACTGTACTGTAAAAATAGAAGCTTTCTGTGGAGATTTTAATTGTATGTATTTTTTATTATAGAAAGCAGAGCAAGACCTTCATATTACATTTTGCATATCTGAAAAAATTAAGGAATAAAAAAAAATTTAGACTCCAGATACAGTGCCAGAAAAAAAATTCTATGGAGGCTACTAGGCAGTCTAAACCTTGTGGACCCCCCTCGCAGGTTTCTGGAAGTTTGCCACGTGTGCGCTCTAGTGGGAAAACATTGAACTAAGAAGTGTGCACGTCAGCTGCTAGCAGGAGATGATCATCACTACTGTACATTACATGTACGTAAGGTGCACCAAAATTGTTTACAATTGACAGGTAAAAGAAGATGAGCTTTTAAGAGACAAACTGTAATTTGAACTCGTTGTCTATGGTTTACGTACCTTAAGTTGTTATTGGATACATTACAATAATACAGTCTTTTCTCTATAAGAATATTTAATGAAAAGTTTTCTTTTTTTGAGTTAATTAGTTTTTTCTATATTTTGTAAATAATTTAAGAAAGCTTCATGGTAATTTTCTTTTAAAATCAAATCGATATTATTTTGATCCGTTATTCGGGGGTCCCTAAGGCCTGGTTCACACCTATGCGTTTTTTAGTGCTTTTTTGCAGAAATTTACTAATGTCCATTTAACATGGTTTCCTATGGGACATGTTCACATGTATGCTTTTTTCAGCCACTGAGTTTTTGGAAAGGATCAGGTACTTTTTTTAAATGTGAAACGGTGCATTTTTGGCTCAATGGACTTCAATGGTGAAGCTGCAGAAAAATATGTAAGGTGGTTTTTCCGTGATTTTACTGCGATTTTTCTGTAATGTCTGTTTTGCGTTTTTTTAATTTGCCCAAAAACAAATTGGCAAAAAAAAAAGCATAAGAAATGCAAAATGCAAGAAAAATGCATCAAAAATGTGTAAAAATGCACTGCAGAAATGTTTTAAAAGCAAACTGCATAGATGTAAAACAGGCCTAAACAATGTGGGGCCCATAGACCAGGGCCTACTCTGCCTATTTGGTAATCCAGCGCTGGCCAGATTAGTGCAGAAGCAAAATAGGTATACACTAAGCCAACAGATTTTTGGGGCTAAGCTGCATGGAGAATCTTCAGCTTAGGTGCACCTGGCTATCTTCTCCTCCATTCTTCAACCATCAATAGGACAGCATGTATTCAACATATCTGGATGCAAGAGACACAACATTGTCTGTTTTTCCCTGATATTTTTTCTCCTGTCCAAATAAGGCAGCCCCCTAGTACTAGATATAAAGATAAAAACAAACATGAGACCCGCTTTTCAAGTATTGAAAATAATAACATGTATTAATGGTTGTCACCGATTCCTCCCAAGGACGGGATACCTCCAAAGCTATTAGAAATCATTACGTAAAAAGTGGTGGTATGGCAAAGAGATGTCCGCAAAGGGATAGCAATTAGGAGGATCAACCATGGTGTATCAAAATATAGAAAACATTTTTATTGAATAGTCAACAATAAGAAAAATCCACTATAGGTATGGTGGCACCATTATAGTGGAGACATCCCCCCAGTGCACCCAAAAAAAAACACATACAGAAAAATAATGTTGTCACAATATGGCGCCAATCTCGGGGCCCCACACACACACCCATGCAGAGACCAGCTATGGAAAAGTTGGTGCTGCTCTCAATGACTAATCCAGAATGAAAATACTAATCTCCGTAATCTGTAATGCTGTGTTCTACATGTAGCATGTCCATGAATAGGGCTAATGCAGTATATGTGTAGATTGATTGCTTTGGCAAGTGTGTAATTCACACAGGATTATGAGATACACAAACATAAGGGCGTCCGGAACCAGTTATGCAAGATGCATGTGCCAACATGTAACAAATTTGGGGAGCTCTAGGTTCAGATAACATGAAAGGAGAGAATTTCTCAGTGTACCGGGACAGTTAAATCTGGTCATATATAAAAGTAACTGTCAGTATAGCATACTATGTATGCTTAAATAAACTTCACAGTCCAAAATTGACAGGGTATGGCATATCACTGGGAGCTTAATTGAGGATCTTACCAGGTAAAGGTGATCGTTCAGTGTAATGCATTGGGGGTTATTTACTAAAGGAGAATCCCCTGTGCACTGAAAGTGCACTTGGAAGTAAAATCGCTGTAGATCCGAAGATAACATGCGAGGAAGATAAAAAACAGCATTTTAGCATGCACATAATTGGACGATAAAATCAGCAGAGCTTCTACTCATTTCAGATCAACCCCTTAGATTTAGAGTGACTGCACTTCCAATCCTTGCCATGAGGTGCCATGTTGAACTTTCAGTGACCAGTATGAGAGAATGAGAGCGATAACACCAAATTTAACACACCTGCTCCCCATTCACACCTGAACCCTTGTAGCACATGACATCGGGGAGGGAAAATGGCTAGTTAGGCCCAATTTGGACATTTTCACTTAGGGGTGTACTTACGTTTGTTGCCAGCGGTTTAGACACTAATGGCTGTGTGTTGAGTTATTTTGAGGGGACAGCAAATTTACAATGTTATACAAGCTGTACACTCACTACTTTACATTGTAGCAAAGTGTCATTTCTTCAGTGTTGTCACATGAAAAGATATAATAAAATATTTACTAAAATGTGAGGGGTGTACTCACTTTTGTGAGATACTGTACTATATATATTCAAAACTTCTATTCGAGCATCACTGTTTTATGAGACTTCTGAAACTGAGAATTGTTCATATAAATCTCCTAGCTTCATCTTCATTCTACTATAGATCTCAGTGATACATACTTGCACAATTTGGTCTGTTTTGTGAAAAATATTTTCTGAAAAATCCAGCATTGGCACTTCTTAATTATACAAATTCAATACTTACTTCTTGGTATCATAATTGGGAGTGATTTAAGATTCCCTTGGCAATTCCAAAAGGAAGATTTTTACAACATACTTACCTGTTGATTATCATCTGGGAACATCCTTATGCTAAAGACATATGCGGTAATTCTGTTATAACAGTTTATATGCAAGTTTATTTTCCACTACAATGATCTAAATATAGGGCTCTCTTAAAGTGTGGCTTTTTTCTCTTATATGTGTTTTTAACCTCCCTGGCGGTATGATTATTTCGGATTTTAGGTGCTGAAAGCGGTACCATTATTTTGCATGGAAATTTGGCGTTTTATATTGTAGGTCTGTAATTCTTAACAATAACACACTTAAATCTGTCCAAACAAGAGTCTAGTAGATATCCCGGGTATGATAAAGTTTGAAACACAAAAACATAATTTATAATATAATAAATAAAAATAAATAATTAAAAAATATTAAAATAAATAGTAATAAAATAAATTTCCCCACGATTCACTATCGCTTAATTCTGCAAGTGTTCTAATTTACTATCGCTGTTTTCTAGCTGGTCTAAAGCCATTTTTGACGTAAAGGGACACTTTTTGGTTGCTATGGACAATCTCCAGTTTCCAGGCAGAAAGAACAGTATATATCACATAAAACTGCATGCAGGGCATTGGCCAAAGCACTGGGGACAAAAGGGATGTGAAATCATTTCATACAGTACTGTAATCTGTAAGATTACAGTACTGTATGTGTTATGATTTTGACATTTTTTTGAATTTGCCACCAGGCTCCGCCCCCATGCGTTGCGACGCTCGCAGGGAACGGAGCCTGGCACAGAGAGGCTTCGGGCAGAGGAGACACCCCGCGGACACTGCGGGGGACATCGCAGGATCCCGGGGACAAGGTAAGTAATGCCACACCAGGATCCCGCGATGTAATCCCGAGTGTGGCTCGGGGTTACCGCTAATGGTCCTGATTTTTAACACCGAGCCACACTCGGGAAAACCGCCAAGGAGGTTAAAGGTGTTTCAGAGAATTTTGGCAGTACATCCAACCAGCCTCACAGACCACGTGTAACCACATCAGCCCAGGACCTCCACATCCAGCATCTTCACCTCCAAGATCATCTGAGACCAGGGAGGCTACAGCTGAAATTTAGTGATTCTTTTTATTTTAATCAGCACCAGGGACAGTACCTAAATGAATGAAAAAAGCCCCATGTGCTGGTGGCTGCTGTTTTTTGAAATCCTTATTCCTTTGTCCCCCGATTAATATGAGTGGCTACACCTGTCACAGACACTCTGTAAAAGTGCCAATTATGCCGGCCCAATTCTGCCCTAGTTCTCCATACATAGAAGCTAAATAAAGGAATGATGGACTTTGTAGGCACGTATGAATATATATATATAACAATTTTAATAATTCACATAAAATACATACATATACAACACAAAATATATGTGATAAAGCAATATGGGACACAGTGGTTTTATTTGGGAGGTAACACTTGGTTAATACTTCCTGTGTGGCAATATTGAAAAAATGCCCACACTGAGATGTAGTGTTCCTCTTGGTAGTTCCCACAGTCCTTATAGATTAAAAAGAATTGCTCGCTCTACATGTTTCGCAACCTAAAATGTCGCTTCCTCAGGAGCTTCAATAATTCTAGTTGGAGAAACATACTCAAATTAGAATACAGTACAAAATATTGGCATGGTGATAATGGTGTGTGTATGTACATGAACTCGCCCATAATGTGGTGCTTAAACAAATGGTCTCAACGCTCATCTATACCAGAAATAATGATAGAATGAAATAACAATCAGTGAAATAGTGAAAAATATAAGTGGAAAACTAAGGCAAAGTCCCTATACCTCAAAAACAAGGAAAAAGGGACAAAAACCAAATAAATGAACACTCAGTAGTGGTGAAAAAATGTGTAAAAGGAAAACTAAGGCAATGTCCCTAAATATCAAAATAGGGAAAATGACAAAAGCAATCCTATACACCAAGTGAAAAGATAAAAATTCTGTAAAACCTATAGATGACAATAATATGAGTCATAAGTATTGAAGCGAAATGTCACAGAAAATAAAATGACAAAACATCAAAAAGAACCCATAAAATTATGTATGATGGTAATCACAGGTTATACAAAAAAAACACTCATAATGGTTGTGTGATAGCAAAAACAAAAAATTCAGCAAAAAAGTCCCAGATAATTGTAACAAATATCCATGCAAGTGAAACAGCTTGACGCTGTGAAGAGAAAAAGTGGAAGCACTTCTTCCAAATAGGTTATGCACCCAGAGTGAGTATGTAGTCTCCTTACCCGCAGGGATGACCGCAATGGCGGTCTCACCAAGCCCAGGGAATTGGGTATCCCAAAAAACCTAAACGGATGTCCTGATCAGCTGGATCCTTATCACTCAGAGACATAAAAGAGAATTGCGCCCATAGTGCAGTATGTACTGAGTCGCAATCCAGCGCTGCGCCCATCTGCAGCAGATCCCTCCTCCACAGGACTTGGAAGCAGCTGCTGTTGGGATGTGGGGATGTACACGTAAACTGGGTATAAAAGGTATAACAGTAAATATTGATATAAACGACTTCAATCAAGGTTGGGGTGATGTACTATAGTATTAAATCCCATACTTACATATAAGCCAGTCTGCTTCTACTACTGTGTGTGCCACTTTAAGCCAGATGCTTTTCAATCTAGAGAAAAAAAGCATAGAGTTGGTCCTCCCAGGATCTTTAACCATATAATGGCAGTAAGAGCTTCGCCATAGAAAGACATATAAGCTCTAAGGAGCAGGGCCCTCTGATTCCTACTGTATCAAATTGTATTGTATTTGTACTGTCTACCCTCAAGTTGTAAAGCGCTACGTAAACTGTTGGCGCTATATAAATACTGTATAATAATAATAATAATAATAATAATATAAGGAAGGGGAAATCACAGGGCTCAAAATATCTTGATTAGCTGGTCCAGGATAAAGAAATTCAATCAGAATCTTGTGTGCACATTCACAAGGAGTATACAGGTATCCAATACCGACAGGTTAAACATTCACCGCCTTGGAAACAGAATAGACAGGCATGCCATGAAAACAAGGGGATTGTATGCATACACTAGGGCGAAAGTGATACGACAAAAAGTGGTGGGTAAAGTACCTGGGTGTACGAAGTTACGGGTATGGCTGCAGGTTGACTGTTTCCAGTGGAAACAGTCAACCTGCAGCCTCATACCCGCACTTTTTTGTACTGTATTCTAATTTGAGTATGTTTCTCCAACTAGAACTATTGAAGCTCCTGAAGAAGCGTCATTTTAGGTCGCAAAAAATGTAGAGCGAGCAATTCTTTTAATCTATGAGGACTGTGGGAACTACCAAGAGGAACGCTACATCTCAGTGTGGGCATTTTTTTCAATATTGCCACACAGGAAGTATTAACCAAGTGTTACCTCTTAGAAGATAAAACCACTGTGTCCCATATTGCTTTATCACATATATTATGTGTTGTATATGTAAGTATTTTATGTGAATTATTAAAATTGTTATATATATTTTTATACGTTCCTACTAAGTCCATCATTCCTTTATTTAGCATCTATAGATTACATAGGATGTGGCACACTTATATTTAGGTGTCTGATTGCCACCTGAGGGCAATGCAATCAACCCAATCTCCATTCATAGAAGCCCTACTACCAGTTTCCACAAGGAAAAGTGCTTTATGAATGGAGGATGGGTGGATGAATGAAACGGGAACCAATAGTACAGCTTGTGTAAATGAAGTGGAAGGGGGTGGGCATAGTTGACTTTTTTGGGGCATGTCCCATCACTCATATTAACCCTCACAGCGCTGTAAGTTCACCATGGAGCAGAGAACTGAAGATGCCAAGGAACACAGCAGCTGCTAGCACACAGGGACACTTCATACTGTCTCTGGTGCTTCTTTAGAAAAAAAAATCATTAAACTTCAGCTTTAATTCAAGGGGGTCTCCTTTTAGCTACAAGTTGAAGAATATTTTTTGCAATATGAAATATTATTTTTTTTGTACCTTACCTATTTGTAAACCATATACTATAAATATTATTATTTTAAAAATGTCATATTAATATTTTATGATTGCTTTTCTTTGAATAAAAGTTTGGCAATAGCTTTATTAATGTACCGGATGCATACACTTTTTTTTTATAATAAGAGTAATTCAAACAGTCAAATTACATAAATGTTTATTTTTTTCTAGGTGACATCTGCTGTATATATTTGAATATGATAAAGAATACATGAATAATAACTAAAATACTCTCATAACTGATGAGAGCGCTAGCTTTTTCTACAGTAAATTAGCTAGTTTGATTTAAAAGAAAAGCACTTAGAGCCTGTGGGGTGACAAGAAAATATATTATTTATGATTCCCAATTTGGCATTGAAGTTTATTTTATAGGCTCATAATTTTCAATTCATCTTTCAATTTAATGATTTGGTTGAAACCAAAGTAAATGGGAGCACTCTGTTGGAATTACTTCTAAACAGGGACATTGCTAGCTTATAGGAGGAGTTTCCATTCTGCTCTGTCCTATCAGGCTGCAGGACTCCTGACCCTTTTTTCTGCACAGTGTTGTTTGACCCTGTGCTGATCACATGCACTTTCCTGAGAAAAAAAAACTCTCTAGCGATACACACAAAAGTGAGCATGTGCAGCTTGTCCCCTAGCCTCTGTTCTATCAGCAGATAGATTGGGGACTGTGGAAGAAGGAGAGGAACAGAGAAGACAGGATCAAGCATCCTTTTTGTACAATGCAAACTTGTACAGGACAAACTTTACTGTTGTGGGTTTGGTAACACTTTTAAAAACACTTTTAAACAACAAACAGATCTCTGTGTACCTATAAAATTTGCATTACCGTAATTGCTGTGCCACAAGTAAGAGTCTCATAAACACCTACTGTATAAGCGTCAGCAAAATAGCTTAAGAAAAAATAAATGCTCCAATACATATGTTTTTGTGCACACTGAAAATAGAGAGCTAACACTTTGTCTGAGCCTACCTTAAAGAACAACTTCATTATATTCATTGTCAGGGACTGCTTAGTAACCAGCAACTGCTGAGGCATTTCTCTTTTAGTAAGAAGTATGTAATGTACAATATAGTGTATATAATGCAGAAGTCTGTAAGGAAGAGTGCAGGGGTCGGGCAGGGGTGCAAGAGTTAGGAGTACATAATGCAAGGAGCTTTGCTGTCAGAGTCGGGTTTAGGGATACATAACACAGAGTGCAAGAGGGTTAAGAATATGTAATGCACAGACTGCTGCAGTAAATGCTGGGTTTACGAGTACTTAACACAACAGAGGTCAGCAGTACCTAATGCACAGAATGCCAGGAGTGTGTGATGCACAGTAAAATGAATAGAGCGTAGGAGTCAGGGGTGTTAAACACACAGTTTAGGGGTCAGGTAAATACAAAATTCACCTAGCAAGCAATACTCTAACCCACCCTTTCAGAAAACATCCTCACTCCCCCCCCCCCCCTCAAAAAAAAAATCCAGCACTAATCTGCAGACTCCCCCTTCCCTGCACAAATCTTTGCACCTCCTCCTAAATCTCCAGTTTCCAAGCATAAATCCTCTTCCACCCAACAAAATCCCCCACTCCCAGCACAAATCCTCTTCCAACATTCCAAATCCCCCCTCTTGGCAGGAATCTTCCCCCCCTTCCAATCCCCCCTCCCAGCACAAATCCTCTCTCCCTTCAAGCACAAATTCTCCCCCAATCCTCCCTCCCTGCACAAATCCCCCCAGCACAGATCATTTTCCTTCCAATCCTCTCGCCAAGCACAATCCCCCCAGTCCTCCCCTAACTCCTCTTCCACCCCTCCAAAGACCAACCTCCCTGAACAAATCCCCCAACCTCAAATCCCTCCTCCCAGCATAAATCCTAATCCCCACCCAGCACAAATCCCCTTCTAGTACCAATCCTTTACCCTCCAGATTCCCTATCACAGATACTCCTCTTTCCATAACCCACACTTCAAATGCAGATTATCTTCTTGCCCCCCCCCCCCCCCCCCCAAACTTCCCCTTCCATAAACCCCCTCTCAAACACCTACTTCTAGCATAAATCGCAACTCCTTCAAATGTATATTACCTGCCCCCCCAGGACAATTGTTTTGTGCTACCCTGGGTCTTAGAGTAACAAAATATGCAATATCAGCGGCCATACAGTTTGCCTATTCTTTTTCAGAATCCCCAGAACTAAAAGGGAAACTTTCCCTTAGGTGTTTGCCTGGGGCGGCATCTTTCAGGGACTGCTGACACCACTGACACTGCCATACCATCTATGTATTAAGCGCTGTTTTTACTCTTCATAAATGTGAGTGTTTTTTATCATCCATAAACATGCTTTAAGCTTTTTATGCATTATTACGCTATGTGCTCTCACATTCCTTCCACATATACTTTGGATGCCTGATTGGACTTGCCCTCTTTGCCATATATACCCTTGCAAGTACCCGGGTCACCTGGATTTGTGTTTATAGTAACAGATACCATTGAGGATCCCCATTTTACAAGCTTGATTGACACAGTGGGTGTATACCCATCTGTGTCCAATCTTTCTGGTAAGCCCCCTTTAAGAGCGGTGGTGGATCTTCTATCAACACTTCATATGTTTTCTATACTTCCTGGTGTTATACATTTCTCAGGACTTTTTCACAGACTTACTTTATTCAGAACACCAATTATAAGTGTGTCACAAAACATTTTTTTGTGTCATGGACACAATGTATACCATTTAGAGTGTTCGCCATATGACATCATATACCTATGGATTCTATGCACTGATTAATGTTATTTATTGTATGATATGAATTAATGTCATCCACTATTTCCACACTTCTTAGCGCTGCACTTTTCTTTATACAATTTTGTTTACAGGATTAGATCACTTGTTGTGTTAGCTGCTTACATTTTTATGATAGCGCGATATTTACACATATTTTTCTTTGCACATCTATTGCGCCATGTCCGCAGTCTCTGACCATCTCTTGTGCCATGTCCGCAGTCTCTGACAATCTCTTGCGCCATGTCCGCAGTCTCTGACATCTCTTGGACCATGTTCACAGTCTCTGACCATCTCTTGCTCCATGTCCGCAGTCTCTGAACATCTCTTGTGCCATGTTTGCAGACTCTGTCAATCTCTTGCGCCATGTCCGCAGTCCGGGACACAGCAAAATATATGCACTCTTTAGCCGGTTTTAATGTACAGAGTAAGAGGTGGAGCCTAAAGAGGACGAGTGGAGTTTACAGATGAAGGGGTGGGGTTTACAGATGGAGGGGTGGATCTTAAACAGGAAGGGGTGGGGCAAATCTACTTGGGGGGTGCCTGGTTTTAGTCCTGCCTAGGGCAGCACAAAACCAAAATACACCACTGAATCTGATATTTACAAATGTAGGAGTATCACTGAAAACACAAGACAAGCAGTGTTGGTAATTACCAAGACTTAAAATTAGATAGGATTACTTTAGCTCCTGTGTCATTGTATCCCTTTATGTCTCAGCCAATCAGTTAGTTCTTCTGATCAACACCCAGACATTCTCAGTCCCAGGAGTCCTTAAATTTAGGAGGAATTGACATGCAGGCATGAAGAAGTGTCAGCTATCTGTGGACAAAGCTGAATTAGGTAACAATGTGAAGCCTCAGGTTTGCCTTCAAAGTGTTATTTTAACTTACATTTACTTTGTAGAACAAAGAAATGAGCTTTTACTTGAAAATTTAGCTTGCAGTGTCTAGATAAAACAATTCTGCTGCTGACTGACCAGAAGGAGGGAACCTGTCTATCCTTACTGAACTTTTTGAAGCCAAGCTCTTTCATTTAAGCTAAGTGTAACAGTTTTTTGTGTCTTGTAAAAAGTGACTTTTGTAATATGTTTAGCTTCTAGATTAATGTAATCTGCTATGGGATTTTTTCATCTTAATGAAGCCAAGTATAACAATTATTCCTGACTGTAAAATGTTATTTCTGCATCTTATTCCTCTAAAATTATTACTTTATGTTTACACCTTTGACCATTGTTGGTTCTGTTTATAATAACCTAGTGTAAAGAGAGCTCCAGGCACCGTATATTAATGTATAGTTTTGTCAGTTTTGGTGTAAAATCAGTTTGTAAAGAATGCTAACCTTTTATCAAGGGAGTCCAGTACTGCGTGCATGCTTGTAAGCACCTTTTTATATGTAATTTAGGCATACTTTGACGGCAAAGAGAGGGGAGGGTGTGTCTCTTCTATTAGGCAGACCATCCAGGGTGCAAATTTCTTTCCTGCAACCATGCGTTGCAGGAAGAAATCCACACGGTTCCCCCCATCAACACACACCGTGCTGACAGGGAAATGCTGTCAGGGCTGGCTCAGCCCTTCCTTCTCTGAGCTGGCTGCTCAGCTGTCGGCTAATTGCCAGCTCTCATCTCTCTCCACAGTTAATCAGCTGTTGTGGATCTGCTCTTCAGTCCCCCCTACTTAAAGAGCTCCAGCTCACTTCATTCCTGCCTTCGCCTTGGTCACGTCACAAGAAACCATCTCCTGCGTTCCTGTTTAAAGACTGGCTTTGCTGACATGCCTTCTGGCTTCTTATTCTGCTTGCTGTTCCTCTATTTGGATTCCTGACTTCTGGCCTGGCTGATTACCCGATCTGGTTACTGAACTCTGGCTTGGTTGATTACCCGATCTGGTTACTGAACTCTGGCTTGGCTGATTACCCGATCCGGTTACTGGACTCTGGCTATGCTTTGACTACGCTTACTGTATTTACCTTTTTATTTTTATTAATAAACAAGTGTGATTTTATTGTACTTCTGTCTCGGTCTGGTTCACGGTTTCTGACAAATCCCTCCGGCCGAGCAATTGTGTGCTCCCGGCGGGGGGTGGGGGCGGGAGAGTGTAGGCATCCCCTCCAGGAGAAGACAGTAATTATCGCTAGCGGCTATAACAATCGCAAGAGAATCTGTCAGGCTGCTTGTACCCAAGTTGATCAACTTGGTACATTCAGCCTGCCCATTAACGGTTTGAGACTCGATCGGTTCTTGCTGAATATTGATATTGATATTCGAACTGCATATGGCCTGCCTTAGTCAATCACCAGTGTGTGTAACCTGATCTCCCTGTTCTATTTCAGAGTAGTGGTTGCTTTACATAAGATGAGAAGATGATGTTTTCTTTCTAAATTATCACTAGATGTAATGACCCTTCACACAAGGGGGGGGGGCTTGCAGAATAATTATTACGAAGGGGCAGTCCTTTGAGATGCTCTTCTGTTGGCTATCGTTGGGGCCCTTTAAGAGAAGAGCGTTTTGCACTTAATAATAGTTCCAGTTAACCTGAATGCAGAATAGGCACAGTAAAGTCTTGGCAAAAGTACAAGGTAGATGCGGTTCAGGAGTAGTAAAGGTTCGGTATAATGTGGTATAGGGTTGGTGTAAGTGCAGTCTAGACTGCAGTATGGGTGCGGTATAGATTTAGTACACTTACTGTCCTGCTCTGCAGTAATGTTTCATGCCCTGTCTGCTTACCTCTGGTCTGTGTATCACCTTTAAGGACTGCACTCTCACTCCTGCATGTTTAAGTAATCTTCTCTCAGCATGGCTCCATCCAAGCCTCTAACAGGAAACACTATTCAACACCGTGCACTGCGAGCCAGCCTTACCCGAGCAATAGTGTGTTTAGGCTCCCCTGTGTGTTTCTTGTCATGTGCTCTATGTTTGATTCCGTGTACCAACTTTGGCTTGTTCTCCTGACTATCCCTTTCTGCTTGTAGCCCCGACCATTGGTGTGTTCTCCTGACTATCCCTGTCTGCTTGTAGCCCCGACCTTTGGCATGTTCTCCTGACCGGATAGTAAATAAATAAATTAATCTATCATGGGTCCGCGCTTCAGACTTTTAAAACACTGCTGCCCCCCTATGTGAAAAGGGAACACCTCAGTGATACCCCAAGGAGGTTAAAGTCAGAATATAGGGGATGGCACTGTGTAAAAAACAAAAAGTGTGAATGTGAGTGTTTTAAAGTGACAGGTGCTTTAGTGCGTGATACAATCCTTCATAAATGGAAAAAATAAAATATAAAAAACTAAAATGTGACCACAAATCAATAAATATTATAAAGTGACAAATCCTTATTTGAATTGCAAACAATTATAATCCCATACATTAACCACTTGCTTACTAGGCACTTAAACCCCCCTCCTATCCAGACCAATTTTCAGCTTTCAGTGCTCTCACACTTTGAATGACAATTACTCAGTCATGCAACACTGTACCCAAATGATTTTTTGTCCTTTTTTTCATACAAATAGAGCTTTATTTTGGTGGTATTTGATCACCTCTGGGTTTTTTATTAAATGAAATGAAAAAAGACCGAAAATTTTGAAAAAAAACAAATTTTTCCTAATTTCTGTGATAAAATTTTGCAAATTCGTAATTTTTCTTCATAAATTTTGGCCACAATTTATACTGCTACATATCTTTGGTAAAAATAACCAAAAATTTGTGGAAATTATTTGGTCTGTGTGAAAGTTTTAGAGTCTACAAGCTATGGTGCAAAAAAATTATCACATCTGATGTACTGAGGCCTATCTCATTTCCTGAGACCCTAACAAGCCAGGAAAGTACAAATGCCCCCCAAATAACCCCTTTTTGGAAAGTAGACATTTAGTTAGAGGCATGGTGAGTTATTTGAAGTTGTATTTTTTTCCCACAATTCTTTGCAAAATTGAGATTTTTTTTTCCCCACAAAATTGTCATTGTAATAGCTTATTTCTCTCACATGGCATGTGTATACCACAAATGACACCCTAAAATACATTCTGCTACTCCTCCTGAGTATTACGATACCACATGTGTGTGACTTTTTCACTGCCTGGCCACATACAGAGGCCCAACATGCATGGAGCACCATCAGGTGTTCTAGGAGCATAAATTACACATCACATTTCT
Source organism: Lithobates clamitans (assembly GCA_037952925.1). NCBI lineage: Eukaryota > Metazoa > Chordata > Amphibia > Anura > Ranidae > Lithobates > Lithobates clamitans. The sequence continues at coordinate 761,942 of JBBGZY010000248.1, forward strand.
CAACCACCTATTACACTTTTGAAAGCCCTGGAGCACGAGGACAATGGAAACATCCACAAAATGACCCCATTTTGGAAAGCTAACACCCCAACGTATAATCTATGAGGCATAATGAGTCTTTTGAATGGTTTATTTTTTTCCAGAAGATTTTGGAAAATGTGGAAAAAAATGAAAACGCATTTTTTTTTACACAAAGTTGTCGGTTTATAAGATATTTCCAACACATAGCATTTAGATAGCAGAAATGATACCCCAAAATACATTCTGCTACTCCTCCTGAGTATTACAATACCACATGTGTGGGACTTTTTCACTGCCTGGCCACATACAGAGGCCCAACATGCATGGAGCACCATCAGGTGTTCTAGGAGCATAAATTACACATCACATTTCTCAACCACCTATTACACTTTTGAAGGCCCTGGAGCACCGGGACAATGAAAACACCCACAAAATGACCCCATTTTGGAAAGCTAACACCCCAACGTATAATCTATGAGGCATAATGAGTCTTTTGAACGGTTCATTTTTTTCCAGAAGTTTTTGAAAAATGTGGAAAAAAATGAAAACGCATTTTTTTTTACACAAAGTTGTCTGTTTATAAGATATTTCCAACACATAGCATTTGGATAGCAAAAATGAGACCCCAAAATACATTCTGCTACTCCTCCTGAGTATGGCGATACCACATGTGTGAGACTTCTACACAGCCTGGCCACATACAGAGATCCAACATGCAAGGAACACCGTCAGGTGTTCCAGGGACACATAGCATGCACATACCAAGAATTACACCCCAAAATACATTATGCTGAGCAAAGCGTAAACAAAAAAGATTACCTGTGGTTGTAGTAGCGCAGTTGTACACAGGAGGATAGCACTGGTCCAGGCAGCAGGCAGGGACTTGGTCAGCAGCGGCGAACACAATTGTCCAGGCAGCAGGCAGGGTTACTGTCCATATAAAGTCCAGGGTCAGTGCAGGCAGAGATATTGTCCGCAGTGCCAAAAAATATTGGTCCTGGTAGTAGGCAGGTCCATGTGGTGTGGTCAGTGCAACAGGCAGAGGCATGACGGCAGTAAGTCCTACAGGCAAATGTAGGGCCTCGTTCAGGACAGAATGGGCACAGGGGTAGAGGCTTCTCCCACCCAAATCTCTTTGAAGCCTCCGAGTCTCCAGACCCTAATCTAGGATTGAGAAAACAAAAAAAATAGTTTTCTTCATCCAAAAAAACAATTCTGGAGCCCCTCACATATATGAGACCCCTGTGTTGAATCCCACTAGTCCAGTATCAGGGTACAAGATCAGTCCAAGAGGCAGGCAAATATCATCGTCAAACAGTCCAAGGTCAGTTCCAGATCAGGCAGAGGTATGTACAGAATCGTTGGGCAGAAGCATGGTCGAATAACAGTCTAGGGTCAGTTCCAGATCAGGCAGAGGTATGTGCAGAATGGTTAGGCAGAAGCATGGTCGAATAACAGTCCAGGGTCAGTTCCAGATCAGGCAGAGGTATGTACAGAATCGTTAGGCAGAAGCGTGGTCAAATAACAAGCCAGGGTCAGATACAGAGGAGGCAGTGGCATAAGGGGTGTGAGGGTAAATTGCAGGAACGGAGGCTTACGTTTACCATACTTCACTAATAATTTAGTTAAGTATGGTAACGACGAAAACATTCACCTACGCAGAGGCCTGGTTCAGAAGGACATTGTGTACAATAATAAGATGTGTCTCTTCTGAATCCAGCTCTGGTACACACCTTACATTTTTTTTGCCGTCGTTGGCCTGTTGGTTTGGGAGGGATCTTATCTGGAAAGTGGCGTTCGGAGAGTCGACTTAGAACATCAGATCGGATATTTTCTGGGGGGCCGTTCGGGAATGTAAGGGCAATGAAAACTTCCTCCTGGTAGCCAAGGAAGTGTTTGGGGTTTTGGGTGGAGTTACAATAAATGACATAAGAATTGTAGATGGCCAAATGAAAAAAATAAATTGCGACTTTCTTATACCAATGGTATGTCCGTCTTGAAGCAAAGTACGGTTCCAGCATCTGGTCATTCAAGTCGACTTCCCCCATAAACAAATTATAATCAAAGATGCATTTAGGTTTCTGTATGGGGCCATTTCTTCTGGGGATTTCCATGAAGGTATCATCGTGGATTGAAGACAACATGTACATATCTCTTTTGTCTCTCCACTTCACTGCCAAAATCTCGTTGTTTCGTAGACTCGCCGTTTCTCCTTTTCTCAATTTTTTATTGACCAGACTTTGAGGAAAGCCCTTCTGGTTCTTTTTAATGGTACCACATGCAGGCGTCTTCTTCCGATGCAGGTTGTGGAACAGGGGCAGAGATGTGTAGAAGTTATCTACGTACAGGTGGCAGCCTTTCTCCAGTAGGGGGTATGTGAGGTCCCAAACAATTTTCCCGCTTGATCCCAAGTAGTCTGGGCAATTAGGGGGTTGCAGCTGGGTGTCCTTCCCTTCGTACACTTTGAAGGCATACAAGTAACCTGTGACTCGGTCACATAATTTGTATACCTTCACCCCATAGCGGGCCCTTTTACTGGGAATATATTGCTTTATTTTAAGCCTGCCACTAAACTTAACAAGGGACTCATCCACACATATGTTTTTGTCCGGGGGAAAAAGGCAGGGGGAATAGTGCAGAAAAATAATTTAAAAGTGGCCGAATTTTGAAAAGTCTATCATAGTTTGGGTCATTTCGGGGAGGGCACTGGGTATTGTCGTTGAAATGAAGAAACCTCAATATCATGAGGTATCTGTTTCTGGGCATTACCGTGGAGTATACTGGCATGTGTTGGAGGGGGTGGGTTGACCAATAGGACAGCAAAGTGTTTTTTTTTGTGAGTCCCATGTTAAATGTGAGCCCTAAAAAAACCTTCAACTCCTCCACCGTTAGGTCTCTCCATTCGTACGGACGGGCATAGTAGGACGTTGGATTATTCGCAATGAATTGCTGTGCATAAAGGTTGCACTGGGCCACAATACTTGACAGTATGTCCTCGGTAAAAAATAAATTAAAAAAATCTATTGGGGAAAAATTCTCCGTGTTCACCTGGACTCCTGGCTAGGCAGTGAAAGGGGGAATGTTGGCTTCTCCTGAATTAGGAGGAAGCCACAAGGGGTTCTGCAGGGCATAGGGAAGGCTGCCTTGGGTCCTTGGCCTTTCTTGCCGAGGCACTGCGGTGCTGGTGAATGGCACTGCCGTGCTGGTGGATGGGACTGCCGTGCTGGTGGATGGGACTGCCGTGCTGGTGGATAGGACTGCCGTGCTGGTAGATGCCACTGCCTCCCCACCAGAACGCCTTCGTTTGGCAGGCCGAATCACTTCCTCCTCTGAGTCACTCAGTGTTCCACTACTGAGGACTGGCTCATAATTTATGTCCGACTCAGAATCGGAGTCGGAAAGGGAATCCGAAAAAGAGAGCTCCCCGTTGCTCTCGTCGGCCTGGGACAGTATTTGGTACACCTCCTCAGCAGAAAATCTTCTTTTGGCCATGGTTGCTAAGCCTGCACTGATGGGCACTGATGAGGCGGCACTGATGAGCACAGATGGGCACTGAGGTGGCACAGAGGGGCACTGATGAGGTGGAACAGATGTGCACTGATGAGGTGGAACAGATGTGCACTAATGAGGTGGAACAGATGTGCAGATGTGCACTGATAAGGTGGCACAGGTGGGCACTGATGAGGTGGAACAGGTGGGCACTGATGAGGTGGCACAGGTGGGCACTGATGAGGCGGCACAGGTGGGCACTGATGAGGCGGCACAGGTGGGCACTGATGAGGTGGAACAGATGTGCACTGAGATTGCACAGATGTGCACTGATTAGGTGGCACAGCTGGGCACTGATGGGACGGCACAGATGGGGCGGCACAGATGGAGCAGCACAGATGGTGTGGCACAGATGGAGCGGCACAGATGGGGCGGCGCAGATGGAGCAGCACAGATGGGCACTGATGAGGCGGCACAGATGTGCACCGATTGCACAGATTTGCACTGAGGCAGCACAGGTGTGCACTGAGGCAGCACAGATGGGCACTGATTGGTACAGGTGGGCACTGATGAGGTGGCACAGGTGGGCACTGATGAGGTGGCACAGGTGGTCACTGATTGTGCAGATGTGCAGCTGGACACTGATCACCGCTGGGCAGACAGGTGGGCACCGATTGGCACAGGTGGGCACCGATTGGCACAGGTGGACACCGACTGGCACAGGTGGGCACCGATTGGCACTGTACTGATGGTGCACTGTACTGATGGGGCACTGTAATGATGGGCACTGTAATGATGGGCACTGTGGGCACTGTAGGCACAGTAAATCACACAGGAACACTCACAGAATGCTGACAGATCTCTCTCTCCTCACACGCTGTCTCTGTGTGAGGAGAGAGAGACGGCAATGAGAGATGATCTCAAATGTTTACATTTGAGATCATCTCTCATTGGAGGCAGCGATCGCGCTGTAAACGGCCGCTGTGATTGGCCATTTACAGCGATCTGTGATTGGCTGTGTCCAAGGGACACGGCCAACACAGGATTTCCCCGTTGCGCGCTCGTGAGCGCGCACGGGAAGCGAGGAAAGGGGAGGCCGTCATATGACGGCCTCCCGGGAATTGACATCCGCGCTGAAGCCGTCATTCAGCTACGGCTGGATGTCAGGTGGTTAAGCAAACTTAATCCCTATATTATCTAAATTGTAGAGCATGTGTTAGCAAAATCCACTGAAAAATGCAAAGTGACAAGTGCCAAATCTAAAAAAAGTTTGGTTGGCAAACCACAGTGCAACACACACAGTGCAATTCTGTGCAAAAACCGTTGAAAATTAAGACCAATCTATTATATATAAAAAAGTGTATAAAAAAAATATATAGTCCCATATGCTATTTAATATAAAAGTTCATAATGATGATGCAATATGCAGTGCAATAAATCGTATAGCGTATTTCCCAGAAGATTCTTCTTTGTTAATGGAGATCCATACAATCACTTTTAGCAATTTCCCCCAATCTGATTGCACTCACCGGAGCTCCCTGCCCCTGCAGGGGTATGAGCGTGTGATGGTAATCCTCAGCCTTTAATCGCTCCGATCCCACCGGTGCCAGTATCCTTCCACTTGGCCCAATCTAGGTGAACCACTCGTTGAGGAGGGGAAGGGGACTCACTGCCCCTTGCTGTAGCACAGATCCCAGCCAGGCATCCACTTTCATGTGTTAGATAAAAAACAAAAATTCCTTCATAGAGTAACTTTGTTTATAATTCATGTTTTATTTGTGTAATACAGTCCAACACTACGACTGAATCCACTCAAACCAAAATAGAACAGCTTTAAAATGGCGTTAATAAAAAGAGAGGGAGTTCACAGGCTCACTGTCTCTCCACACAGCCCGGGGACGCAGCGCTGCTGGAAAACTACCGCTTGCGTTCCACCGGTCTAGTTCCCGGAACCACGATACACAGAAGTGACGTTGTGCGTGCCAAGATAGTCCCGCCTTACACGTTTCGTCATACGGACATCATCGGAGGCGCTGCCATCTTGGCACTCCCAACGTCTTATGTTCAGGGTGCAGTCGTCGCGGCGGCCAATCACCTCCCGGATGTTCCAATCACAATCCAGCGGTATAAATTAGCACCTCTGTTGCTAGGTAGAATTAAATCTAGACCAAATAGGTGAACTGGGGACGACATCGCAAGGACATGTCAAATCCCCATAAGGGCCCTCTAGTGGTATAAAACAAGAAGCCTTTTTATGCAGCAGCAACAACGACAAACTCCTTATAATCCAGCAATTATGTAACAACAATTAATATCATACAATCTAGTTCGATTGCAATACAATGATTGTAAAAAACCTTCCATATGAACAGTGTAGCGCTATGTGTAAAATTATAAATAAAAAGTGCAAATCTCTAAAATAACTAAATCCTATATATAAATGAATAGTCCATAAAATGAAAAAATTAAGAAATAAATCATGAAAAACTCTTCTTGTGATCAGTGTATCCACACAATTCCACCACAGTGATTGTTCATCCTCAAAAGGAGTGCACACCACCACCAATAAAAATGCACGCTCACCTCCCAGATGAGTCAAAACCCATATGCGGATCTCCCCACAAGCTCTTTGCTCTCACTTCCTCTTCCCCATCAATGGTGGGTAATCCAGATGGCTCTTTTCTTAATGGTTTAAAGATTGTTAGTATAGGTAGGTGTTTTGTATGTAATTATGCTTAGCTTATGATAGATTGTAATCGGAGATTGTCATGTGCGGGTGCTTAGAAAGGTTTAGATCTTACTGCAATTTAGCAGTGAGAGAGACACACTCCCTGGTCTTGGTATTTGTGTGTCCTGGAGACACAGGCAGAGGGAGGGTCTACAAATTAGCTTGGAGGGATCAGCCCACCCATCTACTGAGGAAGGCCTGTGATTGGCCAATACGTGTCTAGAAGGGAGGAGCCGATAGTCACGTCCAGCCAGGCACTGTGTATGTGGACACGGTGGTGCTACTCTGGAAGTTTTTATGTGATTTTAAAAGTTTTTATCTTGTAAGTGCAACTTATCTGTTTGGGGGCTTTGATTAAATTTGTATATGGAGAAGACTATGGTCTCTATACTTATTATTTACATGTCCTAAACTCATGGAATCTTGAGAAAAGCTGGGAGATGATCCGCTTCTTTGGATATTAATGAGTTGAGTTACCATTAAGAAAAGAGCCATCTGGATTACTCACCATTGATTGGGAAGAGGAAGTGAGAGCAAAGAGCTCGTGGGGAGATCCGCATATGAGTTTTGACTCCTCTGGGAGGTGAGCGCGCAATTTTACTGGTGGTGGTGTGCACTCCTTTTGAGGACGAACAATCACTGTGGTGGAATTGTGTGCATACACTGATCACAAGAAGAGTTTTTCATGTTTTATTTCTTCATTTTTTTCATTTTATGGACTATTCATTTATATGTAGGATTTAGTTATTTTACAGATTTGCACTTTATATTTATAATTTTACACATAGCGCTACATTTATTTACTATCCATTTTGAAATTAGTGTGGTGTACCACTTGGAATGTTTAGCAGCTGTGCACGTTTATTATTAGGTTATCTTATTTAAACATCACAACATTTTTTTACTTGTGGCGCTGATTGTTTCATCTTATAATGTTCTCCTGACCATCCCTATCTTCTTGATACCCCCGACCCTTGGCTTGTCCTTCTGACTATTCCTTGTTGCCCTGCACTGCTGTTTCCTCTCCATCCACCAGAGCCTGCCGTGAGCGTGAGCTGGGAGACCCTGGGGGCCATGACCTGGAGTCAGCTGCAGCAAATGTCATCCTCATCATCAGAGGCTCTGGTGAAAACCCACTGGCTCTTAGACTCCGCTCTTTGGGGAATCTTACACTCTAGCTTCCTTTTTGATCCGTGTCAGTGCTCAGGTGGAGCTGCTTTCCTGAACCACCCAGAGCTCCATCCGCAGCACTCAGCCGAAGGGCCCACAAGCTTAGTGGTGCACTTCTGACCCCAGCAGTGTGCATCTGCCACCTGGCCTCAGGTGACCTGACACTCAGTCTCTGCTAGCAGTGTCAATAATGGGTGGATAGCATTCTCATCAGTTTCCAGGATAGTGCTGTGCATGCTCACTGTAGAAGAAGGGCCCCCTCAGTCTCCCCTTGAAAGCCTCCAGTAATCAGCAGTGGGAATCAAGAGGTGGAAAGCAGAGGGTGAGTAAATGCTTTAGCCTCTCTGCAGCAGCGGTGCAGAATCTGTGATGTGGGTGGCGATGCTGCTATGCCCAAGGGTCTCAGGCTTGCATCCCCACTGGCAGGTGAATACTCCTCGAAGGAAGAGCTTATCTGGGCAGTTTAATAAAAATCATCTCCACACTCCTCCTACTGCAGAGAGCCTATTGGGATTTGTTTTGTAAGGAGTGCATTTGTCCCATTAAATGGCTGTCTTCTCAAACTACCAGTCCCAGGTTTCTCAGCGCTCTTCATAGAAGTCTATGGGCTTGCTTGGCTTTAGTTCTCCCCCTGCTGGCTGCTGAGAATGGTGCAGCATAACATCAGTATCTCAGTAGAGGAAGAGAGGAATAAAAAGCAGTGTCTCCTTTTCCACATTGCTGTAGCCCAGCATCTGGCTACATGTTAATAAAATGTAACAAAGTACTTGGACGGCAGTACTATGGAGATTTCTATTGGTTTCCATAACATTGTATCCAACACTACCATGTATGACACTGTTCTAAGATGCTGTTTGTAACATTGTTTTCAGAACACAATATAGGTATAATTATGGTTTAACAGTGTAAAGTGGTAAATGTCAGGAGTAATGTCAAACTATTGAAGTTATTTTAATTAAAAAGCTCTGGTACTGAAAGCACATATCAGATACTACCCAAAGAGTGTGCAGAATTTTGATACCCTTTGCAGCATCTCTTCTGAATTCATAAAAACCTTTCTCAGAACATTACCACAATTTCTTGCAACAGTAGATGGAGCAAGGAAAAATTAGAAGCTTTCAGACAGGTTCAAGATATGCATTTGTTAGTATATCAAAAGCTCTATTAATATTAATGCAATTTTTCTTAAACTTCCCCATCTCTCAATGTGGATCATCATTGTAATTAACACATACTAATTTACATAAATATTTAGAATGCATGTTGACATCCATGCATGAATATTTGTTGATTCCTTAGATTTCATGTGTTCATTTATTCATCTCTACTTTGGATTATATTAATTTGATCATTCATTTGCATAGCTAATCATGGAGTTGCACTGATTGCATCTACATCTTAATATTTAGAGAATAGAGGTACAGTGTCATATTTGTGTCACGGCAGCACATCTGGAGAACGGAATAGTCAAACTATTTTTTATGCTTCTGCAGAACCTTTGAGTAATTAAAGGTAAAGCTGTGAACAGTGTTTAATTATGGCAAATCCCTGAAGCAAAATTGTCTTTCAGTCAAGAGCTAATGTCTCTTCAGTCTTTAGGTTTCAGTACAGTGGAAATGTGTATGGTTTTGAAGTGAATATGTACATACCGTATGCAAAAACTGTGCTGTTTTTGCATAAACTGTGCATCCCACCGGGAGACCCAAGCTACCAGCCAGCAGGTCTGCCGGCTGGCCGGAGACTCATACAAAGCCAGAACCGGCTTTGATCAGATCTCCGCTTTGATAACCTGGAAGCGATGTCATCACTTCCGGTTTACCTGACTGTCATCGGCACCATTTTTTGAAAATCAAAAGTATTCAAAAATGCAGATCTTGGCGATTTTGAATGCTTTCAAGTGCAAAGGAGTGATTTGGGGTCTTACTTACTCCATAAAGAGTACCTGTCACAGGCCTATTGCTGTCACAAGGATGTTTACATTCCTTGTGACAGCAATAAAATTGATAAAAGTGAAAAGCAACAGTGTAAAAATCAAATAAATGAATTATTAAAAAAAACAAAACAATTGCAGATAGAGATTGTCCCACACAAGTGAGGTATTGCCGCAAATGTCAGATCATGGGCAGTAATTCTAGCACTAGATCTCCTCCTGTACATAAAAAATTGTAACCTGTAAAGGCTTTTAACTACTTGCCGCCCACACTATAGCTGAAAGATGGCTACAGCGTGGGCCCTATCTGCCGGGAGGGCATCCATGTATGTCCTCCCAAGCAAGCGCCATCTGCGCATCCCTAGGGGGCGCACGCGGCACGCTCTGTGATCACCAAGTCTGAGACTCGGCTGATCACAGATCAGAGTAAGGGGTCGATCCCGACCCCTTACCACGTGATCAGCTGTCAGCCAATGAAGGCTGATCACGTGATGTAAACAGGAGCTTGGTAATAGGTATTCATTTTTTTTTTTTTCCCCTTTTTCGATCACCGGCTTCTGTCAGAGGGACATCGGTCCCTCACACCGAAAGCTGCGGCTGCATTTTCTGTGCCCATCAGTGTCAGCTGCCAGTGCCCACAGTGCCACCTACCAGTGCCCACAGTGAAACCCATCAATGACCACCAGTGCTGCCAATCAGTGGCCATCAGTGTCTCATAATCAGTGCTGCCTATCAGTGTCGCCTATCAGTGCCACCCATCAGTGATCAGTGCCCCCTATCAGTGCCCTTCAGTGCCACTTCTCAGTGCCACCTATCAGTGCCGCCTCATGGGTGTTTATCATTGCCACCTATCAGTGCTGCCTTATCAGTGCCGCCTATCAGTATCCATCAGTGCAGCCTCATCAGCGCACATCAATGAAGGAGAAAAATTATCCGTTTTCAAAATTTTATATCAAATTATAAAAAAAAACAGCAACAATTAAATACCACCAAAAGAAAGCTCTATCTGTGTGAAAAAATGCTAAAAGTTTAATTTGGGTACAGTGTAGCACGACTGTGCAATTGTCATTCAAAGAATGACAGCGCTGAAAGCTGAAAATTGGCCTGGGCAGGAAGGGGGTTTAAGTGCCCAGTAAGCAATTGGTTAAAGCATCGCCCATAGATAGTAAAATTTACGTAGCTTGTCGCTGCTACGTGGGCGTGCGCAATTTTAAAGCGTGACATGTTTTAAATCTATTTACTCTGCATGATATCATCTTTCATATTTTACAAAAACATTGGGTTATGTACTGTGTGGGGTTTTTTGCATTTGAATTTTAAAAAGTAAATTTTTTTTTTCCCCAAAAATTGCATTTGAAAAAACACTGCACAAATACTCTAGATCCTCTGCTTTAAAATATATAATGTTTGGAGGTTCTAAGTAATTTTCGAGCAAAAAAAAAAAAAACAGATTTTCACATGTATACAAAAAGTGCCAGAAAGTGCCTGGTCAATGGTTAATACAGTGGTCCTTTTAACCACTTCCGAACCGCCTTCCACACATTTACTGCGGCAAGGTGGCCCAGGTGTGTGAAACAGCGTAACTGTACGTCGCTTCGTGCAGTAGTCTTTGGGGGCCACCCGCGATCGTTCCCCAGAGAGGCAAAACGGCGATCTGCCTATATAAACAAGTTATATCGCTGTTCCCGACAGAGGAGAACATAGAGATCTTGTGTTCCTACTAAGCAGTTCTCCCAGTCAGAGCAATCCCCACAGTTAGTAAGCACCCCCAAGGGACACATTTAACCCTTTGATCGCCCCTGGTGTTAACCCATTCCCTGCCAGTGTCATTAGTACAGTAACAGTGCATATGTTTAGGACTGATCACTGTATTAGTGTCACTGGTCCCCAAATAAGTGTCAAAAGTGTTGGTTAGGTGTCCGATTTGTCCACCGCAATGTCGCAATCTCGCTAAAAATCACTGATCTCCGCCCATTACTAGTAAAAAAAATTAAATAAATAAAAATATCCCATCATTTGTGGATGCCATAACTTTTGCGCAAGTCAATCAATATATACTTATTGGGATTGTTTTACTAAAAATATGTATCCGAATACATATTGGCCTAAACTGATGAAGAAATCTGATTTTTTTTTTTTTCAATTTTGTTATTGGATATTGCAGAAGGCAAAAAATATATATATTTATATATAAATATATATATATTTTTTTTTCAAAATTGATGCTCTTTCTTTGTTTATAATTAAAGTGGAGTTCCACCGACGTTTACAACTCTTCAGCATCCCTCACTAAACTATGCACTGTAAACAAATTGGATATTTTTTTATTTTTTTCTCAGCACCTACTGTATATCTGCTGTATTCATTTTTCACTTCCTCCTCCCTGGCCGTGGCCCATCGCATCATTTCCTGTTTCCAATGCCTTCTGGGAAGGGGCGGCAACTTCCTCTGAAACTGCCGTTGCTATGGAAACCTGACCTGAAACCTATTACACTGCTTGTGCTGCACTGAGCATGTGCGAGATCTGCAAGGATGAGATCCAGGAAGAAATACAGTCTGGCTTCAGATGCCCACACTTAAGATGGCCACGGCCTGCTGTAAGTTTATAAAATAACAAACTACTGCTATAAACTAACAAAACAGAACTTAGTTTACAGACTAACTTTACTAGAATACATTAAGCTTGTGTATTATAGGGGTATTTTTATTTAAAAAGTATAATTTCGGCCGGAACACCACTTTAAATAAAAACCGCAGAAGGTGATCAAATACCACCAAAAAAAGCTCTAATTGTGGCAAAAAAGGACATAAATTTTGTTTGTGTACAACGTCGCACGACCACGCAATTGTCAGTTAAAGCGACACAGTGCCGTATCGCAAAAAATGGCCTGGTCATGAAGGGGGTAAAGCCTTCCAGTGATGAAGTGGTTACGTTTTAGTGTACTAAAAGCACCGATTCATAAACACTGAAAGAAAGGAAATCCGGGGTGTTGTAAATTGCAGCCAATCAGATATTGGCTTTCATGTAATGTTGATATTGGCCACACTCATACCTTCCATTCCTGCAGTTTATACATACCAATACCATAAGTTTTGTTTTTGTTTTTTTTGGTGGGGGCTTTTATACTTTCACTTAGCATCATTTATGCTAGATAAGGCTTCAAGTAAAAAGAGAATTCCAATGATCTAGTTACACTAGCTCTGACTAAATATGCCCACAGGCATATGTAACATACTTTAATAATGTATGGCACACATTTTGCTGTGTGGGATCTCAGCAACCAAACACACATTGGGTCTTCATTGACAGCACTAAATTATTGAAACATGGCTGCTGATGCTGCTGCTACAGGTTACTGCATATTATCTGAATAAGCTAGGTTTACACTGTTGTGATTAAATTTTGATCCAACACTTGCAGCGTACACACAGCGGACATTTCGACCGGACTGGTCCGACGGACAATCCGATTGTGTGTGGGTTTCAACGGACCTTCAGCAGACTTTTTCAGTCGCAAATCGGACGGACTTTAGATTTGAAACATGCTTCAAATCTTTCCGACGGACTCAAGTCCAGTTGAAAAATCCGCTCGTCTGTATGCTAGTCCGAGGGACGAAACCCCACGCTAGGGCAGCTATTGGCTACTGGCCATCAACTTCCTTATTTTAGTCCGGTCGTACGTCATCACGTACGAATCCGTCGGACTTTGGTGTGATCACGTGTAGGCAAGTCCGTTCATTCAAAAGTCCGTTGGAAGTCGGTCAAAAGTCTGACGAAAGTCCACCGGAATGGCCATCGGACTTTTGTTGCCGAAAAGTCAGTTCGTGTGTACGCGGCCTTTCAGTCTTATTATGTAGTGCAACTTGTACACAATTTGGATGCTACTTTGAAGCAGTTTGCATATCATCCACTTAAAGACCAGGCCCTTTTCTGACACTTTTTATTTACATATAACTATGTATTTTTTAATGTAAAATTTCTTAGAACCCACAAAAAATATATTATTTTTTTTTAAAGCAGAGCTCCATCAGCTTATCCCCTACAGCTATTACCTTTTTGTATCAATTGACCCTCTCTTTTTAGATTGTAAGCTCTAACAAGCAGGGCCTTCTGATTCCTCTTGTACCAAAAAAGTAATGCAACTGTAATGTCTGCCTTCATTTTGTTAAGCGCTGAACAAATTGTTGGCGCTACAAAATCCTGTATAATGATAAAAAAATAAATATAAAAAGCAGAGGCCCTAGAGAAAAGATTGATGAATGTTGCAATTTTTTATGTCACATGGTATTTGCGGCGCAGTGGTTTTTCAAATATCATTTTTGGGGAATAAATAAAATTTTTGAATTTTAATGCACAAAAGCACAATATAATACCCAACTGTTTGGTAAAATGTAAAAGATGATGTTATGCAGAGTAAATAGATAGCAAACATGTCACGTTTTTAAAGTGTGAACGCCTGTGCAAGAGTGACAAACAACGTACATTTTACTATCCATAGGCAAAGCTTTAAAAGCCTTTACAGGTTAGCACTTTAGATTTACACAAGAGGTCTGGTGCTAGAATTACTGCCCGTGATCTGACATTTGTGGTGATACCTGTGATCAGATGCTTTTCTTTTTTTTAAATGGCGTTGTTTGCATCTGGGGAAACCGGAAGTGATAGTTGCTCATCGCTTCCGGTTTCCTTTACCATAGAAGTGATCAGAGCCATCCAGTCTCTGAATACCTCTATGTTCAGCTGGCTGGTCGCTCGGGTCTCCTGGTGGGACGGGAGAGCCCAAGAAAGCAGTGGAAAGTGGCTGGAGGGGGGGGGGGGGAGTTCTCTCCCACTGCTTGCAAAAACAATCCAGCAGATAGTTACCTGCTATAATTACTTTTACAAGAAAGATGTCCACCAGCTGAAAAAACACTGCAGGCATCATTGCATCATCTCAGTATAACCACTTGAAGTCAATGCCATACATGTATGTGATTTGGCACCAAGTGGTTATTTGGGGCCAAAATCATACTGGATTTTCACCAAATTAGTACAGGAACCTTTTCCAAAATCGTGCCATACTGAATTGCATTGATGTGAATGGATACCATTAAAAACAAGTGATTTCTCATGTTTGTGTAACTGTTGCATATGGTGTACCAATGCCTGTTATAGGAAATATCTTGTATTATGTCTACAGTTAATGATGCTCAAGATTGATATTATTCATCTTATTGCCAAATGCCGTTTCTATGACATGTGTACATATATGTATTTATAACATTTTATCAATATTCATTACTTCTCATGTGCTACCAAGCTGGCATATATGTATCCATTAAGTTCATTTCATGTGTGCATGTGTATGTGTGTATATATATATATATGAAAAAACTTTTTTAATTGTTTCATACTATTATCACAAATAATGTTTACTAACCACTCTACCTCCACAAGTCAATTGCCTCATTAAAAATCCCATATTCCTTTCTTATTTACCTGAATCAGGGATGGAGGTACATTCATTGTGCCTCATTTAAAGACCCAAAACTCCCCTCTCTCATTTATATGCATTAGGAATGGAGGCAATTGATTTTTGGATTGGCAGTGTTCCCCTGCCGTCCACTTGTGAGTTCTGTTGTAGTTGTTAGTGCACCCTATCCAGGGTCCACACACTTAAGACATCTACAATGCCATGTCTATGGCACCTGGCGGTATATTTGAGATTGTACTACAAGTATATTTACATAGTTACATAGTAGGCGAGGTTGAAAAAAGACACAAGTCCATCAAGTCCAACCTATGTGTGATTATGTGTCAGTATCCCTGTATGTTGCAGTCATTCAGGTGCTTATCTAATAGTTTCTTGAAGCTATCAATGCTCCCCGCTGAGACCACTGCCTGTGGAAGGGAATTCCACATCCTTGCCGCTCTTACAGTAAAGAACCCTCTACGTAGTTTTAGGTTAAACCTCTTTTCTTCTAATTTTAATGAGTGGCCACGAGTCTTGTGAAACTCTCTTCTGCGAAAAAGTTTTATTCCTATTGTGGGGACACCAGTACGGTATTTGTATATTGAAATCATATCCCCTCTCAAGCGTCTCTTCTCCAGAGAGCATAAGTTCAGTGCTCGCAACCTTTCCTCACAACTAAGATCCTCCAGACCCTTTATTAGCTTTGTTGCCCTTCTTTATACTCGCTCCATTTCCAGTACATCTTTCCTGAGGACTGGTGCCCAGAACTGGACAGCATACTCTAGGTGCGGCCAGACCAGAGTCTTGTAGATTGGGAGAATTATTGTTTTATCTCTGGAGTTGATCCACTTTTTATTCCATACCAATATTCTGTTTGCTTTGTTAGTAGCAGCTTGGCATTGCATGCCATTGCTGAGCCTATCATCTACTAGGACCCCCAGGTCCTTTTCCATCCTAGATTCTATATTCCCCCAGAGGTTCTCCCCCCAGTGTATAGATTGCATTCATATTTTTGCCACCCAAATGCATTATTTTACATTTTTCTGCATTGAACCTCATTTGCCATGCATTTGCATTTGATTAACCACTTCCCGCCCGGTCTATAGCAAAATGACGGCCGGGCGGTGGTTCAGTTATCCTGACTGGGCGTCCTATGATGCTCTGCAGGATAACAGCTGCCGCGCGCCCATGGGGGCGCGCATCGCGGCGATCGGTGATGCGGTGTGTCAGTCTGACACACCACTACACCGATCTCGGTAAAGAGCCTCCGTCGGAGGCTCTTTACCATGTGATCAGCCGTGTCCAATCATGGCAGATCACGATGTAAACAGGAAAAGCCGTAGATCGGCTTTTCCTCACTCGCGTTTGACAGACGCGAGTAGAGGAGAGCTGATCAGCGGCTCTCCTGACGGGGGGGTCTGCGCTGATTGTTTATCAGCGCAGTCCCCCCGTGGATGCCCACACTAGACCACCAGGGAAGCCGCCAGGACCACCAGGGAAGGGGGCAACATGTGAATGGCCAGGTATGTACCCCATGGCCATCCACATGTGCAAATGAATGCCCAATATTTGCCAATCAGTGCCCACAAATGGACACTGATGGCACCCTTATTTAACAAATGACATCAGTAATGCCCAGCAATGCCACCCATCAGTGTCATCAGGGCCACCTATCAGTGCCCATCAGTGCCCATTCGTGCCACCTATCAGTGCCACCCATAAGTACCCATCAGTGCTGCCTATCAGTGCCCATTATCAGTGCCCGTCAGTGCCACCTTATCAGTGCCCGTCAGTGCAGCCATATCAGTGCCGGTTATTGAAGAAGAAAACATACTTAACTAACAAAAATTTTAACAGAAACAAAGAAAGCTGAAAATTGGCCTGGGCAGGAAGGTGTCTAAGTGCCTGGTATTCAAGTGGTTAATAAAACATTTATATAATAATGACATATGCAATATATATATATATATATATATATATATATAATATATAACCTCCATGCCTAATATATAATATATATATATATATATATATATATATATATATATATATATATATATATATATATATATTTATTTATTTATTTATATATATATTATATGTTAGGGATGGAGGTTCGGTCACTATGGTGTTTGACAGATCATATCTCTTTTTCTTCACCAATTTTGAGTGGAAGACACCTGTTTCTATATAGTGACCTGCCAACGCCTTTATACCATCTGATACCACGCCCATTTTTGCTAATTACAATTTACCTACATACCAAAATATTTTCCTACTGGGCCTCTGTTGTTCTATATGACTCTATCTACACTGAGGCTGGTCTGGGTTGGGGATGGGGGGCGCCCTTTTCTTGTCTCCTTTCCAGAGCTGCGATGGGTAGCAGTGCTTCCCTTCTGTGTCTCTCTTGAGATATTGGCGGGATGCCCTCCTGTGCAACGGCATCATGCTATGACCTGTTTGTGGCGTATTTTGACACCGCGATGCAGGGACGTCTTCTGTCTATCTCACGCCGGCAATGGGGTTGGAATGGCTCCACTTTGGTGCTTTCACCGGTGGTGGATCTCACTGTCAACTCCTATTCTCATTCGACATTGTGCATGACGTTCGTCGGGGACCCGCCCCACACCTGGATTACATAAGCAGGTGAGCTTGATTGCCTTACCATTTCACCATGTGTTTTATTCCAGGGAGGTAGCACACACAGCCCATTCACTGGATACACACAAGTAAGTTATGCACATTTTTTTTTTTAGCCCTCTCCCTTTTTTTTATTTTTTTGACACAAGCAACATACCCATTTATATTAATATATATATACTTATTACATTTTTTTTTTCTTTATCCCAAACACTCATCGTGTTTTTTTCACTTTTCACATTTTCTCACTTTTTTCACTTTTCTTTTTTTTTTTTTTTCATATTTTTCACATATCTTTATACATATTTTTCAGAACACATGTGGAATGTGTTGTGGCGATCCGGCATGCTATGTGGATGTTTTCTTGGCCGGGGTGGGGTTCCTTGCCTCAGCTCCGGAACAGACAACCATTCTGGGGTCCCATCTTCCTCGATGCTAGCCAAGCACAGTGCTTTAGCCGACCTGTGAGTATAGATCCCTTTCTCCCCATGAGGTTTTTTCTCCCTTTAGGGGTAAAATATATTAACTAACACTACATATCGAATTGTATTTACAGTTTATTTCTGTACCCAACTCCTGATGAATGGCATATAGCCATGAAACACGTCGAGTTTCCATGGGGTGCTCAGTCCAGTTTTTACAGCAGCTCTGTTGCATATGTACCAATGCCTGTTAATAGGAAATATCTTGTATTATATCTACAATTAATCATGCTCAAGATTGATATTATTCATCTTATTGCCAAATGCCGTTTCTATGACATGTGTACATATTTGTATTTATACAATTTTATCAATATTCATTACTTCTCATGTGCTGACAAGCGGACATAGATGTATTCATTATGTTCATGCCATGTGTGCATGTGTATGTATATATTTGAAAATACTTTTTTACTTGTTTCGTAATATTGTCATAAATAAATAATGTTTACTAACCACTCTACCTCCACATGTCAATTGCCTCATTGAAAGTCCCATATTCCTTTCTTATTTACAAGTTATATCTGAAATTGCACTAGTATCCAAGTATTATTGGACCACATAGGGGTATAGCAAACATATGGTAGCTTTTACCTTATGAGTAAGACAATCAAGAATGAGGAACAAATAATTTAGTCTGCTAAAATTAAGTAAACATTTATTCATTCTGTATTCATACAAGGAAATATTATTGTGTGAAAAAGAGAAAACATAGTTCTGCATGAGTAATTTATAATGTACAACAAACATTATTTTAATTGAATGATATGTTTTGTTATCTTTGGTTTGAGATTGATTTATTTTTTCCCCAACTACTACACCTTCTTTAACATTAAAATTATAAGCTATGTAATTTAGTGGTTAAATGTCAGCACAAAGCTCATATATTTTATTAAAAGGCACATTTAAATCTGAAGGGAAATTATGTTAAAGTACAATGCTTCATAAAGTAAACAAAGAACAGGATTTTTGTATTGAACAATACAATCTGTTGTTGTTTTTTTTTTTCATTGATAGACACAGGGGTTTGATTTGCTAAAACTGGAGAGTGCAGCTGTGAATAGAAACCAATCAGCTCCCATTTTTTTGTTTGTTTTCTAGTTTTTTTGTCAAAGTTTAATTGAACAAGCTGAAGTTAGAAGCTGATTGGCTACCATGCACGGCACCAGATTTTGCACTCTCCAGTTTTAGAAAATCAACCCTAGGGTTTAAGACTAACTCAAGATTTCATTTTGAATAAATAGTTTGACCAAACTGGCCCAAATGAACTATTCATTACTAGCAAATGCACCCGCTATCAGTGTTAGCATCAGCTTCCCGTGTCAAAATCGAGTCCGGCAGTGAGTGTAAAATGACAAAAAAAAAAGAGGGGGGGGGTCAGGTAAACAAAGCCTGCAAAGTCCCAATCTGGCAGCACTCCTGTATTCAGAAGTCGGCAGCTGTGTGCATAGGAATACAGGAACGCTGCACTATTAGCAAGGAGGAGTTGAAGGTGGAGATGGTGGCACCTGGCTGTGTGAGCTGTGTTCTCTCCCCCCCTCCTTCCTGCCAGTGCAGCACTTATTTATTCCTATGAATACCATTGCCAGACTGTTAATACAGGAATGCTGCACAGGCAGAAAGTAGGAGGGCAGATAGAACACAGCCTGCACCTCCTCCCAGCTCTGTCCTGCTCTCCTCTCTACTCCCAGCACTGGGCTGACAGAAGTAGTGATACCGCTGTCACAACTCCCATCTGCCCCCTTTCCTAAACAACTCAACTCTGAATCCAAGAGCAGTGTAGCAGTGCTGCTCCCCCTCCCCTTTCAAAGCCATGGGTGAAGGTGGGCTTCACTTACAGGACCAACAGGTATTTCTAGGGCTTTGTAGGCACTGAGAGAAAACCTAAAGTGCAGGTACACATTTTTTTTATTTGGAGGCTTTTATTCCTGTTGGCAGGCCTAAGTTTTCAGAAACTGTAAAGACATAGTAAAAGTGGCTAGCGAGTCACATAGCTAAAGTCCAGATCTAAATGTTGGCACATACATTTTTCACACAGAAGCTGATGGTTTTCACATACACTAATTGTCCTTTAGAACAGTTTATAGTTTAGTTCCAGTCACATTTTCTTTTTATTTGAATAGAGTGGGAGGAGAAACGTAATAGAGTAATGGAGAAGGCTTCCTCTGACTGGCTGAGGCAGAGAGGCAAGTGGATGACATCAAAATCCCTACCTCAGCCAGTCAGATGAAGCAATATATTTATTCATAAAATACAAAGCTTCCTGTGGATGGCTGAGCAACACTTCTTGTTCCAGGAATAGAACGTGAAGTCTCTTAACCGCTGCCAGAACACAAAGTTGGTGGCTTAAATGAACTATTTAAATTGAAATGACACCTGTAGTCACTGCCTTCAGACAATCAGACAGACCATACCTGAAGTCTAGAACATATATGCTTCAACGCAGATCTATAGACCTGCAGTGATTACCTCTGTGTTTGTTTCATTTTTAACATGGAAAGTATATTTGGGAAAATGCCACTAAAAAACAGAATAGAAGGCCAATAACCAATCTATGCTAAATGACCGTGTGATATGTAGAGTATATTCTAGGCTCTACATCTTTGAATCCCAACACAACTTAGCTGTCTTACATACAGTAGACATGTACTGTATATTCATGGGTATTAAACAGACTGATCATCAAAATAATATCCCTTAATTCCTATACACCACACTCTTTCAAACTCCTAAATAGCAGCATAAACCTGCCTGGTGAATCCCCTACACTGGGGTCCAACAGCAGAAGATCATTTTACCAAGTGCCTAGATATCTGATCTCTACTGCAGGAGAGATTAAGTCAACCTTTCCAGAAATCTGATCATGTGACGTGCCACCATGGGATTTCAGAGAAGCAATTTTTCCAGCCAAGGTAAGTGCTTTGTGGCTTCCTCTACTATTTAAAATTTCACCAGAATTCTACCACTAGAGCCTGTCAGGGCTTTGCACCTGCCACGGCTGTGATGCTTTGCTTGTTGTCATGGCAATTTTAACTTAGGCTGCAGAAACTCACCCATTCAGATCAATGGGGCTGCACCACAACCATGAGTCAAATTCTAGGCTTGCAGTTGCAGTGTGGTCCGCAATGTAAAATTGCTATAGCAATTTTAAAAAAGAAACAGAAAATACCCCACAGGCATCAGGAGGTGGAATTAGTGTCTCCTGGATGCCTGCCAGCTGCTGCTATATTGGCCTTTGAAAAGCAATCTAAGGTAGATTGTATTTCAGAGGGCGACAAGCACTACCACTTGTCTAAAAGGGCCCTAACTGAAGGCAGGAACAAGACCTAGCCATATTACTTAACTGTAGTAGAGATAACTCAGGTCTCCTGCCCTGCCAGACAATGCACAGCAGAGCTTTGAAAATCTCAATACTGGATTGTGTGTGTGTGTGTGTGTGTGTGTGTGTGTGTGTGTGTATATGTATATATATATATATATATATATATATATATATATATATATATATATATATATATATATATTAATACACACACGCACACACACAGTGGGTAAAATAAGTATTGAACATGTCACCATTTTTCTAGGTAAATATATATTTCTGAAGGTGCTATTGACATGGAATTTTCACCACATGTCGATAACAACCCATGCAATCCATATATACAAAGAAACAAATACGTTCAGAAATTACGTTATGTGTAATAAAATAACACAGAGGAAATAGTATTAAACACATGAAGAAAGGGGGGTACAAAAAGGCACGGAAAGCCAAGACACCAGGTGAAATCTATCAGTAATTAGAAATCAATCCTGAACCTTGTTAGTGCAGATTAAAATCAGTTATGTTCAGTCTCAACTGATGACCTATAAAAAGGTGTCTCACTACCAAGGTGTCACACAAGAAACATCTCATGATGGGTAAAAGCAAAGAGCTCTCTCAAGAACTTTGAAAACCTATTGTTGCAAAACATACTGATGGCATTGGTTACAGAAGGTTTTCTAAACTTCTGAATGTTCCCGTGAGCACTGTTGGGGCCATATTCCAGAAGTGAAAAGAACATCATTTTACCATAAACCGACCACGACTAGGTTCTCCTTGCTAGATTTCTGACAGGGACGTGAAACAAATTATCAGTAGAGTTGTCCAAGAGCCAAGGATCACTTGTGGAGAGTTTCAGAAAGACCTGTAATTAGCAGATACAATTGTTTCAAAGGAAGCCATAAGTAATGCACTCAACCACCATGGCCTGTATGCATGTTCACCATGCAAGACTCCATTGCTGAAGAAAAGGCATGTTGAAGCTTGCTTAAGGTTTCTGCACAACATTTAGACAAGCCTGTGAACTGGGAAAATATAATCTGGTCAGATGAGACCAAAATTGAACACTTTGGATGCCATAATACACATCATGTTTGGAGGTCAAATGACACTGCACATCACCTCAAAAACACCATACCAACAATAACGTGGGAAGATCATGGTGTGGGGCTATTTTTCAGCATACGGTACTGACAAACTTCATATCTTTGAAGGAAGGATGAATGGAAAAGTGTAATAAGACATTCTTGATAAAAATCTGCTGCCATCTACCAGGATGATGAAGATGAAACAAGGGTGGACATTTCAGCAAGACAATGATCCCAAACACAAAGCCAAGGAAACTCTTAATTGGTTTCAAAGATAGAAAATAAAGCTGCTAGAATGGCCCAGCTAATCACCCGACTTCAATCCAATAGAAAATCTATGGAAAGAACTAAAGATCAGAGTTCATAGAATAGGCCCACAGAACCTTCAAGATTTGAACACTGTTTGTGTGGCAGAATGGGCCAAAATTACACCTAAAAGATGCATGCGACTAGTTTCTCCATACAGGAGGCGTCTTGAAGCTGTCATAAGGCTGTCATTACCAACAATGGATTTTGTACAAAGTATTAAATAACTTTCAGTTAGCGTGTTCAATACTTTTTCCCTGTGTCATTCAATTTTTTTTACACATAGCTTTATTTCTCAAGTTATTTGTTATGTGGTGAACATTTCATGTCAATAGCACCTTAAGAAATATATTTCTAGAAAAATGAGGTGTTCAATACTTATTTTACCCACTGTATATATAATATATACACACAAAATATATATATACACACATATATATATATATATATATATATATATATATACCGTATATATATATCAGACAAACAGCTCCCTTATAATTATATATATTTAATTTGCAAATTTTGCAGTTTGCCTGAGGTTCAGCTCTAAATATGAAAGTGACCACTTCAAACTGTGTTATCCAAACAAAATATAATTTCTATATATTCTATAATATTTATAACTGTAGAGTATTTTAGCTGACATCTTTAATTAAAAAATAATATAAAATAGTAAATATATAATTTATTTTAGCATATACGTGGAATGCAGTGCAGGATTTTTTGTTTATACTATGACAGTTCTGCTTTAAGGACTCAGATTTAACTTTTAGCCTTGTTTACATTCTCAGCTGTATTGCAAAAAAAATCCTGCTCCATCACCTTAAATGTTCTGTATTGTGCCCCAGACTAGATGAAGTGAGCTTTGTACATTTTCTGCTTTACAAGATTCTACAGTGTCAGAGCAAGCGTAATCAGTAATGTCTTTACAGATATTGAACAACTAGATCAGCACTTCACATTGACTAAGGCTATGTTTCCACTAGTGCGACTTTTCATGCGACTTGGGACTGAAAAGTCGCATGACAAATTGTATCCCATGATTTCCAATGAGTACCGTTCATATCTGTGCGACTTCAAGTCGCAGCGACTTCAAAGTAGTCCCTGCACTACTTTGGTCCCACTTTGATGCGACTTGAGGTCCATAGATACAGGCATTGCTTCAAATCGCGGTAAAAAGTCGCGGTAAAATCGCGGTAAAAAACCGCGGCAAAATCGCGCGACTTTGGGGACGCACTAGTGGAAACATAGCCTTACCTATTTAAGCAATTATAGCAAGTATATTGTGCTTATATTTCATGAGTTTCAGACCGAAGAAACAAATGTTTTTGTTTGGTCTCCCAATATTAGTGTGAAAGCAGGAACGTCTTTGTTAATGTGTTGGCAAATAGAAATATGGCTAGGCATTTTTTATTCAAATTGGTTTTCCAGCTGTTTTCACTTGGAGCTTGATTGAGAGAGATGGATAAGCCTGGGAGTGCGGCTTTGAGTGTTACTGCTGAACTAAATAATAATGTAAAATAAATTCTATGTGGAAGGTAAACAAATTGAAGCACTTACACTTTATCAGTTGAATCACCATGGTACTGTATTTTACAGAAAAATATAATTCAAAATAATGTGAATATACCATACATGTTGTAGGCTACACTGCAGTGTTGATTTTTTTTTTTTTTTAGTACTTTACAGAAATTTTACAATATAAAGAGTGTTAAAGCTTATTTTATGTGGTAGAATATGGAGAAGGACTGAACCAGAAAAGAACATTACTCACTATAGTAATTATACTTCAGTATGTGAAGTAAATCTGTCTTGTGAGAAACATGGGGGCTGCCAAAACTGGCCTTCTTCTGAAAATACTAGTTGCCTGGCTGTTAAAATTTAAAATTAAAACACTTTTTTTATTCACTGACCTGAAGCAAGTATGTATAAAGTCAGAGAAAAATCTGAAATTCCTACCTACGTACTTCTTCTGCATCAATAACTCAAAGTATAAAAGCCGAAAGCTGAATATGAAAGACAAGCAGCTAGAATTTTTAGGAGTGGTCAGCAATGGCAGCCTCCATTTTTTTTCTATGATGTTTTATTCCTAAAGCAACCTTGTCGCTATAGTAAATGATTTTTAATAAAGCCATCACTGTTAAAGAAGTCTGTGAATACTTACTTTTCCAGCTACCTGTGCTGCCAAATTCTACTCCTGTTCCGTGAATGTCCACATAGAATCTAACACTTTCCACGCAACTCCAACTGGTCTCGCGCAGATTCACCTTCTTTCTCCTACTGACCTCTACATCACTAAAGTATGGGTGGGGATTAGAGGAAGAGAAAAGCAGAAGTGGTGGGGGGACCCAAGAGATCAACACTTATAGGAGTGAGAAAGCAAAAAAATTCTCTGGATCAGATTGTAGGTAAAGCATTTACACTCTTCTTTTACCAGTATGGCTTCCTTTAAAATCTTTGAGGGACAGGGTTACTTTAAGATGAAAATACCTGAAGATGTCTACTAAGGATCACTTGTTTGTTCAGTGAAAATCATATGCCCAAATATTTATTCATTTTCGTTAAAGCATCACACACTGTGTTGAGATCACTACGCAGATCTTGGACAACATTTTCAATGCTCCTAGTGTCCTTAAGGATATCCACGCTCTGGGTATAAGGATTGAAGTAAACTGAGAAGGGACGGTTGATTGACTTGGCAAACTCTCTAAATAATTAAAAGACAGAAAAAAGCAAGTAAAAATAGTACCACTGGTTATGATCTTTTTTTTTTTTTGGTTTCTGTCTTTTTTCTTAACAATTAAATGTACCTCATCTTTTCCTTGGCTTCATCAAAGCTTTCTGACACAAAGTACAAATCCTGAAAGGTAGTGATAAGACATTCTTGCAAGCAAGTTGTCTTTGGATCAAACGTTTTCACAGTAGCTTTGTCAGACAAGGCATGCTGTAAGAGAAAAAAAAAAAAAAACACAACACCTTTTTAAGAAGTGCTTAAAGAAAAAAAGGCAAAAAATTCTTACAAGTTATTTGCTGTAGGTTTGTTTATGTTCTTAAAAGTTGAGCACACATTGTAAGAATTTTAATTCAAGCATTTAATTTTAAGAAAGTTAGCTAGAAAAAACATTTAGGGTAAAAAAAATTTTGTAAATCCAGAAAAACGTAAGGATAAAAAATTATTAATAATGTTGTGCATGCATAAAAGATCAAGGAAAGATATGTACTATGCACGATTCTGAGCAGAACAGAAAAAACAGCATAATAAAGACAGGAGTTATCAGGGATATTAAACAAGTACGGTATTTTCTACATACAGTATAACTGATTATATTTGATTCAGAGCTAAACAAAAGTGTGTAAAGCATTTCAGATAATTGATGTCATACCTGTGTATTCTGGACTTTAAAACAAACTCAAAGCAAATATTTTAATTGTTATTTGATGGAACTCCAGACAAATATAAATTATACACTATAAGGGCGCGTTTACACTTGCAGTTAGGGGTTGGTAAAAACATGCTGTTGAGCTGTGTTGAGAGTAGGGGAGTGGAGGAAACCTGTAAGTGTTACAGTTCGTCCTTAGAGACAAATTAGGTCACCTTCACCACCAAGCAGGGAAGTGTGATTTAGCAGAGCATTGTAAATCTCAATATTAAATGGACATAAATACAAATCTTTTGGCAAGCAAAATTTAGATGTATTTTGTTTGTATTTAACTGTTCACTTGGAGTTCAGCTTTAAAGTGGTTCTAAAGGTCAAACATTTTTTTTATCTAAATGCATTCTCTGCATTGGGGTAAAAAATAAACCTTCAGTGTGCAGCTCCTGCCAGCTCCCCTTATACTTACCCGAGACCGATCTTGATCCAGCGATGTGCATGAGAGCAGCGTCTCTCTCAGCTCTCTCCCTCATTGGTTTAGAGATAGCAATTGCCCCCACTGCTGTCAATCAAGTCAGTGAGGAGGGAGTGGGGACTGACCCATGCTCTAATTGTCAATGGACACACAGAGCTGGTTCAGGAGCGAGCTTGCATGAGTGCTCTCATAGCAATTGGCTTGCTATGGTGGGCACTCAGCGGGAAGGAGGAGCCAGGAGTAATGGCAGGGAACCCAAGAAGAAGAGGATCAGGGATGCTCTGTGCAAAACCATTGCACAAAACAGGAAAGTATAAATGTTTGTTATTTAAAAAAGTGTTCACTTTGTTGGAAAAAGCATCACATGGATTTTTATTTACAGTTCGCATAGGTACTTGAATCAGTGGTTAAGTCGGCCTTCTATGTACAACAGACTGGCATAGGTGGGGGGAACACACACAATCAGGGCAATATTGCTCTGTAAAGTGCTGTTAAGCTGGCCAAAAACGAGTAGATTTCCAAATGAAAATTGGTAAGAAAATTCTTAGTGCATTTGATGGCACGACAAATGTTTTCAAAGGTACTTCAAAATTTCACTTGCTTTTAACATTTAATTTAGGAATGAATAGACTTTACCAAACAAAAACCACATCCACTGTTAGCAGTACGTTCATTTGAGAAGAATTTTCCATCCTGCGCCTTCACATTAAACAATCTTAATATAAAACATTTTAACATCATTTTACTGTTGTACAAAAAGAGTGCGCAAAACCACAAAATATAACATTCAACATTAAGTAATACAAATACTATCCAAATATATAAATGTGTGCATAACACTAAATAGTGTCAAATCAAATCACCAAAAATAAATAATAAATCACTATGACATTAGAGAATGGGAAGGGGAGTTAAAGCAGGAGCTCTCTAGGGCACAAATTAAAAAGATTATTGACCTAACACACTAGACTCTGCCCCCTTCCGTGAGTTTGTGGAATGTGCGGTTCCTCAGTGGCAGGTACCCAAACACCACTTTTTCTCACGGAAAGTGATTCCGGCTCTCTACCAGCATGTGGAAGGCATGCCTCGCTAGACAGGGCGGTCAGCGGTAAGGTGCATATTACCGCTGACTCATGGTCCAGCAGGCATGGACAGGGACGTTACCTAAGTTTCACGGCGCATTGGGTGACTCTTCTGGCAGCTGGGGAGGATGCAGGACAAGGTGCAGTAGTGTTGGAGGTTGTTCCGCCACCACGCCTCCAAAATGCTAATGATTGTGACACACCTCTCTCCTCCACCCCCTCTTCCATGGCCTCTTCCTGTGCTTTGTCCTCGGAACCAGCGGTGCTCCGTAGCCGTTCAAGGGGCTACGCAAGTACGCAGGCCAAAAGATGCCATGCAGTGCTTGAGCTGGTGTGCTTGGGGGACAGGAGCCACACTGGGGCAGAGGTTCTGTCAGCTCTGCAGGGGCAGGTTCAGAGGTGGTTGACGCCACGCCAACTTAAGGCAGGAATGGTGGTTTGCGACAATGGCACCAACCTCCTCTCTGCCCTCCGACAGGGACAACTGACCCATGTGCCCTGTTTGGCTCACGTCCTTAACTTGGTGGTGCAGCGGTTCTTGGGCAGGTACCCGGGCTTACAGGATGTCCTGAGGCAGGCCAGGAAAGTCTGTGTGCATTTTCGCCGGTCATATAATGCCAGTGCTCGGCTGACGGACCTCCAAAAGGAGTTTAACCTGCCCAAGAACCGCCTAATCTGTGACATGCCCACCAGGTGGAACTCAACGTTGGCCATGCTGCAGCGGCTGCACACGCAGCAGAGGGCCATCAATGAGTACCTGTGTGACTATGGCACCAGGACACGGTCAGGGGAGCTTGGTTTTTTCCCCACACCAGTGGGCCATGATCAGGGATGCATGCACTGTCCTGTCACCATTTGAGGAGGCCACGAGGATGGTGAGCAGTGACAGTGCATGCATCAGTGACACTGTCCCCCTTGTCCACCTGTTGGAGCACACGCTGCGTGGAATAATGGACAGGGCACTTGAGGCAGAACAGAGGCAGGAAGAGGAGGACTTCCTTAGCTCTCAAGGCCCCCTTTATCCAGACAGTGTTCCTGCGTGCCCGCCGATCACACAGGAAGAGGACGAGGAGGAGGACGAGGAGGGGGAGGAGGAGGAAGATTGTGTCAGTATGGAGGTGGAGCCTGGCACTCAGCATCAGCAGCAGTCTTTAAGGGATCAGTCCCAAGAAACACATGGACTTGTACGTGGCTGGGAGGAGGTGGCTGCGGACCATATCATCCTTAGTGACCCAGAGGACTCCGGACCGAATGCCTCAGCAAACCTACGCTGCATGGCCTCCCTGATCCTGCAAAGCCTGCGTAAGGATCCTCGTATTCGTGGTATCAAGGAGAAGGACCAATACTGGCTGGCAACCCTCCTTGATCCATGTTACAAGGGTAAGGTTGCGGACCTTATCTTGCCATCACAGAGGGAGCAGAGGGAGGCCTTGCAGAAAGGTCTGTGCAACGCGTTCCCAGAGACTGGGAGGTTACAAACTCCTGTTTCTGGACAACATGTTGCTGAGGCTTCGGTCAGTCAAAGAAGGAGCGGTGGAGAAGGTGGCCGTCTGACCGATGCGTTCAGACAATTTTTTGGTCTGCAGCCCCAAGGTATGATCGGTTCCAGTAACCATTGCCAGCGTCTGTTTTACATGGTGCAGGAATACCTAGGGGCAAGATCAGACTTGGACACCTTTCCCACCGAAAATCCTCTGGGTTACTGGGTCTTGAGGATGGATCACTGGCCAGAGCTTGCACAGTATGCAATTGAGCTACTGGCCTGTCCTGCATCCAGCGTTCTTTCGGAACGCACATTCCGTGCTGCTGGAGGTGTGGTAACCGATCACAGGGTGCGTCTGTCCACCGACTCGGTCGATCGACTGACCTTCATAAAAATGAATCAGTCTTGGATCACCACCAGCTACCAAGCACCTGATGCTTATGTAACCGAATAATTTTTTTTGAAATCTCAGATCCCTTCAAAGACTGCCTATGCTGATGCTGAGTGACTATCCCTGAGTAATTATCCTCTTCCTCCTCAATCATCACGCTGATAGCTTGTAAGAACATTTTTGGTTCTGGGCGCCACCACCAGTGCCTAAGGCACAATTTTTCTGCCCCTGTTTAACAGGGGCGTGTAATTACAATTTTTGATGCAATACTTTGCAGCAGGGCTTGTTCCTGCGTTCCAACTAGAGTGTCTGTGAGGGGTTGCAGTGTTGTGGCACCAGCCCCAGTGCCTAAGGCCCAATTTTTCTGCCCCTGTTTAACAGGGGCGTGTAATTACAATTTTTGATGCTATACTTTGCAGCAGGGCTCGTTCCTGCGTTCCAACTAGAGTGTCTGTGAGGGGTTGCAGTGTTGTGGCACCACCACCACCAAAGGCCCAATTTTTCTGCCCCTGTTCAACAGGGGCATGTAATTACAATTCTTGATCTAATATTTCACAGCAGGGCCCATTTCTGCACCCACCAAGAGTGAGTGAGGACACAGTGTTGTGGCACCAGCACCACCACCACCAAAGGCCCAGTTTTTCTGCCCCTGTTCAACAGGGGCATGTAATTACAATTCTTGATCTAATATTTCACAGCAGGGCCCTGTGAAGGCTTACAGTGTTGTGGCCACAACAACACCTAAGGCCCAAATTTCTGCTGAGTATATAGGGCAGGCCCCTACTTTCAAACATCTAACTTACAAACGACTCCTACTTGCAAACGGAAGGAGACAACAGGAAGTGAGATGACATCTATCCCTAGGAAGGGAAATTCTCTCCTGTAAGAGTTAATATGGGAAAAACATTTCTCCTTTCCACTGAGGCTTTCCAATCCTTGTTCCACAAAAAAACCCAAATTCTCAAAAAGCATTTGTCATTGGGACAAAAAGTGAGGTGAAATCTTCTAAAGAGGAGGAAAGACAGCAAAACAAATGTCACAGGGGTGATAAACCTTCCCTATGTTTTCCAAAAAGCTTAAAAAAGATTTTTTGACTGGAGCTAAACACGTTAAAAATGTACCCGTTCAAAATGACAAACAGATTCTACATACAGTCCCTGTCTTGTTTGCACCGCCTGTATACTGCTGTTCAGAGTATATAGGGCCTGGTGGCCCCACACCTTTCCTTATTTTAATTTGGGTGCGGGGTTTAAGACCCAAAGGGCCTGGTAATGGACTGGGGGGTACCCATGGTGTTTGTCTCACTGATTTTCATCCATATTGCCAGGACCGGACATTACATTAAACCCGCAAGCAGTTTTAAATGAGATTTTTTCCTTTAAAAATGACATTTGGTGCAGGGACTGTTCTAAACACGGGAAACACGCGCCACTTTACAGGCATACTATAGACACCCCCCAGGTACGATATTTAAAGGAATATTTCACTTTTTTTTTTTTTACTTTAGGCATCATTAAAATCACTGCTCCCGAAAAACGTCCGTTTTTAAAAGTTTTTTTTGCATTGATACATGTCCCCTGGGGTAGGTTCGGGTCCCCAAACCCTTTTTAGGACAATACCATGCAAATTGGCCTTTAAAATGAGCACTTTTGATTTTGAACGTTCGAGTCCCATAGAGGTCAATGGGGTTCTAACGTTCGTGCGAACTTCCGGTCCGTTCGCAGGTTCTGGTGCGAACCGAACCGGGGGGTGTTCGGCTCATCCCTACTCATCAGATAGGTGAGAACCATAACCGTGATTTCAGGGTGGAAAGTGTGTTGAACTGTATGCAGAGCATATAACTGTGATTCTTTTATGAGTTCTGCTCCAGAAATTAGTTAAAACTAGACTTATACAATCTGAATATCCAGACTTAAATGATTATAATTAAGCAGGTTTATTCAAAATCGATTTTTCAAATCTAAAAAGGTTTTTAGGTGAGCAAGCCTGGGTTTGGTTCATGCATCAGATGTTGAACCCATAAAGTCAAAAAATTTAATTTTTTTTTCAAAATTACAAAAAAATAAATGTAGCACCCTGATATATAGGCAGGATTGCTAGTAAATTTACCTACCAGGTATAGTTGCCTTGGCCAATTGATAGGGGATCAATTGATTCCACCCTAATTTTGGAATTGCTGCACTTTTCTCTTCTGTTACTAGATGGCCAAGTATCTGGTGACATTAGGGAAGCAAGGACAGATTAGGAGTAGATGGGGTATCTCCGCCAATGGGCAGGGATCTTCTTGGGTTCCTTGGCCTGCTGGGAGAGTCTGTTTATTTGGGTGAGGTCAGGTGATCAGGGTTCTGTGGCACCTGGATGACTGTCTGGGTGGATAGTTCCTTGTATTGCCCAGGGCTGAAAGGCCAGAGCCTGAGGCCTTTCCCAGGGACGTCTGGCTGCTAGGCTGTCTGAGGGCCTATCCAGAAACAAGAGAGCAGCACAGGATTGGGATTGCGGTTTGCAGTCCAACCAGAAGTGGCGGTTCTGCCGGCTGGAGAACCTGTCGTGGTGGTAGGTAGAGGGGAAGCTGTTGCAACTAAGGGACCATCCATTTAATTACCAGGGACTAGGGATGAGCTTCGTGTTCGAGTCGAACCCATGTTCGACTCGAACATCGGCTGTTCGACCGTCCGTCGAATTGCGAACGATATGGGCCGTTCGCGCCAAATTCGTGTGGCGCGTCACGGCCCATAATTCACTGCGGCATCGCAGTGCATTGCTGGCTGATGATTGGCCAAGCATGCACTATGACCCGCATGCTTGGCCAATCACAGCGCCGTCAGTAGAGAGAGCTGTAATTGGCCAAAGCCAGGGTGGCTTTGGCCAATTATGGCTCAGGGGATTTAGTACACACCCCACACTATATAAGGCCGCCTGCACGGCGGCCCTGTGTAGTGTGTGTTCCGGTGTGCTGAGAGATAGAGAGAGAGAGAGACAGTGTCATTTGATTTGAGTTAGATAGATTAGGCAGAACAGTCAGTCAGTTAGCTGCACTTACAGTGTATTGTGTATATATATGCATCCCAGGTGTTGCATATATATATATACACTGTATTCAGTTTAGCTAGATCCGTTCCTGTTATCTTCTATCTAGACTATTTACATTTAGTGCAGTGTGTCCTGCTCACAGTGTTCAGCTAGATCCGTTCCTGCTATTTACATTCAGTGCAGTGCGTCCTGCTCACAGTGTTCAGCTAGATCCGTTCCTGCTATTTACATTCAGTGCAGTGCGTCCTGCTCACAGTGTTCAGCTAGATCCGTTCCTGCTATTTACATTCAGTGCAGTGCGTCCTGCTCACAGTGTTCAGCTAGATCCGTTCCTGCTATTTACATTCAGTGCAGTGCGTCCTGCTCACAGTGTTCAGCTAGATCCGTTCCTGCTATTTACATTCAGTGCAGTGCGTCCTGCTCACAGTGTTCAGCTAGATCCGTTCCTGGTATTTACATTTAGTGCAGTGCGTCCTGCTCACAGTGTTCAGCTAGATCCGTTCCTGCTATTTACATTCAGTGCAGTGCGTCCTGCTCACAGTGTTCAGCTAGATCCGTTCCTGCTATTTACATTCAGTGCAGTGCGTCCTGCTCACAGTGTTCAGCTAGATCCGTTCCTGCTATTTACATTCAGTGCAGTGCGTCCTGCTCACAGTGTTCAGCTAGATCCGTTCCTGGTATTTACATTTAGTGCAGTGCGTCCTGCTCACAGTGTTCAGCTAGATCCGTTCCTGCTATTTACATTCAGTGCAGTGCGTCCTGCTCACAGTGTTCAGCTAGATCCGTTCCTGGTATTTACATTTAGTGCAGTGCGTCCTGCTCACAGTGTTCAGCTACATCCGTTCCTGCTATTTACATTCAGTGCAGTGCGTCCTGCTCACAGTGTTCAGCTAGATCCGTTCCTGCTATTTACATTCAGTGCAGTGCGTCCTGCTCACAGTGTTCAGCTACATCCGTTCCTGCTGTTTACATTCAGTGCAGTGCGTCCTGCTCACAGTGTTCAGCTAGATCCGTTCCTGCTATTTACATTCAGTGCAGTGCGTCCTGCTCACAGTGTTCAGCTAGATCCGTTCCTGCTATTTACATTCAGTGCAGTGCGTCCTGCTCACAGTGTTCAGCTACATCCGTTCCTGCTGTTTACATTCAGTGCAGTGCGTCCTGCTCACAGTGTTCAGCTAGATCCGTTCCTGCTATTTACATTCAGTGCAGTGCGTCCTGCTCACAGTGTTCAGCTAGATCCGTTCCTGCTATTTACATTCAGTGCAGTGCGTCCTGCTCACAGTGTTCAGCTAGATCCGTTCCTGCTATTTACATTCAGTGCAGTGCGTCCTGCTCACAGTGTTCAGCTAGATCCGTTCCTGCTATTTACATTCAGTGCAGTGCGTCCTGCTCACAGTGTTCAGCTAGATCCGTTCCTGCTATATACATTTAGTGCAGTACGTCCTGCTCACAGTGTTCAGCTAGATCCGTTCCTGTTATCTTCCTACTGACAGGCAGGCTTGTCTGGTTACAGTATATAAAGCTACCTGAAGAAAATTACAGGTGTTCTTTTTGATCCTATTAGTACCACGGTCAGGCAGCTAGACTATTTACATTTAGTACAGTGTGTCCTGCTCACAGTGTTCAGCTAGATCCGTTCCTGTTATCTTCCTACTGACAGGCAGGCTTGTCTGGTTACAGTATATAAAGCTACCTTAAGAAAATTACAGGTGTTCTTTTTGATCCTATTAGTACCACGGTCAGGCAGCTAGACTATTTACATTCAGTGCAGTGCGTCCTGCTCACAGTGTTCAGCTAGATCCGTTCCTGGTATTTACATTCAGTGCAGTGCGTCCTGCTCACAGTGTTCAGCTAGATCCGTTCCTGGTATTTACATTTAGTGCAGTGCGTCCTGCTCACAGTGTTCAGCTAGATCCGTTCCTGCTATTTACATTCAGTGCAGTGCGTCCTGCTCACAGTGTTCAGCTACATCCGTTCCTGCTGTTTACATTCAGTGCAGTGCGTCCTGCTCACAGTGTTCAGCTAGATCCGTTCCTGGTATTTACATTTAGTGCAGTGCGTCCTGCTCACAGTGTTCAGCTAGATCCGTTCCTGCTATTTACATTCAGTGCAGTGCGTCCTGCTCACAGTGTTCAGCTAGATCCGTTCCTGGTATTTACATTTAGTGCAGTGCGTCCTGCTCACAGTGTTCAGCTAGATCCGTTCCTGCTATTTACATTCAGTGCAGTGCGTCCTGCTCACAGTGTTCAGCTAGATCCGTTCCTGCTATATACATTTAGTGCAGTACGTCCTGCTCACAGTGTTCAGCTAGATCCGTTCCTGTTATCTTCCTACTGACAGGCAGGCTTGTCTGGTTACAGTATATAAAGCTACCTGAAGAAAATTACAGGTGTTCTATCCCAGCTTAGTGCAGCTACAGGCCATTAGTATGTCTGGAAGGCCAAGAAGGAGAGGCAGACAGTCACAAGCCAATAAGAGAGGGCAAGCAGGCTCTGTGTCTAGTGCTGGTCGTGGAGACGGTGCATCCTCATCAGCACGTGGCCATGGGACACGCTTGGCCTTTTTTTCGGCAGCTGGCCGTGTTGAGCCGCAACATGCGGAAGACTTGGTCGAGTGGATGACCAAGCCGTCCTCATCCTCCTCATCCTCTCTCACCCATGCCCAGGGTGCTTTGTCTGGCAAAGCAGCGGCCTCTTCCCTCAGCTCAATGTCATCAGTGACTCCTTCCCTAGCTCCACCATGTCCTCATGAGGATTCCCTCGAACTGTTTGACCACAGTGTTGGGTACATGCTCCAGGAGGATGCCCAGCGTTTGGAAGGCTCTGATGATGATACTGAGCTCAATGAAGGCAGTAACATGAGCACGGACAGAGGGGGTGCCCAAGAAGGACAGCAATCTGGCAGTCATGCTCCCCCTGCTGCAGCATACTGCCAGGTTTGCTCCAGTGATGAGGAGGGAGGGGATGATGAGGTCACTGACTCAACGTGGGTGCCTGATAGGAGAGAGGAGGAGGAGGAGGAGGAGGAGGAGGAGGTGGCACATCACCAACTAGGCAGGATGCCCTCCAGGGGCCAGCCTAAGGGCAGCACATTGACTGCATCACACCCCAAAGCTCCACATGTGCAGGGCGCTGCAGTCTCTGCGCGTTATTCAAAAAGTTCTTTGGTGTGGGCCTTTTTTGAGACGAGTGCATCAGATCGCACCGCTGCTATTTGCAACATATGTCTCAAGCGTATCTCGCGTGGCCAAAACATCTCCCGCTTGGGTACCACATGCTTGACCAGACATATGTTGACCTGCCATGCAGTTCGTTGGCAAGCGTATCTAAAAGACCCACACCAAAGAACAAAGACGATCTCTCCTTGCTCCTCATCAGCTGAGATTTCCAACCCCACTAGACCTTCAGTCCTCTCTGCGACCTGCAGTGAGAGGAATGAAGGTGTAGAATTAGGTGTGTCACAGCCAAGTACTTGTGGGCAATCTGCTTTTGGTACACCGACGTCAGATTGTACCAGGCAAATTTCCCTGCCCCAGCTGCTGCACCGCCGAAAGAAGTTTGCTCCCAGCCATCCACATGCCCAGCGGTTGAATGCTAGCTTGGCAAAATTGCTAGCACTTCAACTGCTGCCTTTTCAGTTGGTAGACTCTGCCCCCTTCCGTGAGTTTGTGGAATGTGCGGTTCCTCAGTGGCAGGTACCCAAACGCCACTTTTTCTCACGGAAGGCGATTCCGGCTCTCTACCGGCATGTGGAAGGCAATGTCCATGCCTCGCTGGACAGGGCGGTCAGCGGTAAGGTGCATATTACCGCTGACTCATGGTCCAGCAGGCATGGACAGGGACGTTACTTAAGTTTCACGGCGCATTGGGTGACTCTGCTGGCAGCTGGGAAGGATGCAGGACAAGGTGCAGTAGTGTTGGAGGTTGTTCCGCCACCACGCCTCCAAAATGCTGATTGTGACACACCTCTCTCCTCCACCCCCTCCTCTTCTTCTTCCTCCATGGCCTCTTCCTCGGAACCAGCGGTGCTCCGTAGGCGTTCAAGGGGCTACGCAAGTACGCAGGCCAAAAGATGCCATGCGGTGCTTGAGCTGGTGTGCTTGGGGGACAGGAGCCACACTGGGGCAGAGGTTCTGTCAGCTCTGCAGGGGCAGGTTCAGAGGTGGTTGACGCCACGCCAACTTAAGGCAGGAATGGTGGTTTGCGACAATGGCACCAACCTCCTCTCTGCCCTCCGACAGGGACAACTGACCCATGTGCCCTGTTTGGCTCACGTCCTTAACTTGGTGGTGCAGCGGTTCTTGGGCAGGTACCTGGGCTTACAGGATGTCCTGAGGCAGGCCAGGAAAGTCTCTGTGCATTTCCGCCGGTCATATAATGCCAGTGCTCGGCTGACGGACCTCCAAAAGGAGTTTAACCTGCCCAAGAACCGCCTAATCTGTGACATGCCCACCAGGTGGAACTCGACGTTGGCCATGCTGCAGCGGCTGCACACGCAGCAGAGGGCCATCAATGAGTACCTGTGCGACTATGGCACCAGGACAGGGTCAGGGGACCTTGGTTTTTTTTCCCCACGCCAGTGGGCCATGATCAGGGATGCATGCACTGTCCTGTCACCATTCGAGGAGGCCACGAGGATGGTGAGCACTGACAGTGCATGCATCAGTGACACTGTCCCCCTTGTCCACCTGTTGGAGCACACGCTGCGTGGAATAATGGACAGGGCACTTGAGGCAGAACAGAGGCAGGAAGAGGAGGACTTCCTTAGCTCTCAAGGCCCCCTTTATCCAGACAGTGTTCCTGCGTGCCCGCCGATCACACAGGAAGAGGACGAGGAGGAGGAGGAGGAGGAGGAGGAAGATTGTGTCAGTATGGAGGTGGAGCCTGGCACTCAGCATCAGCAGTCTTTAAGGGATCAGTCCCAAGGAACACATGGACTTGTACGTGGCTGGGAGGAGGTGGCTGCGGACGTTGTTGTCCTTAGTGACCCAGAGGACTCCGGACCGAATGCCTCAGCAAACCTACGCTGCATGGCCTCCCTGATCCTGCAAAGCCTGCGTAAGGATCCTCGTATTCGTGGTATCAAGGAGAAGGACCAATACTGGCTGGCAACCCTCCTTGATCCACGTTACAAGGGTAAGGTTGCGGACCTTATCTTGCCATCGCAGAGGGAGCAGAGGATGAAACATCTTCGGGAGGCCTTGCAGAAAGGTCTGTGCAACGCGTTCCCAGAGACTGGGAGGTTACAAACTCCTGTTTCTGGACAACGTGTTGCTGAGGCTTCGGTCAGTCAAAGAAGGAGCGGTGGAGAAGGTGGCCGTCTGACCGATGCGTTCAGACAATTTTTTGGTCCGCAGCCCCAAGGTATGATCGGTTCCAGCAACCATCGCCAGCGTCTGTTTTACATGGTGCAGGAATACCTAGGGGCAAGATCAGACTTGGACACCTTTCCCACCGAAAATCCTCTGGGTTACTGGGTCTTGAGGATGGATCACTGGCCAGAGCTTGCACAGTATGCAATTGAGCTACTGGCCTGTCCTGCATCCAGCGTTCTTTCGGAACGCACATTCAGTGCTGCTGGAGGCGTGGTAACCGATCACAGGGTGCGTCTGTCCACCGACTCGGTCGATCGGCTGACCTTCATAAAAATGAATCAGTCTTGGATCACCACCAGCTACCAAGCACCTGATGCAGATGTAACCGAATAATTTTTTTTGAAATCTCAGATCCCTTCAAAGACTGCCTATGCTGATGCTGAGTGACTATCCCTGAGTAATTATCCTCTTCCTCCTCAATCATCACGCTGATAGCTTGTAAGAACATTTTTGGTTCTGGGCGCCACCACCAGTGCCTAAGGCACAATTTTTCAGCCCCTGTTTAACAGGGGCGTGTAATTACAATTTTTGATGTAATACTTTGCAGCAGGGCTCGTTCCTGCATTCCAACTAGAGTGTCTGTGAGGGGTTGCAGTGTTGTGGCACCAGCACCAGTGCCTAAGACCCAATTTTTCAGCCCCTGTCTAACAGGGGCGTGTAATTACAATTTTTGATGCAATACTTTGCAGCAGGGCTTGTTCCTGCGTTTCAACTAGAGTGTCTGTGAGGGGTTGCAGTGTTGTGGCACCAGCACCAGTGCCTAAGACCCAATTTTTCTGCCCCTGTCTAACAGGGGCGTGTAATTACAATTTTTGATGCAATACTTTGCAGCAGGGCTCGTTCCTGCGTTCCAACTAGAGTGTCTGTGAGGGGTTGCAGTGTTGTGGCACCAGCACCAGTGCCTAAGGCCTAATTTTTCAGCTCCTGTTCAACAGGGGCATGTAATTACAATTCTTGATCTAATATTTCACAGCAGGGCCCTGTGAGGGCTTACAGTGTTTTGGCCACAGCAACACCTAAGGCCCAAATTTCTGCTGAGTATATAGGGCAGGACCCTACTTTCAAACATCTAACTTACAAACGACTCCTACTTGCAAACGGAAGGAGACAACAGGAAGTGAGATGAAATCTACCCCTAAGGAAGGGAAATTCTCTCCTGTAAGAGTTAATATGGGAAAACAATTTCTCCTTTCCACTGATGCTTTCCAATCCTTGTTCCACAAAAAAACCCAAATTTTCCAAAAACATTTTTCATTGGGACAAAAAAGTGAGGTGAAATCTTCTGAAGAGGAGGAAAGACGCAAAACAAATGTCACAGGGGTGATAACCCTTCCCTATGTTTTCCAAAAAGCTTAGAAAAGATTTTTTGGCTGGAGCTAAACACATTAAAAATGTTCAAAATTACAAACAGATTCTACTTAACAACAAACCTACAGTCCCTGTCTTGTTTGCACCGCCTGAATACTGCTGTTCAGAGTATATAGGGACCTTTCCTTATTTTAATTTGGGTGCGGGGTTCCCCTTAATATCCATACAAGACCCAAAGGGCCTGGTAATGGACTGGGGGGTACCCATGCCGTTTGTCTCACTGATTTTCATCCATATTGCCATGACCCGACATGACATTAAACCCGCAAGCAGTTTTAAATGAGATTTTTTCCTTTAAAAATGACATTTGGTGCAGGGACTGTTCTAAACATGGGAAACACGCGTCACTTTACAGGCATAATATAGACACCCCCCAGGTACGATATTTAAAGGAATATTTCACTTTTTTTTTTTTACTTTAAGCATCATTAAAATCACTGCTCCCGAAAAAACGGCCGTTTTTAAAAGTTTTTTTTGCATTGATACATGTCCCCTGGGGTAGGACCCGGGTCCCCAAACCCTTTTTAGGACAATACCATGCAAATTAGCCTTTAAAATGAGCACTTTTGATTTCGAACGTTCGAGTCCCATAGACGTCAATGGGGTTCTAACGTTCGTGCGAACTTGCGGTCCGTTCGCGGGTTCTGGTGCGAACCGAACCGGGGGGTGTTCGGCTCATCCCTACCAGGGACCACCGTGAGTAGCTGAAGCCAGTACCAGAGCAGAATTCTCACCAACTGGGGACAGAAGAATTGGGAAACATCAGCAGGTGTCAAGCCAGGGACTCAGACAGCGGAAGTGACGGTTGCAGAGCAGTCTTGTGTGCCAAGCCAGGGACCGAGCAGGCCAGTGGGATGACGCTTGAGGAGTATCTGCGAGTGCCAAGCTAGGGACCCAGCAGGGACACGGGAGTGACGCTTGAGGAAGATACTCAGTGAGAAGAGCTCAGGAGATCCATTGGCAGTGGATCAGCAAGTCTGGGTGATAGACTGGGAGCTCAGTTGAGTGGAGATCAAAAGAGGAGATTGTGGAGGAAGTGAAAGAGTTCATTGCAACCTTTGTTTGATTATAATTATGATTATAATTAAGCAGGTTTATTCAAAATTGATTTTTCAAATCTTGTTCAATCAAAGATTGTTGCCAAAGGAGACAGCGTGTCTACACATGCAGATGTGGCAGCTGGCTGGGTGCCTTTCCCTACATGGCTGTCTACCTATAGAAGTCTCAGAGTCTGCCAATAAACATTGCAACCACTTAAGGGTGCCCTGGCCCTAAACCCTCTCTCCCACAGTTCTGTTTAAGAGACTATAAATCTCTTTGCATTCAAGAAGTGTCTGGCACCCATTAATTTACCTTACATTGCACCCACCATGCCTCGTAACCCACTCTAAACAGAAAGATGTCAGCTGTCCCTAACTCTGGAGGTCACCATTAGGCCTGGAGAGGCCCAGGACTTGGCTGCATAAAGTTAAAACCTTCAACTTTGTAGAAATTGGCCAGTGGCAATTTCACAGTGCCACACACCATTGTCCTAAAAGATTATTCTAATGTAAGAACAGTGCACAAAAACACTTTAACCACTTTAGCCCCAGAAAAATTTACCCCCTTCCTGACCAGGCCATTTTTTGTGATATGGCACTCCATCGCTTTAACTGACAATTGCGTGGTCGTGCGATGCTGCAACCAAACAAAATTTATGTCCTTTTTTCCCACAAATTGAGCTTTCTTTTGGTGTCATTTGATCACCTCTTGCGTTTTTTATTTTTTGCGCTATAAACAAAAGAAGAGCAACAATTTTGAAAAAAAAAAAAAAAAAACACAATATCTTTTACTTTTTGCTATAATAAATATCCAAATTAAAAAAAAAAAAATATTTTTTTCCTCAGTTTAGGACAGGGATATGCACTTAGCAGACCTCCAGCTGTTGCAGAACTACAACTTCCACGAGGCATAGCAAGACTCTGACAGCGACAAGCATGACACCCAAAGGCAGAGGCATGATGGGACTTGTAGTTTTGCAACAGCTGGAGGTCCGCTAATTGAAGATCCCTGGTTTAGGATGATATGTATTCTTCTACCTATTTTTAGTATAAAAAAAAATTGCAATAAGCGTATATTGATTGATTTGTGCAAAAGTTATAGCGTCTTCAAAATAGGGGATCTATTTATGGCATTTTCATTATTATTTTTTTTTTTTTACTAGTAGTGGCGGCGATCAGCGATTTTTATAAGGACATATATTGCGGCAGACAAATCAGACACTTTTGACACATTTTTTGACACATTTTTGGGACCAGTGACCTTTATATATAAAAATGCACTGATTACTGTATAAATGTCACTGGCAGGGAAGGGGTTAACACTAGGGGGCTTTTAAGGGGTTAACTGTGTTCACTAGGTGTGTTTTAACTGAGGGGGGATGAGACTGACTAGGGGAGGAGAGAGATCGGTGTTCATACTTAGTATGAACACATGATCTGTCTCCTCTCCCCTGAGAGAACAGGGATTTGTGTGTGTACACACACAGGTCCCGGTTTCCACTCTATCACAAGCGATCAAGGGGGCCTGGCGGGCACTCGCATCAGCTCTGGGGATGCGCTTCAGGCATGCCCGGAGGCGTCTTAAAGCAGACGTACAGCTACGATGACTCGCACTGGGGAGCCAACCTGCCCCAGTATAACTGCAGCGGCTGGTCCGGAAGCGGTTAAACCACAGCACCACATTCAAAAAGCCATTTCCTATCCCGATTATTCCCAAAATATTTAAAATACAGATTTCAGATATGTGTTTGTTAGAAATTGACTAGCGTCAGGACAGTATGTGAGCACTTTTTAAAGTGAGAACAAATATGAGCACAAATTTAAAGATTTCTGAAGAGTGTCACCTGTACACTCTTCTCCTCACTGCTTTCATTCTATGACTCCTCAAAACCAACAGTCTCCCTCAAGTGCCTCAGAGCATATGCAATGGCCCAGGCAAAATGCCGCCACACTGTTCTGCAGCTGGCATGGAGGGACACTGGGTGAGAGGTTCTCCCTGCTTTTCATGGCTAGGCCAGGAAGTGACCCCATGCCATCTTGTGCCAGTCAAGGTCATTTGTGACAATGACACCAACCTGCTGGCCACTATTCAGCATAGAAGGTTCACACACATATATTGCCTAACCCTTAACCTGGTGTTGCTGTGGTTCCTGATCAGGTACCCTGGCTTCAGTGGCAGGACAGGGTGTGCAGTCTCTCTAGTCAGGGATACCCAACAAGTGTTTACCTGACCAAAATGTGTAGCAACACAAGCTGCTTGACATTTTCTAGATTTGCAATACAGCCATGTACTGCAATCTTGACACTGACCATGCTGCAGCAGCCACACCAGCAGCAGTAGTAATTTGATGAGTATCTGTGCAAGACAGGATGAGGATAGGCTCCGGGGAGCTGAATTTCTTTTCAACACATCAGTGGCTCCTGATTTAGGATTCATGCAACGCCTTTTCACCATTCCAAGAGGTGATTGGAATGGTGAGCCCCAATGAGATGGGGATTAGCAACACATCCCTCTAGTGTTCCTGCTGGAGCATACATTGTGTGGTGTAATATACCAGGCACTGACAGCACCACAACAGGAAGAAAAAGGAAGACTTCCTGGTGGCCGATTCGTGATTGTGAGGCAAAGGCAGCAGGAGTCAGAAGAAGGATAAGAGGAGGAGGGTTGGTGTGCTGACAGTAAAGAGGAGGAGATTTATGGTGCTGGTGGTAAGGAGGGGGAGTGTTGTGGTTCTGGTAGTGAGGAGGGTTGTAATGGTGGTAAAAGGGGCAGTTTTGGCAGTGAGGATTTGAGGAAGAAGAAGAGGAATAGAAAACTAGGGGTGGCTTCAAAGGGATCGTTTCACCCCTTACCGATCCACAAAAGAAAAATGCCCTACTCTCAGGATGCACTGAAAAAAAAAAAATATTTGTCAACTTTCTTGATGGTGTCTGGATCCACCATACTATAGGCATACATGAAGGAGGCAACGTTTATGGGAAAAGTGTGACCACTCTCCAACAAAGTAACTATGATTCCACACTTGTACACAGTACACCTCTCCAAAGCACCCCCTATTTTGTCCTCCTATTTTCCACAGCTGTCATTACATTTATTAAAGGCTTAGTTCATCTTTGTGCCTACACAACGGTGTCATCCATTCAGAGGATCTGTGAATGGAAATAGTACAAGTCCCATCTTCCACCACCACAGTGGGACACCTAGATCTCAATGGAGCACATGTGCAGTGACATCACCACAATTGTAGCCCACTGTTTGTTTGGATAAAGAGTCCGCAGGTGCCTGTGCATTGCACTCTCAATGCCCCAATCACGGGTGCAATGTTATGCGGACTATAATACAAAAACCTAATAAAGGCACACTTTTTATTAATGTGTGTAAATGTGTTACATTTTTGCAAAAGGTGGGTTATGCTTTTAAATCTGGTTCTGGCTTCGCTGCCATGGAGGTATGAATGCAGAGAGCAAAGGGCATAGACTTGCTGCCCTTCCACAAGGTGTGATATGCCACTGCATACTTGTGCACAAAAGAGTAGTATATTCCAAAGCACACCTTTTATTTTATTTTTTTGTCTTACTTGTAAAATCCTTTTTTTGAAGTACATTACAAGACAAAGGGTGACAGATTCTGCAACTAATGGGTTATGCTGCTATCTTCGGGGAAATTTGCAGACAAAGCTGTAGCAACAGTCCAATATAACCCTTCCCACTCCCAGGATGCCTCAGTTTTGTTAGCAAGCAATAGAAGGAGTGAATCATAATAACAGACGGGAAGGACCTGTGTCCTGTAATGTACACAAAGAAAAGGATTTTATAGGTAAGGTAAAAATCCTGTTTTCCTAATCATACATTACAGGACACAGGATGAAGTATTCTGGAACCAACTGGAACATCCAAAAGCAGTGGAACTGAGGTGTGAGCAAACAAAAGCCTAACAGGCCCAAAAGAAAAAAACAGGTTAACAGAGGTTGGTCAACAGAACTCACAAAGCAGCCTGAAGAGCATTATGACCCAAACCAGTTGAGTCCTGAACGTCCACCTGGAAACTTAACAAAGTGGAAACAGACAACCACGTGGAAGCTTTGCACATTTGAGAAACAGATGTCTGATGCTGCAAAGCCCAAAAATAACTAACTGGTTTGGTAGAGTGTGCCTTGGAAGGGAAAGAGGAACTTTGCCTTTGAGGTCATAGGCATGAATGATGAGTTGTCTAATCCATCTAGTGATAGTGGAACATAAAGCAGGCTGTCCCCTACAGGGACCTTCAGGGATGACAGAGTCTGGC
Source organism: Lithobates clamitans (assembly GCA_037952925.1). Taxonomy (NCBI): domain Eukaryota; kingdom Metazoa; phylum Chordata; class Amphibia; order Anura; family Ranidae; genus Lithobates; species Lithobates clamitans. The sequence continues at coordinate 806,472 of JBBGZY010000248.1, forward strand.
TGAAGAAACATCGCTGTAGCACACAGATGAACTCAAACAGCTTGTACCACATCCAGATAATAGAGGAAAAGTTTCTCAGGATGTGTTGGAGCAGGGTGGAGAAATGGCAGTGAAATGCCCTAATTACGATAAAAGGAAGAAAGCACCTGTGGAAGAAAAGAGGCTCTGGGCCTAAAACTACCTTCTTTGTGTAGCACAAGAAATGGTTATCTACAGGGTTCACTATGGGTTAAGGCCATCTTGGAGATTTATCTCTCTCCATATCTGCCTATATCTCAATCAAGGGGTGTAGGTGAGGAAAGAGCTTGAGAGGGAAAAGCATAGATCAAGTAGTGATCCCCATGGAGTCATCAAAGCATCCACTGCAAAGGCAAGAGGATTCCTGGATCTGGAGACCAGCCTGCTCAGTTTGTTGTTGAACCTGGAAGCCAGGAAGTCTATGTCCGGCTTTTCTCACTTGCGACTGAGAACACAAAACACTTCAGGGCAGAGACAAAGATCTAGAATTTGTTTGGAAAAAGTCCATCTGACAATTTTCCATGCCTGCAAAAATACAGGGCAGTTAGGGCTGGAATGTACATTTGAGCCCAAGCCAGAATCAGATTCACTTGTCTTTGAACTGCAAGACTTTTGGTTTCTCCTGGATGGTAGAAGTATGCCACTGGCACGGCCTTTTCCTACTAATTCCTGGTCAGATGACATCATGAGGTCAAGCATTAAAGGGATAACCCTGTGTTCCAGATTATTGATAGGAAGATGAAATTCCTCCGATGACCAAGTGCCTTGAACCAAGAGGGTACCTAGAACACCTCCCCGGCCCAATAGGCTGACATCCATCCTGAGCACCTTTCAAAACAAAGAAAGGAGGGATTTTCCTGATTCCAACGCCAAATATGTGACCTGCTGGTTAGGAGTCAAGAGACTGCACCCTCTTCTCTCAAGCTGCCAGAAAATCTAAAATCTTTTGAAGGCAAAAAATAAAATATTTAAGAACAAAGATTTTTGATTTGGCTTCAACTGCATCCATGGACTTTTCTGACAATATGGAGAATATTGATAGAACAATAGAAGAGGTGAACATTAACATTTCAAAGGAGTTGCAACTCTGACTCAAGGAACCCAATCAAAAAGAACATGAAATATTAATTAATTTATACAACAAAACTTTAAGCATCATTTTTCTTGTTGAGGCCACCAAATAAAAGTATGTATCCAGCATTGATTTGAAAAAAAAAATCACAGTAAATAGCCAATAATATTGTACAGCTGATGCATAGTATGTATGCAGCTTTTTGGCCTCAATTTGAAAAGAAAAGACAAAGCATGTTTTATCAAGAAACAGAAATTAGAGTGTATAATTTCACAGAAAAAGCCAGAAATGTTGCACAGAGAATTCGATATTCCAATCGCACATGTTCCCGGTCAAATGGCACATAAATAATGGGTGCTGCAGCGATTACCATTTGTGTCCTGGAAACATCAAGCAAACGTACATCTTCGCCAGCACACCATGGATCAGCAAAAGTTGTCCAAGAAGGTTTTTTAATGGAAAGAAGTTACATCACAAAAGAGGTGCTACTCTTGCACCTCTTTTGTGATGTAACTTCTTTCCATTAAAAAAACCTTCTTGGACAACTTTTTGCTGATCCATGGTGTGCTGGCAAAGATGTACGTTTGCATGTTGCACAGAGAGACACTAGGTAAGAAAGCAACATCACAGCGTATTTATGCACAGAAAAAAACAGAAATATTGTACATACTCCATGCACTGTATTTATTCCCTTTTTTTCTAAGCAACAGATTCACTGTGAGAAACAAGGCAGTTTTAATTAAGAAATAAAAATGACAGTATTATTTCAAAGAAAGAAATTCAAAAATTGTTTACAGACTCTATGCACAGCATTTTATCACTTTTAAGAAGCTGCAGTTTCACAGTGAAACACCAGGACTACTTTGTATTAAGAAATAAAAATTTGAGTGTATTCTTTCACAGAAAAATTTGTAATGACTGAAAGAACAGTATTTAAACAGTTTCCATAGGCTGCCGTTTCAAACAGAGAGATAAGATATGTTTAAGACCCCTTTCACACTGAGGCGCTTTACAGGCGATACAGCGCTAAAAATAGTGCCTGCATAGCACCTGTAAAGTGCCTCTCTTGTCTCTCCAGTGTAAAAGCCAAAGGGCTTTCATACTGGAGCGGTGCGCTTACAGGATGTTAAAAAAAAACTCCTGCAAGCAGCATCTTTGGAGCGGTGAAGGGACAGTGTATACACCGCTCCTGCCCATTGAACTGAATAGGCACTGCTGCCGAACTGCTGAAGCTGCGCTTTGCAGGTCATTTTAACCCTTTTTCGGCTGCTAGCGGGGGTTAAAATGCCCGCTAGTGTCCGAAAACCCCCGCAAAAATGGCGGTAAAGCACAGCTAAAAATAATGGCGTTTTACCGCCGTCGGCGCTGACGCCCCAGTGTGAAAGGGGCTTTATAATTATGGAATCAGATCTGGCGTATATTTATTTCACAGAAAAATGCCACAGTTACTGTAATGACTTAATGTATAAGACCCCTTTCACACTGAGGCGCTTTTCAGGCACTTTTACACTAAAAAAAAAAAAGTGCCTGAAAAGCTCACAAAAACCTATTTCAATTAAAATCAATGAATGCTTTCACACTGGGGCAGTGCACTGGCAGGGTGGTAAAAAAATGCCCCTCTCCATTCAAATGAATGGAAAGCTCTTCAAAAACGCCTGAAAAGCTCTACAAAAGCGCTCAGTGTTTTACTGGCGGTTTAGAAGCGCCTCAGTGTGAAATGGGCCCATTTATAATAAAACACATATATAATAATATATATATATATATATATATATATATATATATATATATATATATATATATATATATATATATATATATATATATATATATATATATATATATATATATATATATATATATATATATATATATATATATATGCCCATACCCATACCCATATATACCCATATATAATAAAACACCCAAAATTAGAGTACATTACTTCACACATAAAAGGCAGAAATATTGTACCACTCTATGCACACCATGCAAGCCCTTTTACTAGCATGTGTTTTCTAAGTGAAGGACCACTCAGGTTTTAATCAAGAAATCAAATTTACAGTATTTATTCACAAAGAAAATCAAGGGAAAAAATGTAAAAAATACACAGACTCAAAGAAACTATGTATGTATGCGTTTTCAGAGGGAGAGGCCAGGCAGGTTTTATCATGAAATAAAATGTGAACCGTGCAAGCTTCTGCCAGTGGCAGTGACCCAGCCTGGAAATAATGATGATGGGGTCCAGTCTTCACTTCAAAGAGTGAATCATATGATCTATTCTCATGATTTTATTTGCAAATTCTGACCCCCCCCCCCTCCTCACACAAGTTGCACGTGCAGAACCTCTGACTCTCCCTTTAAACCTGCCTGCGGGGTACCTTCCTGGCTCTCCTTTAGTATGGAGGGTCTTCTCAGTGCTGACAGTTGTGTCCCCAGATTCAGAACCTGAATGTGCTTACATTTTGCACAGCAGTATTCAACCTCGATCGGATGATCAAGGTGTATATATATATATATATATATATATATATACACACACAGACTCCCGCAAAAAAGTTTTATCCCTATTGTGGGGTCACCATTATGGTATTTGTAAATTGAAATCATATCCCCTCTCAAGCGTCTCTTCTTTACAGAGAATAAGTTCAGTGCTCGTAACCTTTCTTCATAACTAATATCCTCCAGTCCCTTTATTAGCTTTGTTGCCCTTCTATGTACTCGCTCCATTTCCAGTACATAGTTTCTGAGGACTGGTGCCCAGAACTGGACAGCATACTCCAGGTAAGGCCGGATCAGAGTCTTGCAGAGTGGAAAAATTATCACTTTATCTCTTGAGTTAATCCCCTTTTTAATGCATACCAATATTCTGTTTGCTTTGTTAGCAGGAGCTTGGCATTGCATGCCATTGCTGAGCCTATCATCTACTAAGACCCCAGGTCCTTTTCCATGCTTGATTCCCCCAGAGGTTTTCTCCCCAGTGAGTAGATTGCATTCATATTTTTGCCACCCAAATGCATTATTTTACATTTTTCCACATTTAACCTCATTTGCCATGTGGTTGCCCACCCCATTAATTTGTTCAGATCTTCTTGCAAGGTTTCCACGTCTTGTGGAGAAGTTATTGCCCTGCTTAGCTTAGTATCCTCCACAAATACAGAGATTTAACTGTTTACCCCATCCTCCAGGTCATTTATGAACAAATTAAATAGGATTGGTCCCAGCACAGAACCCTGGGGGACCCCACTTTCCACCTGACCATTCCGAGTACCCCCCATTTATCACCACCCTCTGAACTTGCCCTTGTAGCCAGTTTTCAATCCATGTACTCACCCTATGGTCAGTGCCAACGGACCTTACTTTGTACAGTAAACATTTATGGGGAACTGTGTCAAATGCTTTTGGAAAATCCAGATGCACCACATCTATGGGCCTTCCTTCATCTAGATGGCAGCTCACCTCCTCATAGAAGGTTAATAGATTGGTTTGGCAAGAACAATTCTTCATAAATCCATGCTGATTACTGCTAATGATACAGTTTTCATTATTAAAATCTTGTATATAGTCCCTTATAACCCCCACCAAGAGCTTGCATACTATTTATGTTAGGCTAACTGGTCTGTAATGGCCAGGGATGTATTTTGGCCCTTTTTTATATATTGGTGCTACATTGGCTTTTCTCCAATCAGCTGGTATCATTCCAATCAGTAGACTGTCAGTAAAAATTAGGAACAATGATCTGGCAATTACTTGACTGAGTTCCCTGAGGACCCTTGGGTGCAAGCCATCTGGTCCCGGTGACTTATTAATGTTAATTTTTCCAGTCTATTTCTAATTCTGTCCTCTGTTAACCATGAGGGTGCTTACTGTGATGTGTCATGAGGATAAACACTGCAGTTTTGGTTACTGAAGCCCCCTGATTCCCTTGTGAAGACTGTGGAGAAGAATAAATTCAATACCTTTGCCATCTCTTCCTTATTCTTTATGGGGCCAATATGGTCTGTCCTCCCTTTTTTACTGTTTATATACTTAAATAATTTCTTGGGATTTTTTTTGCTCTCCTCCGCTATGTGTCTTTCGTGTTTTATCTTAGCCGTCCTAATTACACCCTTACATTTCTTGTTGCATTCTTTGTAAAGTCTGAATTCTGATGATGATCCCTCAGCCTTGTATTTTTCGAAGGCCTTCTCCTTTGCTTTTATATACATTTTTACATTGCATATAAACCACCCAGGACTTTTGTTCGCTCTTTTAAATTTATTTCCCAATGAGATGCACTGGCTAATGTTCTTATTTAATATGCTCTTAAAGCAAACCCATCTCTCCTCCGTGTTCTTTGTTCCTAAGATTTTATCCCAATTTATATCTTCTAGCAAGGTTCGTAGTTTAGGGAAGTTGGCTCTTTTGAAATTCAGTGTCTTTGTATTCCACTTATGTTTCCTATTTGTGTGATTTATACTGAAGCTAATTGACCTCTGATCGCTGTTTCCTAAATTGCCCCTTATTTCCACATCCGTGATCAGGTCTGTATTGTTGGTAATTAGTAGATCTAGTAACGCTGTGTTTCTAGTTGGTGCATCTACCATCTGACCCATGAAATTGTCCTGCAAGACATTTAGAATCTGACGAGCCTTAGATGAATGTGCGGTTCCTTCCCCGCAGTCTGTCTGGATAATTAAAATCCCCCATTATGATGACACTTCCCATCCTTTCTGCTAATTCAACTTGTGATAGGAGGTCTGTCTCCCCCTCTTCTCTCAGGTTAGGGGGCCTATAGCATACTCCCAGTATTATTTTCCCCTTAGTTTCATCCCTTTGGAGCTCTACCCATAAGGATTCCACCTCCCCCCTAGCACCCTTAGTGATGTCATCTCTCACATTCACTTGTACATTATTCTTGATATACAGGCATACCTCTCCCCCTTTTTTACCCTCTCTATCCCCGCGATAAAGGGAATACCCTTGAATGGTTGCCAGCCAATCATGAGAGTTGTTGAACCAAGTCTCTGAAATCCCCACAAAATCTAAATCTTCCTCCATACAACAGTATCTCTAGTTCTCCCATCTTGTCTGCCAGGCTCCTGGCATTAGTGAACATGCCATGTAGTTTAGACCGGTCGCATACTGTCCTCTTATTGGATGTTAGATTCAGAACCTGGGCTTCCAGGGAAGCAATGTGCTTACATTTTGCACAGCAGTATTCACACTCAATCAGATGATCAAGGAACGCATACATGCTGCAAGATATACACGGGTGTGGAGTCGCATCTCCACACCCGCCGGGAATTGTACCTACTAATTTAATGAGGATTGGGGATTATACCCTGTCCAAATTAACTAACAACTAGCTTTCTGACACTAATACTCAATACACTGGTACTCAACTATTTTAACTATTTTAGTAATAAACTTTTGATGTTTTATATATAATTTAAAAAACAAATTAGCTTTTTCTGGTGGGATTTTGTTTATGTGTATCTTACATCTTTCTTGGAATAATTATGTACTCCACACTGCATACCAGGGCCACTTTTGCATAATTAATTTAGTGTCTATGTCCTGTGTCTTGAAAAAGTATTCATACCCCTTGAAACGTTCCACATTTTGTCATGTTACAACTAAGAACATAAATGTATTTTATTGCGATTTTATGTGATAGACCAACACAAAGTGGTGCATAATTGTGAAGTGGAGGTAAAATGATAGATGGTTTTCAAATTTCTTTACAAATAAATATCTGAAAAGTGTGGTGTGAATTTGTATTCAGCCACCTTAATTCCGATACCCCAAACTAAAATCTAGTGTAATCAATTGCCTTCAGAAGTCACCTATTTAGTAAATAGAGTCCACCTGTGTGTAATTTAATCTCAGTATAATCCCAACTGTTCTGTGAAGCCCTCTGAGGTTTGTTAGAGAACCATAGTGAACAAACAGCATCATGAAGGCCAAAAAAAACCCAGACAGGTCAGGGATAAAGTTGTGGAGAAGTTTAAAGCCTAAACTAAACTTAAACACCTAAACTGAAAAGCTGGGCAAGGAGAGTATTAATCAGAGAAGCAGCCAAGAGGTAACTCTGGAGGAGCTGCAGGGATCCACAGCTCAGGTGACACAGGACAACTATTAGTTGTGCATTCCACAGATCTGACCTTTATGGAAGAGTGGCAAGAAGAAAGCCATTGTTGAAAGAAAGCCATAAGAAGTCTCGTTTGCAGTTTACGAGAAGCCATGTGGGGGACACAGGAAATGTAGAAGAAGGTGCTCTGGTCAGAAGAGACCAAAATTGAACTTTTTGGCCTAAAAGCAAAACGCTATGTGTGACAGAAAATGAACACTGCATATCACCCTAAATACACCATCCCCATATGTTGGTGTCAACATGTTGTGGGAATGATTTTCTTCAGCAGGGACAGGGAAGCTGGTCAGAGTTTATGGGAAGATGGATGGAGCCAAATACAGGGCAATTTTAGAAGAAAACCTGTTGGAGTCTGCAAAAGACTTGAGAGGTTCACCTTTCAGCAGGACAATGACCCTAAATATACAGCCAGAGCTACAATGGACTGGTTTAGATCTAAGAATATTCATGTGGTAGAATGACCCAGTCAAAGTCCAGACCTAAATCCAACTGAGAATCTGTGGCAAGACTTGAATATTGCTGTTCACAGACACCCTCCATCCAATCTGACAGAGCTTGAGCTATTTTACAAAGAAGAATGGGCAAACATTTCTAGATGTGCAAAGCTGGTAGAGACATTCCTACAGGGCTGGACTGGGACAAAAATTTGGCCCTGGACTTCCTCATGACCGGCCCACTTTAATTTTGAGTGTTCCCAACAGCGTCCCCCTTACATCAGAGTGTCCCCAACAGCATCCCCCTTACATCAGAGTGTCCCCAACAGCGTCCCCCTTACATCATAGTGTCCCCAACAGCGTCCCCCTTACATCAGAGTGTCCCCAACAGCGTCCCCCTTACATCACAGTGTCCCCAACAGCGTCCCCCTTACATCAGAGTGTCCCCAACAGCGTCCCCCTTACATCAGAGTGTCCCCAACAGCATCCCCCTTACATCAGAGTGTCCCCAACAGCGTCCCCCTTACATCAGAGTGTCCCCAACAGAGTCCCCCTTACATCAGAGTGTCCCCAACAGCATCCCCCTTACATCAGAGTGTCCCCAACAGCATCCCCCTTACATCAGAGTGTCCCCAACAGCGTCCCCCTTACATCAGAGTGTCCCCAACAGCGTCCCCCTTACATCAGAGTGTCCCCAACAGAGTCCCCCTTACATCAGAGTGTCCCCAACAGCGTCCCCCTTACATCAGAGTGTCCCCAACAGCATCCCTCTTACATCAGAGTGTCCCCAACTGCGTCCCCCTTACATCATAGTGTCCCCAACAGTGTCCCCAACAGCACCCTCTTGTCCCAATCAGCAGCACACTTCACATCAGAGTCCCCACCAGAGAGCCCCCATCATCAGCCCCCTTCACATCAGTGTGTCCTCCCTCTCCTCCCCCTCCCACATGCACTCACAGTTTTGAAGGCAGCTTCTCGTTACTCTCTCCAGTCATGTGATAACAAGTGATAGGGGAGCGGCTCCAGGACCACACCTGACTGGCCCACTGAGCCATCGGCCCACCGGGAATCTCCCTGTAGTCCTGATGGCCAGTACATGCCTGCATTCCTACATTCCTAAAAAGACTTGCAGCTGTAATTGCAGCGAAAGGTGGCTCTACAAAGTATTGACTGAATACAAATGCATGCCACACTTTTCACATATTTATTTGTAAAACAATTGAAAACCATTTATCTTCTTCCTTCCACTTCACAATTATGTGCCACTTTGTGTTGGTCTATCACATAAAATCCGAATAAAATACATTCACGTTTTTGGATGGAACATGGTAAAATGTGGAAATTTTCAAGGGGTACAAATACTTTTTCAAGGCACTGTAGGCATTAATGGAAAGTTATATCTATTTATTTATATAAATATATTTTTTATGCCGAGGTGTAGCTATATTAATTATTTATTATATTGTATATTGAATGTTCTGACCCAAATAGAGTTGTCACTGGTTGCTGCCCTCTCCTCACTCTTGTTGTCTCCGTGTCAGCTCCAGGAGTCTCCAGCATGTTAGCCACATTTGAAAACTTGAGGTGTGGGCCATTAATTCTGAATAAATTTGTATACTTGTATATTTATCTTTCTAATAGTAGCAAATGCTGTTTTCTTGCTATTTAGCTACCACTGCAGTCTTCCTCTATGCATTCCTAAAGAAGCAAATCAAGAAACGCATTGATCTGTGAGGACTTGTCTCTACAGATTATTAATGCTGTTGTAATCGAAAGTGAGGTAAAAAAAAATGATAGGCAGAAGTTGATATTAGTCCATTGATTTGTTCTTCAGTATGTATAGGCACTGTTTTTATGACCTGTAATGGGTCAGTGTGTGATTTTATTAAGTATTTTGTAATAAAATTTTGGTTATGCTTTAATATTAAAATATGTGTGTTTATTCTTGTGCCAGGAAAGTCTGATAATTCATGTTTAGTTGTTTTGTTTGCTATGTGAAGTACACTGGGCTGTGCTTGATAGGGAAAGACCAATGCACTGTGTATCACTCTCAAGTACTGATAGAACCAACCTTATAGTTGATATCAATACAGATAGGTTTAAATAAGTTAAACAAATAATAAATACATTTAAATAAGAGGGAGGAAACTGCAAATAAAAATGGACAGAGTAAATGGCATAAAACATCTCTGAAAAAAATATGGGGCAATACTACATCATTTAATGTCATGCAAGCGTAAAATAAATGGAGCCAGTGCACTTAAAAAAGTATAGTAGCCAGTAGCTCACAGGAAGTTGGCAGAATGATTGTAGGCATTATTCAACCTGAAAGACAAGCATCCCTGGATTGGTGACTTGGTGGGTCTCCAGGGGACAGCACTGGTGATAGAGTGAGTATAGAAGCCATAGCCATGCTGGACTCAGGCATTTAGACCATTATTAACACTTATCTTCAGGCAAACAGTTAAATGAACAGTTAAATCATACTATGAATTGTTAACTGTCTTACCGACAAAGAAATTGAAGGTATGCTTATCTAGCTTTGTGATCCTGGCACCCTTACCAGAAGACACAGCCAGATCATTTTCATTTACTGAGCATTACTGCTTGGTCCAGCTCCAATTTGTGACTTGCAAATGGAGGTGTATTATCACAATGATGAGTACCAGCACTTTACTGATTTAACTTTTCTTTTCTAACAGTAAGATCTCAGCATTAAGTCAGACATTCATATATCAAAATTCAGCAGGAACCAGCTAAATTTTGATCCATGTATGAGCAGGGTGACTGTACCCAAATTGATCCATTGATCGACTTGGGTACAACCAGCCTGTCAGATATCATGGTCGGTTCACAATGCTGACCCACCCTTTCCCAAAGCTCTGCTGTTCAAAGAATTACAGGAAGATAAACATAAAAATAGACTTGGGTACTACTACTAACTGTACATATATGTAATACTTACTATTTATTTTTTAGGAATACATGGTTATTTTAAATGGTAGTCTTTTACATCTGCTGGCATTCAGGTTTGATGTAAATCCTAAACACGGATGCGCTATGGTCCGTTTTGACACAAATCATGTTTTTACATGGCTCACACTTTCAGAAACAACAGACAAGCCATAAAACGACATGAATCATCTATAATTTATGCAGCTGTCTTTTGTCAGCTGATCACCTATGCAGATGGTGTCATTTCCATTTTTGTCATATATGGAGTATCAAACAATCTCTCGCCACAGGATACTACATTAAAGACTAAAAGCAGAATATGTAAGCTTATACATACTGTCTATGCATCTAAATGACTAGGAAATCTAAAATCATGAGACTAAAAATAAAATGTAAAATTAAATCAAATGTTTACCAATTGCTATATTAGTACAAAACCATTTTACAACTGAAGCCTTCCTTTACTTGAAAATTTTACTTTACATTTTATGATCAACAAATGCATTCAAAGACTGTTGATAGTGCTCGAAATAGTCCTCAGTCTCACTATTTAATTCCATGTAATAGAATACCTGTAGCTAAACCTCTGTCACTAAAAAGTGATATGTGCCATATTGTTCTTCGGATAATGGGCCGTGTTGCCTTGTAAAATGGTGATTATTTTTTATGAACTATAGATCTTTACTATAACTAGGTGCTTGAAAGATACTGTCTACTTTGTAATGATTGACTACTAAAGGCTAGAATTTATGCTTTTATTTCCTGAGGGTAATGCACCAAGCATACAATGTTTTTACCTCTCAGGTTAAGAATGATTTTAGATAACTCTTGCACAAGGTTTTTCAGCCAGTACCTCAATTTACACTATGCCCGTAAGACAGTACCTGCAACATAACAAAAGATTTCAACATAATGGTGTATTTATTGTCTGCCTTCCGAGAAATTCTTAAATTGTCATAAACAGCTCTTGTCACTTGAAATAGCACTAGTTTAACATTATTTTATATTTGGAAGTCTTTCAGTTGCAAACAACATCATTTATTTTCTTTTATTCTTTTTCTTTTTTTGTTCTCTCTTTTTTCTTTATTTTATCATATATCTTTCTTTCTAATTTTCCATGTGCTGCCTTTTTGAAACACCTTTAAAATACACTGTGGATTTTCATTTAATAAATAAGCTGAATTACTTTTTCAGTCAGAGCTCCACTGTAAATGAAAGCAAATTGATACCGAATGCTTTAAAGCAAGAACACTGTCACTGATGATATATGATGGTAAAGTTTAAATACATATTAAAGAATATATATAACGGGACATCTGTGAACACAGAAAAAAAACCAGAATAAAATATTACCATTAACATGTCATTTAAAGTTTGTCATTTCCTCCATGTGAGGTGCTTAGCCAACCCAGTCTGTTGAAATCCCATCCACAGACTGCTTACCATGACATTTTTGTTTATGCGCCCAAAGTAGTTTAACCTTTTCACTGCCAGGCCTTGTGCTTCACTTTTAAACTCAGCTGGCCAGACCATTTTTGTAATTTTCTGATTGCTTTTTTATTTTTTCCTTACAGCTTTCAGAGTTTGTAAAAGGCCCTCAAACCATTTTTTTCTAAAAGCACATGACCAGTAGAATAAAAATAAGGTGCTACTGATATTTAGGGGAAATTGATATTTGCGCAAATGTTTACCAAAACAATATTTTCGCTAAAAATACCATAAAATAATTATTAACAGATAGATAAAAACACAGAAAATTTTACAAAATTCCTACTAAATATAAAAGCTAACCTGTCTTGAGTTAATAAATAACAAATATGTGTAAGTTATAAATTGTGCCTTTTTGCAAAATGGTAAAAATCGAACATATGCAAAAATGTAAATATCCAAGTTTCTCTAAAAATCTGGAGGTTTTCATTTTTCACTTACAGCTTTCAGAGTTTGTAAAAGACCCCCCAAACCATACATTTTCTAAAAGCATATGACCTGTAGAATAAAATAAGATGCTACTGATTTTTAAGGCCCTGCGATATTTGCACAATTGTTTATGAAAATAAAATTTTCACTAAGAATACACCAAAATCATTATTAGTGGATACATACATGGCCAAATTTACAAAATTGCTGCTAAATTCCTACTAAATATAAAAGTTTAAGTTGTATTGAGTTAATAAATAACAAATATTTGTACATTTTAAATTACACCATTTTGTGAAATAGTGAAAACTGAAGGTGCACAAAACAGTAAAAAAAAACAATTTACTCTAAAAAGCTGGATGTTACCACTTTTCCCATACAACTTTTAGGATTTGTAAAAGACCCCCAAACCATAGATTTTCTGAAAGTACATGATTAGTGATGAGCCGAACACCCCCGGTTCGGTTCGCACCAGAACCTGCGAAAATTCAAAAATTCGCACGAATGTTGGAACCCCATTGAAGTCTATGGGACTCGAACATTTGAAATCAAAAGTGCTAATTTTAAAGGCTAATTTGCATGGTATTGTCCTAAAAAGGGTTTGGGGACCCGGGTCCTGCCCCAGGGGACATGTATCAATGCAAAAAAAAGTTTGAAAAATGGCCGTTTTTTCAGGAGCAGTGATTTTAATGATGCTTAAAGTGAAATATTTCTTTAAATATCATACCTGGGGGATGTCTATAGTATGCCTGTAAAGTGGCGCGTGTTTCCCGTGCTTAGAACAGTCCCTGCACAAAATGATATTTTTAAAGTAATAAGTCATTTAAAACTGCTTACGGCTTTAATGTAATGTCCGGTCCCGGTAATATGGATGAAAATCAGTGAGACAAACGGCATGGGTACCCCCCCCTAGTCCATTACCAGGCCAGTTGGGTCTTGTATGGATATTAAGGGGAACCCCACATCCAAATTAAAAAAAGGAAAGGCGTGGGGCCCCAGGCCCTCTGAACAGCAGTATACAGACGGTGCAAACAAGACAGGGACTGTATGTTTGTTGTTAAGTAGAATCTGTTTGTAATTTTGAACTGGTACATTTTTAAAGTGTAGCTCCAGCCAAAAAATCTATTTTTAAGCTTTTTGGAAAACATAGGGAAGGGTTATCACCCCTGTGACATTTGTTTTGCTGTCTGTGTACCTCTTCAGAAGATTTTACCTCACTTTCTGTCCCAATGACAAATGTTTTTTGACAATTTGGGGTTTTTAGTGAAACAAGGATTGGTGATAAAGCATCAGTGGAGAGGAGACACGTTTTTCCCATATTAACTCTAATGCCCCGTACACACGGACATTGATCGGACATTCCAACAACAAAATCCTAGGATTTTTTCCGATGGATGTTGGCTCAAACTTGTCTTGCATACACACGGTCACACAAAGTTGTCGGAAAATCCGATTATTCTGAACGCAGTGACGTAAAACACGTACGTCGGGACTATAAACGGGGCAGTAGTCAATAGCTTTCATCTCTTTATTTATTCTGAGCATGCGTGGCACTTTTTGCGTCGGATTTGTGTACACACGATCAGAAATTCCGACAACGGATTTTGTTGTCGGAAAATTTTATAGCCTGCTCTCAAACTTTGTGTGTCGGAAAATCCGATGGAAAATGTCAGATGGAGCCCACACACGGTTGGAATGTCCGACAACACTCTCCGATCGGACATTTTCCATCGGAAAATCCAACCGTGTGTACGGGGCATTACAGGAGAGAATTTTTCTTCCTAGGGGTAGATTTCATCTCACTTCCTGTTGTCTCCTTCTGTTTGCAAGTAGGAGTCGTTTGTAAGTTGGATGTTTGAAAGTAGGGGCCTGCCCTATATACTCTGCAGAAATTGCGGCCTTAGGTGTTGGTGTTGCCACAACACTGTAAACCCTCACGGTTACTCTTGGTGGGCACAGGAACGGGCTCCGCAGTGAAATATTAGATGAAGAATTGTAATTACATGCCCCTGTTGAACAGGGTCAGAAAAATTGGGCCTTTGGTGGTGGTGCTGGTGCCACAACACTAAGTCCTCACAGTTACTCTTGGTGGGAGCTGGAACGGGCCCTGCTGTGAAATATTAGATCAAGAATTGTAATTACATGCACCTGTTGAACAGGGGCAGAAAAATTGGGCCTTTGGTGGTGGTGCTGGTGCCACAACACTGTAAGTCCTCAGAGTTACTCTTAGTGGGCGCAGAAATGGGCCCTGCTGTCAAATATTAGATCAAGAATTGTAATTACAATTGTTGAACAGGGGCAGAAAAATTAGGCCTTAGGCACTGGTGCCACAACACTGCAACCTCTCACAGATACTCTAGTTGGAGCGCAGGAATGAGCCCTCCTGTAAAATATTACTTAAGAAATTGTAATTACACGCCCCTGTTAAACAGGGGCTGAAAAATTGGGCCTTGGCCACTGGTGGCGGCGCCCGGAACCAAAAATATTCTTACAAGCTATCAGCATGATCATTGGGGAGGAAGAGGATAGTCACTCAGCATCAGCATAGGCAGTCTTGGAGGGATCTGACATTTCAAAAAAAATTATTCGGTTACATCAGCATCAAGTGTTTGGTAGCTGGTGGTGATCCAAGACTGATTCATTTTTATGAAGGTCAGTCAATTGACCGAGTCGGTGGACAGGCGCACCCTGTGATCGGGTACAAAACCTCCAGCAGCACTGAATGTGCGTTCTGAAAGAACGCTGGATGCAGGACAGGCCAGTAGCTCAATTGCATACTGTGCAAGCTCTGGCCAGTGATCCATCCTCAAGACCCAGTAACCCAGAGGATTTTCGGTGGGAAAGGTGTCCAAGTCAGATCTTGCCCCTAGGTATTCCTGCACCATGTAAAACAGACGCTGGCGATGGTTGCTGGAACCGATCATACCTTGGGGCTGCGGACTAAAAAATTGTCTGAATGCATCGGTCAGACGGCCACCTTCTCCACTGCTCCTTCTTTGACTGACTGAAGCCTCAGCAACACGTTGTCCAGGAACAGGAGTTTGTAACCTCCCAGTCTCTGGGAACGCGTTGCACAGACCTTTCTGCAAGGCCTCCTGAAGATGTTTCATCCCCTGCTCCCTCTGCGACGGCAAGATAAGGTCCGCAACCTTACTCTTGTAACGTGGATCAAGGAGGGTTGCCAGCCAGTATTGATCCCTCTCCTTAATACCACGAATACGAGGATCCTTCCGCAGGCTTTGCAGGATCAGGGAGGCCATGCAGCGTAGGTTTGCTGAGGCATTCGGTCCGGAGTCCTCTGGGTCACTAAGGACAACATGATCCGCAGCCACCTCCTCCCAGCCACGTACAAGTCCATGGGTTTCTTGGAACTGTAAATGATCCCTTAAAGACTGCTGCTGATGCTGAGTGCCAGGCTCCACCTCCATGCTGACACAATCCTCCTCTTCCTCCTCCTCCTCGTACTCTTCCTGTGTGATCGGCGGGCACGCAGGAACACTGTCTGGATAAAGGGGGCCTTGAGAGCTAAGGAAGTCCTCCTCTTCCTGCCTCTGTTCTGCCTCAAGTGCCCTGTCCATTATTCCACGCAGCATGTGCTCCAACAGGTGAACAAGGGGGACAGTGTCACTGATGCATGCACTGTCACTGCTCACCATCCTTGTGGCCTCCTCAAATGGTGACAGGACAGTGCATGCATCCCTGATCATGGCCAACTGGTGTGGGGAAAAAAAACAAGCTCCCCTGACCCTGTCCTGGTGCCATAGTCGCACAGGTACTCATTGATGGCCCTCTGCTGCGTGTGAAGCTGCAGGAGCATGGCCAAAGTTGAGTTCCACCTGGTGGGCATGTCACAGATTAGGCGGTTCTTGGGCAGGTTAAATTCCTTTTGGAGGTCAGCCAGCCGAACACTGGCATTATATGACCTGCGGAAATGCACACAGACTTTTTTGGCCTGCCTCAGGACATCCTGTAAGCCCGGGTAACTGCCCAAGAACCGCTGCACCACCAAGTTAAGGACGTGAGCCAAACAGGGCACATGGGTCAGTTGTCCCTGTCGGAGGGCGGAGAGGAGGTTGGTGCCATTGTTGCAAACCACCATACCTGCCTTAAGCTGGCATGGCATCAACCACCTCTGAACCTGCCCCTGCAGAGCTGACAGAATCTCTGCCCCATTGTGGCTCTTGTCCCCCAAGCACACCAGCTCAAGCACCGCATGGCATCTTTTGGCCTGCGTGCTTGCGTAGCCCCTTGAACACCTACGGAGCACCGCTGGTTCCAAAGTCAAATCAGCACAGGAAGAGGCCATGGAGAAAGAAGAAGAGGAGGGGGTGGAGGAGAGAGGTGTGGCAGAATCACCGCTAGTAGTATTTTGGAGGCGTGGTGGGAGAACAACCTCCAACACTACTGCACCTTGTCCTGCATCCTTCCCAGCTGCCAGAAGAGTCACCCAGTGCGTGGTGAAAGACAGGCAATGTCCATGTCCATGCCTGCTGGACCATGAGTCAGCGTTAATATGCACCTTACCGCTGACCACCCTGTCCAGCGAGGCCAAGACATTGCCTTCCACATGCTGGTAAAGAGCCAGAATCGCCTTCCGTGAGAAAAAGTGGCGTTTGGGAACCTGCCACTGAGGAACCGCACATTCCACAAACTCACGGAAGGGGGCAGAGTCTACCAACTGAAAAGGCAGCAGTTGAAGTGCTAGCAATTTAGCCAAGCTAGCATTCAACCGCTGGGCATGTGGATGGCTGGGAGCGAACTTCTTTCTGCGGTGCAGCAGCTGGGGCAGGGAAATTTGCCTGGTACAATCTGATGTCAGTGTACCGATAGCAGATTGCCCCCAAGTACTTGGCTGTGAAACACCTAATTCTACACCTTAATTACTCTCAGTGCAGGTCTCAGAGAGGACTGAAGGTATAGTGGGGTTGGAGATCCCAGCTGATGAGGAGCAAGGAGAGGTCCTCTTTGTTCTTTGGTGTGGGTCTTTTAGGTACGCTTGCCAACGAACTGCATGGCAGGTCAACATATGTCTGGTCAAGCATGTGGTGCCCAAGTGGCAGATGTTTTGGCCACGAGAGATACGCTTGAGACATATGTTGCAAACAGCAGCGGTGGGATCTAATGCACTCATCTCGAAAAAGGCCCACACCAAATCTTTTGGAATAACGCACAGAGACAGCAGCGCCCTGCACATGCGCAGCTCTGCAGTGTGATGCAGTCAGTGTGCTGCCCTTAAGCTGGCCCCTGGAGGGCATCCTGCATCGTTGGTGATGTGCCTCCTCCTCCTCCTCCCCTCTCCTATCAGGCACCCACATGGAGTCAGTGACCTCATCATCCCCTCCCTCCTCATCACTGGAGCAAAGCTGGCAGTATGCTGCAGCTGGGGGAACATGACTGCCAGATTGCTGTCCTTCTTGGGCACCCCCTCTCTCTGGACTCATGTTACTGCCTTTCTCTAGCTGGGTACCATCATCGGAGCCTTCAAAATGCTGGGCATCCTCCTGGAGCATGTACGCAACACTGTGGTCAAACAGTTCGGGGGACTCCTCAGGAGGACATGGTGGGGCTAGGGAAGGAGTGACTGATGCCATTGAGCCAAGGGAAGAGGCCGCGTTGGCAGTTGCTTTGCCAGACAAAGTACCCTGAGCCTAGGTGAGAGAGGATGAGGAGGATGAGGACGGCTTGGTCATCCATTCTACCAAGACTTCCGCATGTTGCGGCTCAACACGGCCAGCTGCCGAAAAAAAGGACAAGCGTGTCCCACGGCCACGTGCTGATGAGGATGCACCGTCTCCACGACCAGCACTGTTGCCTCTAGACACAGAGCCTGCTTGCCCTCTTTTATTGGCTTGTGGCTGTCTGCCTCTCCTTGTTGGCCTTCCAGACATACTAATGGCCTGCAGCGAGATGTAGCTGCACAAAGCTGGGTTATGTATATATGTATATATGTGTATATATATATATATATATATATATATATATATATATATATATATATATATATATATATATATATATATATATATATACTGATACTGCAGCTAGCAGAATCAACTGCCTGCCTGTAGTATTATTAGTATGAGAACACCAGCAATTGTCTTCAGGTAGCTTTAGGTGCACACTGTGCAAAGGACGCAGTACACTAACTGTAAATACTGTAGCTGCCTGCCTGTGGTATTAATAGGATCAGACGAACACCACCAATTTTATTCAGGTAGATTTAGGTGCACACTGTGCAGAGGACACAGTACACTGACTGTAAATACTGTAGCTGCCTGCCTGTGGTATTAATAGGATTAGAAGAACAGCACTAATTTTCTTCAGGTAGCTTTAGGTGCACACTGCAGTGGATGCACTACACTAAATTGTAAATACTGCAGCTGCCTGCGGTACTGTACTAAAAGGATCAGAAGAACACCACTAATTTTCTTCAGGTAGCTTTAGGTGCACACTGTGCAGAGGACGCACTACACTAACTTGTAAATACTGCAGCTGCCTGCGGTACTGTACTAATAGGATCAGAAGGACACCACTAATTTTCTTCAGGTAGCTTTAGGTGCACACTGTGCAGAGGACACAGTACACTAACTGTAAATACTGTAGCTTCCTGCCTGTGGTATCAATAGGAGCAGAACAACAGCACTTGTCTCCAGGTAGCTTTAGGTGCACACTGTGCAGAGGACGCACTGCACTAACTGTTAATACTGTAGCTGCCTGCCTGTGGTATTAATAGGATCAGAAGAACACCACTAATTTTCTTCAGGTAGCTTTAGGTGCATACTGTGCAGAGGACACAGTGCACTAACTGTAAATACTGTAGCTGCCTGTCTGTGGTATTAATAGGAGCAGAACAACAGCAATTGTCTCCAGGTAGCTTTAGGTGCACACTGTGCAGAGGACGCACTACACTAACTTGTAAATACAGCAGCTGCCTGCAGTACTGTACTAACAGGATCAGAAGAACAGCACTAATTTTCTTCAGGTAACTTTAGGTGCACAGTGTGCAGAGGACGCACTACACTAACGTGTAAATACTGCAGCTGCCTGCGGTACTGTACTAATAGGATCAGAAGAACACCGCTTATTTTGTTTAGGTAGATTTAGGAGCACACTGTGCAGAGGACGCACTAAACTAACTTGTAAATACTGCAGCTGCCTGCGGTACTGTACTAATAGGATAAGAAGAACACCACTAATTTTCTTCGGGTAGCTTTAGGTGCACACTGTGCAGAGGACGCACTACACTAACTTGTAAATACTGAAGCTGCCTGCGTTACTGTACTAATAGGATCAGAAGAACACCACTAATTTTCTTCAGGTAGCTTTAGGTGCACACTGTGCAGAGGACGCACTACACTAACTTGTAAATACTACTGCTGCCTGTGGTACTGTACTAATAGGATAAGAAGAACACCACTAATTTTCTTCGGGTAAATTTAGGTGCACACTGTGCAGAGGACGCACTACACTAACTTGTAAATACTGAAGCTGCCTGTGGTACTGTACTAATAGGACCAGAAGAACACCACTCATTTTCTTCAGGTAGCTTTAGGTGAACACTGTGCAGAGGACACACTACACTAACTGTAAATACTGTAGCTAATAGGACTAAAAGGATCAGAAGAACACCAGCAATTTTCTTCAGGTAGCTGTAAATACTGTAAAAACACCTGCCTGCCTGTCAGTAGTAGAAAGAGAATAACAGGAATGGATCTAGCTAAACTGAATACAGTGTATATATATATATATATATATATATATATATATATATATATATATATAGGATCAGAAGAACACCACTAATTTTCTTCAGGTAGCTTTAGGTGCACACTGTGCAGAGGACGCACTACACTAACTTGTAAATACTACAGCTGCCTGTGGTACTGTACTAATAGGATCAGAAGAACACCAGCAATTTTCTTCAGGTAGCAGTAAATACTGTAAAAACGCCTGCCTGTCAGTAGTAGGAAGAGAATAACAGGAACGGATCTAGCTAAACTGAATACAGTGTGTATATATATATATATACCGTATTTATCGGCGTATAACACGCACTTTTTTCCCCTTAAAATCAGGGGAAAGTCGCAGGTGCGTGTTATACGCCGATCCCCTGCGATCCCGACCTGTCACATTTTCAAAATCGCCGATCGCGATTTGAAAATGGCGCCGCCGGCGCCGAAATACACAGAGCCGGTCCTCGGCTCTTTCCGGCGGCTGTCGTTCATTTTCGGCTCCACTCGTAGTCCCGAGCGGAGCTATCCGAACCTACTCGGCTAGGTTCGGATAGCTCCGCTCGGGACTACGAGTGGAGCCGAAAATGAACGACAGCCGCCGGAAAGAGCCGAGGACCGGCACTGTGTATTTCGGCGCCGGCGGCGCCATTTTCAAATCGCGATCGGCGATTTTGAAGCCCAGAATGGCTGGGATCACTGGGGCAAGGCTGCACTGGGGAAGGCTGCACTGGGGAAAGCTGCACTGGGGAAGGCTGCACTGGGGAAGGCTGCACTGGGGAAGGCTGCACTGGGGAAAGCTGCACTGGGGAAAGCTGCACTGGGAAAGGCTGCACTGGGGAAGTCTGCACTGGGGAAGTCTGCACTGGGGAAGTCTGCACTGGAGAAGGCTGCACTGGAGAAGGCTGCACTGGGGAAGGCTGCACTGGGGAAGGCTGCACTGACAAGGCTGCACTGGGGAAGTCTGCACTGACATGGCTGCACTGACAAGGCTGCACTGACATGGCTGCACTGACATTGCTGCACTGACAAGACTGCACTGAGAAGGCTGCAATGATGGGCGTTTAAATGTAAGTTTTTTTTCCCTTCAACTTCCCTCCTAAAAGTTTTTTTTTCCTTAAAATTCCCTCCTAAATTGGGGTGCGTGTTATGCGCCGGTGCGTGTTATACGCCAATAAATACGGTATATATATATATATATATATATATATATATATATATATATATATATATATATATATATATATATATACACACACAACATCTATGATATATATATACAGTGGCTTGCGAAAGTATTCGGCCCCCTTGAACTTTTCAACCTTTTGCCACATTTCAGGCTTCAAACATAAAGATATAAAATTTTAATTTTTTGTGAAGAATCACCAACAAGTGGGACACAATTGTGAAGTGGAATGAAATCTGTTGGATATTTTAAACTTTTTTAGCAATTAAAAAGATGAAAAGTGGTGCGTGCAAAATTATTCGGCCCCTTTACTTTCAGTGCAGCAAACTCACTCCAGAAGTTCAGCGAGGATCTCTGAATGATCCAATGTTGTCCTAAATGACTGATGGTGATAAATAGAATCCACCTGTGTGTAATCAAGTCTCTGTATAAATGCACCTGCTCTGTGATAGTCTCAGGGTTCTGTTGAAAGCGCAGAGAGCATCATGAAGACCAAGGAACACACCAGGCAGGTCCGTAATACTGTTGTGGAGAAGTTTAAAGCCGGATTTGGATACAAAAAGATTTCCCAAGCTTTAAACATCCCAAGGAGCACTGTGCAAGCGATCATTTTGAAATGGAAGGAGTATCAGACCACTGCAAATCTACCAAGACCTGGCTGTCCCTCTAAACTTTCAGCTCAGACAAGGAGAAGACTGATCAGAGATGCAGCCAAGAGGCCCATGATCACTCTGGATGAACTGCAGAGAACTACAGCTGAGGTGGGAGAGTCTGTCCATAGGACAACAATCAGTCGTACACTGCACAAATCTGGCCTTTATGGAAGAGTGGCAAGAAGAAAGCCATTTCTCAAAGATATCCATAAAAAGTCTCGTCTAAAGTTTGCCACAAGCCACCTGGGAGACACACCAAACATGTGGAAGAAGGTGCTCTGGTCCGATGAAACCAAAATCAAACTTTTTGGCCACAATGCAAAACAATATGTTTGGCGTAAAAGCAACACAGCTCATCACACTCAACACACTATCCCCACTGTCAAACATGGTGGTGGCAGCATCATGGTTTAGGCCTGCTTTTCTTCAGCAGGGACAGGGAAGATGGTTAAAATTGAGGGGAAGATGGATGCAGCCAAATACAGGACCATTCTGGATGAAAAACCTGTTGGAGTCTGCAAAAGACCTGAAACTGGGACGGAGATTTATCTTCCAACAAGACAATGATCCCAAACATACAGCAAAATCTACAAAGGAATGGTTCACAAATAAACGTATCCAGGTGTTAGAATGGCCAAGTCAAAGTCAAAGTCCAGACCTGAATCCAGAATCTGTGGAAAGAGCTGAAAACTGCTGTTCACAAACGCTCTCCATCCAACCTCACTGAGCTCGAGCTGTTTTGCAAGGAAGAATGGGCAAGAATTTCAGTCTCTCGATGTGCAAAACTGATAGAAACATACCCCAAGCGACTTGCAGCTGTAATCGCAGCAAAAGGTGGCTCTACAAAGTATTAACGCAAGGGGGCCGAATAATTTTGCACGTCCCACTTTTCATTTTTTTATTAGTTAAAAAAGTTTCAAAAACCCAGAAGATTTCGTTCCACTTCACAATTGTGTCCCACTTGTTGGTGATTCTTCACAAAAAATAAAAATTTTATATCTTTATGTTTGAAGCCTGAAATGTGGCAAAAGGTTAAAAAGTTCAAGGGGGCCGAATACTTTCGCAAGCCACTGTATATGCACAATACTCTGTAAGTGCAGCTAACTGACTCACCTGCCTACTCTATCTAACTTAAATCAAATGACACTGTCTCTCTGTCAATCTATCTCTCTCTCAACGCCGGAACACACTTCACAGGGCCGCCGTGCAGGCGGCCTTATATAGTGTGGGGCTTGTACTAAACCCCCTGAGCCATAATTGGCCAAAGCCACCCTGGCTTTGGCCAATTACGGCTCTCTGTGCAGACGGCGCTGTGACTGGCCAAGCATGCGGGTCATAGTGCATGCTTGGCAGTTATCAGCCAGCAATGCACTGCGATGCCGCAGTGAATTATGGGCCGTGACACGCCCCTCAAATTTGGCGTGAATGGCCCATATCGTTCGTTCGGAATTCAGCGAACGACCAAACAGGCAGTATTTGAGTCTAACATGCGATAGATTCAAAAACGAAGCTCATCCCTACACATGACCTATAGAATAAAAAAAAGTGCTACTGATTTTTTTTTTTAGGTCCTGCAATAGTTGCGCAAATGTTCATCAAATCGCTATTTTAATTAAAAATACACTAAAATCGTTATTAGTGGATACAAACATGGCAACATTTACAAAATTCCTGCTAAATTCCTACTGAATAAAAAAGCTAAAACCGTTTTGAGTTATTAAATAACAAATATTTGTAAATTTTAAATTGCGTTTTTTTGCGAAACGGTGAAGGTACACCATTTTTCATTTACAGCTTTTGGAAAAGAAAGTCCCCCCCCCCCCCCCCAACCAAACATTTTCTGAAAGCACATAACCTGTAGAATAAAAAAAGTGCTACTGATTTTTTGGGCCCCGCAATAACTGCGCAAATGTTCATCAAATCACTATTTTTTTACTAAAAAATACACTGAAATCATTATTAGTGCACACAAACACAACATAACTTACAAGATTTCTGCTAACAACAAAACAAACGGACCAGCACTCAATGGGTTGAAGAGTAAACACAGTCTCACAGCAGACAGTTGAACATGATTAGTCCTAGTTTATTCAGTAATGCATGTAAAAGAACAATCCTGTTGTCAGACAGGAAGTGATATGAGGTAGGTAAAACAGAAATCAACAGCTTACAGTTTCACAGAAAATCCATGGAGCAACTAGGAACTGATGGCATTGGGGTTTACAAAAAACCTCCTGCAGCATGGGGGGGCGCCAATACCCCTGCACTAAAAATGCATAGGTGTGAATCCAGCCTGCATGTTGCTTTTGAGCATTTATGCAGTGTTTTTTGCGGTGCTTGCCACATTTTGAACAGCTTGGCCAGTAAACACAGTCTCACAGCAGACAGTTGAACATGATTAGTCTAGTTTATTCAGTAATGCATGTAAAAGAACAATCCTGTTGTCAGACAGGAAGTGATATGAGGTAGGTAAAAAAGAAATCAACAGCTTACAGTTTCACAGAAGATCCATGGAGCAACTAGGAACTGACGGCATTGGGGTTTACAAAAAACCTCCTGCAGCATGGGGGGGCGCCAATACCCCTGCTGTACTGCGGTCGAATGTGGAACATGCTCACCAGCATGTGGGGAAGGGCTGGATGTGCTGGAGGGGAGAACTGTAAGCTGCACGTGGCTGGGACGCCAAGTCCACTGGCGTACTGACAGGTGGAAGGGAGTGAGCCACGTTGCTGCAGTATGGATGACGCTATACGTTCACAGCATCTAAAGCCCAATGGATGTGAATCCCAGCTGCTTGGGAGTGTCCCAAAATTATGTAGACTTCAGGGAGATGGAAAACCAGGGCTGGATGGGCCGATGTGGATGTCAGTCAGCGTTGCTGGGGTTCTAGGGGGGCTGGTCATTGGAGCACCTTATGGACCTGGGTGACCTGTTCGCTGTGATGGTTGCATTGACAACGCGTTTCACACATCTGTGCTTTTTCAAAGATTCCTGCTAAATTGCTACTAAAGCATCATTCACATGTAGCGTTCTAAAGTGTATGCCCTTAGAGGGCCATGTTTACCTGGACGGGGATGCACAGGTGTTTCATGCATTCCCATGTAGGCAGTCCAATTTATGTGAATTGGGATGCAACAGCTGTACAGGCATAGCCGCTTCTTCCAATCTGACATCCGAGTGGGTGTGGGTGCACGACCCTGAATGTAGACAGTGTGAGCTCAGGGACATGCACCTAGACCTACATGGATGTCAAATTGTGAGCAACGGCTCTGTTCATGCAGTTGCTACATCCAAAATTACATCAATGGGACTGCCTGCATCTTTGGAGATGGTAGTCCTTTCCGCTCAAGTATAAAGTTGTACCGTCAGTACAACTTGATTTACTGTTCATCTGTTCAGGTGACATTAATAGCTTGGAGGAGCTTTTGGTTTATTTAAATGACAACAAATTAAATTTGCAGTTCACCAGACAGATGAGCAGCGAATCCATCCCTTTTTTGGACGTCTCCTTCTCAGGTAGAGATGGCAGGATTATATCGAGCCTGTAAAGGAAACCCCTGTCAGGAAATACACTTCTCCATGCTGATTCTGGACATCCCTGTCATGTCATTCAAGGCATACCAATGGGACAGTTTAAACGGCTAAGGAGAATATGTAGCGAGGATGTGGATTTTGAGAAAGAAAAAAAGGGATATGAGCAGCAGGTTCTTTTCACGTGGGTACAGTAGAGACACGGTTTATAGGGCAGTAGATACTGTGGATACAATTCAGAGGAGTGCCCTGTTACAAGACAAAAAGAGAAGACTGGCTGTAGGGTCCCTGTATTCTCTACTCCATACAGTCTCAAATTCAGAAAGATTAGGAGGATAATGGAACAACATATTTCTATTTTGAATGAAGATGAGACTTATGCTGAAATTTTGTCTAAAGGTTTCAAAATCATGTCCCATCGGGCACCCACTCTGAGTAATGCCACCTAGTTATGTATCACCTAGTTATTTTAGCTCATGTAATACCAAAACAACATGGTTAGATTTTGTAGGTAATTACAAATGTGGGGCCAGTAATTGCCCATATTGCCCTCATATCATCAGGGGCATAGGCATGAGCAGGGGGTGTACCTGGGCACACCCTAATCACTGTGGTGCCAATTCGACCTGCTGCACCAGCTTCCCCCCATGTTGCCCCCCCCCTGCCCTGCAGTGCTGCTTGCTTCCCACCTCTCCTCTTCCCCTGGTGGATGTTTCAGAATGGATAGCGGGGGAAGGGGCTAGTAAATATGTAATTTACCGGCCCCTTCCTTTTCTAAATGAACACAGTACATACACTCGCTCACTGTGGTAATTAATAACTGAAGCATGGTAAAAGGTGTTTACTATGCTTCACATAGCACTGTACACAGGGTGTGCCAGATGTGCCTGGGCACACCCTAATCTCCTAGTGCGCATTAGCATTATTGCTCTGTGTGGCAGCTGGGAGATCAATGTGCCAGGGCCATGTATATGTAGATACATAGCAAAATGGGATGGGGAGTCCGCGCAGTGGAATTAATTAAAAGCCTAAATGGGAAGTATATTGCTTAATGATTTGATAGACTGCTGCCCTCACATACGCTGAGTCCACAATGGGTGGAATGAGTGGAAATAGGTGAAAAAGGAAAAGTGTTTGAGTGTGGCACTGTCTTAGAGTTCTTTGGTGAAATCAATAAATGTAAGAAAATATATTTAAAGTGTCCTGTGTTATATTCCCTCACCAGGGGTATGTGGGACAATTTCTCTGGAGATAAATCGATTTTTTTTACCACTCCTGTGGGTTAAAGTGACTGGTGTCTTGAATATTAAGAGTGCATAAAATACATCACATCCAAGGTGTCATGTGCTATATTCCCTCAGAGGGGACATGTCGGTATACAAAACGATTTCTCCAGGGGATAAATCAATTATTCCACTATTATAGGTTAAAAATTACTTGTGTCTAAAAAATTTAAAACACAAAATTAAATAATCAATATATCACACGTGACATGCAAAAATATCCAAAAAGTGTCTAGTGCTAAATAACCGAAGGTGCCTAGTGCTAAATAAATGTTACAAATATACCGTAAGTATTAGATTGCTCTCCAAATACCAGATGACAAAATTACCAGATAACAAAGTGACAGGTGCCCTAGTGAAATAATCACTATAGGAAATAGTTAACACATGTATCATGCAAATGATTTATATGTTGGTAAACAGTCCATATAGGTAACTGTGCCCGGTGCACTATAAGTGAAAAAAGACGTTCGTTGTGAGATTTCCTTAGAACATACAGCAGGTGTCGTTCCAGTGCTGGTGTCTCACGCTGTGATTGTGTAGAGACTCACCAGCTATTTTTTCCCCTGCAGGGGTAACAGGTATTCACAGTATGTGCCACTGTGTAGCAATCCTTGGCAGGACCAGGAACAGGGTGGTATCATAAGGACATGAAGGAGAAAAGAAAGGATTCCATAGTGTAAAACCGTTTAAAACACTATTTATTAGGTCAGATATAGAGGGTACTCACATTGTAGTAGAAAAAATAAGCAGTGTACAGTGTTCAATAGAATGTTCCTAAGCGTCAGCTTACAGGGAGATGTCTGCACGGCGTTTAGTCCAAGCCACGCCCTTGGACTAAACAGGGCTTATTTTTTCTACTACAATGTAGATACATATACGCATGAGCTTTGGGGTGCACACCCTAATGCAATAGGCTGCACACACCTATGATCAGGGGGGATCAGTTTCGATCCAACATTAGTGGTAGTAATTTTGATATCTGAACTGTCCTAGATTGCAACACCAGGTACATCATTTATTTAATTACATGTAAAGCATGTGGAATTCAATATGTTGGACGTACCATAAGAAGACTAAGAAGACCATAAGAAGACTAAGGGATAGGTTGCAGGATCATGTTTATGATACCGAAAAGAAACATACCACTAATGTTGCAAAGCATTTCAATGAGGCTCATAATTCAGATACATTAATAAAGATACAGACCATAGAGAACATATTGACACCTAAGAGTGGGGGAGTTCATTTTGGAATCCTGTGTAAACATGAAGTATTTTGAATCTTCACTTTACAAACCAGACTTCCAACAGTTTGAACTTTGAGTGGGATCTGACACATTTTTATAGCTGAATGGTAAATCAGATCTATTTTTTGGGTGGGAATATCTAGCTTTTTTACTTCTTAAGGTTGGATTCACACGTATGCAGTTTTAGCGCTTTTTGTATTTTGCAGATTTGCACTACAGTCCATTTAACATGGTTTCCTATGGAACACGTTCTGTAGGGCAAATCTGCAAAATGCAAAAAGCACTAAAAATGCATAGGTGTGAATCCAGCCTGCATGTTGCTTTTGAGCGTTTCTGCAGTGTTTTTTGCGGTGCTTGCAACATTTTTGAACAGTGTTTTTACAGCGTTTTTGCGTTTTTTTGTTTTTGCTTTTACAGTTTTTTTATACTGTATAAAAAGCAAAAAACGCAAAACGTGTCAAACGCCGCAAAAATGCTGTAAAAACGCTGTACTTGCGTTTTTGATGCTGGTCCATTGAATTCTATTACATGCAAAACGCTGCATTTTGCATTAAAAAAGTCCCTGACCCTTTCCAAAAACGCAGAGGCACAAAAATGCATTGATGTAAACATGTTCCATAGGAACCCATGTTAAAAAAATTCCCATGCATTTCTGAAAAATGCAAAATGCACCAATAAACGCATTAGTGTGAATGGAGCCTTAGGGAGAGTAATCTAATCAGATAATAAAGATAATATAATCTGTTTGCTTTCTTTAGGTCAGCTTAATTCATATATATATATATATATATATATATATATATATATATAATATATATATTCTCCACAATTTTGCATATATGTTTTTATTAATTTTTAAATATCATCTATGTTTTTTGTTCACTTTCAAGTTTGTTTATTTTTTGTGTTTTCACTTACTATTCCATGAGCTCCATTTCTGTGCAGGAGAACACTTGAGTGCTGATTGGTACTTTTGTGAATTCTTAGTGCACATGTGTGAAGCTCGAGATAATGGTTGCAGTTAATTGACTGTGCACACGTTTCACCATTCAATATTAATAAATATATAAAGTGTGCAGACTGCATTGCTTTGTGTTATTGATAAGGTCCCTTTCACACGAGCAGACCGATCAGGTCCGCCTGTCCGTTTTTCAGACGGACCCAACTGGACAATCCATTGTTCTCTATAGGGAGGCGGATGCAAATGGACATGTGTCCATTTGCAAATTCAAAAAAATTAAAACATCTTTATAGGGTGGTACTGTGGATGTGTGTGAAGGTAGAAAAGTGCCACATCCTAATCAATCTGGAAAGTATATCATGAAAAAACATGAACTTTATAGGCACCGTACAACAGAATTTGTTTTTACAAAAATATACATTTTTATTTCATATATAAATCACCTTTTTGCAAGGATGGAAAATGGGGCTACAATACTCTTTCCCTTATTATTATGGTTAGGATGTATATGTATGTATAAAGTATATACTATCTTGAAAAAGATTCTTATTGCATACTTTTGTCTATTTAGAATATGTACTCAAGTGCCTGAATAATCGCAATGCCGCAAAACATGTTGAGCTTCAACAAGCTACGTTAACCCATGCCAATCCCCCCTGGACTTTGGCAGCCTTATATCTTCTGGCTGACACAGTGATTCATCTATGGGATTGGTTTGGGCCTTGACCCCATAGTACCCTGTCTTTTGAGTATCCGATTTTTTCTCTGATCTTTTAAAAAGTTTTCTGTCATTTATATATGAAATAAAAATAGTTTACACCTGCCTGCATCCGATCTGATCCGGTCCGCCAAAAACAGACGAATAGCGTTCCCCCTCCAGACAGGTGTCCGTTTCCATCTGATCACCCCATAGAGAACAGCGGGCTGCGTCCGTGTCTGCTCTGCATCAGTGGAGTGGACACGGATCTGCCATCCACCTGCTCAGTGGGGATCAGCGGATAGATCCCCCACTGAGCTGGTGGATTTGCATGAAAGAGTCCACTCCATGTGAAAGGGGTCTTACTATGAGTTTTATTTTATTTATTTAATATTTTTTAACCATTTACATTTTTTTTACAACTATATTTTTTAATATTTTGTACTTTGTTTTGGTCTTTGGTGAGATATCAGAGGTCTTAACAGAAGGAACCGAAGACAGTCCCGATGAGACGGGTGCCATTGTGGGGGGGGGGTCAGAGTGGTGAGGGGACATAACTTGATCCCCTCTAAGCCCCTGCAGCACCTGAAGCCAGCGGGAGAGGCAGTGGAGGCAAGCCGGCAGCTTGAGGGATCAGGTTTGAGAGGGGGTGCGGATTGGTGTGGGGGAGGAAATCAGTGCTGGGGGGGGGGGGATGCAGGAGAAAGAAAAAGAATAGGGGAGCTTTTTTGGAGCAAAATGAGTGGTGGGAGGTAGAGAGGCTGGAGACAGGGAAGCGGTGGGATTGGGGGGGTCACATTTGAGGTGAATAACTCTAATCAGGGGATTGTAATCCCCTGATCAGAGCTATAGGTTTGTTCAGCAGTCTGCTGAACAATTCTGCCATAAGTTTATAGTCACCAAAGTGACCATGAGCTTATATGAAAGACCTGGCCAGCTGGAAGCAGTGCTGTATGCCCATAGGCCATATGGACCTGGCAATGAAAGGGTTAAAGCCTCACCTGGAAGCCTGCTAAAAATTCACTGAGAGTCTGAAAGGTGCAGCAGCTGCATGGATTTTTACACACATTCAAGTGTGTGCTTGAGTACTGGGACAAATGAGTGGCCCTGAACAGAATCTGTCAGAATTCAGGGCTATACAATATCTACCCATCTTCACCACAATATAGGGAGGATATATATATATATATATATATATATATATATATATATATATATATATATATGTAGTCCACAGGAAAAGTTATGAAAAATTGACCCAATATTGGTCAGAAAAGATAAAGAGCAAAGGAAGTTATAAGCTTACCACATTTCTGGCAGGAACAGAACTACCACCACTAGCACATTTCTATGAGTTACTGGCTGTAGTTTATGTTCTGACAATGAGGTCTACCATGATAATGTTCTGCTCGTATCAACTTACTTTCAGTTCCCCAATGGAAGAGAGCAGTCCTGCACCATATGCGCGTAACTGTCCATCTTGTTTGCAAAGACCAAATTCAATAGTAAAAAAGTAGCACTGAAAAGTAAA
This sequence comes from Lithobates clamitans, assembly GCA_037952925.1. Taxonomy (NCBI): domain Eukaryota; kingdom Metazoa; phylum Chordata; class Amphibia; order Anura; family Ranidae; genus Lithobates; species Lithobates clamitans. Next base: position 837,822 of record JBBGZY010000248.1, read on the forward strand.
CAAAATAACATTGCATTAGAAAATTCTACAGAATGGCAACAATGAGAGAAGCTGTAATATAACAATTTTCAGAGAAATGCATATTATTATTGTTAATGATATATCTAGTCATTGGAGAAAGCATGGATTAGTTGGATATAGAGTGTGGCTTTACACTACAACCCTCTTTGATCATTGAAAATGTCCCAGTTTTGCTTTTGTAGTGAGGATCAATGGATATTCAGCAGGCATCTTTCTGTTTATTAAGTATGATGTGCCTACCATTCTACCAACTTGTATGTCCACCATTCCCAAGTAGTGTTGGGTAAATGGTTCGGGCCGAGCATGAGTTCGGGCCGATCCATTGGCTGTTTGCCCCATTCAGGGAACACCCGAATTTGCAGGGTGTTCAGCGGGTGTTCGCGCTTCACAGTGCATTCTGTACCCCTGATTGGGCAAAGCTTTGCTGAGTCAGGGCACAGTAAAAGCTGGTTGTTAAGGAGCGGGGCCAGGAAGCTGGCTGTGGCATCTTTAACAACCGATGAGTCATCAGCTGTCAATGAGCTTCCGCGCTGACAGCAAAATAAAAAAAAATGTGCCTGTAAAAAATAGTAAAAAACAAAAGTGTGGAGTCCCCCCCCCCCAGTCGAAAGGTTTGGTATGGATTTTACGAGGAACCCCCTCCAGCATTTAAAAAAAAAAACCCTACCCATTCACAAAAAAGTGTCAAAAAGTAGTAAAAACACAGAAACAGTTGTTGATCATTATTAAAAATTTAAAAAAGTGTCCCCCAATGTAAATCTATCATCAATCACACCGCCCGCTGCACCTGAAAGACAACAACAAAAAAACACTCCACCTTCATTAACGACCGACCACCGAATGCCTCCTCTGCTGTGTGACAGTTCTTATATAGGTAAGGACAGGGCCAGCTGGCGATGTCACCTGGTGGCACCTCCCCTTTGTGATGTCACTGTCCCAGCATGCACCAGTCCGTGACCTCACAAGGGGGGCGGTGCCACCAGGAGATGTCAGTTTTTTCTTTATTTGTTTCATCAGATTAGGTGACCAGATTTTGTAATGGAAGTGATGTTCTGTTGCCGCCATCTTTCTACACCCCGCACTCCTCCACAGTAAGGATACACTGAGAAAGGGGCAAGCGGACATCTTGTTACACCCACCGGAGTTGTGCATTTCACCCTTTTTTTAACAGTAAACTGAGCTTATAAGGTGAAATACAGCATTTAGAAATCCAACTGACTGTTTAGATGTTCAATTTAAAAAGCAGCGGCAAACCTGCTGATCTGACAGGTTTACTAATCTCACAGAACACCTCTGATTTTATAATTCAACATGTAAACAGTCAGGCGGATTTCTAAATCCTGTGTGTCACCATATAAGCTCCGTTTACTGTTAAAAATAAGTGTGAAATGCAAGACTCCGGTGGGTGTAACAAGATGTTTGCTTGCCCCCTTCTCAGTGTATCCTTACTGTGGAGGACTGCGGGGTGTAGCACTAGCAAGATGGCAGGGACGGAACGTCACTGCCGTTACAAATTCTGATGGGTCGCGAAATTTGATGAAACACCGGCAACCGTGAGTCAATTTTAAATGTAATTTGACTCTTTTTTTTTCTTTAGAATTTTTGCTGCAGCATGTTCTGTGCATGCTACAAATGCACCACTGTATAGGCAGACTAAGGGGACCCCCCCCGGCACTATATTTAAAGGCATTTTTCATTTTTATTGTTTCACTTTAAGCATCATTAAAATCACTGCTCCTGAAAAAACGACTGTTTAAAGAATGTTTTTTGCATTGATACATGTCCCCCAGGGGCAGTACCCAGACCCCCATACCCCGTTAATGGCCAATTACTTGCATATACGCCTTCAAAATGGGCACTTTTGATTTTTCCTGTTTGGCTCACATAGAGTTCAATGGGGTTCGCCGTTCAAACTTCGGTTCGCAGCAGAACTCCTAAACAAGGGAGTGTTCAGCCCATCTCTATTCCCAAGCATAACATTCTCACTCTGATCACTCTAATCACTGATATTATTTGTTGCCATGGCACAAGTGAAAAATGGGTTAATTTTTTCATGTTATGTTCCTACTCATCCCACTGCTGTCACAAGATACAGAGATCTTGAGAGGTTCTCTGATCCCCTCCATATTTTTATGCGTGGCTTACCACTCACACTGGTCCCCAGCAGTGACTTATACGTTGAGATTCTTTTGTTTCTCATTCTACTCCATGAGGTACGTTGATGCATGCCGTCTTCAGTATAGAAATGAGAAAGCTGAGTTTATTAATTTTGTACTTGACCAAAATTACAGACCTAATGATCTTTTTAAACAGAACCAGGACACAAGAGGCATCCCTGATGAGCTGCCACTTAATGGGAAGGATGAAAAACTTTTTATTATGGGCTGCTGATAGGCCCCATTATGTCCTCTAGTGAGTCACTGTAAAAGAAGATACATGCATGAGAAGCCTTTTGCTTCTGGGTCTTACTTTTGCTTCTTTTTGTGTTACAAGTGTTACAAGTGTGACTTATCAAAGATGAGCATTGAAAGAATGGACTATGTTGGAGAAACGTGCTTACTATGCTTTCAAGGCACAGTGTGTGATCTCCCTGCAACTCTAATGCCCCGTACACACAGTCGGACATTGATCGGACATTCCGACAACAAAATCCTAGGATTTTTTCCAACGGATGTTGGCTCAAACTTGTCTTGCATACACACGGTCACACAAAGTTGTCGGAAAATCCAATCATTCTGAACACGGTGACGTAAAACACGTATGTCGGGACTATAAACGGGCAGTAGCCAATAGCTTTCATCTCTTTATTTATTCTGAGCATGCGTGGCACTTTGTGCATCGGATTTGTGTACACAAGATCGGAAATTCCGATTTTGTTGTCGCAAAATTTTATAGCCTGCTCTCAAACTTTGTGTGTCGGAAAATCCGATGGAAAATGTGTGATGGAGCCTACACACGGTCGGAATTTCCGACAACAAGGTCCTATCACACATTTTCCATCGGAAAATCCGAACGTGTGTACGGGGCATAAGGGTGACTAAGTCATGTAGTCATACTTGCAAATAATCTGATAATATTATTTTGAATGAATGGACCTCTTGAAAAGTTGTTTAAAAGAGTGGCCACAGCTGTTCTGTATCACTGATATCAGTTTGGCAAGAACGGTGGCTGTTGCAGTTCTTGTCACCCTGGATTTTTGCATGGTGGGGGCACTGGCATTATCTCTGTCACATCCACTACCACCACACCTCTTTTCCAATGGCATCTTGAGCTACAGAACCCATTGTTTCAATTATACTATAACAAAAAAATAATAATTTGAAAGAAATATACTGTCTAAAAAGCATATTATATTTATTTGGTGTTGAATTAAGTTAAAGGACAAAACAGCAACATGTGTGCCCCTGAAGGGATTTTTTTTTTTTTTACAAGACTTGATATATAAAGCAATTAAAAGTGTAAAACTGCAAGAATAATTTGTTATAACACACCACCACATGTGTATATGCAACAAGCCCACCAGTCTAACACATACAGCAAGTAATAATTAAACAATACATATTAATCTTAATTCTTTTTTTTTTCTAGAAAATGTACTGTAGGCTGCATTGCAGATAGCAATTAACAAATTCACAGTTTTTACACGGGTTATTACAGGAGTAATCTTAGGGATGTGCCATATTTTCAGGCCGAGAGAATGCAGTGCATAGATGATTTTAAAAGCAAAATAATGACAGTTAGATAACCTCCTTCAAGGCTCAGCACACTCCATACATTTCTTAATGGCCGTTGAATCAAATTACTTATATAGCAGAGACTAAACCACCAGCGACTTGGCCATCTGAGATTTTAGTTGGCTGACAAGGGAATGACTGTCCATGTATTTCTGTTTTCTACCCAGATGCTCCAAAATGGAAGACAGCAAACTTTAGTAAAGATGGCCACAGCTTAGTTTTTGCTAACACACATTAGTTTGTCACATCTTCTTTCCTAACCCCAATAACCAGAAATTACCCTAGGTATAGCATAGTGAATGCAAGAGGCAAGAACCACATCACCAGCTTCAGAGGGGTTTATTTCAAAATAAGCCCTGCACCCTCATAATTTTGTATTTTTATTGAAACATTGGTATTGATCGTCTTCAACATCCCAACCCTCCTCTGATTCTTCTCATCACTCTGAAACAGTTTCCATGTCCTGTCACTATATCTTCATCACCACCTTTCAACTCTGAGACTGCCTTAACATAGTTATAACTAGTATTACTAGTATTAAAAATAAGTAAAGCCTAACATATTCAGGGCAAAGAGACAATGCCAGTGCCCAGATAGCAAGCAATTGAGCTGCAAGTTTGAAAATGACTTGCTAAGCTATTGCTAGACTTGCCAGGCTTCATAAGTGTGTTGCATAATTTTTGCAAGTTCGCATTGCGTGACTCCAGATCAACTTTTTTTGCTAACCTTCTGTAAGTCTGCTGCAAGTTCTAGTTCAATTATGTTCTGCAAAATTCATCCTACCACTGGGGTCACTGTTACTTTGCTGAGCTCTTGCTGTAGACTCACCACTGCAACTTTGCTCTTGCTAGAAACTCGCCATTCACATTTGCTACAAATTGGAAAAGTGTCAACTAGAACTTGTGCTTCAAGTGCTCTGCAAGTGTAAAACTTGCCAGTATAAATGTGCAGCAAGTTAAGACTTGCAATTCAACACTGCCACAAATTTGTGGCAAGTTGCCTTGATATCTGGGTGGTAAGTAGACTTCTGACCTACTGATATTCCTCTGCACAGTATTCCCTGGTCCCTCCTTCCTTCATTGCAGCAGGTACTAAAATTCCCAGTTCCAGCAGGTGTGAGATACCAGAAAGAGTGGCAGGAAAGTGCTGGCAAGTTATCATTTAGTCAAGGAGGTGGACATTTGCACAGAAACGCTCACTTTGCCCTGATTGGTGTCTGTTTATTAATCATATATAAAACACAATAACATTGGTGTAAATTATTAACCAGTGCAGTCATTTTGTTTTGTTTTTTATTTTATTTTTATTAGTAGTAGCAACTAGAGTATGTCGGTGTCTATGGAATTACTATGGTGTTTAGCTAAATAAACCAATGTTCACATATAACATCCAATTATGTTAAAGGGAAAGTTAATTGTTCATATTCCCCTGCACATGACTGGATGTTTGACATGCACAGAGGTTCATTTTGTCTCTCTTCAAATTGTAGAAAATCAAGCCTTGTGTGTCTGAATTGACAGACAATATAATAATGTCATTATTTCCCTTTGCTTCACCCCCTCCCTATTCTGAGCCTCATTACCAACAAACCCTAAAATGTTTCCTGCCTTACACTTGCTATCTGACAACTACCAAGTCACCTTACGACACTAAAAAGTCAGAAGAAGTGATAATAAGAATTGTTGACAGCTAGTACTGTCTATTAATTTGCAAATGCCTGTCAAAGACTGTATTACAAAGAAAGGGTATAAAGCGCCAAAGAAATGTCTGTTGCAGTAAAAAAAATAAAAAAGCACTGCTGATGTGCTAAGGATGGAGATGAGTAAAAATAAGGAGTGCTGTCTGTGACTAGTATAGGTCCATGTTGTTTTTTTATGCTGTAGGTATTCTCAGAATGATAAAGAAGAGAAGAATCAAAAAGCGTGGTATATAGCAGTAACTGCCTTTCTATGCAACAATGTTATGGTGCTGTGGTCTGAAGATGATGAATATGAAACAATGGAGATAATAAAGTTTCTATTTGCCCATAATAGCCAACATGCTTCCAGCTCTCACTTCTGTAGGCCTGATTTGAAAATAAAACAAGAATTCTGACTGGTAGATTAATGTGTCTGCAGGGCAGTACAGTCTGCCAGATGTAACCCCAGTATAAAATTAGTGTAGATATTTTGGGATTGAGGTAAGTGGTCCCAACATCCTGGAATGAGCAGTTATCTCATTTTCCATAGATCTCCATATGAAAATCTGACAGTGTATGACCAACAGATTAAAGCCATTAATCATACTCATTAACTTGGTAGAAAACAAAAGCAAGTAAAATAATTAGCATTTTTCACAATAAATACTGCAACCCATTTATGTTGTTATTTTATCTATCTGCCTTTTACATTTTTATAACAAATAATATCTCTGAATTCAGTTCTTAAAACAAAGGAGACATAATTATATACCCCTCTTTAGCCTCGCACACACGAGTTTGGCTTTTGTCACCCAGAATAAAATAAATAGGATTCATTGTGGTACAGTTTAAGTACCTATTATTTTTCAAAAGCTTTTTATTTTTGCCAGTATATAATTACATTTATGTAACAGGAGAATTGTGAAGAGAATTCATTAATAAAGCTGTGCCTGTTCTCATTTAATCATTGCTGGCAGAGGTTTGATAGTAGCATCCAGAGACTGAAGGCAGAAGTCACTATTATTGTTAATTAATAGAATGTCTGTGCACATCAGGATAGATCGATTTGATTGGTACAGATCATGGTGCTGATTTATTACAGCCTGCTTGAAGGATGGTATAATTATTGATATTTCATGCTGCAGACACTGCAGATGAGCCACAAGTAAACTCAAGCCAGACATACACATTAAGTGAACTTAAAAACTGTTATTTGCAGAGAGAAAATGTATATACTTAGAGATGAAATATTTTCTAGACAGAAGGTAGCTATTATACCAGTGCTTGATTGTCCACTACGTGACCAAAATGATTATTTTAAAACATCTGCTGCTCCTAAGATACTGTGCAGTGTGTCAATGACATTCACACACAGCCAGTATTTGGAAACCACAGTGAGGACACATACAGGCAATAGCAGCCCATGTCATATAATACATAGCAGGATGATTAGCACCTGTGGCCAGGGCTTCCTTACATTTTGTTTTGAAATTCCGACTTTGCAGCCGATTTACGCAGAATGCTTTTGCTCCTGGGGAAAAAAATGAGAATGTTGGCCTGAGAACAGTCAAATCTGCAGAAAATAAACGCTTGCAAGTGATTAGCCTATTTTACAGATTGCCGGATTTATACCATCGAATCAAGGTCATTATTTTAGTGTAGCAAAATCCTTACAGAAAGACTAACATTTTTTTTTAATATGTGCATAAAAATCAAAAATAAAGATCAAGGCATTCCAACCTGTTTAGTGGTAACTGGTTTCAATCAGTAATTACCTATTTTGCATATGTGAAGCGGATCACTTTGAAAAGTAAGTTAAGTAAGTGAGTTAAAATGTCAAACATAAAGTTCTGCTCTAATTTGATGAGAAAGGTCTAAGAATCCCTGATTACACATAACTGCGTTTTATGTTATGTTTAGATAAAAGTATGTGTTTTTGTATAACTCTACAACAGTTGAAGGTTTAAAATGTGGCTGAACTTCTGTAATAGATTATAAGAGTATTCACATGCTATTTTTTTGACGCAGATAACAAGATGGTCACACAGTGATTTTAACTCATAAGCTGTACCCCATTAGTCTCAATGGGGACTGGTCAACACTCTCCAGTCTTCATGGCAATTTTCACCAATATAGACCTACATACTACAACTATGAGAAAAGAGGGACACAATATAGCACAAATGCAGGCAAAGCACCCACCCTAACAATCCCTAGTTCCACAAACCAGGTAGAATATGCAAAACAATATTGCTCAAACTGACACATTTTGTTTTAACCACTACTTTTATGCTGTTGAAACAAAACATCTGTGCAAAAAAAAGTTTGAAAACAAACTTGGTTTACCCTGGCTTCACACTAGACTAGAGAAATGGTTTTCAGAGAGATCCTAGGATTGCTAAGTGTCCAAAATCTCACAAGAAGATGTTCTAGCACGGTGCAGAAGTATAGAATATTTTCTAACTTTTTTCAGAGTTGTTTTGTATTTACAGCATTAATGTTGCAATTGTGATGTGGAAGAGGGTACTATGCAATAAGAGGACTTTGCATTTTATTTTTTTTAATTTTAAAGCGGGGGTTCACCCACACCGCCAAAAAAAAAAAATATTAAAAGCCAGCAGCTACAAATACTGCAGCTGCTGACTTTTAATACATGGCCACTTACCTTTCCCGGGGTCCAGCGATGTCGGCAGGGGACGCCGAGAACCCGCTCAGTTCTCGGCAGCTGCCGCCGCCATCCTGGGTGAGGGAATCAGGAAGTGAAGCATTGCGGCTTCACTTCCCGGTTCCCTACTGCGCATGCGCGAGTCGCGCTGCGCGTCCCTAGTGGTCCCCGCTCTCTGCTGGGAGCTGTGTGTTCCCAGCAGACAGCGCGGTCGGGACGGGAAGAGGCATAGACTCCCATGGGAGTCTATGCCGGAAGTGGGTGCAAATACCTGTCTTAGACAGGTATCTGCACTCCCCTCCCCCCTGAAAGGTGCCAAATGTGACACCGGAGGGGGGGAGGGTTCCGAAAAGTGAAAGTTCCATTTTTGTGTCGAACTCCGCTTTAATAATAGATTTTACCAAATGTATTTTTACCAAAAAGAGGTACTGAGAGATTAGATTCCAAAAGTGGGGAGAGGCTCATGTTCCACTTACAGTACATTATTAAGCTCTATTACAGGTCCAGGCACCTCAAACCAGCATTTTTGAATCCTGATGTAACCCTCAACATTTTTCTTGAAACCATCGGCAAGTTTAAGATTCAAAGTCGATCTTATTTGTATTGATGTGTCTGTATTTGAGAGATGTTCCCTCACTATCCTAAGAAGTCCTTTCACTTCATTTCCTGGTGACATGACGAGAAATAAGTGGAAATCTGCTCTGCAGGGGAATTCCCTGCTGGAGTCCCAATAGCAAGGATGCTGAACCTCATTACTACTATGACCGAAAAGAAAGAAAAACATTTTTCTTCAACATCCTTCTATGGGTCCACCGCTTGTTTGGGCTTCAGTTTGGAGAAACAAACACCCCCCCCCCCCCCCCGCCCCTATCACCAAACAAAGCGTAGAGATGTAATTCTAGAAGTTGTCTTCTTTTTTATTTTTCAGAACCAACGAAATAAGGTAAATACGCTATTTCCAATGGAAGTTCCACTTTGCAAGAGAATTTGACCCAGAGCTTAGTGAATGTGGTGAAGTTTAATTTTGTAAAGAATGCCCAATCACATGCAAGGACAAAACAGCATTTTTGCTTGCACATTATTGGATGATAGAAGTCAGTAGAACTTCACTTTATTTAATTATTGATGAGGTCCTTTGCAAAGTACAACTTCCCTTGCAAAGTGAAGAAACTATTTGCCTTTTTTTGCAGAGATCTGTAAGTAATCATGCAGGTAGGTTTTAATGTTCTCATGCCTCTTAAGAGGCTTTACGCCTTTTCAAATAATGTCTTTAATGCTACAAAATGTTGTTGTGAAGATCTAGTATGGTGAATACAGAAGCGCAGAGTTATATTTCTTATGTTTTTGCTATAGGAAGCGTCTCCATATAATTTCTGATCCAGTCATCCAGTAGCCTTATGCCTGTAGCCTTTTGGGTTGAGGTTTTAAGAAAGCGTGCAATCCAAAAATCTATACTATGTATAGCAGCAATAGAGATTTAGGCCATTTCACGCTTGACATATATTTAATATGTAGCTGAAAATGTGCATACGTTAATATTCTGATGCCCATGTAACCATGGTCTTATATAAAGAAGTTTTCACTTTAAAGCAATAATTGGAAAAGCTGTGTTATTTACATCCAGAAAGAAAGCCAAACCTTAGTGCCCATTGGACCGTTTTACAATTTGACACATATAATCACATAGTCCAAGAAGATCTCTTCAGCAGATGTCCATCAATAGATTTGCCAATTAAAGAGATGGATAGGTTGCATCACATATCTCAACTCATTTCATGAACAATAATTTACTTCCTCAGGAGTTGATGCTACTGACAGCTACTCAATTCCTGAGGAAGTGATTTATTGCACAGGAATCACACTGAGATTTGTGATGCAGCTTACCCATCTCTTTAATTGCCAAATTCATAGATCTTTTTTGATCATGTGATTATATGTGTCAAATTGTAAATCAGTCTTTGATGCAAAATACGCTTTTAATCTTATATATATTTTTATACATTGAAAGAAGTGGATTATCAATACCTACTATTTTGTGTGTTTGATTACCTCCAAAAAGTCCCATGGGCACTAAGATTTGGCTTTTTTTTAAGTAAAAAATAACCCAGATATACAAGCCTATGTACTAGAGCCAATAGTCTGTTGTTATTTACATCCAATGTGGTCCTGAGCATCTCAAAGCCTAATGCTTTGAGGGTAAATAAATGTAAATTGGTTTCTAAGACAGGACTACTCCATGTCAAAGAAAACTGGGGTGGTCACTTCAGAGCTGTATAGTTGCAGATCAGATTCAGAATCAGATCAGTGGGGTTTCATATGAAACTGTTTGAAACTGTAAAAACCTTGTCAAGGTAAAATCTTGTTTTAAAGTTTTGCATAGTTCCTATCTGGTCACAACTTGACCCTGAAGTTAGTGCCTTCAGAGCTTATACAGATTCAAATTTCTGGAAAAAGTGTCACCACTTAAAGTAGATCTAAACCCAGTCACCACGATTTCATTAAAACTTTACCATTTTAATGTAATTACAAAAGTTTTTTTCAATATACAGTGCCTTGAAAAAGTACTCAAGAATAGGGGGTATTTAGTAGGTTTCTCTGTAATTATTGGACAAGAAGTCAGTCATGTGTTAGAGATTAGTTGGATGACCTGCATAAAGACCATGCATATATATATACAGTGAATTGAAAAAGTATTCTTACCCCTTGATATTTTCCAAATGTTGTCATGTTAGAACCAAGAACCTAAATGTATTTTAGTGGAATTTTATGTGATAGACCAAAACAAAGTGGCACATAATTGTGAAGTGGAAGGAAAATGATAAATAGTTTCCAAATTTTTTTACAAATAAATATGTGAAAAGTGTGGCCTGCATTTGTATTCAGCCCCCCCTGAGTCAATAATTTGTAGAACCACCTTTCACTGCAATTACAACTGCAAGTCTTTTTGGGTATGTCTCTACAAGCATTGCATACCTAGAAATTGACATTTTTGCCCATTCTTCTTTGCAAAATAGCTCAAGCTCTGTCAGATTGTATGGAGAGTATCTGTGAACAGCAATTGTCAAGTCTTGCAACAGATTCTCAAATGGATTTAGGTCTGAACTTTGACTGGGCCATTCTAACACATAAATATGCTTTGATCTAAACCATTCCATTGTTGCTCTGGCTGTATGTTTAGGGTCGTTGTCCTGCTGCAACGTGAATCTCCAGTCTCAAGTCTTTTGCAGACTCTAACAGGTTTTCTTCTAAAATTGCCCTGTATTTGGCTCCATCCATCTTCCCATAAACTCTGAACAGCTTCCCTGTCCTTGCTGAAGAAAAGCATACCCACAACATGATGCTGCCACCACCATGTTTCACGGTGGATATAATGTGTTTAGGGTGATGTTCAGTGTTAGTTTTCCGCCACACATAGCGTTTTGCTATTAGGCCAAAAAGTTCAATGTTGGTCCCATCCGACCAGAGCACCTTCTTTCACATGTTTGCATGTTTCCACATGTTTCCACATGGATTCTCACACACTGCAAATGAGACTTCTTATCAACAATGGCTTTCTTCTTGCCACTCTTCCATAAAGGCCAGATTTGTGGAGTGCATGACTAATAGTTGTCCTGCAGACAAATTCTCCCACCTGATCTGTGGATCTCTGCAGCTCCTCCACAGTTACCATGGGCCTCTTGGCTGCTTCTCTGATTAATTCTCTCCTTGCCCAGCCTATCAGTTTAGGTGGACGGCCATGTCCTGGCAGGTTTGCAGTTGTGCCATACTTGTTTCATTTTTTGGTGATGGATTGAACCAGTGGTGGCTGGTGCTCAAAATTTTTTGGGGGGAGCAAACAAACTGCCCATCAAATGCAGCCACTGTGCCATCAAATGCAGCCACTGTGCCCATCAAATGCAGCCACTGTGCCATCAAATGCAGCCACTGTGCCCATCAAATGCAGCCACTGTGCGCCATCAAATGCAGCCATTTGAGCAAATCATATGCAGCCACTGTGCCCCATCAAATGCAGCCACTGTGCCCCATCAATTGTAGCCACTTGTGCAAATCATATGCATGTGACCCCCGCACACCGTCTGCCGGCACTTACCCAATCTTGGTGGCGGGTCAGGCAGCGGGTGATGGCGGTGAGCTGTGTGGGACGAGCAACGGGTCATTCATGCTGTCCTCCATGCTTCCCTGCGTCTCTTCCTCTGCTTTTCAATTGCTATTTCACTTTTCATTTGCTTTTCTAACAAACCTGAGTGGGTTTCCGAGCGCAATGTTCTGCGCTCCGAGTCTACCTTTTTTGAAGCCTATTAGAGCCTATGGCTCTAATCAGGTGCTTTAAAAAAACACCCCTTCCACTGTAATTCAGGCGCCTGGCATCCGAAAAGGGGATTGAACAGTGCTCCCTGAGATGTTCGAATCTTGGCATATTTTTTTATAACCTAACCCTGCTTTAAACTTCTCCAAAACTTTATCCCTGACCTGTCTGGTGTGTTTCTTGGCCTTTTGATGATGTTTGTTCACTAAGGTTCTCTTACAAATCTCTGAGGGCTTCAGAGAACAGATGTATTTTTTACTGAGATTAAATTACACACAGGTGGACCCTATTTGCTAATTAGGTGACTTCTGAAGGCAATTGATTCTACTAGATTTTAGTTAGGGGTATCAGAGTAAAGGGGGCTGAATACAAAAGCATGCTATACTTTTCAGATATTTATTTATAAAAAAATGTTGAAAACCATTTCTCATTTTGCTTCCACTTCACAATTATGCCCCACTTTGTGTTGGTCTATCACATAGGACTTATGTTTTTGGTTGTAACATGAGAAAATGTGGAAAATTTCAAGGGGTGTGAATACTTTTTCAAGGCTCTGTACAATTTTCATTCAAAGATTACCTGCTGATTCTGTCCTGAAGGTCCTTGTTAAGGCACTTTTTATAGGGTGACAACTGTCCTCTAATTGTGATCTTGCATTGTCACTGCATAGCATTTAGATATAAATGTAACTTGTGAATGATAACTTTCACAAAAAAAGCTTGCAAGTTATAAAAAAAGCAGAGTTACGCTAGAAGGAACATTTTCCAAGTGGTCGAAGTCAATGGAGATCACACTGAAGGGCTAAATTTTATGTTGTTATTCTACTACATGTTTAAAGCCCCCTCACTGCAACATGTATGTGTGTTAAACAATGTAGCTGCAGCAAATATACTGCAAGAGATAAAACAATTATTTGGCCAAAATTAAGAACACAAGTGTAACTTTCCTATTGGTTGCTAGATGATAAACTGATACGCTTTAAAATAATTTTTTTTCCAGGATATGGATGATAGCAGAATAGCTATATAGACCTAAGCTATTTTATCTATCATCATGAGCATTTAATTACTGTAATGAAGTTAGAAATGAATAGGCGTCTACTGATGACAGGCATATGACGTGTCAAATGAAGCACAATTATAGGCTCCATGCAATAAAACAGATGTCTTCTGAATAGCACAGTGAGCTTCCTTCCTGCTGATTCAGAATAATGGAACAACAGGCATGCTAAGAAAGGACTCGATCACCTGATCACATCTTGAATACAGCAGTTTTTTCCTCCCCGTATACAAAATTATTTGGTTCTTCTTTGAGACTCCTGCTTCTTTTTTTTACATGGAACTATTGGCAAAATTTAAAATGACAAATATGCTGCGGTCCCTAACTAGCATTAACAAAGATGTTTTTGGTTTTCTGAGTAATACAGTTTTATTGCCTGTTGATTCTGCCAGTAGAGCAGTTGTTTTCCCTTTTTATGTAACAGGTAGACAATGCCCTTTCAAAGTAATTGCAGTGTATTTTAGTGCCATTATCATTCTAGTGAGCAATTAAAATCAGATATGTGATGTTTTACTGAAAATGCATACTTTGTGGTTTATTATGTGTTGGAAGGCAACATGATTTAATGTAATATTTCTGGAGTTTCTTTCTGGTTGATACAACCAAGCCTTTGCTTTCTTGGGGGCGGTCTGGAATGTAACAGGTTGCACATGAAAGCTTTGTAGCATATCTGAAAGAAGAGATCAGGCCTCCATCAAGGCTGAACAAGCTTGGCTCCGGACCGTCTGATTTTATAACACTATGCAAGAAAGCTTGAAAAGGACCATAGCTGATAAGATTATTGATGAATGTCCTGCTACAGAAGTTCAAAGGACCAAAAGGCATTGAAGATATATAGACATGATACATGGACAATGCTGCCCCTAGAGACCATTGCAAGAGGATGGACAGTAATATAATATATTGAGGAGGATTGCCCAATAAGTATTGTGATTCGTCAAAAGTCTAGATGGGATGGCAATGGGGTTGGGTCTGGATGGTGTATGATTGAAGTACAAAGGGCTGAACGAGTCAGAGAGCTCCCTCTACACCTTTTTGCTCTTGGCTTGTGCCTGAGCCGCATGGCTCTCGCTACCATTTTGAGCCTCATGGCTATCCCTCTACCATTTTGAGCCCAGCCGAGGAGACCATGATGTTCTTGTATTATATGCTTTGTAATATCTTTCTTTAGTATTTTCATGTTAGCGTTTTCCTATTTTCTTGGGAAATAAATAAGACATTGTTTTATTAAGCAGTGTGCTTGTTTTCATAGCTAACCTTATACCATTGCCATATCAACAGTAACTATCAGAGTTTTAATAGACTAGCTAACTATAGGAATAGACAAATTAATACATATATGGAATAAATAGAGGGAATCCGTAACCACCTCAGATAATATTTTGTTTAAAAGTTATCTCAATTCCAACTTATAAGTTACTTCATTTGGCACCCCAGAAGGCGTGTGGAATTTATTTCTGCACAGAATCCAAACCCTAATGTATTTTTGTCTTGAGTCCCTATAAGCTAAGGAATTAATTACATCTAGAACTGGAAAACTTCTCTACTGTGGACAAGATTCGCCCTGGTTCATGCATTCTGAAGCCCTGCGTGAGTGGTCCTGAAAGTTCTATGAAATAATTCATCAGTGAGCGGATGCAAAAAACCTGGTGAGATTTTTGGCTGGTATATTTATATATGTTAACATTTATTGTATTGTTAGTGTGCATTAGCCCTGTGTAGCCGATCAAGAGGGCTGATGTGGGAGGAGCTGATCACCCCTGGTTATCTGATGTATCCTGCAGATTGACAGGATAAAAACACACATCTTTGAGGAGAAAGTGGTAGAAATAGATTTTTATTTTTTATTTTATTTTTATTTCTATTTTTCCCCACGTGAGAGTGAAATAGCTCTCTCTGTTCCAATAGAAGTTCAATGTGGCCTGCATTCTGAGATAATAGGGCTAAAAATCAGTGGTAATAAGGAGATAGTAAGGCATTGATAAAGAGAGTGCATGTCTCCTGGTTGTGGAACTACAAGTCATTGTTAGCTTTAAACAGCTTTATCTGTGTGTCTGTGTCTCTGTGTTTTGTCTGAGTGCATTGCGTAAGCAACTGGTGTATAGACTGGTTGAGCAACTTCAGTGTAGGCTAATTAGCATTTCAATGGAGGTCATTGAAGATTTTCTTAAAAAAACATGTCTGTGTTAAATTTAACATTCCAGAAAACGCTTTAACGCACCAATTTAATGAGTTATTGAGACAATGTAATACTCATAATGATCAGATAAAACATAAAAAGTCTTTGAAAAAAGGCAGGAAAGCCAAGATGACCAATATTTTATGCATGTTATTGAAAAATAAAGACATTCCTATATCTGAAAATCAAAGACATTGCTATATCGAAAGAAGTACAATGGTGTACTGAGAGAAAGTAATTTTTGGAGCAGGTACAAAGTGTAACTAAGAATATATTAACGGGGGGCGTGTCCAAGATGTCGGCTTGAGCAGACGTGCTTCCCGGAGCTCTGCTAGAGATTAATCCTGTGACCCTATCCTGCCTGGTTTGTCTGCCGCTGAACCGAGCACAGGTACCCCTCTATGCCGTCCCGATCATCCGCCAGACAGAAGAGCGGTAAGCAGCTCCGATTCCCCCCACATACAGCTGAGCTTGCTGAGGCCGCAGTGTCCGGAGTGAAAAGCCCGCGCAGCCATTCCAACATGGCCACTCAGACGGCGGCTGATGAGACTCCCTCTCTGTCCCTCCCTGGTATACCAGAGGTTATGGCAGCTATATCAGCGTGTCAAGCTACCCTGTCAGGGAAAATGGAGGCAGTGCAGACTGATATTGGGCTGATTAGACAGGACTTGGAGAAGTTCCGTGGTCGGCTGGGGGTGGCTGAGCAGAGAGTGGGGCAGGTGGAGGATACTACAGAGGAGCACTCAGTGGCGATCCGGACCTTACAAAATAAAGTAAAGGTCCTTGAATATCGCGCCGAAGACGCCAAGAATAGAAGCAGGCGCAACAATCTGAGGATAGTGGGACTTGCAGAAGGAACGGAGGGGCAGAATCCAACTGTGTTTGTGGAAGACCTCCTGAGATCCCTGTTTCCTGGTGCCCAGCTTTCCCCCTATTTCACTGTGGAGAGGGCGCACAGAGTCCCGCCGCAGCGAGGACCGGCTGGTTCCCCACCCCGCACACTGATTCTCCGCCTATTAAATTTCAGAGATAGGGATGAACTGTTGAGAGCTGCAAGAGGGACAAAAGAAATCACATATCAAAATCATAAGTTGCTATTGTTCCCTGATTACACCATAGAAACCCAGAAGCAACGCAGATCTTTTGATGCGGTTAAAGCTGCCATGAGGGCGAAGGGGATTAAATACAGCATCCTTTTTCCAGCAAAGTTAAGAGTGGTAGATGGTGAGACAGTGCGTTTTTTCACCAATCCCAGGGAAGCTTCCTCGTGGTTGGAGACACTGCCTTCCCTGAAGTGAACACTTCATTACATTCAAGTACCTGAAAAAGCTTTACTCTCAGTTGTTTTGAGCTGGTGAGGAACACTCATACTTGTTTAGATCCTGAAGTTACCATGCTCCCAATGCCCTCCTAGTTTGAAGAGCGGCCTTTATCAGAAAAGCAGACACTTCAAGATGCCAGCCTATATAGATCAGATGGCTATGGAGTCCTGACATTTGTTGCAGAGGGTGGTAACAGCCCTTATGTCGGTTTGAAGGCAAACCATCTTAGGATTGACATCCTCAAGCATTCCAGGACGTAATTGATCTAAAACAGCTTAAGTTTTGTGCCCCTGGTTATACCAGGAGAACTATGTATACCTTTTTTTAAGTTTGGACAAAGTTAGTTCTCTAGCATCTCCTATTGGGAGGTGGGGTGGCCCCCTGGCTGACTTAGATTGCAGTTCCCCCTCTGTGTAATCGAGGAGAGGGGCGGCTGACTTTTTGATAGCTGGACCGGGACACGCCTCCTTGAGTGAGATACTCTAGTGGATTTGGGAGTTTGGGGGAAATATGCATGATCCCAGTTTTGGGGGTCTGCGGGGTGGGGGGTGGGGTGGGCGGCAGTTGCTGACCCTTGTTGGATTTGGTTTTGGTTTAGTTTTTTTGTTTTTCACGGTACATTTTTCACATACTACCTTTATAGATTTAATACATATCTCTGGTTGTGGTGCAGAGTTAATTGACAAGAGAGATATACAGCTCATGTGGCTGTGGACAGGGGTATCATGTCTTCCGCCTGGGTGGTTTACCCTCCCCCTGATTGTGGGGCGGGATGGTGGTCCATGCTCCTGCATTCCTCCTCTATACACACAATATGGCTAGTTTTTCAATCCTCTCCTGGAATGTCCGAGGCCTGAATTCGGCTGTTAAACGTTCTCTGGTTTTCAATTATCTAAAAAAATATACCCCACATATCTGTATATTTCAGGAGACCCACCTGGTGGGATCCCGAGTCCTCGGCCTCAAACGGGCCTGGGTGAGCTCACATTATCATGCCACGTACTCAAATTACTCTCGGGGAGTAAGTATTTTGATACACCGGTCCCTTTCTTATCAACTTCAGGACGTTAGGACTGACCCAGGCGGAAGATATGTCATTATGCATCTGGTAATTGATAATACATCATATGTGATTGTGGGACTTTATCTCCCGCCCCCTGCAGATATGTCCCTCTTATATGATATTATGCGTATAGTCATAAAATATGATACTCCATTTGTTATGTTACTGGGGGATTATAATTTGGTCCCGTCTCCGGATGCTGACAGACTCCACCAGTCGCATCGTAGAACTCCTGATCTTATGCAGTGGGCCGATACATTTGAACTTATTGACGCATGGCGGCACTATAACCCTTCTGCTAGAATGTTTACATGTCATTCGTCTACATTTCGGACCCTCTCCCGCATTGACCTGGGGTTTGTTACGCGGGCGGTGCTGCAGAGGGTCTCAGGGGTGCAAATTTTACCTAGAGGAATATCTGATCATGCCCCTATTCTGTTGACGGTGAGATCGGGGCCCACTGCTGGGAGGAGGCTGTGGAGACTGTCGGGACACTGGATTGCAGACCCTAAGGTGCAGGAGGAAATATCAGAGGCATTGTGCCATTGCTGGCTTGAAAATGGTAATTCAGTGGGGACCTTGATGAGCTGGGATGCTTTTAAGGGATGGCTGAGGGGTGAATATATTTCCCGCATTGCCCATAGTCAGAAGCAGTCTGTGCGGTCGCTGAAAGAATTGGAGGATGAGCTTCGAGAAAAAGAGGCTTGCTATGTTGCCACCCCTACCCCCCTTAATTATGGAAATTGGCAGTTTGCTCTACGATCGGTTGAGCTCTTTAGAATAGACATGACAAAAAAATCAATGCTTAGCACTGCCCAGAGGATCTTCGAATACGGAGATAAGAATGGCAAGCTACTGTCATGGCTGTCCCGGGGCCAGAACCCTAGCACCCATATTGGATGTGTCAGAGATGAAGGAGGTGTTCCTCTCACGAACAGGGATGAAATTCTTGCTAGGTTTGTGAGATATTACGGTTCCCTTTACTCTACTAGGGTGGATTATGGAACTTGGGGCCTACTTGGATAGGGTTGAATTTCCGTCCCTGTCCCGGGAGGCCAGTGAGAACTTAGAAAAAAACATCACATTGGAAGAAGTCCAGATCGCTATGACCCAGATGCAACCTGGGAAAACTCCTGGTGCAGATGGCATTCCGATCGAATTTTATACCACTTATCAAGAGTTTCTGGCTCCTAGGCTCACGGGGTTGTTTGCGCAATTTGCTGAACTCGGGTCATTGCCAAAGTCTATGTCTGAAGCGGTAATTGTGCTGGTGCCCAAGCCGGGTAAGGATCCCGAGGACTGCGCGTCGTATCGACCGATTTCTTTAATCAACGTCGATGCTAAGCTATTGGCCAAAATACTGGCAAATCGCCTGGCGCAGGTCCTGGATGACCTGGTACATGTGGACCAGACGGGATTCATGCCCGGTAAGGGTACCGATATAAACTTAAGGAGACTACAGCTTAACCTGTCCATCCCCCATGAGAATGCTGGATCCAGGGTGCTTGCCTCACTCGACGCCGAGAAGGCGTTCGACTCGGTCGAGTGGGGCTACCTCTGGGAGGTCCTGGGTAGATTCGGGTTCGGCCCTCATTTTTTGCACTGGCTACGGTTGCTTTATGATGGGCCTTCTGCTTGTGTTAGGGCCAATGGGGGAGTTTCCGAGGGGTTTCGACTACAACGTGGCACGCGTCAGGGTTGCCCCCTCTCCCCATCCCTGTTTGCCCTGGCGCTGGAACCCCTGGCCATATTGCTCAGGGCGCCCCCGGGGGTGGAGGGGCTGCGTATAGGCTCCTTGGAGGAGAAGGTGTCTTTATACGCCGATGACGCCTTGCTATACCTGCACGACGCGGACTCCTCCTTGCGGGCTGCTCTGGAGCTCTTCGACGGGTTTGGTCGGTTCTCGGGAGTGAGAATAAATTGGACCAAGTCTGTTTTGTTTCCTCTCGACCCCTTGGCGCGGGCCACGGCGGCCCCCACTCAGTTGCAATGGGTTTCGAGTTTCAAATATTTGGGCATTCAAATAAGTCGGGACCCCTCGGAATTCTACGAACTAAATCTTCGCCCTGTTCTAACGCAATTTAGATCTAAGTGTGCCTCCTGGGGAAACCTTCCACTTAATCTGTTAGGACGCATAAACTTGATAAAGATGGTTTTCCTTCCCAAATTCAATTACTTATTTAGAAATTCTCCAGTGTTGATCCCTAACACATTCTTTAGAGAACTGGATAGTTGTATTGGGTCCTTTATTTGGGGAGGCTCCACCCCTAGACTGGCACGATTCACCCTATGTCTTCCGGTGCGGTGTGGGGGACTGGCGTTGCCCAATTTCCGGGTGTATTACTGGGCGGCCATTTTGGTATCGGTCAGATGGTGGTTTCTCCGTTCTAGAGCCAATGCGGCGGTCTGCCTTGAGGCGGCTTTTCTGGGCTCCCTGGGAGATCTTGGGAATCTAGTGTATAGAGGACCTGGGGCCTATGTTAGTCTGCCACTTCCAACTAGGACGACACTTAGAGTGTGGGTGGTGGCTAGAAGGAGGTTTCTCAAACCAAACCGCTGGTCACCCTTCCAACCTTTGTGGGGCAATATTAGTTTCCCACATTTCCGTACAATCCCGGACCCACAACTCTGGGCAAAGTATGGGGTGAAGACTATTCGAGACATTATGCCTGCTGGGAAATTACTGACGTTTAAAGACCTTTCAGACAAATTTAAGCTACCCAAGTGGATGTACTTCCGATATCAGCAACTGCGCCATGCAGCGAGAGCACAGTTTCCGGGACCTGTTACCCTAGCCATGGACCCCATAGAGGAGCTTTTGGCCCAGGAATCACTTTCCAAGCCTCTCTCCTCCCTGTACCTGTCTCTGCTCAGCTTGGACTCTCCCAGACTGAAGAGGCTGTGGGAGACCTGGAGGGCGGACATTCCCACCTTGGAGAGAGAGGAATGGAACGAATGTTTTGAGGAGGGCTTTGGGTTGGTAATCTCATCCCGGGATAAAGTAATACAGGCCAAGTTTCTTCATAGGGTATATTACACCCTGCAGCGACTGCACAGACTGTACCCCTTGAGAGACCCCTTGTGTGGCAGATGTAGGAGGGATGAGGGTACATATTTCCATATGTTTTGGACGTGTCCTGAAGTGACCAAGGTTTGGGCTGCAGTATTTGAAGCCATTAATGAGCGTCTCGGGTTAACATTGAGGCCATCGCCAGAGCTGGCACTACTGGGGGTACAGGAAGACGATCAAACACCAAGATATACTAAACTCCTAATTGCTTTTTTGCTTTATTATGCAAAAAAAACCATTCTGCTTAGGTGGACGTCTGCAGCCCCCCCCACCATGATGCTCTGGGAAGAAACCATCAATAAGGCTCTTCCACTGTACAAAATGACATATTTGAATAGAAAATGTCCCAAAAAATTCGAGGGTATTTGGTCACCCTGGACAGCTTAAGGGTTTAGCCTAATCTACATGATGGTTGGTGTACATGACTGCTGTCTGGGATGCTCTGGTCTCCCGTCTCTCCCCCTCCCCTCCCCACCCCTCCTCCTTCCTTGCCCTGCCCTCCCCTTCCCCCCTTCCCTTCCCCCCCCCCCACCTAGTGTGACTCTATCCGGGTGTATGATGGTAAAAAATTGGGGAATTCTTCCCTTATATCTTTGTTTTCCAATTGACTAAAATAAAGTACGCTCTATGGAAAGTTTAAACTGCTAAATTACATGATAGGCGAGTTGATGGATGCTAATGCTTGTATTCTTCTGACTTTTCCAACCTTATATGACATGTATGACATACCATTTATTTTTTTTCTGTCTGTACCATGTTGATCTTTTTTACCAATAAAATGAGATCTTTTGACCGTGAAAAAAAAAAGAATATATTAACAATGGTTGCAAAAGCAGATGTAAATGTTCGTGATCACATTGAACAATTAGTAACTGAGAAATGTATATTGGAACAGAGATTGGATGAGTTGGAGGAAACATATATGTTGAGGGAACAATGTATCGCATCTTTAGAACAGGGAAAGGCTGGAAATGAAACTGCGATAGAAATACTTAAGAGAAAGTTACAAGAATGTAAAACTCAGCTAGCCCAAAAAGATCATGCCATTCTATCTTTGAAAGCACAGGCAATAGATAAGGTGCACAGCCATTATTGTGCTAACAAGGATACGCATCCGTTTGTGACATAGGAGCAGAGAGACAGGATGCTGATGGAAGAGCAGCCAGTATATTCAGCTGACAATCCTGAAGAACCCCCAAATCAGAATTCTTCTCTCTTTACTACTGCGTCAGAAAGGACTGGGCAAGAAATAGGGATTATAAAAAGGGAGGGTAGCACCCAATCCACAACACTTTCCATACAAGATCTCACAAATCTGTGCCAGATTTTAGGGAAATTTGACACTTGTGCATCACCCATTAGTCTCTCAAACAGGCTGGAAGCCGTGGCGGCACAGTACATTTTAAACAATAGAGATGCATGTGCACTCCTCTGCACATGGCTTGCATTGCAACTGTGTGAAAAACAGCAACCACCATTTGGGAGTCACAGAGGTCTATCTCCCGAGTTAAACTCAAATTGGGGAAACTCGGCAGATAGAATGAGGGAAATGCAGCGCATAATGGAAGGAAGAGATACTAGGGGTTCAGATGCCCTGGGAAATATAAAATTTGGGAAGGGAATCAATGTTGGAGATCTGAATTGGGAATATTTAATTAAGAGTGTGGTAACTGCTCTTGAAAGTGATTCAGGAGTTGAAACAGTGGAAAATTCTGACGAGTCCATTGCTAGTGAATACTCAGACATTGAAAGTGTAAAATCTGTTCATTCCAATCATAGTAATGTTATGCAGCAATGTGAGTCTCCATCGCCATATGCTCAGAGAAGGACCTATGCAGGGAGACCAGCGCTCAAGTGCTTTGCTTGTAAAAATGGTGGTCACAACTCTAGGTATTGTTTGGTGGCTAAGAATGATATGCAAAGGAAATACCCTAAAACTACACCAAGGCGTTATGAAGTTTATTCTGCGAGATGGGATAGCAATCCAAGGCATAGAGGCCATAGTAATCAAATCCATTTCCCTTTTAAGACCCAAATGCGGAGACTACAAACTGAAAATCATCAATATGTAGAACAGTTGCATAAAGTCGAAATGGAGGTTGCTGCATGGTCATTCAAATATAGCACTGGGGTAAACAAGGTTAGCAGCCCTTAGTGAGCTGCATGGATGGTAAGAATGTTCTGGTTAATGTTTCTTTGCTATGAATAACGTTTAGATGTGAGTTTCAGAGATTTGCCCTTCATGTTTGGAATATTATAGAGGACCTTGGTATATTTTTAGTATTTTCATGGATAAGCCTCTGGATTGTTATTTTATCTTATTGTATTTATTTTTTTTCGGTTACAATTATTATGTTTTTAATTTTTTTTTTTAACTTTTGTTTTTTTTAATTTGTAATTTTTGTCTTTAATTTTTTTTTATAATTTAAAAAAAAATAATAATTTTTATTTTTGTTATTTGTTTATTCATTTATTTTATTTTTGTTTTGTTCAGGTGGAAAAATTGTTAGGTTTTCATAGGCTATGCCCTCAATTAGCAGCTGAATACATTTTGTTTAAGACAAGAGTTGGTGGGAAGTCATTCTAGCCGCTGGAGTTTTTTTTTTGTTTTTATTTTCATTCAGGTGGAAAAAGTTCCAAAAGGTTTAGGCTTTGTCCACCTGAAAGGGGGGTTAGTGCATAGGTCTTAAGGTATACATAAATGTATATTTTTTTTAGCGTTTAAATTGAGAATTTTTGAGAAGCAACATTCACGTTCATTTTTTATTTTTTGTTCTTACTATGGACCCATTTTAGAGTGGGTTCAGCCTAAAGAAATCATGGTTGTTTTGATAATTTGTTTGGAGTTCCAAGGAGAGAACTATGAGTAAACATAGCAAGCGAGCAGATATTGTGGATAAGAATTTGATTTTCTGCTCTTGTTTTTCACTTCCAGAGTCCTGGTGGAGTGAGATTGGAGAGGTCTCTGGAACATGGAGGACAGATGTTCATCTGGTTGGCAGTTTGTCTGTGCCCTACCAAGCCGCAAATAAACATTCAGGAGAGAAGGGACAAACTAAAAGATTCAGATTAATACTTGCAGTATAAGGTTTCTTTTTCTTATGGACAATTTATTGCTAAGGCTGAATCTGAAAGACTCTCCTGTCATTTATGGATGCAAACGTACTGTGAATACAAGTGCAATGGGTTGGACGTTGAGGAAGGAATATAACTTATCCTATCCTTCAGAACAAGAAATGTAAATATGTTTTTTTTTATGGAGGGAGGAATTGAAAGAAGGAAAGGTTTTTAATGTGTGACATGTATTGACATAACTGAATTAATATGGTGCAGGTACCTAGGAGGCTGACACGTATGCACAAAAAGGCCAGACTAGAGGGTGCCAGGTGACACATCAATGGGGTGAAAATTTCCTTGTAGGCTAGGTGTCTCAATCTTAGCAGTCCTACATAGAGGTTCTCGGTTACTGGACATGTGGGACACCAAAGCTGGATATGGTGGAGATACGCCTGGTTGATGTCTCACCTGAGAGGTTGGAACCTTGCACAGGTAATGCCAGTGAATACACACAGGATCATGCTCCATTAGATAAAGGGAACAAATTCTGGCTACCAGGGCACAATATGCCTTCACCACATGGTACTTCAACATCTCACAGTGGATGATAAAAACCGATTACCCTATATGTCCTGAGTATACACTGAATCAAGTGCGGTCATTGTACCAGTGGTTTACTCCCAGAGATGTGCGGACACAGGATGAGGTTTATGCAGGACGCATATTTCTGAGGAGTAACCAAAACAGGAGGGATGTATTTACCACTATATTGGGGGGAATAGGAGCTGGGATGGGTGTTGTTAATGGACATCGGTACCCTGAGGAACAAACTCTCAGCCATAGCTTGAGCGGGGCTTTGTTGCTCAGAAAGATTGGTGGCATCCTTGATAACTTTCAACAAAGTCACATAAACACCCAGGTTAAAGTGGCTCTGGATTTTGTCGAACACGTTGAGAGGTTGGTAGAGAGTGTGATGGTACAGGACAGAAATCTGACATGGGTTCTGGCATGCACATAGGGGCAGGCGGAATTATCAACCAACATCAAACTGATTGTACAGTCTCTGTATGAGGGGCAGTGGCCTTATGAGTTAGCATCACAGCTCAGTAAGATTTTGCCAAAACACGTCGCTTACACTAATCCAAAGTGGTGGTCAAATGCCTAGATGGGCTGTGCTAGTTTGGATTGTGAAAGGTGTTATGCTGCCTCATTGATCCCATATACAGAAGTGCAGACTTGGTCTGTATATTTGGTGGCATCAATAGGCTTACTGACTGGGGATTCTACCTTGTTGCATCTGAGGCTAAATTACCCACATGTGATCAGAGAGGGTGGAAGCTGGAGGCAGGTTGATATTTCCCTCTGTCGAAGGCATGACCATGACGTCCTTTGTATGCCAGGTCAATACATGGTGGTGAACGAGAAAGGTTGGGAAGATATTTCACTCTTGGTTCTGCATGGAGAGATTATTGCTGGGAAGGAAGCACCTGGGTATTATTTGGGACATAGACGAGTTTGTTTCTTTGTCCTAAAGGATACAGATGTAACGTTAGTCATGGAACTAGGGTTTTCCTTGAACCTAACAATCGGTAGAGGTGCATGGTATACCCTGGGCATGGTCTCTGGAATCCAGGCACAGGGATGGAATTTTTTGGTGTTTCAAGTTCATATGTGTTAGATTTGATATTTATATAGAAGGGTCTCCCATTTATCTATGCAAGTTGAGGGATGAATTGACAGTAAGGTCTCTTCATACAAGTTAGAGGCTTTGCTGCCAATTCAGAGCCCTGAAAGACCGCTGACGTGCCAAAATTGCGGTAGGAAAGGCCACTGTGAGCAAGCCTGCCTAATCCCGACCCGTATTTACAGTAAAGGGTTATAGGAGGTTGGGAGCGGGATGCGGAATTTGATGGGTCACATATATATGTATATATTATGGTAATGGGTTGATTTATGTTATGTGAAAAAGGAAATCCAGGACTGCTGCACTCTGCGCTAAGACAGTTATGTACTGTTCCATAGGAGCCATGTCTGAAGAAAGGTGATATGCGCCCTTTAGGCACAAAGCAGCCAATGTTGGAAGGCAACATGATTTAATATCATATTTTTGGAGTTTCTTTCTGGTTGATACAACCAAGCCTTTGCTTTCTTGGGGGTGGTCTGGAATTTAACAGGTTGCACATGAAAGCTTTGTAGCATATCTGAAAGAAGAGATCAGGCCTCCATCAAGGCTGAACAAGCTTGGCTCCGGACCATCTGATGTTATAATGCTATGCAAGCAAGCTTGAAAGGGACCATAGCTGACAAGATGATTGATGAATGTCCTGTTACAGAAGATGAAAGGACCAAAAGGCATTGAAGATATATAGACATGATACATGGACAATGCTGCCCCTAGAGCCTAATACAGCAGGACGGACAGTAATATAATATATTGAGGAGGACTGCCCCATAAGTACTGTGATTCATCAAAAGTCTAGATGGGATGGCAATGGGTTTGGGTCTGGATGGTGTATGATTGAAGTATAAGGGGCTGAACGAGTCAGAGATCTCTCTCTCTCTACCCCTTTTCACTCTTGGCTTGTGCCTGAGCCTCATGGCTCTCTCTACCATTTTGCACCTAAGGCTATCTCTCTACCATTTTGAGCCCAGCCAAGGAGACCGTGCGATAAGTATCTTTGATATTCTTGTTTTATATGTTCTGGTGTTTTATGCTTTGTAATATCTTTCTTTAGTATTTTCATGTTAGCATTTTCCTATTTTCTTGGGAAAATTCCAACTTATTCCAAGTTACTTCATTATGTTATTTATCTTATTTCAGCACTCATTCACTATAAATGGGATCTTTGTACTTACCTTAAAATCCTTTTCTTGGAGTCCCTTATACCTCAGTCTTTGTGACATGTTTTTTAATGATATTTTTTCATATTGGTAAATAAACTTAATTTTTTTTATATATACATTTACATACAAAAAAAACCCCCATTGGAATCCATGCATCCAGTGGCCTACATGTAGATTAGGGGCGAGCGCGTGGACTAGGTGGGCGGTGCTCTTGCGCCCCGTATGTACGGGCCACCACTGGGAGACACTCTAATACAGGAGGTGTGTTACTGGTCAGATCACCAGGTGAAAACACAGGGGAAAAACCTAAAAATTAAACCTGATGCAACCACCACATCTAATAATTTGTAAGCTGCAATAAATTGCATTTTTGATATTGAGTTTAATGCCACTTTAAAGAAATCTGCAATATGGGTTACCAGGCACTGCACCCAAAACATTCTTCATGGAGCAACAGTAAAGTAGACAGCAAAAGAAGTACACTGCATGTTATTGATGAATTCACAATAAAGCATGCTGGTCAATTGTAGCCAGAGCAGTGTTTTGCACATAATGGGCATCCAATGATGTAATGCATTGGTCACCCCATACTTAAAAAGCCGTCCTTTGACCCTACCAATCTTAACAACCTACGCCCTATCTCCTTTATCTTCTTTTCCTCTAAACTCCTTGAACGTCTGGTTTACAACCAACTGATTGACCACCTCATTAAGAATAACCTTCTTGATCCCCTTCAACCTGGATTTCACCCTCAACACTCCACAGAAACTGCTCTTTTAAAACTCACAAATGACCTACTAACTGCAAAAACCAACAGACACTATTCTGTACTCCTACTTCTGGACCTTTCAGCTGCCCTTGACACGGTTGGCCACCCCCTTCTTCTCAAAAAAACTTTACTCCCTCGTTCTCTCTCCATGACTGTGCTCTTCAGTGGCTCTCATTCTACCTATCCCAATGCACCTTCAGTGTCATTTACAATTCTAATTCCTCCACTCCTCTTCCCTTCTCCGTCAGGGTCCCCCAAGGTTCTGTTCTTGGACCTCCTTTTATTTTTAATCTACACCTCTTTCCTGGGTCAGCTGATAGCCTCTCACGGCTTTCAATATCATTTCTACGCTGACGACACCCAAATCTATCTCTCAACTCACTCCATCAGTCTCCTCCCGCATCACTAACTTACTAACAGACATATCTGTATGGATGTCACACCACTTCCTCAAACTCAACTTGTCCAAAACTGAGCATATAATATTTCCTCCCCCACATGCCTCTTCCCTTGACTTATCTGTCAAGAACAATGGCACAACCATCCACCCATCCCCACATGTCAGCGTGCTAGGTGTTATCCAGGAACCTGAACTCTCCTTTCGGCCCACATCCAATCACTTTCCAAAACTTGCCACCTCAACCTCCGCAACATCTCTAAACTACGTCCCTTTCTAACCAATGAAACCACAAAGCTCCTGATTCACTCCCTGGTTATCTCTCGCCTTGACTACTGCAACTCCCTCCTCTTTGGCTTACCTTCAAATAGACTATCCCCCCCTTCAGTCCATCTTCAATGCTGCTGCCAGACTTATCCACCTTACAAACCACTCAGTGTCTGCTACCACTCTCTGCCAATCCCTCCATTGACTGCCACCCACCCAACAAATGAAATTCAAAATACTAACAATAAGTTACAAAGCCATCCACAACTGCCCCCAGCTACATCACTAGCCTAGTCTCAAAATACCAACCTAATCACCCCCTTCGTTCCTCCTGAGACCTCCTGCTCTCTAGCTCCCTCATCACCTCCTCCCATATCCGCCTCCAGGACTTCTCCCGACCAGGAATTCCCTACCCAAATCTGTCAGACTGTCTCCAAATTTACCACTTTTAGACGCTCCACGCTGTTTACGAGTACCTGTGCTCCTCGCTCCTGTCTCCTGTTTGGTTCCACGCTGTTTTCGAGTACCTGTGCTGGCCGTCCATCCTCTCAGCTGTGCTGGTTCCAGCTCTCCACCAGAAACCCTGCCTGCACCTCCCAGTCTGCAACACTTCTGGCAAGTTCTGCACGCAGCATTCACAGGCACTCGTGTTCCTCCTGATCCTTGCCACCATCTGTTCCATCTCCAGTGGGGCTTGGATTGGAGATACAAGAGAGGCTGACCTCGTCATTTCAGACTCCTACCAGGTACGTGACAGTATCAAGCAGCCTCAAATGAAGTCTGAAAGGGAGGCCTCTCCACCAGAGGACATTTACAGATCTATTTCTGTGCTATCCAATATTGTGCAGAAGTTACAAGAAAATCTGAGTCGCATGGAAGAGCGATTTCCCCACAATGAGAATGTCGCATTGGCCTGTGCTCCGCTTTTGGTCTCCGATTCATATACCCAAACAGAGCCCGGCTTGTTCCATGAGGTTGCTTCCGCTCCTGAACCCAGGGTGCCTATGCCTGAGCGATTCTCCGGAAATCGCAAGAAGTTTTGCACATTCCGGAATTCCTGCGAACTATATTTCTCCCTGTTACCCCGGACCTTCACGTCTGAAAACATCAAGGTGGGGTTTATCATTACGTTACTATTGGATGAACCACTTTCCTGGGCTCATCATTTCCGGGAACAACATGACCCTGTCCTGACAACTATGGATTCTTTCTTCTCAGCCATGGCTCAGCTTTATGCAGACCCCTTCTACCAGCAGACTGCCGAATGGCAAATTACAGCAAGGTCCACGGCCTGCTGAGGAATATGTAACTGACTTCCGTGTATGGTGTGCAGATACCCAATGGAATCATTCCGCACTTCGCCACTAGTTTTGACTAGGACTGTCTGACACCTTAAAGGATGAGCTTGCCAGAGTGGGAGTTCCAGCATCCCTGGAAGACCTGATCGATCTAATCATTCAGATCGATCGGCGATTACGTGAAAGGCAATCCGAAAGGTCCAAAAGAACCCTTTCTGTGGTTTCAAGGTCTGACATTCCTGCATCCTCATCCGTTGCATCCCCCAGAAGGAGGGAACTGCATAAGACTCCTCAGAAGTTTTCGAGACCACCCCTTGTCCTGTAATCGATGAACGCCTTCATCGATTACAGGACAATCTGTGTCTCTATTGCGGGGAGGCGGGTCACTTTATACAGACTTGCCCAGCAAAGACCCGCAGGTCCTTCTCCCATCAGCCTCACATGATGCATCTCTCAGGGAGGTACCAGTCTCATGTCTCTCTTTCCATTGTGCTCCAGTTTTCTGAAAAGACTGTTCCTGTTCTTGCAATCATAGACTCTGGGGCCTGTAGTTGTTTTATGGACTCTGCATTTGCTTCTCTCCACCAGCTGCCTGTATGTGCCAAGAAGCAGGAATTCCATGTTCATCTGGCTGATGTTTCTGGCATTAAATCAGGCCCAGTTACCCAAGAGACTTTACCTATTTCCTGCCGTACTTCTTCCGGCCACCATGAATTCCTCCGTTTGGATATCATAGCTTCTCCCATGTTCCCGGTCATCCTTGGCATTCCATGGTTGAAGGCACATAATCCTCACATTAACTGGCTTACCGGGGACATCTCCTTCTCCTCTGACTACTGCCAAATTCACTGCCTACCTGAAAAGACTTTCAATACCACACCCCTCCTGGGTATCCTCCCTGACCACGAAACCTCTAATCTGGTCCCTGCTGCCTACCACGAGTATCTGGATGTATTTAACAAGAAAGGAGCGGACACTCTTCCTCCCCATAGAACATATTGAACTTTTACCAGGGGCCGAGATCCCATTTGGGCGAATTTATCCTCTCTCTGAGCCTGAACTAGAAGCCCTGCGGATTTATATAGATGAAAGCCTTGAAAAACAGTTCATCCGACCCTCCACTTCACCAGCAGGGGCCGGTATTTTCTTCCTGGAAAAGAAAGACCATACCCTTAGGCCCTGTGTGGACTATCGTGACCTTAACAGGGTCACTGTTAAAAACCGATACCCTCTGCCTCTGATCCCTGAACTTTTTCAAAGGCTGCGTGGGGCACGAGTGTTCTCCAAATTGGATCTGAGAGGTGCTTATAATCTTGTCAGAATCAGGTAGGGAGATCAATAGAAGACGGCCTTCCGAACACGCTTCGGGCATTTTGAATATCAAGCCATGCCTTTCGGACTCTGCAACGCCCCTGCCACATTCCAACATCTGGTTAATGACGTTTTTCGGGACTTCCTTGATTTATTCGTCATCGTGTATCTGGATGACATCCTTATATTCTCTGAAACTCTAGAATCCCATAGGACTCATGTAAAGAAAGTACTGGGTCGGCTGAAGGAACACCGCCTTTATGCAAAGGCTGAGAAATGTGAATTTGAAAAACCAACCATACATTTCCTGGGACTTGTCATCTCTGCTGACGGTATCTCCATGGACCCACAGAAAGTCACCTCCGTCCTGGAATGGCCTGCCCCTGTCGACAGGAAAGCTGTTCAGAGATTTGTGGGATTCGCTAACTTTTACAGAAAATTTATCAAGAACTTTTCTGGTATCATCACTCCCATCACTCAGTTAACAAAGCAGCATGTTCCTTTCCGATGGACCCCTGAAGCTCAAACAGCTTTTGAATAGTTAAAAACTTTATTCACGTCAGCTCCTATCTTGAAACATCCTGATCCATCCTTAGCCTACGTTTTGGAGGTGGATGCCTCTGAGAGTGCACTGGGCGCTATTTTGTCTCAACGCCAAGATCCTAAATCTTTGTTCCATCCTGTGGCCTTGTTCTCTAAGAAATTAAATCCTTCTGAAAGGAACTATGATGTTGGAGACCGAGAATTGCTGGCTATCAAGGCTGCGCTTGAGGAATGGCGCTACCTCCTGGAAGGAGCAGCTCACCCCATCCTCATCTTCACGGACCATAAAAATCTCGAATACTTGAGGACGGCTAGACGACTAAGACCCCGGCAGCCAAGGTGGGCACTTTTCTTCTCTCGTTTTATGTTCCATATAACTTATCGTCCTGGCTCAAAGAATGGTAAACCGGATGCCTTGTCCCGCATGTTCAGCGACCCAGTGGTATCCTCAGAACCTGATACTATTCTACCAGCCAAAAATGTTTTGCTTCTTCAGGCGGATTTGATGTCTCAGATAAGAGCAGATGTGATAAACCAACCACCTTCCAAAGATCTGGCTCTTCAATTGAGGGATGGTCTGTACTTTCATAAGGTGCAAATCTTTATCCCTGAGCAATTCAGAGTTGCTGTCCTGAGGCGATGTCATGACCACCCATTAGCGGGCCACTTTGGAATTCGCAAAACGGCCGATCTGATCTCTCGTACATTCTGGTGGCCAGACTTGATGCAAGACTGCAAAAGATATGTTAACTCTTGTGTGACATGCCTTCGGAATAAGACGGACAGAGCCAAAACTTGGGGCCTACTTGAGCCACTCCCTGTACCTGAGAAACCATGGAGCATGATCTCCATGGATTTCATCGTGGAACTCCCCCCATCCAAAAACTTCACCACCGTGTTTGTTGTGGTGGATCGCCTGACCAAGATGGCCCATTTTGTACCCTTACAAGGAACTCCTTCTACCACAGAGACCGCCTCAGCTTTCATCAAGGAGATTGTAAGATTACATGGTGTCCCTGATAGCATCATCTCTGATCGTGGGGTGCAATTTACGTCTAGATTTTGGAGGGCATTATGCCAAGCACTGAACATTGAACTCCGCCTCTCCCCAGCCTATCATCCACAAACTAATGGACAAACTGAAAGAACCAATCAAACCCTCGAGCAGTACTTACGGTGTTTTTCCTCTTTTGCACAAGATGACTGGCTATCACTTCTCCCACTGGCAGAATTTTCATACAATAATTCCATCCACTCTGCAACCAAGCAATCACCTTTTTTTGCCAATTATGGGTACCACCCCTCTTTCTTACCTGAGCTGGCCATTGAATCATCTGTACCTTCTGTACAAAACAGATTAAACTTTCTCAGTACTAATAACCAATTACTGCAAGATACAATCTCCAGGACTCAGGCAAGCAATAAAAAGTTCTTCGACAAGAAGAAGAGAGGTAATCTGAACCTTAAACCTGGAGACAAGGTCTGGCTTTCCACAACAAACTTGAAACTGAGCTGTCCTTCAAGAAAACTTGGCCCAAAATCTTTGGGACCCTTCCCAGTCAAGAGGAAAATTAATGCAGTAGCATTCGAGATAGTGTTACCCAAGAATCTAAAGATCCGCCCTGTATTCCATGTCTCTTTGTTGAAACCAGCTGTACCAAATCCATTTCCAGATCGGGTTTCTGAAATTCCTCCTCCGCTGCTCATCGAAGGGAATGAGGAATTTGAGGTGGAAGCCGTGTTGGACTGTAGAAGAAGGCATAACCAAACACAGTTCCTCATTAAATGGAAAGGCTATGGGTCGGAAGAAAATTCCTGGGAACCAGCTTCAGATGTGCATGCTCCCAAACTAGTGCAAGCCTTTTTTCAACGCCACCCAGAGAAAAGACACTTGAAGGGCATCCGGAGGCTGCCCTTAAGGGGGGGGGCAATGTAAGAAAACTGTCAGGATGCGCCCGGCACGCACATGTGCGCATGCACGCATTCACGGGCATCGGCAGATTTTCTTGCGCAGGAACACACATCTGACCACAATTGGCACCTGACAGCCTATTTAAGGGTTGCTCTGATTTCTGACAGGTGCTGCTTGATCTAAAGCTGTGTCCTGAGATTCTGAAACCCTGTTGTTTGACTTGACTTCCTGTTGCTGAAACCCTGGCCTTCCTGACCCTGTTTCTGGACTCTGATTACTCTGATTACTGGTTCATGATCCTGGCTTCCTGTTTGACCTTGCTCCTGTTTATACCTTGGTACCTCGCTGCCCGCCCGTTACTGAACCCGGCTTACCTGATGACCTTGCTCCTGTCTCCTGTTTGACTCCAGGCTGTTTCCGAATACCTGTGCTGGCCGTCCATCCTCTCAGTTGTGCTGGTTCCAGCTCTTCACCAGAAACCCTGCCTGCACTTCCCAGTCTGCAACACTTCCGGCAAGTTATGCATGCAGCATTCACAGGCACTCGTGTTCCTCCTGATCCTTGCCACCATCTGTTCCATCTCCAGTGGGGCTTGGATTGGAGATACAAGAGAGGCTGACCTCGTCATTTCAGACTCCTACCAGGTACGTGACAGACGTCTAGAACTCAGACTACAAGTCCCGGCGTGTATTAGGGTTGAGGGAGCACCACCAGACAAAAGGTAGCAAGCAGTGCACATGGAGAACACAAGGTTGGGATACACACTCCCTCCAATTCTGTGCTGTGTCATCACGAGAGGGGAAGGAGGCAGGTATATGAAAATGGCAGTTTGTTCTGTCCGGCTGCCAGACTTAAAGTAGAACTATAGGCAAAGCATTTTTTTCATTTTTGCATAGAGTAAGAGAGGGTTATAACCCCTGTTAGATTTTTTTTTGGCATCTGTGTCCAAAATTCTCCTCACCAAATTCCTTAGCAGGGGTAGCTAGCTACCATTGATAAATTGTTAGAGATCCATTGATTTCTCCCTAAGTTTGGCCTTGTTGTAATTTTCTCTTCTACCACTATGTGGCTGGGCACTTGGTGGTACTGGATATGAGAAGGACAAATCAAGGTCAGGTTATGGGTATATGCGGTATCTCAGCCAAAGGGGCAGGGGTTTTCTTGAATCCCTTGGCCTGCTGGGAGAGCCTATATATAATTGGGTGGAGTCAGGAGATCTGTGTTCTGTGCCTGTCAGGAAAGGTTCCCTCCGCTGGTAATATCTATCATTTGGTGTGCAGTACTAAGGTCCACCAGCAGGTGTCTCCTGGCAGTTTGGAACTGTCAGGAGAGCCTTTCCCTGCTGGTATTATGTGATCTTTGGGCCGCAGTACTGGCATCCACCAGCGGGTGGTTCCTGGTAGTGTGGGGCCGACATTACCTGAGTCTGACTGAGATGTGTATAAATACCCGGCAAGTGCACACACACCTTGCCCTGGTATTGTCCTTGTGCCCTGACCTGCAGCCTGTTTATCTGTTCCTGTTTGTATTCCTGTACCTGTTTGTATCTGTTCCTGTATCCCTGGATCCCTGCAGCCTGATTCCTTCCATCTTGTTCCCTGTCTGTTTACTTCTGGCCCCCCATCTGCTGATCTCCTGTTTATGACCCTGGCCTGGCTTGACTACGATTCTGGTACTCCTTTTTGCTATATATGCCGGTTGGTTTATTATCACTGTTTGGTTGTTCAGTTTGTTCACTCTGTTTGTATTGGTGGTGTGTTCACATTTATATGCATTTACTTTAATAAACTTACTTACTTTCACCTATTTATGTCTGGTTCACTCTGTCGCAGTCACACAGTTCTGGTCACATCTGGTTTATGACAGTGCCACCCGGACTGCCGTCTGGGTGTACGTGCGTCATCTGCCCCGGGCTGCTAGGCCAGAGATTGGGCCTATCCTGGGGGCATCTGGCTGCCATGCTGTGTGAGCGCCTATCCAGAATAGGGTTGCCACATCATCCCTTTAATCCAGGACACATATTAATTACACAGGTTCTGAGACTGATTTAATGCAAATAAGGCACCAAGTGAGTTTAATTACCACCTTAATCAGCCACAAAACCTGTGTAATTAATGTGTGTCCTGGATTAAGGGGATGATGTGGCAACCCTAATCCAGAAGTAAGAGGGCAGCGCAGGGTTGGGCCTTCGGCTTGCAGTCCAACCAAAAGTGATGGTTCTGCCAGCCAGAGAACCTGTCATGGTCGGAGGTAGAAGGGAAGCTGTTGCCACTAAGGGACCAACCACCTTTATCAGGGACCACAGTGAGTAACTGAAGCAAGCACCAGAGCAGCATTCTCACCGAATGGGCAGGGTGGAGAATTGGGAAACTTTAGGCGGTGATCAAGTCAGGGACCCAACCAGCGGAGGTGACACTTGCAGAGCAGCCTTGTGTGTCAAGCTAGGGACTGAGCTTGTTAGCAGGGGTGAAGCTTGAAGATATCTGAAGTGCCAAGCTAGGGACCCAGCAGGGAAGCGTAGGTGACGCTTGAGGGAGATACCGCCGCAAAAGCCTTGAGAAGCTCACGGGATACAGAGTTAGTGAATCAGACCAGGAGCTCAAGGGCTGAAGAACTACAAGTAGAAGTTGTAGTAAAGCTGAGAGAACTGTTACATTTGAATTTGGAACTGTTAAGTACTGTAGCCATAGGGGGCAGCAAACCTGCACGTGCATAAGTGGCGCCTTGCTAGAGCCTTTCCCTGTACGACTGTCCTCCTATTGAAGTCTCGGAGTCTGCCTATTAAAATTGCAACTACTTAAGGGTGTCATCTGGCCCTAATCCTCATTCCCTTGCAAGATAGAAAAGGACTGTTAAAAGAAATAAAACCTGTGGTGTCTGGCGCCCAATGACTTTTACCACCTTTGCACCCACTATGCCTCACAACCCACTACATACTGAAAGATGTCAGCGGTCTATGGCCTCAAAGGTTCTCATCAGACTGGAAGAGGTTAGAGATTCTGCTACACCTCTATTTTTTTTCTGGGGACAAACCAAAATGTTCTTTACTTTCACTTTCAGTGATAATGGTAAAATCTAATATGATAAAATGATGAAGCTCCTTAACAGGGGCACAGACAGCAATACAAACCGACAAGATCTTCTGTTACTCAGAGACTGAGACAGTAATCAAAAGGACGTTCTCCCATGTGAACAGCTTGTGAGTTGCATAAAGTATAAAGCAGGCCTAGTAATAAAAAGGAGGATTTCAACCCTGCCTCAGTAGCAAAACTCCACATGTAGCCTCTGTACCAAATAGAGGAAACCTCAACCCAGTATAAGCCTGCTAGGTACTCAAAACAGTAGGTTATTACAGACAGGGCTGTCTTAATGAGTGGCACATCTGGGTACTGCCCAGGGGCCCCAGCTGCATGGGGGGCCCCTGCACTTTCCCCAAAGCAGCTGGTCCTTGAGCCCACGCTGCCCCAAAATTGGGGGCCCCATGATGGCACTGAGAGTGATGGATACACAGGGGAGGCAGGCTGGCAGTGGTGCGCTGTGCTGTGCAGAACGATACCTATTATTATTATTTCACAGCCAGCGGGAAGGGGTAGGGCCGGAGCGCCAGTGATGCTCTAACCCAGCCCCATGCATGCTCAGGAGTCGAAGGCTGCGGGGTAGGAGCTGGAGTGGGAGCTGCTGAGCCGGCAGCACTGAAAGCCCACCTGCTGAAGTAGCATTGTTGATGGTGTCATGGTGAGCCCAGCTGTCCAACACTGATTGCACCGACAGGCTTGGAATGCCGGAGGGATGCTCCTTCCTCTGCCCCTCCTTCTGCCTGCTTGATTGGTATAGGTGAGTGCAGTGCTGGAGGTGGGCACAGAGACAAAATTTTACATGCACAGTATCTCCACTGGAAAAGGGGGTACTACATGGATGTAATAATGGTGCTGGGGGATATCAAGGATGTAGGGGGGAAAACAATGCTGAGGGGAGATCTGGGGTGTACTGCTTGGGGTAGCTTGGGTGGCTATAGTGCTAGAGGTATCAGGTATGTAGAGAGGCCACATTGTAGGGGATATCAGGGATGTTGTGGGGTCACAATACAAGGGATATCTTATGGTATAAGGTTATGGTGCTGGGGGGGAATATCTAGGGTGTAGAGGGGCCAGAGTGCTGGGGGTATAGCTAGGGTGTAGAGGGGACAGAGTGCTGGGGGGATATCTAGGGTGTAGAGGGCTCAGAGTGCTGGGGGGATATCTGGGGTGTAGAGGGGTCAGAGTGCTGGGGGGAAATCTGGGATGTAGAGGGGTCAGAGGGCTGGGGGGATATCTGGGATGTAGAGGGGTCAGAGTGCTGGGGGGGATATCTGGGATGTAGAGGGGTCAGAGTGCTGGGGGGATATCTGGGGTTTAGAGGGGTCAGCGTGCTGGTGGGATATCTGGGGTGTAGAGGGGTCAGAGTGCTGGGGGGATATCTGGGATGTAGAGGGGTCAGAGTGCTGGGGGGATATCTGCGGTGTAGTGGGGCCATAGTTCTGGGGAGGCATCAATCTAGCAGATAAATTATATTCACAGGACAGCTTTGTTACTTTATGTATGTAGTATTTTCCCATTTTTTTTGCTGTACAGAATGATTGTTCATGTAGTTAATTCAAAGCTCCACCCAGAAGGGGAAGCTCCGCTTGTCTGCCTCCTACCCAGTGGCGTCGCTAGGGGGTGGCTTTTGGGGCTATAGCCCCGAATCTCGGGCCCATAGCCCAGAGTCTCTGTAGGGGTCCCCAAGGGGAGGGTAGGCTCTCTGGGGACCCTGATGTAAGTGGGGGGGCTCTCTGGGGCCCCTGATGCAGGGGGGAGGCTCTCTGGGGATCCTGATGCAGGGAGGAGGCTCTCTGGGGACCCTGATTTAAGTCAGAGGCTCTCTGGGGACCCTGATGCAAGGGAGAGGCTCTCTGGGAACCCTGATGCAAGGGGGAGGCTCTCTGGGAACCCTAATGCAAGGGGGAGGCTCTCTGGGAAACCTGATGCAAGGGGGAGGCTCTCTGGGGACCCTGATGTAAGGGGGGGCTCCCTGGGGATATATACACACACGTATATTATTTACATGTGTATGTGTATGAATTTCTTTACTACGTTGCTATGGGCTCTAGCCCCAGATCTTTTGTAGGCCTAGCAACTCCCCTGCTCCTACCTACTTGATGTCTGTTTACCTGCGCTATCTCCATTGTAGGGGCCCCAGAGCATCGCTTTGCCCAGGGGCCCATGATGCTATTAAGACGGCACTGATCACAGATGGAGTCAAAAAAAAAAAAAACTGCCTCAGCTCAGGCCAATGACTTCATAAGAAATCATAATGACCTGTCCAAAAACTGGAGTCCTGTATGAACTGGAACACAAATAGGTAGTCACTGCCACCTGCTGAAATATTGCCGAGAGAACATCAGTATATGTAATTAATTGAAAAATCTGCACTTCTTGGCTGACTGGAGAAACATTCAAAAATTCAGAACTGTCACAGAGAGAAAACCTGTATACTTTAGGAGTTGGGAAAACCTATGCTCATTAGCTGATTGGAGACACTTCCAGGAATTCAGTATCAGGCCTGAATCTATCAGCAGCTGTTCATAGTATAAAAATCTTTCAAACCAACAGAAACCGACAGAGTTGAGCCTAAGTTCACACTGTGATCCACCGCATTCCTGTGCAAATCACATGCAATTTTGTGCGGTGCGATTTGAGCCTATTCATTTTGGATTATCTAAATCACACCACATCCACATCACACAGGTGCAGGCAATCTCAGAACACAGTGCAATTGCTAGGCAGTGTGGGAAACGCACAGGAATCGCTGTGTTTCCCGCAACACATCAATATGAACAGGGGCTGAAGAAAACACATCCACTCTCCTGAGGACACGAAGTGAGGATGAACAGGTGTGAGGTGGGAGGGGATTACAGCCTAAAGGGGCTCTGTACACAGCAGTATAAACCAGTATGACCCCTTAATTGCTTAATTATCAGACTGTGTAGCTTAATGAACGATAGATAAATGTGCTATATTCTACAAATACATATATTATAAATTTCAGTAATAAAAAAAATATAGCACAAACTTGCAAAAAAGTGGATGTCATTTCGAAAACTATTATGGGACAAACTTGAAGTGATTGTAAAGGTTTGTTTTTAAAAAATAACAAACATGTTATACTTACCTGCTCTTTGCAAGGGTTTTGCACAGAGCAGCCCGTATCCTCCTTTTCTGGAGTCCCCCAGCAGTGCTCCTGGCTCCTCCTCTGCCCCCACGGAGAGCCGCATTCCATGGGGACACTGCTGCATCCATTGACACAGACAGCAGAACTCGGCCCAGCCCCCGTGTTACTGGATTTGATTGTCAGCAGCGGGAGCCAATGGCTCCAATGAGGACCCGAGACAGCTGCTGGAGCTGCTGGGC
The DNA here is from genome assembly GCA_037952925.1 of Lithobates clamitans. NCBI lineage: Eukaryota > Metazoa > Chordata > Amphibia > Anura > Ranidae > Lithobates > Lithobates clamitans. The sequence goes on from JBBGZY010000248.1 coordinate 877,745, forward strand.
TTGTTCTCATCGCTGGAAAGATTGGTTTCAGGTAAGTAAAAGGAGGGCTCTGGGGGGGCAGCTGCATCACAAAAGGTTCTTCACCTTAATGCATAGAATGCATTAACGTGAAAAACCGAGATTTTACAACTCCTTTAACACAAACTCCAAGAAGCCTATTTGTAAAGGTTTTAAATTATTTGGTTAAATTTTCTCTGTTTTTCCATCTTACTATTGATAATACAGGGGTACTTAATCTAGTCGTGGACTAGAAATATGTACGTATTTAAAATTGTACATATTATGCACATTTTTTCTCTCTGAAAAAAATCCCATAAACTGCTATAATTGTGCTGTACATTCAAGATCTTGGGATTTTGACCCTGCTTACAGCCTCTTGAAGGGAATGGTGGGGCCTGCTATATACTAAGTTGTGCCTGGAAGCACAAGTCAAACTGCATAGGGAATCCTTTCATTATGCCTACTGGGTAACAGAAGGTAACAGAAAGATAGGCACAGAAAATAAGCAAACTTTAGTTTGAGAACAAGAATTTTTTTCTCCTCAAGGCTTACAAGAGTTACAGACTTATAGCCGTGGCAATGGTTGAATTTTTAATAATTAACAGTACATTATAAAACAAATGTATATCAGCATAAAACACTTGCTTTTGCTAGTTTTCTTCCTTACAGCACAGACAATTGAAATTTGTCATTTGTATTGTGTATAATATTGCAAGTCCTGCTAAATACTTCCAATAAGCAGGAGGTGGTATAACAACATTGTTTTATAGAGCCCAGTCTTTTCACTTTCCCTCTAATCGTGAGCTCTTTGAACCATTAATAAACCCATCCTCAGCAATAATATATCTCCTGGTCTACCTTTGCAAATTGGCTATCACAGGAGCACACTGCAAATTCCTCTCTATCTCTGTGCCAGGAACAGCTATCACTTAGTGGCTCTTAGGCAATACCACACACTATATATATATATATATATATATATATATATATATATATATATATATATATATATATTAATATTACATAAAAACGCACTAATCCATCCAAGACACATTCAAGTATATCTTAGCACATAAAACGTCGGAGGATCTCTGTGAAAAGAGTAGGGCAAATTAAAGTAGAACTCTAGGCAATTTTTTTTTCATTTTGGATACAGCAAAAGAGGGTTATACCCCCTGTAAGATTTCTTTTTCCCAATCTGTGTCTCATTGTGGAGATTTCACTTCCTGTCCCATAGCCAAACAGGAAGTAAAAAGAAATACCTGCAAATTAAGGGAATTCCTTGGGGACCCCTATTGGAAGATTTCCCCTTTATTACTTTTCTGGGGACAACCTAAAATCTGGGATATTCTTTTAATTTCATTTTCACTTTTAATGATAATGGTAAATAAAAACTGAAAAGCGTTGTAATCCCTCTCAACGCTAGCCAAAAAAAAAAAAAAATTATAAAGTTTATGGGACAACACATTCACTTCTACCTAAACCCCAGCATCTTCCGGTACACCTGGCTTGTTCTATTTCAAACAGAACTCTATAATTAAAAAAAAAAATGTCAGACTGGGATATAGTGCCATTTTAAAATAGTGTAAATTAAATTTGTAAGGAAAGCAAGAACCTCCAGTGTTTGTAAAATCGTGCTGTGGTTTCAGTTGTCTATTTCCACTTATTAGAGCATAAGTTTTAGACTTCTAATTGGAATTTGAGAGGAAAAAAATCTATGAGTTTTTTTTTTTCTTTTTTCCACTCAGCAAGATTGTTTGTCTGGGAATCGTTTTTCAGTTATCAGTACTTCCAACTTCATCCCGTTCCTGCTTCTCATCATCGTGGTAAAGCTGATTGTACTCTTTTTTTTTTTTTTTGTTTTGATTTTTGTCTTACAAAGCTTGTTTACATTGTATTTAAACGATTTACCTTTATGCATTTCTACCCATCCCCCCCCCTTCCCCGCCTAACCCCCCCCAAGACCGTGCGTCCCCTCCTGCTCCCCTCTTCTCTCCCTGTCTTTATCTGTTCCCTCTGTTTCAATTTCCGAGGTCGTTTAGCTGTTGATCTCTAGGTCTCTTTTTTTTTTTTTTTTTTCCTACCTAGGCTGTCCATATTTCTGCCGCTCTCAGGGACATTTTAAACTCTTCCCACCTTTTCCATTTTTCCTCGAAGGCACCCATTTTCAACCCCTCACTATGTCTTAAATATTCTAGGTTGTGTATTTCATTAACTTTCTCTAGCCAATCCTTCATAGCGGGTCTCTCTGTTCTTCTCCAGTATTTGGGTATCAAGCTTTTGGCCGCATCTAAAAGATGCGGCAATAACATTCTCAGATAGGCTTTATTGGACATTTCGCTCAGATGAAATAAGCATACCCAGGGATCGTCTAGGATATTGATCCCTGTTATGTCCTTGATAAATCCCCTCACCTCTGTCCAAAATATTCTTATAGTCGGACATTGCCACCAGATATGGGCCATTGATCCCACCTCCTTGCACCCCCTCCAGCAATATTGTGGGGGTCCGTTCTGGAATTTGTTCAGGCGTTCTGGGGTTAAGTACATCCTGGTTAGGCATCTGTAGTTCAACTCCAGAATTTTACTATTGACTGACGTAGCTGCTGCTCTGCTTAGGATCAATGACCCCTCTGGGGGGCTAAGCTCCCTCCCCAACTCCTTCTCCCACTTCTTTATAAAAGAGGGGGTTTCCGTGTTCCCTAGTCCTATCAGTAATCTATATGTCTGGGAGAACCCCCCCTTCCTGTCTTTATCCAGGCACATTTTCTCTAGTGGGCGTAGATTTCCCATTGATCTAATTGGTTTTGGGAGGGATCTGATAAACTGACTCAATTGGTTGTACCGCCAGGTATTTATTACCAGCAAACTTCTTTTTTCCCTTAATTCTTGATATGTGCATATTTTGTTCTGTTGCATAACATCTTTTAACTGTATGTTTTCATCTGATAGCCAGCTCCCAAACCACTCCCCCCTCCCTGGTGCAAAGTATGCTGAATCCTTAAGTGACATTAAAGGGGAGTTATATCCCCAGTGCTCCTTCTTGTGAACCTTATCCCATATCTTTAGTGCGTGTTTGGTGATCTCGTGCGTTTCAGAACTGAATTCTCTTAAATGTGGGGGTATCCAGATTATTCTATTCAACCTTGCGTCACTAATCTCCCTCTCCATTTTCACCCAGTGTTTATCTGTTTTATTTTTTACCCAGTCAATTACTCTGGCTAGAGCTATAGCTTCATAGTACTTACTCACATCTGGTGCTCCCCATCCCCCGTGGCCCTTCGCTTTTGTCAATTGTGTGAATTTTAAGCGTGGTGTTTTCCCTCTCCAAATGAACCTCAGGAAAATTGATTGGAGTTTTCTTAAGTATGCCTGTGGAAGTGCCACTGGCAGCATTTGCATTGTATAGGTAATTTTTGGCAGTATAACCATTTTATATATATTTATTCTCCCTCCCCAGGACAATTGTCCTAAGTGAATTCTACTTAGTTCTTGCTTAATCTTATTAAGAAGTGGAATGAAGTTGGCGTGGAAAAGCGTCTCATACGAGGTTGTGATCTTAATCCCTAGGTAGTTTAACTCCTTTTGCCCCCATAAAAAGGGGAAGTGCTTCTGATATGAATGATCTCTAGATTTACTGATGTTAAAGGATAATGTTTCCGATTTGTTCGGGTTTATTTTAAAATTAGAAAGCTTACCGTACTCTGATAGGGTTGACATTATGTTTGGGAGGGATATCCTTGGGCGTGATATATATAAGAGGATATCGTCCGCGAATGCGGCTAGTTTGTATTGGTCCTTGCCTATCGTTACTCCACTAATGTCCGGGCACCGCCTGATCGTCTCTAGTAGGGGCTCTAATGATAATACGAACAAGACGGGGGAGAGCGGGCACCCCTGTCTCGTCCCATTATACATCTCAAACGGCTCTGACAGGACTCCGTTTATTCTTACTCTAGCAGTGGGTCCCGAATATAATGCCCCTATTCTTCTCCGTATCTTGATCCCGAAACCCATCTCTTCTAGTGTACCCATCATGAAGTCCCAGTCTACCCTATCAAACGCTTTTTCAGCGTCTATTGACAAGAGTAGACTTGGGACTTCACTTTTCTTCATCTGCTGTGCCACCAGGAGGGTCTTAATGCTGTTATCCCTGCCTTGTCGGCCAGACACGAACCCGACCTGATCTGGGTGCACTATCCTTTCTATTATGGGTTTTAGTCGGTCCGCGATTACCTTAGCATAAATTTTCGTGTCGACGTTTAGGAGAGAGATCGGCCTGTAGCTTGAGCATACTGTGTTGTCTTTGCCTTCCTTTGGGATAACTGCTATTATGGCTTCTAAGGCTTCTTTTCTCAGTTCCCCTTTTTCCCCGGCGTCATTCATATAGGAGCACATTTTTGGTGTTAGAAGGTCCTGGTATTTTTTATAATAGAGCACCGTCAGTCCATCCGGACCTGGGCTCTTTCCCGTTTGCAACCCTTTGAGCGCTTTCCTCACTTCAAGTTCCGTGTATGGGGCTTCCAAGTTAGTTTGTTCATTTTCTGAAAGTTTAACCAGGCCACTGTCTTCTAAATATTTTTTAATTTTCCCTTGCTTTTCTACCCTCTCTTCAGTACTAATTTTTTTATTTATCGCATACAGTCCCCCGTAAAACTCCTGGAAGGTTCTAGCGATGTCTTTATCTTTATAGGCCGTCTCACCTGATTTGGTTCTTATTTTATCGATATAATTATTATTTTTCTTTTTACTTAGGACTCTAGCCAGGAGCCTCCCGGGTCTATTGCCCCCTATATATCTTTCTTTCTTTACCCGGTTATATACCTTACGGTTGTCTATTTCTATGAGCTCTCGCATGGCCTCTCTTTTTTTGTGTAAATCTACCAATATCTCGTCTTCTCCCGTTTGCTTATGTCGTTGTTCCAACTCATGGATACTTTTCTGTATGGCTATTCTTTCCTTGGCCTCCTTTTTCTTTCTTTCTGAGCCCGCTTTTATTAAGATGCCTCTGATAAAGGCTTTATGGGCCTCCCAAACTACAGCTTCTGGTGTTTCCTCAACCGAATTGGTTTTAAAGTAGAATTCCAGTCCCTCTTTAATGCGCTGATCTATGTCTCTATCGTGCAGTAAGTCCTCATTTAATCTCCAGCTGCTGGAAGGTTGACCTCCCTTAACCGCTTTCCACAGAAGGCTCACTGGCGCATGGTCGGAGAATGTAATCGACCCTATTCTTGTGGCTTCTACCTCATCCGCATACTTATGTTCCACCAGAAAGAAATCTAGCCTAGAGTACGTCGAGTGTACGTGGGAGTAATAGGAATAGTCTCTGTTATTCGGATGCTGCAACCTCCAAATGTCTAGCAATTGATATTGATGCAACTTCCTTTTAAGTTTGTTCATCCATATCCCTCCGGTCCCACGGACACACGACGTACTATCCTTCCCTGGGTCGAGGCATATATTAAAGTCTCCTGCAATAATGGTCCTCCCCTTTTTAAAGCTTTCCAACTTTGCAAGGGTGACCAATAGGAACCTCCCAGGATTAGTATTTGGGCAATAGATGTTTGCCAGCGTGCATTCCACCCCATTGAGCTTGCCCCTGAGGAATAGGAACCGTCCCTCGGGGTCAATCATTCTTCCCTCTACACCAAACCTAATGTTTTTAGCAAAGCCTATCGCTATTCCCTTTGAGCTCTTAACTGGTGTGTCCCCATATTCCCAGTTTGGGAAGTCCCTCGAGCGTATTCTTTGATTCCTACCCACGAGGAAGTGCGTCTCCTGGAGGAAGACTACCTCCGCTTTGAGAAACCTCAGCTCCCCAACTATGTTTGCGCACTTCACGGGAGAGTTGATGCCCCTAACGTTATACGAGATTAAGTTTATCCCGGCCATGCTATTGGCGCACCTCCTCGTCGGCTAGACCTCTCTTTCAGCTTTGGAGAGCGGGGAACAGTGCCACGCCAGCCGGTCTTGCCCTTACCCTCCTCCGCCCCCGTCCCTCCCCCTTCCCCCCCCTTTCATCCCCCCCACCTCCCTCCTCCCCCCTCCCCCTTGGGGTAACGGGCCTTCGCCTGGCCCTCTTAACCGTGGCCCCACTGACTCCTCCGGGCCCCCCGGTTCTCCCCCTAGAGGTTGAGCTCGGGGGTACCATCCTTGGATCCGCCTGCTTTCCCCTGAGTACCCGACTCCCTCCCTCCACCCCGCTCCCCCTCACCCCCCCCTGGAACCCACACCCGCCAACCCTCCCCCCGCCATTCTCGCTCCCTTTTTTTTTTTTTTTTCCCCTCCTTACTTTCTTCGTCCCTTCTTTCTCTCTTTTTTTTTTTTTTTTTTCCCCCTTTATTTATGCGCATATTGCAGTCCTGTGTCTCCTAATTACGGTCGCCTCATATTAGTAACTGGTTTCCAGACAGGTGTCCCCTCCCTGTTCTCTTGGGTTTCGGATTTTTCCCACCACCCCGGAATTTCCACCAGTGGCACTTCCAGACGTTGGCAGAATTTTTGTGTCTCTTCTGGGAACCTAAGTGTCGCCGAGCGACCCTCCTTTTGTCCAGTCAGACATGCCGGGAAGCCCCATGAGTATTGAACATCGTTTGCTTTGAGATGGGCTAGAAGTGGCTTAAGGGTTCTTCTCCTGGCTAGCGTCTCTGCAGATAGATCTGGGAAGATCTGTAAGCTTTCCTCACCGTATTTCACTTGTTGGTTTGCTCTTATACTTGCTTTGATCTTTTCTTTGTCTTGGAAATTGTGAAATCGGACAATTACGTCTCGCGGAACATCTCCCCTGATCTCCGCTGGCTTCCTTATCCTGTGGGCCCGATCTAGCTTGATCTTAGATCTGTTTTCAGTTGGATCCAAGCGATCTCCAAAAATTTGATCTATTATTTCTTGGAGGTTTTCCTTCCCCCCTTGCTTTTCAGGAAGACCTCTTATCCTCAAGTTCTTCCTCCTGTTACGGTTCTCCTGGTCTTCCAGTCTGTACCGGAGGTTCCTTTGTTCTCTTTGAATTTCTTCAATTTGCTGTTTGAGGGCTTTTATCTCCGTTCCCTGAGTGTCTGTTGTTGTTTCCAACTCTTCCACTCTTTTTAATGTATGGCCCATGTCCTGTCGGATTGCTCCGATCTCACTTTTGATAATTGCTTCTAGCCTTGCAAACATTTCTGCCATCTCCCTTTTTGTTGCTATTTGGTTCTCTTCCTGTGGGGCCTCTGCGGTCTCTGCCCTTGTCTCTGTGCTTAGAGTATTGGAATCCATCTCCGCTAACTGTCTTCGTGTACTGACTTTAGGTAAGGGTTCAGGGGTTTTGCATTTAGAGCCTCCAGCCTTCCCTGGGCTCCCTTTATTCCCATCCTGGACCATGTATTTCCTTATAGCGCCCGGGCTCACACTGGTTCTATTACTACTATTACTATTAGCCATATTGGCCGCTACCGCTTTCCCTCCCCTTCCCTTCATTATGCTATTAGCCCTGTGGTTCCTGCGGGGTAAATATATGTGTCCTTCCGGCGTATTTCCCTATGTATTGGTACACTCTGTATTCTGCCCCTCACCAGTACAGTTTGCAGTCACCGATGGGCTACTTTCTTCTGGGGCCCCTCCCCCTTCGGGACGGGTGTTTTTTTTTTTTGTACGCCCCTGATCTTTCTAAGGGTAGCTCTTGCTCCTTGTGGTGGGGCAGTGCCCTAACTGTACTTTTGAGTCCCAGATGAGGGGTGAGCGGTGGATCCAGGAAGAGGTAGGTGAGGGGGCGGGGGCGATCGGGGGAGGGAGGGAAGGAGACCCTCCAACTCGGTGACCCTCCAGTAGGCAATTTCTACAAGTCCACAAATCCAGCCGGTCAGCCTCCTTCCACCACCATAGTCCCCGCTAATCCCGTTCTCGGTTATTGTCAGGGGGACGTTTTATGCTTTAGCTGACCGCACTGACATACACAAAGGTTACAAGAAATGACCACTTTTAAACTGCATGGAGCGGGTTAGCTTTAGTTGCAGCTTGTGGGAACCCGTTCTGTTAAACATTTATAAAACTGTGAGGCTGACTACGGATGCTTTGTCGCTGAGTAAGATCAATTGTGGAACATAGAAAGGTAATTGCCATCTATAGAAGGGGTGATTAGCATTAGCATATTCACAGAGTTATAATATTACTTTTCATGATTTTAGACTGTAGATCTCAGTCCCTTGCAGAGAGGGGAAATGTCACAGGTTGTTTGAAAAAAGAAGGAAGGCACTTACCCCCTCAGTCAAATTTTAAACGGTCTTACCAAGCTCTTTTTTTTTTTTTTTTTCCTTTTCCTCCTTCTTCCTGTGTCAGCTGCTTCTGCTATCAGTGCAGCCCTTCAGTTCAGTTCTCACGCGGCTTGGCTGCTGTCAGCTTCCTTTGTCTCCCGGCTTGTCTGCACTTGCCAGGGGAGCTTTTGGTATGGCTGGGGGGTTCGTCCCGGGTATCATACGGGGAATTAGCGGGGGATAAGCGGCGGCACGGCGCGGGTCATCGAGCTCCGGGGCTCCCTGATTCCAACACGGGGGGGGGGGTGGACGGATCTACCGAGGGGACAGGGTTGCTCTCAGCCACACGCCGGAGCTGGAGGTGGAAACGTCCGGCATCCCGGGCTCAGCAGCTGGTCCAATTAGCCACCCACATCCGGCTCCTCCCTCCTAGTGTCCTCGAAAAAAAATCTATGAGTTAACCTCAAATTACTCCCTTAAAGTTTTTTATTATCATTAAAAAAAAAAATCAACATACATACTCACAAGGCTGGTTCTAAGACCCAGAGATAACTGATCAAGTAACCTATGATTGGACAGCTCTCAATCTCTGATACCAGCGGCACCTATACTTTTTGTTCTTGCTATTTAAATACACTGTCATTTATTGCTTTTTCTAAAAGAATAATTTAAAAGTAAACCTGTTTTTGCATCAAACATCCATGTGCACACCAACGCTGTATCCTGGCCTAGGCTGACAAGGGCAGCACTTTGTAGGGGGGGCAGCACAGAAAGAGTCCCCACCAGCTTGCGCTACACTGTTAGTGTAGCACCAGTCTTATGGGGCAGACTGAGCTAGGGGGGAAAATTAGTCTAGCGCCCCTATAAAGTGGCCGCACTGCTTCCGGTATGCAGGCGGCCGGTATTCCGCAACCGCTTCTAATTTTGACTGTCCTATCATCCTGGACCACAAACCTTCCTCACTGTGCTATATATTTTCTGCTGCACCATTGGCATGGTTATATCTTAGTCCTCTCTATAAACTTATCAGAAATTTGTGCTTAAAGTAGAACTATAGGCACCACTTTTTTTTTTTTTTTTTTCATTTTAGATAGAGTAAGGGAGGGTTATAGCCCCTGTCAGTTAATTTTTTTACCATCCCTGTCCCATTGCAGAGATTTCCCTACACTTCCTGCCTCATAGCCAAACAGGAAGTGAGAGGAAATCTATACAAAATTAAGGGAATCCATTGCTCCCCCCCCCAGGCCCTCAGAACTAGTGTCCCCACTCGAAAATTTCAGGGCGGGTCTTAAACAGCAAGGGGTGTGGCCTTGACAGGAAGGGGTGGGTCATATTTAAAGTTTAGTCAGGCCTAGGACAGCAACAAAACCTAAATACACTACTGGTGCACACTATTCTATTTCTTTTAAATAACTCAGCAATTAATTTGGTGCTTTACAGAAATATAGTTTCTATTCATCTGAAGTTTAGCAATGAGTTTAATGTGCTTGAGTTTGCAACATTCATTAAACTGAAAAAAAAAAGTCTGAACCTCTTTGAAGTCAATTCGATATTCCAATCGCACACATTCCCGGAAAAAATGGCACAACAATTAATGGGTGCTGTAGCGATTACCAGTTGGGTTCTGGAAGCATCAGACAAACGTACATCTTCGCCAGCACACCATGGATGAGCAAGAAAAGTTGTCCAAAAAAGGGACGAAGGGGTTCTGCGTGGCCCCGAAACGTTGCACCTTTCTTGTGATGTAACTTTTTTCCATTAAAAGAACCTTTTTTGGACAACTTTTCTTGCTGATCCATGGTGTGCTGGCGAAGATGTACGTTTGTCTGAACCTCTTTGAAGACTCTTCGGGTCTGTTGTGGATTTCAAAGGTTCTCCATGCAAAAAAAAGGCAAGGTCCATCCCATATCTGCTCCCCACACCCCCACCGTGAATAAGCAAGGGGTACATAGTACCTCTGGTTACTCATTCACAAAAAAATAAAATAGTAATTAAACACACAACACTGTAAATAATGCCATTTAATAAACATAATAATGATGTCCCACTGTGTCAAAAAATAATGTCCCACAATGCCCACCATGATGTCTAAAAAAAAATCCCACAATGTCCAAAAAATATTGTCCCACAAAGTAAATGTCCTACAACAAATCTTTCCATCCGGTCCTCTGGTCGTGAATAACAGGAAAGCTGCCATGGTTATTATGACCCTGGTGGCTGCCAGTGTCCAAGCACCTACTATCTTGCTGTGAATGACAGCATAGCTTCAATTGTTGCTGGTAGGTATCCCTGGGTGACACCAGTTACCAAACATGACTTGGCCACCCGCACGCCCTTGGTTGCTTGAACACAAGCTGCTGCTAGCATCCTAGCAACCATATTTCATCAACGACAAAAGCCAGCATCCCCTTCCCCACTGTCTACTTTCAGTTGCGAGCCAGGGAATCCCCAGCCAGCTGTGAATAGGACATCATTGGTTGCTAGGATGTCAGTTGCTGCCAGAGTCCTACCAGCCACAAGCTCAGCGAGGAAAGTTGTGATCAATTTAGTGGCAGTAATAATACCATCGCCAATTACTAACGTCCTGTGGACCTGGAGGCTTGAAGCAAGGGCAGACAAATGTGCCATTTAGTTTGCTTATTCACCAAAGCATGAACTGATAAAGTTTAGAGCAAACCTTGCATTGTCCCTACCTCAAACCTCATCCCTATTGAAGATGGCTCTTTCAGTAAATAACCAGAAAGTACGGCCTTGATGAAAATACATACAGTCAGGTCCATAAATATTGGGACATCGACACAAGGGATGAAACTCAGCGTCTGGTGATGTCTATGCGTTCCAGACTTCAGGATTTGCAACCCAGTATTATTAAGTGAAAGTTTGATGGATGATTGTTAATCTGTCCCATTACTTTTGGTCCCTTAAAAAGTGGGAGGCACATATGTTGTAATTCCTACACCGTTCACCTGATTTGGATGTAAATACCCTCAAATTAAAGCTGAAAGTCTGCAGTTAAAGCACATCTTGTTCGTTTCATTTCAAATCCATTGTGGTGGTGTATAGAGCCAAAAGATTAGAATTGTGTTGATGTCCCAATATTTATGGACCTGACTGTCCTCTATTAAAATGTAGATGTATTCCATGTTATGCCCTGTAATATACTGTACATATATCAAAACCTCAAAGCCAATGTTCTAGGCAACAGGTGAAACCAGTCAGTGAGCTACTAAAACATTACAGCATACTGCTGCTGTAGTATAGTTTGAAAGTTTACTCAGTGTGCCTTTGCGTACGTCTAAAGGTTCCTATATGACAAGGTCTTGAATCTATTATGTGATCCACAAGCCTCTTGTGGATCACATCGCCTCTTGTTAAACTAAACAAAACTTCCTTTGCCTGCCCTTACAAAGTCAAATCCTCTTTTATCTGTGTCTCACTTACTCACCCCCAAGACACTGCAGCTTACAGCAGGATGTTGTTGCTGCCAAAGTGCTACCAACCCAGAAAGCAAAGCACAGGAAGCAAGACCAGGACTAGATGTGGCCAGGTCCTGAATGACAAGCTATAAACATGTGAATTGGCAGTGACAATGCTGATAGCCACGTATCCTGCTACATCGTCCTATCCCTTTGTAGTTTAAAGTGGAGGTCCGCCCACTGTTGCAAAAATTAAAAGCCAGCAGCTGCCCGTGCTGCAGATGCTGACTTTTAATAATCGGACACTTACCTGTCCTGGAGGCTGCCGCCTCCATTGCGAGTAAGGGAATCCAGCAGTGTAGCCTTATGGCTTCACGCAGGGAACCCTACTGCTCATGCATGAGGTGCCGCTCCTCTCTCCTACTGGCCCGGTGACTGGAGAAGGAGGAGGGAGGAGGAGGGAGGAGGAGGGAGCCCCGCGGTAATGTCAATTAGGGATGAGCAAACGGTTCGGCCCGAGCATAAGTTCAGGCCAAACTTTGGTTGTTCGGATGTTCTGCAAACACTAATAAAAATAATAATAATAATGCTTAAAGTGAAGTCGTACTGCGGCAGAATGGCACGGCTGGGCGAAACAACATTATGTAATGTTGCTTCGCCCTGTGGCCACTAGGGGGCGCGCGTGCTTCCTGCTCGCCCGCGACCCGATGCGAGTGCCCAGCGGTCTCGATCACCGCCGGGCTCCCGCGATGGCTCAGGGCACACGGAGAACTCTGAACTGTGTGTTTTAACACACAGTTTCCGGTTCTCTGAGTGGAGAACTGACAGATCGTCTGTTCATACGGAGTATGAACAGCGATCTGTTAGCTTCCCTGCACAGTCCCCATCCCTCTTTAGTTAGAACACAAACTAGGACACACATTAACCCCTTCACTGCCAGTGACATTTTACAGTAATCAATGCATTTTTAATCGCACTGATCGCTGTAATAATGCCAGTGGTCCCAAAAATGTGTCAAAATTGTCCGACATGTCTGCCATAATGTCGCAGTCATGATAAAAATCGCTAATCGCCGCCATTACTAGTAAAAAAAAAATATTAATAAAAATGCCATAAAACTATCCCCTATTTTGTAGACACTATAACTTTTGTGCAAACCAATCAATATATGCTTACTGCAATTTTTTTTACCAAAAATATGTAGAAGAATATGTATCAGCCCTGTCCCCCTCTGACGCCACGGGGAAGCCATTAGGAAGTCCCCGTGTGTCAGAGGGGGGGGTCACCCGGGTAAGTCACTGTGTGGCCACGCCCCCAGTTATATAAGAACTGTCACCTGCGAGGACGCATCAGACGCGGGTGCCTCCCATGGAGGCGGATCGGTGGCGGGTTTTTTTTTTGGTCCGTCGGCGGAGCTATAGAAGAAGATGAATGGACTTCTTGGGACATTTTTCTTGGGACATTTTTATTTTTTAATAAAGGACTTGTCCCAAATTGGGTCTTTTTTTTTTTAACATTTTGACACTTTTTTTGTGAAATGTTACAGGTAACGGGGGGGCCGGGATCTGGGGGTCCCCTTGTTAATGGGGGCTTCCAGATTCTGATAAGCCCCCCACCCACAGACCCTCACAACCAAGGGTTGTGGGAATGAGACCTTTGTCCCCATTCAAGGTGCTTTGGGGGGGCTACCCCAAAGCACCCTCCCCATGTTGAGGGCATGTGGCCTGTTACGGTTCAGGGGGGGGAGCTCTCTAATCCCCCCCTCTTTTCCTTCAGCCTGCCAGGTTGCATGCTCGGATAAGTCTGGTATGGATTTTGAGGGGGACCCCTACGCCATTTTTTAAAAAAAATTTTGGCACAATATCCATACCAGACCTGAAGGGCCACAATTTTTTTTTATTTTGGTTTGGGGTTCCCCTTAATATTCAAACCAGACCCAAATGTCCTTGTAATGGACTTGGGGGATCCCATGCCATTTTTTTCAATGACTTTTATCTGTATTGCCAGGAACCGACAATTCATTATAGTCGCTAGTAGTTTTAAATTACTTTTTTCCTTTAGAAATGTCATTGTGTGCAGCGACTGTTCTAAACACAGGAAAAATGTGCCACTTTAAGGCATTCTATAGACACCCCCCAGGTACAAAATTTAAAGGAATATTTCAATTTTACTGTTTCACTTTAAGCATTATTAAAATCACTGCTCCCGAAAAAACATCAGTTTAAAAAAAAAAAAATTTGCATTGATACATGTCCCCTGGGGCAGGACCCAGGTCCTCAAACACTTTTTATGACAATAACTTGCATATTAACCCTTAAAATTAGCACTTTTGATTTTTCAAGTCCGTGTTCCATAGACTTTAACGGTGTTTGAACAAATTTTTTGCCTGTTCGCATGTTCTGCTGCGAACGGAACCGGGGGGTGTTCGGCTCATCCCTAATATCAATACCCGTGGCTGAGGCTCCCGAAAGTGGGGACAGCATACCTGTGAAAGACAGGTATCCTGCCCCCCCCACCTTCCCCCTAAAGGTGTCACTAAAGTGGATTCCTAGCTTGACTTACCTGGGAGTGAAAATCATGACCCGGCTCTCAGATTACATAGCACTAGGGGGCTTATTTACTAAAGACAAATAGACTGATCTTTGCAAAGTGCATTTGCACTCTGCAAGAGCAGTTGCTCCAGAGCTCAGTAAATTTGCAGAGGCTCTGCTGACTTCCATCATTCAATCATCATTCAAGCAAAATTGCTGTTTTTTTTTTTTAGTTTCCTTGCATGTCATTGGGTATTCTTTGCAAAGCTTTACCTCATTTACTAAGCTCTGGAGCAACTGCACTTGCAGAGTGCAACTGCACTTTGCAAAGTGCACTGTCTATTTTCCTAAACCAACCCCTAAATTTTCTGCTCCTCTTAACCATGTTGCATCAGAAAAGGACACCTGAAGGAACCTGCCCTTATCTCTGATTGGCAGAATAAACCTTATTAAAATGAAGGTATTATCATTTTTTGGCCCTGTCCCGAAGTTCTGTGACAGTGTCCCGGAGTGACAACCATAACTATCTAAGCATGTTTGTTGGGCCTAGTAGAAGGGCCTGCAACTATGGTGGCCCCCATAACATTGTTGAGTATACTGCTTTTTTTATGCCCATAAGCCAATTATTCTACACTGAAAACAGCCAGTGACAGCAACACTTCCATTCTCTAAGGCTACATATCTACATCAGGGTTGTCCTTGGAATTTTGAGAAGGTATCCCCCCTGATTTTGAGCTGCAGTTGCTCAGGGCAACAAACGGGCTCGTTATGGTGGCCCTTTCCACTAGCCCACCGCCTTGATTATTGTTTCCTACAAGTGTTTTGAATCTGTTATGCTAGAATGATGGCTGATCCGGTAGGTGGGGGGGGGGATATACACTATTATGTGTGTATAGGCATGTTTTTTTCCTGTACTTTCTGCTTTGCACGCACACAATTACCCTGGTAACAACATTCTAATATGTGGTAGGGGAGGGTCCACCAATATGCAGAAAAGTGGTGGGGAGGCTGGTGTGTTGCTGGTGAAATGAGATCTCTGCTTACCCTCTCTTGCTGCCTGTTACAGGTTGTTGGGGGGTTGTACTTTATATTTGTATCATTGATTTATAGAACTCAATAAAACTGAATTTTCAAAAAAATGAAATTAAAGATTCTTAATAGAGACACAGATAGCAGTAAAAAATTTACAGAAGTCCTAACCTTTACCTGCCCTCTTCAAAACCAAGTAAAACTGATGAAGAACTACCGTATTTATCGGCGTATAACACGCACTTTTTTCCCCTTAAAATCAGGGGAAAATCGCGGGTGCGTGTTATACGCCGATCCCCTGCGATCCGAGCTGTCAGAATTTAAAAATCGCTGACCGCGATTTGAAAATGGCGCCGCCGGCGCCGAAATACGCAGTGCCGGTCCTCGGCTCTTCTCGGCGGCTTTCGGTTTCACTCGAGCGCCGCCCGAACCTAGCCGAGTATACTCGGCTAGTTTCGGATAGCTCCGCTCACCGTCCGAGTGAAACCGAAAGTAAACGAGAGCCGCCGAGAAGAGCCGAGGAGCGGCTCTGTGTATTTCGGCGCCGGCGGCGCCATTTTTAAATCGCGGTCGGCGATTTTGAAGCTCACAGGCTTCAGCAAGGCTGGACTGGGGCAAGGCTGGACTGGACACTGGGGAAGGCTGCACTGACATGGCTGCACTAGCAAGGCAGCACTGACATGGCTGCACTGACATGGCTGCACTGACATGGCTGCACTAGCAAGGCTGCACTGACATGGCTGCACTGGCAAGGCTGCACTGACATGGCTGCACTGACAAGGCTGCACTGACAAGGCTGCACTGACATGGCTGCACTGGCAAGGCTGCACTGACATGGCTGCACTGACATGGCTGCACTGACAAGGCTGCACTGACAAGGCTGGACTGGGGCAAGGCTGTACTGAGAAGGCTGCAATGATGGGCATTTAAATGTAAGTTTTTTCCCTTCAACTTCCCTCCTAAAAGTTTTTTTTCCTTAAAATTCCCTCCTAAATTGAGGTGCGTGTTATACGCCGGTGCGTGTTATACGCCGATAAATACGGTATATAAGGTACTAAACTACCTCTATCTAGTTTTTTGCACCTACTGCTGAGGTAGACGCAGCCAATCGCTCCCTATTTCTCCCCATGCTGCAGCTACTGCATATACAGAATCAGCCAATCAGTGTCTAATTATCTTAAAAAGTAAGTATTCTAGTAGTGTTTAGGTTGTTTAGGTTAGAGAGCAGTAGGCAGAAGAAAATAGGTAACACTTAATGTCCAATATCGGTCTACTTTAAGTAAAAGTGGTTTTAATACAGGAGATGATTTTAAGTAAAAGTGGTTTTAATACAGGAGATGATAAACTCATAAACTAAAGAGAAATTGTGTTAATACAGTTTCTTGGCTGCTGCATCACCTGTATTTCTGCATCCATTATTAAACATGTCCATTACTGCACCTTCCATGTAAACCCCATCAAGAAGCAGAGTGCATTTAAATTGACAGTGAAAGAATGAAAAATAATATTGAACCTAAAAGTACAGTTTTCGAAAAAGTGCTTTCATGTGCATTACTTGTAGAAAACATTCTGTTCCCTGCATTTAAATTAAATCAGTTTAAATAAATTACAATAGAAATCATGATCATGTATTAAAGTGTAACGCTGCCTATTATATGACTAAATTATTAATTCACTTCTTGACTAATTCATTGCATAACAAGCCCCTCTAAATAAAACTTGAAATAAAAATCTGATGATGGTATGCATTTATTACCCAGTATAGTGGAGTCAGTTAAGGTTTTGTTAACTATCCTTATTGTACATGATTTAAAAAAAAAACAAAACAAAAAACACAACACTGCCACCTACAGCGCATTCTGAATCGTTAACTGTATTATAAATTTCCAACTTTCATGCTGTACGTTAAAGTAGAACCAAATTAGCTGACCACACAAACTTTACAATATTTTCAACATAGTGTATTCTGTAGTTTTAACCCACACCTGAAGATAATTTATTTTAGTTTTTCTACTAGGCAAGTGTGAGTATAATAAGACTATATAATAGGCTTTGTATACGAATAGGCTACTTATAATAATGTATTTTAAAAAACTCCTAAATTTATCTAGGTATACATCCTCATTTACTCACTAGGGTTCATTGTAAAAATGCAAGCAGCAGGAAACAGTGTTTGACTTCATAAAATAGGAACTTTGCTTTGCTTTATAATATTTACTGACTTCTATTATTTACTTAACTGTAGAACAGATGTGGAATAGTACCTTATTCTGGCACCATATAGTATGCACAGGTGTATGATATTTAGTTTGTAATATTAACATCAAGACTGTTGTATCAGTGTCTGCTCAACACTGTCATGCAGTGCATGTCAGTCTGTATCAATTTTTAGCTTATGTAAGCGCTATTATAAAATACAGACATCTGACACTTTGTACACCCTATTGCTATAAGTAACCCTATGCAATGTTTGGCAAAATAAATAAATATAAAGGGGGTATTTAGTAGGTTTCTTCTTTGTAATTATTGGAAAAGAAGTCAGTCATGTGTAATGCCGCGTACACACGGCCGGACTTGCCAATGGGCTAAACTCTGTCGGCATTTCTGACGGAAAGATTTAGAACATGTTCTATATCTCAGTCCTTCGGAAATGCCGACAGAAAAAGTCCAATGGGGCATACACACGGTCTAAATGTCCGACTGAAAGCTCCCATCTGACTTTTTCTGTCGGGAAGTCCAGCTGTGTGTACGCGGCATTAGAGATCAGTTCAATGACCTGCATAAAGACCATGCATATACAGTATCTCACAAAAGTGAGTAGACCCCTCTCATTTTTGTAAATATTTTATTCTATCTTTTCAGGTGACAACACTTAAGAAATGACACTCTGCTACAATGTAAAGTAGTGAGTGCACAGCTTGTATAACAGTGTAAATTTGCTGTCCCCTCAAAATAACTCAACACACAGCCATTAATGTCTAAACCGGTTAAAAAAGAAAAAGCTGGAAAACCAGCAGCCGATCGACTCCTGATCAGCACTCTTTCGACCACTGATCAGAGTGTTCTGGCGGGAGAGCCGCCCCCCTGTCAGAACACAACAGCTCAGCAGGGGAGATCACTGAACTAACCTTGCATGGTTAGTACAGTGGCTCTGATTGGAGTTGTCAGTCTTTTTTCCGTGCAACTTGCTGGGTTGCACGAAAAAAAAAAAAAACTGTTAGTGTGCACAGGCTTACGATATATATTTTTAAAAGCTTTCTTACTTTACAGTATTTCTTCAGACACTTCATTGTTTTTATTTTAGAAGATCAGGAGAGCTTCATATCAAAGATACATCTTATCCTGGATGTTTGCATAGGGCCAGAGATAAGCTTTAGAGCCCTGACCCAACCTCTCCAGGCCATTTCTTTTGTCCATGTTTTTGCCAGCATGCTATGTATCCAGCTGGTCCATCGTGCCTCATCTCAGTGTACTGTTTTTGTGCCCATTAGATGCCATAACTTCCTTCATATTTCTGCCTCTGTTTATCTTTTAGCAAAGAATTACTTCTTTTTTTTTTTTTTTAAATAAATTTTTATTGAAAGATGTAACAGACAGGGAATGACATCAAAAGAACGTATCATTGTATTTTGTGTTTTTTACAAAATTAACAAAGGAGACATCGGCCTGATACAAAATAGAAATGTAGAACGGCTGATAAAGATAATTAGCCTGGGGAATGGGGTGAAAGGTACCTTCTATGTGGAAGAGAGGAAGTAAAACTAGATGGATCTAGGTAGGGGGGGATTGCTTCTTTATACTAGGGCTTAAACTGTACTTTGTTCACATGCTGTTCTGGCACCACTCACAAAACGTACACATTACTGGATTTTAATTTTTGATGATAGGATTTGGATATATTTGTCAATACCAGACTCTTAATTTTAAGGCATCCTTGCCACCCTTCTTAGCTTCCCATGTCCTTTCTGGCAGCAATCACTACCCAACAAAGAGCTGGGGTGTTACAAGTAGCATTACTAGGGACAAAAACAAAAGCTATGACATTAAGCAGCTAGCCAGCATTTTTTTCTCCATTAGCTCCAAAACCACCACCACTAACACCAACAACATCAAAACAGTCAACATCTCTTTCTCCTAATTGCATCTTTCTTCTAACTCATTAACATACATTTGCTCTTACTCTTGAACTATAACTTGCTTAGATTTGGAGGACATCTTCCTGGCAACCTCCACTAGTACTTCTTTCCATTACAACAAATGACAAGATGATAAACTCATACTCTGGACAAAGTTTCAGTAACCCCAGCACTATTTTACTGATGCTGAGTATACACTTTATGCTAATAATTTTGCTAATGCCTTTTTTCCACAGTATTTTGGGAAGAAGTGGCAATGGAAAGTGGCCTAAGACTTACAAAATAAAATGCTTTACTTAGTATAGCAGAAAAAATTTGACATGGAGCACAACCCGTATTTTACATTCAATAGCAATGTTAATTTATGTAATTATTTAATTTGTTCTTCTGTTAATTGTAGTGCCTTTGAACATTTTCTGTGTGAATAAATGGATTAGTTGTTTGTAAAACAGAAAGCAAAAAAATACAGTTTTTTTTTAACTTAACCAACAACAGAGTACATTTTTTGTATTCCCCTGCAATTTTAGTCTTCACTAATAGTAAACAACTGCATACACATTTCCCAGAAACAGTAGCCAAAATACAAATTCTGTGAATAAATGGACGCACAGCTCTCAATGACAGACTCAGCCTATGCAATATAGGGAAATGTCTAAAAGTAGCATAACGGTGTCTGACATTAAAAAACAAAGATGGTTAGAAAATATGATGTTCAACACAAGCGTGCCAAAGCAATTCATATATATGTGTGTATGTCCAGGAACACAAATTAACAGAAATAGAAAGGGATTAAATTGGTGTGGGTAGCCCAGGAACAAATTAAATAGCCACTGATCTAACTATGGAGTATTGCTGCCAAGAAACCAGGAGAAGGTGTTCCACAGAAGGAAGAAAGGCAGAAGGAACAAGGCACAAACACTTTATACGGTAGTTTGAAAAAACAATGTAAATTTATTAAAAGGTAAAAATGCACTCACAAGTGTGACAGTGTACAGACAAGCAGGCATGCCAAAGATGGAAACCAAGGGACCGTCAGCGCAGCATCAGTAAATCCCAATCTTGGCCAATGGCATGGGGAGAGACAGGACCTGGACAATGTTACCGCTAATGGCACTTAACTAGAGACCATTGTAACAGGTGTGCAGAACCAGGAAGTGAAGCCTTAATTAGTGAACATCCTTTGCCCGATGTCACCAGTGGTGCATGTGTAACCAGTAGGGATGAGCCGAACACCCCCCGGTTCGGTTCGCACCAGAACCCGCGAACGGACCGCAAGTTCGCACGAACGTTAGAACCCCATTGACGTCTATGGGACTCGAACGTTCGAAATCAAAAGTGCTCATTTTAAAGGCTAATTTGCATGGTATTGTCCTAAAAAGGGTTTGGGGACCCGGGTCCTACCCCAGGGGACATGTATCAATGCAAAAAAAACTTTTAAAAACGGCCGTTTTTTCGGGAGCAGTGATTTTAATGATGCTTAAAGTAAAAAAAAAAAAGTGAAATATTCCTTTAAATATCGTACCTGGGGGGTGTCTATAGTATGCCTGTAAAGTGACGCGTGTTTCCCATGTTTAGAACAGTCCCTGCACCAAATGTCATTTTTAAAGGAAAAAATCTCATTTAAAACTGCTTGCGGGTTTAATGTCATGTCGGGTCATGGCAATATGGATGAAAATCAGTGAGACAAACGGCATGGGTACCCCCCAGTCCATTACCAGGCCCTTTGGGTCTTGTATGGATATTAAGGGGAACCCCGCACCCAAATTAAAATAAGGAAAGGTCCCTATATACTCTGAACAGCAGTATACAGGCGGTGCAAACAAGACAGGGACTGTAGGTTTGTTGTTAAGTAGAATCTGTTTGTAATTTTGAACATTTTTAATGTGTTTAGCTCCAGCCAAAAAATCTTTTCTAAGCTTTTTGGAAAACATAGGGAAGGGTTATCACCCCTGTGACATTTGTTTTGCGTCTTTCCTCCTCTTCAGAAGATTTCACCTCACTTTTTTGTCCCAATGAAAAATGTTTTTTGAAAATTTGGGTTTTTTTGTGGAACAAGGATTGGAAAGCATCAGTGGAAAGGAAAAATTGTTTTCCCATATTAACTCTTACAGGAGAGAATTTCCCTTCCTTAGGGGTAGATTTCATCTCACTTCCTGTTGTCTCCTTCCGTTTGCAAGTAGGAGTCGTTTGTAAGTTAGATGTTTGAAAGTAGGGTCCTGCCCTATATACTCAGCAGAAATTTGGGCCTTAGGTGTTGCTGTGGCCAAAACACTGTAAGCCCTCACAGGGCCCTGCTGTGAAATATTAGATCAAGAATTGTAATTACATGCCCCTGTTGAACAGGAGCTGAAAAATTAGGCCTTAGGCACTGGTGCTGGTGCCACAACACTGCAACCCCTCACAGACACTCTAGTTGGAACGCAGGAACGAGCCCTGCTGCAAAGTATTGCATCAAAAATTGTAATTACACGCCCCTGTTAGACAGGGGCAGAAAAATTGGGTCTTAGGCACTGGTGCTGGTGCCACAACACTGCAACCCCTCACAGACACTCTAGTTGAAACGCAGGAACAAGCCCTGCTGCAAAGTATTGCATCAAAAATTGTAATTACACGCCCCTGTTAGACAGGGGCTGAAAAATTGGGTCTTAGGCACTGGTGCTGGTGCCACAACACTGCAACCCCTCACAGACACTCTAGTTGGAATGCAGGAACGAGCCCTGCTGCAAAGTATTACATCAAAAATTGTAATTACACGCCCCTGTTAAACAGGGGCTGAAAAATTGTGCCTTAGGCACTGGTGGTGGCGCCCAGAACCAAAAATGTTCTTACAAGCTATCAGCGTGATGATTGAGGAGGAAGAGGATAATTACTCAGGGATAGTCACTCAGCATCAGCATAGGCAGTCTTTGAAGGGATCTGAGATTTCAAAAAAAATTATTCGGTTACATCTGCATCAGGTGCTTGGTAGCTGGTGGTGATCCAAGACTGATTCATTTTTATGAAGGTCAGCCGATCGACCGAGTCGGTGGACAGACGCACCCTGTGATCGGTTACCACGCCTCCAGCAGCACTGAATGTGCGTTCCGAAAGAACGCTGGATGCAGGACAGGCCAGTAGCTCAATTGCATACTGTGCAAGCTCTGGCCAGTGATCCATCCTCAAGACCCAGTAACCCAGAGGATTTTCGGTGGGAAAGGTGTCCAAGTCTGATCTTGCCCCTAGGTATTCCTGCACCATGTAAAACAGACGCTGGCGATGGTTGCTGGAACCGATCATACCTTGGGGCTGCGGACCAAAAAATTGTCTGAACGCATCGGTCAGACGGCCACCTTCTCCACCGCTCCTTCTTTGACTGACCGAAGCCTCAGCAACACGTTGTCCAGAAACAGGAGTTTGTAACCTCCCAGTCTCTGGGAACGCGTTGCACAGACCTTTCTGCAAGGCCTCCCGAAGATGTTTCATCCTCTGCTCCCTCTGCGATGGCAAGATAAGGTCCGCAACCTTACCCTTGTAACGTGGATCAAGGAGGGTTGCCAGCCAGTATTGGTCCTTCTCCTTGATACCACGAATACGAGGATCCTTACGCAGGCTTTGCAGGATCAGGGAGGCCATGCAGCGTAGGTTTGCTGAGGCATTCGGTCCGGAGTCCTCTGGGTCACTAAGGACAACAACGTCCGCAGCCACCTCCTCCCAGCCACGTACAAGTCCATGTGTTCCTTGGGACTGATCCCTTAAAGACTGCTGATGCTGAGTGCCAGGCTCCACCTCCATACTGACACAATCTTCCTCCTCCTCCTCCTCCTCCTCCTCGTCCTCTTCCTGTGTGATCGGCGGGCACGCAGGAACACTGTCTGGATAAAGGGGGCCTTGAGAGCTAAGGAAGTCCTCCTCTTCCTGCCTCTGTTCTGCCTCAAGTGCCCTGTCCATTATTCCACGCAGCGTGTGCTCCAACAGGTGGACAAGGGGGACAGTGTCACTGATGCATGCACTGTCAGTGCTCACCATCCTCGTGGCCTCCTCGAATGGTGACAGGACAGTGCATGCATCCCTGATCATGGCCCACTGGCGTGGGGAAAAAAAACCAAGGTCCCCTGACCCTGTCCTGGTGCCATAGTCGCACAGGTACTCATTGATGGCCCTCTGCTGCGTGTGCAGCCGCTGCAGCATGGCCAACGTCGAGTTCCACCTGGTGGGCATGTCACAGATTAGGCGGTTCTTGGGCAGGTTAAACTCCTTTTGGAGGTCCGTCAGCCGAGCACTGGCATTATATGACCGGCGGAAATGCACACAGACTTTCCTGGCCTGCCTCAGGACATCCTGTAAGCCCGGGTACCTGCCCAAGAACCGCTGCACCACCAAGTTAAGGACGTGAGCCAAACAGGGCACATGGGTCAGTTGTCCCTGTCGGAGGGCAGAGAGGAGGTTGGTGCCATTGTCGCAAACCACCATTCCTGCCTTAAGTTGGCGTGGCGTCAACCACCTCTGAACCTGCCCCTGCAGAGCTGACAGAACCTCTGCCCCAGTGTGGCTCCTGTCCCCCAAGCACACCAGCTCAAGCACCGCATGGCATCTTTTGGCCTGCGTACTTGCGTAGCCCCTTGAACGCCTACGGAGCACCGCTGGTTCCGAGGAAGAGGCCATGGAGGAAGAAGAAGAGGAGGGGGTGGAGGAGAGAGGTGTGTCACAATCAGCATTTTGGAGGCGTGGTGGCGGAACAACCTCCAACACTACTGCACCTTGTCCTGCATCCTTCCCAGCTGCCAGCAGAGTCACCCAATGCGCCGTGAAACTTAAGTAACGTCCCTGTCCATGCCTGCTGGACCATGAGTCAGCGGTAATATGCACCTTACCGCTGACCGCCCTGTCCAGCGAGGCATGGACATTGCCTTCCACATGCCGGTAGAGAGCCGGAATCGCCTTCCGTGAGAAAAAGTGGCGTTTGGGTACCTGCCACTGAGGAACCGCACATTCCACAAACTCACGGAAGGGGGCAGAGTCTACCAACTGAAAAGGCAGCAGTTGAAGTGCTAGCAATTTTGCCAAGCTAGCATTCAACCGCTGGGCATGTGGATGGCTGGGAGCAAACTTCTTTCGGCGGTGCAGCAGCTGGGGCAGGGAAATTTGCCTGGTACAATCTGACGTCGGTGTACCAAAAGCAGATTGCCCATAAGTACTTGGCTGTGACACACCTAATTCTACACCTTCATTCCTCTCACTGCAGGTCGCAGAGAGGACTGAAGGTCTAGTGGGGTTGGAAATCTCAGCTGATGAGGAGCAAGGAGAGATCGTCTTTGTTCTTTGGTGTGGGTCTTTTAGATACGCTTGCCAACGAACTGCATGGCAGGTCAACATATGTCTGGTCAAGCATGTGGTACCCAAGCGGGAGATGTTTTGGCCACGCGAGATACGCTTGAGACATATATTGCAAATAGCAGCGGTGCGATCTGATGCACTCGTCTCAAAAAAGGCCCACACCAAAGAACTTTTTGAATAACGCGCAGAGACTGCAGCGCCCTGCACATGTGGAGCTTTGGGGTGTGATGCAGTCAATGTGCTGCCCTTAGGCTGGCCCCTGGAGGGCATCCTGCCTAGTTGGTGATGTGCCACCTCCTCCTCCTCCTCCTCCTCCTCCTCCTCCTCTCTCCTATCAGGCACCCACGTTGAGTCAGTGACCTCATCATCCCCTCCCTCCTCATCACTGGAGCAAACCTGGCAGTATGCTGCAGCAGGGGGAGCATGACTGCCAGATTGCTGTCCTTCTTGGGCACCCCCTCTGTCCGTGCTCATGTTACTGCCTTCATTGAGCTCAGTATCATCATCAGAGCCTTCCAAACGCTGGGCATCCTCCTGGAGCATGTACCCAACACTGTGGTCAAACAGTTCGAGGGAATCCTCATGAGGACATGGTGGAGCTAGGGAAGGAGTCACTGATGACATTGAGCTGAGGGAAGAGGCCGCTGCTTTGCCAGACAAAGCACCCTGGGCATGGGTGAGAGAGGATGAGGAGGATGAGGACGGCTTGGTCATCCACTCGACCAAGTCTTCCGCATGTTGCGGCTCAACACGGCCAGCTGCCGAAAAAAAGGCCAAGCGTGTCCCATGGCCACGTGCTGATGAGGATGCACCGTCTCCACGACCAGCACTAGACACAGAGCCTGCTTGCCCTCTCTTATTGGCTTGTGACTGTCTGCCTCTCCTTCTTGGCCTTCCAGACATACTAATGGCCTGTAGCTGCACTAAAGTGGGATAGAACACCTGTAATTTTCTTCAGGTAGCTTTATATACTGTAACCAGACAAGCCTGCCTGTCAGTAGGAAGATAACAGGAACGGATCTAGCTGAACACTGTGAGCAGGACGTACTGCACTAAATGTATATAGCAGGAACGGATCTAGCTGAACACTGTGAGCAGGACGCACTGCACTGAATGTAAATAGCAGGAACGGATCTAGCTGAACACTGTGAGCAGGACGCACTGCACTGAATGTAAACAGCAGGAACGGATGTAGCTAAACACTGTGAGCAGGACGCACTGCACTGAATGTAAATAGCAGGAACGGATCTAGCTGAACACTGTGAGCAGGACGCACTGCACTGAATGTAAATAGCAGGAACGGATCTAGCTGAACACTGTGAGCAGCACGCACTGCACTGAATGTAAATAGCAGGAACGGATCTAGCTGAACACTGTGAGCAGGACGCACTGCACTGAATGTAAATAGCAGGAACGGATCTAGCTGAACACTGTGAGCAGGACGCACTGCACTGAATGTAAACAGCAGGAACGGATGTAGCTAAACACTGTGAGCAGGACGCACTGCACTGAATGTAAATAGCAGGAACGGATCTAGCTGAACACTGTGAGCAGGACGCACTGCACTGAATGTAAATAGCAGGAACGGATCTAGCTGAACACTGTGAGCAGCACGCACTGCACTGAATGTAAATAGCAGGAACGGATCTAGCTGAACACTGTGAGCAGGACGCACTGCACTGAATGTAAATAGCAGGAACGGATCTAGCTGAACACTGTGAGCAGCACGCACTGCACTGAATGTAAATAGCAGGAACGGATCTAGCTGAACACTGTGAGCAGGACGCACTGCACTGAATGTAAATAGCAGGAACGGATCTAGCTGAACACTGTGAGCAGGACGCACTGCACTGAATGTAAATAGCAGGAACGGATCTAGCTGAACACTGTGAGCAGGACGCACTGCACTGAATGTAAATAACAGGAACGGATCTAGCTGAACACTGTGAGCAGGACACACTGTACTAAATGTAAATAGTCTAGCTGCCTGACCGTGGTACTAATAGGATCAAAAAGAACACCTGTAATTTTCTTCAGGTAGCTTTATATACTGTAACCAGACAAGCCTGCCTGTCAGTAGGAAGATAACAGGAACGGATCTAGCTGAACACTGTGAGCAGGACGTACTGCACTAAATGTATATAGAAGGAACGGATCTAGCTGAACACTGTGAGCAGGACGCACTGCACTGAATGTAAATAGCAGCAACGGATCTAGCTGAACACTGTGAGCAGGACGCACTGCACTGAATGTAAATAGCAGGAACGGATCTAGCTGAACACTGTGAGCAGGACGCACTGCACTGAATGTAAACAGCAGGAACGGATGTAGCTAAACACTGTGAGCAGGACGCACTGCACTGAATGTAAATAGCAGGAACGGATCTAGCTGAACACTGTGAGCAGGACGCACTGCACTGAATGTAAATAGCAGGAACGGATCTAGCTGAACACTGTGAGCAGCACGCACTGCACTGAATGTAAATAGCAGGAACGGATCTAGCTGAACACTGTGAGCAGGACGCACTGCACTGAATGTAAATAGCAGGAACGGATCTAGCTGAACACTGTGAGCAGGACGCACTGCACTAAATGTAAATACCAGGAACGGATCTAGCTGAACACTGTGAGCAGGACGCACTGCACTGAATGTAAATAGCAGGAACGGATCTAGCTGAACACTGTGAGCAGGACGCACTGCACTGAATGTAAATAGCAGGAACGGATCTAGCTGAACACTGTGAGCAGCACGCACTGCACTGAATGTAAATAGCAGGAACGGATCTAGCTGAACACTGTGAGCAGGAAGCACTGTACTGAATGTAAATAGCAGGAACGGATCTAGCTGAACACTGTGAGCAGGACACACTGCACTGAATGTAAATAGTCTAGATAGAAGATAACAGGAACGGATCTAGCTAAACTGAATACAGTGTATATATATATATGCAACACCTGGGATGCATATATATACACAATACACTGTAAGTGCAGCTAACTGACTGACTGTTCTGCCTAATCTATCTAACTCAAATCAAATGACACTGTCTCTCTCTCTCTCTATCGCTCAGCACACCGGAACACACACTACACAGGGCCGCCGTGCAGGCGGCCTTATATAGTGTGGGGTGTGTACTAAATCCCCTGAGCCATAATTGGCCAAAGCCACCCTGGCTTTGGCCAATTACAGCTCTCTCTACTGACGGCGCTGTGATTGGCCAAGCATGCGGGTCATAGTGCATGCTTGGCCAATCATCAGCCAGCAATGCACTGCGATGCCGCAGTGAATTATGGGCCGTGACGCGCCACACGAATTTGGCGCGAACGGCCCATATCGTTCGCAATTCGACGGACGGTCGAACAGCCGATGTTCGAGTCGAACATGGGTTCGACTCGAACACGAAGCTCATCCCTAGTAACCAGTACACGTTTCGAGGTGTTTACGCCTCTTCATCAGCAGGACTACCTGGGCTACTCACTAGCCCTGAATATATGTGAAGTCTACGAACGGCGAGTGGGAGGAGGGCCCCCAGCTGCCGAACGCAACACCCAGAGCCGAGCCAAAAGCACAAGACCGGGCTGATCACGTGGGACTGCAAGGGGAAACATCAACTCCTCATGCCCACTTTAACTGAAATTAACAGACATCATAACCATTTTCAGGACAAGCGCCAATCTGGGAAGATGTACCCGTACATCTTTCCGGAAATGTGCCTCACGTGCACCCACAGGGGTGTGTGTTGGAGCTACCCTGTAAGCGCTGTGTCAACCGGACACCGCAGATTGCTGATCCGAGTACCGAGCAGCAGTGCTCCACCCTGGTACCATGTGATTGTATCACATGTCCAGTAATAAACATAGCTGTCATTTCTAAAGCCCAGCAGCGGTGCTCCACCCTGGTACCATGTGATTGTATCACATGTCCAGTAATAAACATAGCTGTCATTTCTAAAGCCATTGAGAACTACTGGTGATCACATGGTACAGGGCCAAGCACCTCTTCCCTGTACCATGTGATAACTGTAGCCAATCACAGCTATCACAGTAGTTGTCAATGGCTGCATGAATGCAGTTGAGAACTGATAAAAATGATTGTTTATACAGCCATCTAATAAACAATCTTAGCACAAACAAATCCCAATCACTTCTCTAGAGTAGTGCTGTGTCACACGATGTAAAAAATATATATACTTATATATTAATTTTTTTACATACTGTCGCCAGAGCAAGTGCATCATACCACTGTGGCGGCTCTAATATCAATGTATATCAGTGCTGCCAGCCATTATCTCTTATCACCACCACAGCAGTTACAGTGTCCACAATCACGCCACACCAGTCCCAGTATCCCTGATCACTGCCAAGCCAGTCATATTGTCCCTAATTACCGCAATGCCAGTTACAGTGTCCCTGATCTCTAATCACTGCCACACCAGTCATATCTTCCCTAATCACCTCCACACCAGTTACAGCAGTGGTTCTCAACCACTCTAGTGCCGTGTCCCCTTGATAAAATTTCCCAAGTTGTTGGGACCCCTAACAGTAAAATTATTTTCGTAGCGTGGGTTGTCAGTACCCAAGGCAAGACAAGTAATTTGCGCCCCCAACCCACAGATATGTAGCACTCCCTGAGTCCCTTCCACTCGTACAGTATTAAAACCCCTTATGGTACATTTTAGGATTTACCACTCTTTCTCTTTGTTCTCCTTTCTTTCCCTTTTATCTCTCTCTATCCTAATTTCTTGTTTTTTTCCCCATCCCTCTCTCTAACCGTTTTCCTTGTTCTTTCTCTTATTCTTTCTCTCCCTTTTTCTTTGTTCCTCCCTCTCTTTCCTCTCCCTTCTATGTATTCTCTATTTTCATTCCTTCTCTTACTCCTTGGGGGAGGGAACGGAATGAGTGGCAGTGCTGGCGGGGAGATGGGTTGAGTGGCAATGCTGGGGGAGTTCTGATCAGCCAACTTAGGTGCTCTTGTTTAAGGTCATCTGCTGATCTGAGAACTGTAGTGGGGACTTTTAATGGCAACTATAATCACAGATAGTGTTACTCACTGTGTCTCCGACTTTGTGGTGTCTCGTAGCAGTGACACCTATACCATTTCGCATTCCTCACCAGTCAGCTGACCTCTAGTTTCTGCCCCCCAGCCATGCCATGAACTGAATGGGTGGCTGCGAAGAGGTTGAGTGGGCGGCCGCGGGCTCCAGGAACAGCCCAACTCGGTGGCTGCAAAAAGGCTGGGAGAGCGGTGCGGGCTTCAGGAACAGCCTAGGATTCGGTGACCCCTGGCAAATCATCATTGGACCCCCGAGGGGGTCCCAACCCCCAGGTTGAGAACCACTAAGTTACAGTGTCGCTGTTCATTGCCACACCATTCATATTTTCATATTCTTCACAATCACTGCCACACCAGTTACAGTGTCCCTGATCACTACCACACCAATTACAGCATCTTTGATCACTGCCACACCAGACATATTGTCCCTAATCACTGCAACACCAATTACAGTGTCCCTAATCACTGTCACACCAGTCATATTCTCCCTAATCTTCGCCACACCAGTTACAGTGTCCCTTATCATTGCCATATGATAAGTCATATTGTCCCTGATCACTGCCACATCAGACATATTGTCCCTAACCACTACAACACCAATTACATTGTCCCTGATCACTGCCACATCATTTAGTGTCTCTGGTCACTACCATAACAGTTGTAGTTTCACCACACCAGTGTAAGCCAGAAACAATGTCCCTGAATGTCACCTTACCAGTCCCAGTGTAACCTGACCAGTGTAAGTCAGCAGCAGTGTTCCTGATTGCTGCCACGCTAGTACCCACTGTCACCATACTAGAGCAGCAGCAACAATGTTCTTGATCACTGCCACACCAGTGCAGCATTGCCTCCGCCTGCCATCTGTTGCCTGGACCGATCATTTGACTGTTTGCTGACCATGTCTCTGTC
This sequence comes from Lithobates clamitans, assembly GCA_037952925.1. Classification (NCBI taxonomy): domain Eukaryota; kingdom Metazoa; phylum Chordata; class Amphibia; order Anura; family Ranidae; genus Lithobates; species Lithobates clamitans. The sequence continues at coordinate 908,358 of JBBGZY010000248.1, forward strand.
TTCGGGCTGAACTGAACTATCTGCACATCTGATTGTTCATCTGAGACAACAGCATTAGCCACCCCCTGCCGACAACTGTACTCCTGGAAAGACAGAGGTTCTTTTTCCTTCCTTTCTTCAGCCTACTGTTCTTCCTGGTCAATGAACATGACATTCCTGTGGGTAGCCATGTACCAGTAGGCTAGGCTTGCTTGGCTTATAGCAACTGGGACTTTTATGAGTGATGCTACACTAAACTATATTCCCTGATTGCTCATTTAGAGGCAACCATTACAGTACATACTGTAGTTACTTACACATAGGAAATTAGATGTGTAATTTATCCTCCTAGAACACTTGAAGATGCTCCTCGGATTTTGTTGTATTGCCATATAGGAGGAGCAGCAGAATGTGTTTTGGGGTATTATTCTAAGTATGCCTATGAAGTGAGTTAGAAATATCTTGTTAATTGACAACTTTGTGAAAAAAATACATTTTCATTTTCCTTCCTGAATTTTCCAAAAACATTTGTCAAAAGATTATATTTGCAAAGGACTCACTATGCCTTTGTTTTCCAAAATTGGTCATTTTATAGGTGTTTCTACTGTTCCGGTGCTCCAGGCCTCCAAAAATGTGTTAGATAGTCAGGAAATTAGATGCGTAATTTTTAAGCTCCTTGAAAACCCAAGGTGCTTCTTGGATTTTGGTCCCCTCTATGCATCTAGGCTGTGAAAAAGTCTCACGCATGTGGTATCCCCATACTCAGGAGACATAGCAGAGTGTGTTTTGGGGTGTAATTATAAGTGTGAGAAATACCTTGGTATTAAAATGACAATTTTGTGGAAAAAAAAACGCTTTAAAAACTCACCATGCCTCTTACTAAATACCTTGGACTGTCCACTGTATACCATAGTTTGTAGACTCTATAACGTTCACACAGAATAAATAATATACACTGATTGTTTTTTTCCAAAAGAATGTTGCAGAATACATATTGAACTAAACTTATTAAGAAAGATTATTTATTTTCAAAATTGTATATTAGAAACTAAGAAAAATGTGTGTGTGGCAAAACATGAAAAAAACCCAGTGGTGATTAAATACCACCAAAAGAAAGCTTTATCTGTCTCAAAAAAGATAAATGTTTCATTTGGGTACAGTGTTGCATGTCTGAGTAATTGTCACTCAAAGTGTGAGAGAGCTGGAAGCTGAAAATTGGCCTGGATAGGAAGGGGGTGAAAGTGTCCAGTATTGAAATGGTTAAAACAAAAACCATAAAAAAGGTCATCCAGATCAATTGGAAATAAAAAAACAAGACATGAGTAAAAAATAAGAGATAAAAAAAATCCTGAGGTTTCTGTCTAAACATAATGACATTTAAAGCACTCGATATATGGATGAATTATAGCTACATACATCACATCAGTGATGTGATTACATATGTGCATCCAAAAAAATGAATTAAGAAAAGATAATGGTAAAAATAATCAGTAATAAAGAATGAATGATTCATCAGGTATAATAAAAAGTAATCAAGTTTAAAATCCATGAAATGTATCGAAAATGGATCACGAATCATGAGAAATCAAAAGAAATGTGATAATCTAAATGAAACAGGGACTGCTTTAGTACAAGAAGTATTTTTACAAAAAAAAACAAAAACAATGCAGAAACAATACAATTAATATTTCTTCCTCAGTACCAACAGGATGATATTACAATCATTCCTTTTTTTATAACTATGAAAGTACCTGTATATATTCATTTTTATAATTGTGTTGTTACCTATGATACCAAAGTGATAAATATATTGTTTTATTTGGGGGGAGAAGACATTGGTATTATCTTACAAAACCTATTTTATTTTCGGGGCGTGGCTTAACAGCGGAGCGGATGGTCGCACATTAGAACAGCTCCGCAGGATCCCGAGCTATAGTGGCAAATAATAGCGACACCGAGCATCGTTCCACTACAACATCTACTGGACCCACAGCGGGATCTCCTTCTCATGCCTTCCCGCAAGCAAAAAGAACCCACGAAGCCAGGGAAGGTGACAGATATCCTAATTCAGCCGCGCCATCTCTACATCCAAGATGGCGCTGTCAGACATGAAGGAGAATCACGCGGCCCGAGCACACAGAGGGGCACAGACATGAGACAGGGCTGCAGCCGCAAATTTAACAATAAACGACAGGAACAAGATCTGCACCCACCACCTCCTCCTTCTGCCTCATCTAGCCCAGCAAAAAGCAGACCCAAAATGTCACAAGCTCCAACAGACAACGCAGAGGTAAGAGACTTTAACTCTTCATTAGATGACACCAGGGAGTTACAAGACTCCATCGCTGATTTTCCTATGCTGAATCAGCCAGTCATGGACACTACTCTCAAGGACATGCTGGTGTCTCTGCGATCTACACTACATGCTGACATAATGTCCATTACTCAGCAATTTAAATCAGAAGTGTCAGTGGAAGCTAACAGAGTTTCCCATATTGAAACTAAGATGGGCGAATTTGCGTCCACCTTCAACGTCATGGTTGATGCCCACAATGATAGGGATGATGATCTTATGTCCCTCAAAATGAAAATAGCCGATTTGGAAGATCGGCCCAGACATAACAACGTCAAAATAAGGGGATCCCTGAATCGGTTTAACCCCCTGATCTGAAAGGATACTTTCTAAACCTCATGGAAGCTGCACTTCCAGATGCGCCACTAGAGGACCTAGTTTTCGACCGTATCCACCGTCTACCAAGACCCAGGAAAATACCAGCGCATCTCCCCAGGGACACTATAGTCAAAATTAATTTCTACCACATCAAAGACCAATTCATGGTGGCAGCGAGAAGACGTGACAGCCTTCCCTTAGAACTGCAAGATTTGTCATTCTTTGCTGATCTCTCGGCATTCACTATGCGACAACGCAAGCAACTAGCCACAATAACCAAACCTCTCAACAACCATCACATCCAACACAGATGGCTGTACCCAGCCAAGTTATTGATCACCAGAGAAGGTAAATCACATGTGGTGACCAGTGTCAAAGATGGAATTTGTCTTAAGCGAGAGTGGCAAATATTAAACCCGTACAATAACAAGGAAACCACACCACAGTCGCCTCCACCCACCCGCGCCAGTTCAGACAACGAAACAGGCTGAAAGCACACTGAAGAGTCCCTCAAAATAATAGCCCAGGGAAAATGCCACTTAGCTCTTTGTTTGCTTTACCCCCCAAGTTACCCCCTTCATTTTATCTCTAATAACTCCCCAACCTTTAAACACCGCAAATTCCCTCACATATACATGGCAAATGTCCCAAAAAAGAAAGGAGGAGTAGCAATAGCAGTAAAGGACTCTGTTCCCTTCACACAGCTTAAAGCATATCTTGATGACTCCGGCAGATTTATTATCCTTGTTTTTGAGATTTCCAACATCAATTATACATTGGTTAATGTGTACTTGCTAAATAATCACCAACTCCGATTCTTAAAAAAGATTTGGAAAAGAGTAGAATCCATGTAACAAGGCCACACGATATTATGCGGGGACTTCAATGCAATTCCTGACAAGGATTTGGACATCTCAAACCCCAAACACTGGAAAAGCCGTAGAAAAACCCTGACACGATTCATCGCCTCTTCTGGTCTTTTTGACGTGTGGAGGTGCCAGCACTCGTCTGAGAGGGATTTTACTTTTTTCTCCAACGTTCACCACACATATTCACATATAGATATATTTCTAGTGGACAAATTCATGTTGCAGAAGATTGTTAAATCCAAAATTGGTGTTATTTCCTGGTCTGATCATGCCCCAGTTTCCATTAGTGTGGGGGGTCGTGCTACCGAAACGAGAGCAAACAGGTGGAAGAATGATATCTTTTCATTATCCCAACCTGAAAACTCAAAATTTATAAGACAATCTATGAAAGAATTCTTTGAACTAAATGCTCCATCGGTGGATGACCCATTCACGCTCTGGAATACCCACAAAGTATATGTACATGGTTTACTTATACAATTGCGCGCCAGACTCAAAAGGCAGAGGGCGGAGCGGCAAAATGACTTGCTGAACAAAATAAAAAAACTAGAATCCTCTAACAAACAAAACTCCACACAAAAGACTAGAGACCTACTATTTTACGCCAGACAAGATTTAAGAACTCTTCTGGTTTCCCAGCAGGAAAACCGCTTTTGTACTCTGAAAGCAAATAACTATAGATGCAGCAACAAAGCGGGCAAACTGCTGGTGAACCAGTTAAAACAAAGAATAGCAAAACAAGGAATTCCCACACATGCTTAACCCCAAAACTAACAAAGTTGTTTCAAACCCAAAGGATGTAGCAGACGCATTTTGCGATTACTACGAAGCCTTATACAACCTTAAAGATGACCCAGATACTCCTCAGCCTTCTGACAACTTGATCGCATAATTTTTGTCCTCACTTCACCTACCAAAAGTGTCCTCAACAGAGTTATCTATGCTTAATTCGCCATTTACTGTTCCTGCAATAGAAAAGACAATTAGGAATATGCCTCACAACAAATCACCAGGCCCAGACGGATATTCTTCCGAATGCTACCAACTGTTCCAAAATGAACTTTCTCCATACCTGAAACAAGTCTTTTGGGAATGCCGCAATGTCCAATGCCGCATTCCCAAAAGAAATGTTAACAGCAACCATAATAACATTGCCAAAACACAGCAAAGAGCCTTCAGCCTCACATAACTTCCGACCCACTTCTTTATTGAATGTTGACGTTAAACTATGCCAAAATAATTGCAAACAGGCTATCCTCTCTTTTACTAAGGCTCATCAACCAAGATCAGGTGAGATTCGTGTCAGGCAGGCAAGCTAACGACGTCACAAGGAGAATGTTAAACATACTCCATCTGGTTGAAAAGTCGAAAAGGCCTTCTCTGCTCCTAACTCTGGATGCAGAGAAGGCCATTGACAGAGTACACTGGGGATATTTGTCTAAGGTTTTGGAGAAATTCGGCCTGACAGGCCCAATCCATGAGGCTATTCTAGCATTGTATTCTTCCCAATCCGCCTTTGTGTTTATCGATGTTCTCAAGAAATTTCCAGATCACAAATGGAAAAAGACAGGGGTGCCGCCTGTCTCCATTAATTTTTTGCTATGGTCATGGATCCGCTAGCAGAAAAAATCAGGAATAATACATTAATTCAAGGCATTCCTTCACAGGATACACAACATAAAATATCACTCTTCACAGACGATGTTATACTAACCCTGTCGGACCCATATAACTCCTTATCTGCAGCACACGAGACACTCTTACAATTTAGCAAAGTAGCATACTATAAGGTCAATGCGTCCAAGTCTAACATTCTAGGTATAGCAATAGATAAATCCACCAAAGTCACTATAAAAAAGGACTTTCCATAACCTTGGTCCTCCACTTCCATATCCTATTTAGGAATCCAACTGACCTCCCCTATTGCCAATCTGTTCCAAATTAATTACCAACCAACACTCTCTGAATTCCAAAAAGATATTACTAGATACCAAAAATTCTATCTTTCATGGAGTGGCCGCCTAGCAGCGTATAAAATGCTACTACTATTTAAAATAGTATACCTCTTTAGGGCCCTTCCGATTCCCATACCACCATCCTTTCTATCCTTCATGCAACAACAAATGTCTAACTTTATATGGGCAGGTAACAGAGCTAGATTTCCTTCTTGTATGCAAGGAAAACACAAAATTGCGGGTGGATTGGTTATTCCAATACTTAAAGATTACTATACAGCAGCAATACTAGATCAGCTTAGAAACTGGTTCGACCAAAAACAAATTAAACCTTGGTGCCAGCTAGAACAGGCTTGGTTGCATCCTAAATTCCTGAGGTCCCTTATACATGCACATAATCTACAACCTATAACTCCTCTACCAGACCATTCTACTATACTAGCATCATTACAAGCATGGACCTACCTGAAGGGCACTTTCAGCTCGAATGATTATAGTATAAACGTCCCTATCCCATTAGATGCACTTATATGGCTGATCCCAAATATCTCCTTGACCCAATGGCTCAAAAAAGGCATATCCTCCTTGCAAAACCTTGTGCAAGGAGATGCACCAATACACTTTAAAGACATTCAATCTAAGTTTGATATACCCACTTCGGAGTTTCTCACTTACCTAAAAGTTTCCTCATGGCTCCGTAAACAAAATACGACACATTCCCTCATTCCAACTTCAGTTTGGAAACACCTCAACTCCACCAATCCTAAAGCTAAGGGTATCTCCCAGATCTACAAACTAATCAATGCCAAAGGTACCTTTCTCAAATTTAACCCTTTATTCAAATGGGAAAAAGACATAGGCAAAACTTTCACAGACAAGCAATGGATAATGGCATTTAAATGTAATCATCAGTTCTCAAGATGCTCTAGCTACGAGGAACTGGCAGTCAAACTACTAGCAAGGTGGCATTTCACCCCATACATAGTAGCCAAATTCTCGGATGCTAACTCTAATTTGTTCTGAAGGGGATGCGATCAGGTAGGGACGCTGGTCCATATTTTATGGGCGTGCCCCCATCTCCGCAGCTTTTGGACAGAAGTGTTCACACTAATTGCGAGGACCACTGGGGTCTTCGCAAAACCCTCATTGGAAAAAGCATTAATATGTCAGAATACCCAATTAATGTCAGATCTATAGCAATGCATATCATATTTGCTGCCAGATCCTTACTGCTGAGCAAATGAAAAACTTGAAAAACTGTATCAGAATATGAAAAGATATTGGCATGTAGAGATGGCTCAATCAAAAAATACTTATCTAACTGGTCTCTGTGGAGTTCCCTATTCCAGTCTGGAACATGACCTTACATCCTGTAACACCTCTGAGTTATTCCTCTCCCCATTCTTTCTGTTTCCTTTCCCTTTAATCGAGTTAAAGGTGACATGCTTTAGTTCACCACACTGTGTTCTCATCTGATAATTGTACATAGAAAGTTGAGATGATACGATATAACCAAGGTAATTATCTACATACGTAAGCAAACTAGTTTGTCAACTAAGAAAACTTGTTATTATGTTGTTACTAGACTTAACTTTGGATCTTACACTATATTTGATGTGTGCGATATTCTTATATGCATTATATAATCACCGTATGTACAATCAAGTATATTCCATTGCATTATTTTTCTGTACTTGAAAAATTTTCAATAAAAAATATTTGTTAAAAAAAAATTATATATATACTGTATAAGCCTTTTTCCAGTTTAAAAACTGATGGAATGTAAAAAAAAACTCTTGATAGTGAAAGTATGCTAAATATGAACCTGTTTAACAACTCTTTTTGTTTTTACATAGCATTAGCTATGTCACTTTAAGGGCTCGCTCAAAGCAGCCTGCACACTAAAATGTTCAGGCTAGTGTGCTATGTGTAGGAGCAGTGAAGAGTGGTGTGATGCATCATTACACGCTATTGCGCTTTTTCATTTTTTCTTTTTGTCTTTTTTAGAGTGTCAGGGAATGACACTTCATTCAAGTCTATTCACCACCATGACGTAGTGACCCGTGTGTTCAACACAGCTCATTGGACATAATGTAAATGACTCGTCACAAGAAGAAATAAAAGGTTGGGAGCACTGTAAGGCTGTATGTGGGAACACATCAGCCAACATCATGATATCATGCATTGACACAATTTTCCCTTAAAATGCCATGAAGACCACCAGAAACTTCTAATTGCTGCTTTAAGCAAACCCACTCAAATAAAGAAAGGAACAAGTAACCTTTTAAAAGAAAAATAGAAATGATTCAGAATGTATATATATATACATATATATATATATATATATATATATATATATATATATATATATATATATATATATATATATATATATATATATATAAAACACAGTCCACTTTTTAACATTCTTTTACGTTTAAAGCATGTTTTTCTTTTGTTATATGATTAGCATAGTAGTAGTTAGTGGGCCTAAGCAGTCCTTGCCACCTATACCTCCCAAGGGTTGCACAATTATTGTCATTGCAAGAATAAAGAAAATAAAGATTAGCATTTTTTTCAACTTTAAATTAAAGCTGAGCGCCAGTCAAAAAAGTTAAATACATAGATGAAAACATATAAGGGAATTGTTTAATCTGCCAAAAGATTTGCATTTCTGTCCTTACAGTTCTGAACTTTACACAGTTCTGCTCCAAGGCTCCTAGTCCTAGATGACTGTGAACTACCAAAAATGACCAGCTTTGCCAAGTTTGACAACTGCTATAACTTAAAGTAGTATAAAAATTCTAAGGGTTTGCCGCTACCTTGAAGTTGGTGCAATGTTTTAAGATTTAGGTGATGTGAAACACTCGCGCCTTGGTGATGGATAGCAATGTAATTGAGCCACTGCTGTCAAGTACTGTCCCCACTGAGGGGGGGGGCAATATGGAACTAAATGAATGGTAGACAGCACCTGCTCCACCTTAATAGTGTACTGAATCCCAATGTAATAATCATTGTTTGTGAGTATACCTTATTTGTATAGTATGGATATCTATATCCTATGGTGACGTCTAATAAATATACAGCAGTTGGATTAACATAAAAAATGCATACATAGATGACTGTGTGGACCAAAGTCAAAAGTGAATAATTCATCAATGAATTCAATAATCTTTACAGTAACAATTTAAAGTGCATTGTCAGAAACCATGAATCAGACCAAGACAAAAATACATTTTAACACACTTGTTTAATAATAATAAAAAGGTAAACAGAGTAAGCGTAGTCGAAACATAGCCAGAGTTCAGTAACCAGATCGGGTAGTCATCCAATGCCAATGTCAGAGAGCCAGAGATCAACGTAGTAGTACAGCAAGCAGGATCAGGAGCCAGAAGGGACGTCAGCCAAGCAAGTCTTCCACAGGAACGCAGGAGTCTCTGAGATGTGACAAAGGCGAAGGCAGAGATGAAGTGAGCTGGACGGCTTTAAGTAGCCAGGACTGACGAGCAGATCATCAACAGCTGAGTAACTGTGGAGAGAAAAGAGCTGGCAATAGCCGACAGCTGAGCAGCCAGCTCAGAAAAGGAAGGGCTGAGCTCAGCCCTGACATGCATATAGTGATAACTGTGCAAAACAAAGTATTTTCCTTGTGAGAAAGTGCTGTTGTGCTCCGTGCCCCATCGGTGTCAATCCCTCCACCTCTTGGGAGTAGTATAATGATCCACACTCACCAGATATGTTGGACCCCTTTGCCTTATAGCAAGAGGAGTCTACTGTGCTTGCAGGTCATTAGTGGGGACCAATCCGAATGTGATATCCTCTGGTTATTCCCTCTCTGATGGGCTGCCTCCAATGATGGCTCCAGGGCTGCCCTGCTTTTGATAACGTAGCGCTTTGACGATGAAATGCGTCAAGCTGACTCACCCACACGTCACTACCTGCCCAGAGAGTGGAACACACGCTATGTTGTAAACAGCGACCACATCTCACACACGAGCAGGGCTGATGCTTCATTGTTGGGGACGTCCAGTTCTGTCATGTTGACAGTTTTAATAATAATTTTATGATTTTACAATGTATGCTGCTGTTTTCAAATAAACCATCTGAGGATCTTACTCAATATACCGCACGTTGCACAACTTTTGTCCCTGGAGCCCCGGAGCCATCATTGGAAACAATCCATCAGAGAGGCTATAACCAGAGGATATCACATTGGTATTGGTCCCCACCAATGACCTACAAGCACAGTAGACTCCTCTTGCTATAAGGCAAACATATCTGGTGAGTGCGGATCAATACACTATACACTACTACCAAGAGGTGGATGCATTGACACCGATGGGACACGGAGCTCAACAGCACTTTCTCACAAGGAAAATACTTCGTTTTGTACAGTTATGACTATATGCACGTTAAATTGTCACTGTAAAGATTATTGAATTGATTGATGAATTATTCACTTTTGACTTTGGTCCTCACAGTCATCTATGTATGCACGTTATATGTTAATTCCACTGCTGTATATTTATCAGAAGTCACCATAGGATATAGATATCCATATGATACAAATAAGGTATAGTCACAAACACAGAATATTACATTGGGATTCAGTACACTAATAAGGTGAAGCAGGCAATGTTTTAAGATTTGCCTTTCTTCTTATAAATCTTCCAAAATGAGACAGACTAAGCACAGATCCCAAGATATAAGAGCTTCTTTGTTCAGCTAAAATCACAGAAACAGCATAACATTGCATACTTTATCCCTTATGATATGCAGGGTGCTGCGGTGACTACAATCACTGAAATATGTGTGTGAAAGAAAGAGTGACATTCAATATTATTAAACATTGTCATCAGGGATATAGATCACCCCAGTTACTCCTGTAGACCTATAATTTAAATTTCCTTTGTACAGACAAGAAATTTGTGGATATTTTGTCCGCTCCTACAATTTTGCTCCATGGCTTTTAGTTATTCCTCTCACTAAGAAAGATAGTATTGTATTGTACTTTATTCAACCTTGTTCTTTTCCGGTTGGGTAAAAATTGTGAATGAGTACTGTATATACAGTATTATAAGTGCAATAAAGATGTTCTGCTGACTGCTACATAAGCAGACTGGTTGAAGTGTCAATGTGAATATATTTCATTATAATCACAGTAGATCTTACTGCATATTAAAACAGAGATGTTGGTTAGCCCTGAGATGAATGCCCATTGTATTCCGTTTCAATTACAGTCTGAGAGATTATGGGATTTGATGGGTTTTTCATTGAAAACACCAAGTGCTACATGACACTGTAAAGCATACACCTCTATAGTGCAGGGGGATCGTACAAATTATGTATCATTTTCAAAAACAGTGAAATAAAATATATATACAAAAATGCATAAATGTAAATTTACAGTAGCACAATGATGACACCTAATTAATTCAGTGCTCAATACAAAAATAGTGGTGTAGTGGGTAGCACTCTCGCCTAGCAGTAAAAAGCTCGCTGGTTTGAATCCCAACCAGGACACTACCTGCCCGGAGTTATTGCCTACCATTCTCATGGTTAGGTTAACACGCCATAAGAATCACTTGGTAAAAGATTCCTTAGTAAGCCAATTCACTTTTCCACCGCTCTTGCAGTAAAAATGCACATCCATGGGTAAACATAAAAAAGAAAGGCTCCACTAGTGTAATATTGTCAAAGCACAATCTTTAATCTAAAACCAGTATCCATTCCACTTACATGTAAAACATCTTGTTTGATACAAACATTGTACAGCTCATGTGACTGCCCCACCCCCTGTGACGAAGTTTCTTCGCTTCCGACTTTGTCACAGGGGGTGGGGCAGTCACATGAGCTGTAAAATGCATTCTTTTTTTTTTTAAATTACAAATGTACCATCATCATTCAGGTTTGCAATACCTATTGGAACTGGTGAAAGGTACAGTGCCTTGCAAAATCATTCACCCCCCTTGGCTTTTTACATATTTTGTTACATTACAGCCTTTAGTTCACTGTTTTTTTTTTAATCTGAATTATATGTGATGGATCAGAACACAATAGTCTAAGTTGGTGAAGTAAAATTAGAAAAATATATATTTATAAAACTATTTTTCAGAAATAAAAAACTGATAATTGGCATGTGTGTATGTATTCACCCCCTATGTTATGAAGCCCATAAAAAGCTCTGGTGCAACCAATTACCTTCAGAAGTCCCATAATTAGTGAAATGATGTCCACCTGTGTGCAATCTAAGTGTCACATGATCTGTCATTACATATACACACACCTTTTTGAAAGGCCCCAGAGGCTGCAACACCTAAGCAAGAGGCACCACTAACCAAACACTGCCATGAAGACCAAGGAACTCTCCAAACAAGTAAGGGACAATGTTGTTGAGAAGTACAAGTCAGATTTAGGTTATAAAAAAATATCCAAATCTTTGAGAATCCCTAGGAACACCATCAAATCTATCATAACCAAATGGAAAGAACATGGCACAACAGCAAACCTGCCAAGAGACGGCCGCACACCAAAACTCTTGGACCAGGCAAGGAGGACATTAATCAGAGAGGCAGAACAAAGACCTAAGGTAACCTTGGAGGAGCTGCAGAGTTCCACAGCAGAGACTGGCGTATCTGTACATAGGGCGACAATAAGCCGTACACTCCATAGAGTTGCGCTTCATGACAGAGTGGCCAGAAAAAAGCCATTACTTTCAGCAAAAAACAAAATGGCACGTTTTGAGTTTGCGAAAAAGGCATGTGGGAGACTCCCAAAATGTATGGAGGAAGGTGCTCTGGTCTGATGAGACTAAAATTGAACTTTTTGGCCATCAAAGAAAACGCTATGTCTGGTGCAAACCCAACACATCACATCACCCAAAGAACACCATCCCCACAGTGAAGCATGGTGGTGGCAGCATTATGCTGTGGGATGTTTTTCAGCAGTCGGGATTGGGAAACTGGTCAGAGTTGAGGGAAAGATGAATGGTGCTAAATGCAGGGATATTCTTGAGCAAAACCTGTACCACTCTGTGTGTGATTTGAGGCTAGGACGGAGGTTCACCTTCCAGCAGGACAATAACCCCAAACACACTGCTAAAGCAACACTTGAGTGGTTTAAGGAGAAACAAGTAAATGTGTTGGAATGGCCTAGTCAAAGCCCAGACCTCAATCCAATAGAAAATCTGTAGTCAGACTTAAAGATTGCTGTTCACAAGCGCAAACCATCCAACTTGAAGAAGCTGGAGCAGTTTTGCAAGGAGGAATGGGAAAAAATCCCAGTGGTAAGATGTGGCAAGCTCATAGAGACATATCCAAAGCGATTTGGAGCTGTGATAGCTGCAAAAGGTGGCTCTACAAAGTATTGACTTTAGGGGGGTGAATAGTTATGCACATTTACTTTTTCAGTTATTTTGTCCTATTTGTTGTTTGCTTCACAATAAAAAAAAAAAACATCTTCAAAGTTGTGGGCATGTTCTGTAAATTAAATGATGCAAATCCTCAAACAATGTTAATTCCAGGTTGTGAGGCAACAAAACACGAAAAATGCCAAGGGGGGTGAATACTTTTGCAAGGCACTGTATGTTTTAGCAAAGCAGCATTGATATTTCTAATAACAGAATAAGTGCTGTTTTCCCCGTGTCTTTCTTGTTAAATCCCCGCAAAGCTATACAAAATACAGTAATACCTTGTTTAGCGCTGACAACTTTTGTTTTTAGCCATATGTGTGTTATACAGGACATAAGTTGTTATAGTGCCATCTTGTGGACAATTGAAAAGGTACAACACTTTTATGTTTGATGCTTAAGAGAAGTGACATGGAAGTGATTTATTGTTTACTTCTGAACATTAACTATGACCTACCCACAATGTTCCTGGACAAGAGAAGAACTGAACTGCATTGTGGGAGGATATAAAAGGGCTGGGAGCAGCCATCTTAGGTCTCTTGTTCCTGGGACGCGTGGGCTGCCTGCAGAGCTTTGTGGGTGTGTGTGTCCCACAGGGTTGCGGCCTACTTTGTGAGGGAGCGGAGCAGTGGCAAGGATCCTGCCATCGTATCACAGTGTGCTGAAGCAGCAGAAGTGATTGTTTTGGAAGACCCATGGGAGAGGTAACCGAGGACTCCCGGTCGTTAGTAAACGGAACAGTGTGACGGCGTGGTGGTGGCTCCATACGGACTGAGAACTGCTGAAACAGGGACATCCATCTGCCCGGATCCTGTGTGGTGAGAGGGTTAACACCCAGAAGTTTGTTTAAATACTACACACACCTAGAACTGTTACAGAGTGTTGCTGGGACTGATAGCCCCACGGAACAAGTTAAGTTGGAGAACATTACATCTGCATAGACTTCAGTATTCAAGAATTGATATTAGATGTTTATCTCCTTCGTATAAGTACACTTAATCAGTCTTCTTGATTATAACTGCTTTAGTGTATTACCTTACACTGCGCAACACCGAAGAGGAACCCCTTTTGTGGATTACAATTACAAATTTATAAGCTAGTGAAGACTGAAGACGTCAAGACTATCTCTCTTACTGCAGGGCCCTGCACTTAGTTACAGAGGATAGTGACTTTACAGTTTAGAGTAGGGGGAGCTCCCTGGTATAAATATAGATATATACTTAAGTATATTTGTGTATGTTACTCAGACTGTTATAACTGTTTACTATACTGTGGCACTACGTTGGTGTGATAGTGTAGTTATTGTAATAACCTTTTATATAAATATACTATTTACTCAAAGAAAGAAGGTATTTTTGGTTATTACTGAAGTTTGTGTGCAGTGTTGTTATCTCTCCTGTAGGTGGAGCTACAGACACCCAGGTAGAGGTAAATATAAACATAAGTGTATATTGTGGGTTAAAGTCAATACTCATATCATTACAACACTGCACTACAGGTGTGTCAAGGGGATTGAACAATTTAAGAGGGGTAAAGAGACAAGAGGACAGGCCCGCTTTAAACCAGCAGCTCCACCGAGAGTTATTGCCACACTTGGATTACGAGTAACGTAGTATACGAGCGTTTTGAAAGACGAGCAAGATTTTTAAAAAAATTTTGACTTGATATATGAGCAGTACAATCAATGTAGTAAAGTCGCTGGTGTATGCAGTACCGAATGTGGCCAGAGGTCAGGGGGCGCTGGTGGCTCTCATCGCTTCGTGGAGTACTCAGAGACGCTCGAAGACACTCCCAGTTGGGTGGGGCTGGCGTAACGTGCGTCGCAGCACCCAAAAGTGTCTCTGAGTTCTCCAGGAAGCTCTGGGAGCCACCAGCGCCACCACACCTCTGGCCACATACAATACTGCATACACCAGCGCCCCCCTCACCCCTGGCCATATATAGTACTGCATACACCAGCAGTGGTTGTGGAACTAATCATCTGAGTTTCCATTATTTCTTATGGGGAAACTTGCTTTGATATACAAGGGCTTTGGATTACAAGCATGCTTCTGGAATGAATCATGCTCATAATCCAAGGTATTACTGTATTACAAAAAATCTGCAATGATTGCCACAATTGCCAACAATTCTCCACCATTGGGAGCACCTATATTGTAATACTTATACCATTTGTGTTTACAAATAAAATAAATGATACATTTTCGATTTCTTTGTATGTTATATTTATTTTAATGCACATGCATGGGTTATAATGTATAGTTAAATGGTTAAACTGTGCTTTCCTCAGACTATATTAAAAAATGAATTGCTGGACCTTCTGCTAGGATTGAGGAAGTCTAGGTCTACATTAGAGCCCCAAAATTCAGAAACAAGAAAAGCTTCTCCTTACCTTTTACTTATTAACTATTCAGTTACTGGAGAAGGGTATCTGGACAAATATGTGGGCTGAGGGGATTTGTACTTTTTTGTAGTAGAGAATAAAAATATGTTTAATACAATGTAGTTTATAGCAGCTGAATATACTCTTGTCTTCATTATCATACCAGACCATGGAAAAGTATAAAAGATGACTGATTTCTCTAGCTGTAAAGGTCAAGTCAAGAATAGTCAAGAACAGATTAGACCAGTTAAGCTAAGGATTGTGCAGCAGCATATATAATATAATATATGCTACGTAGTCTCAATTCAATATTCTAAAACACATATGACATTTGCTATAAGCTTTATGATTTTCAGACATGTGACTATTAAAACATTAGTTGTTAGGTCAAAAAGAAAAAAAATGAACTGAGCCCTTAATCATTTAATTATAATGCATAATTTGAAACCTCAATGTTCAGTGTTAAAACCAATCAGTTAATTGATTACGGAATGTACTGGTATTGCATACAACACAGATACCGTTATTGTGAGGCTATATTTTTATTCTATTCTATATCTGCCATTCCATTTCTGCATGTGACTCTTTTTTTTAAATATACATAAGGTATGACTTGTAGGTTTAGGACTTCTACTAAGGGTGATTTATATTAAGAACATTAAAGGTTGGATGCAGACTCTCCAGTCTCTATTGTACATAAAGAGCTGTTTACCCTATGGACATAAGTTGGAAATACTGTGTACAGAATACACAGTGCACTTGCAAAACTATACACAAATCATAATTGACTAGGCATCTTGTATCAAGACGTTCATTATGATGATAGATCAAAGCTGCAGACAGGAAAATCACAATGGAATTTGACATTTATGAAGCTTCGGAAGGTTCAATTAATAACTGTACCATTCTGTTTAGAAAAATATTACTCATTATTGCATTACTTAAAGCTGAACAGCTAAATACCCACAATACATACATAGAGTATATGGGTGCTGTTTTAGCAGCCAACAAAGCTGTATTTCTGTCCATCCCATCCTAAAATGTATACATATCGTCCACACAGCACAGTCCTGTCTGGCAGGGCAGATAACCCAATTTTTTTCTGCTGCAATTATATAAAAATTTACATTGTCCTCCCCCCCCCAACCTGTGACTGGGCGCAGTCGACAAAGCTGTATTTCTGTCCATCCAGTCCTATGATCTATACTTATCTGCCACACAGCACAGTCCTGTCTGGCAGAAACGGAAGACCTATTTTTTTTCTGCTGCAGTTACATAGCATTTACAGGTCTTGTCCTTCCTCCAGCCTGTGACTGGACAGTGAAAGGAGAAGCAACACACTGATGAGCTCACCCTTATATCATCCTTGTCTCTCCTTCCATCTGCATGTTTCTTGCTAGCACTGCAGCACACCTGACTGGCTCCTTGTGTTGCTTCTGCCTTTGTCAATCTGAGCTCAGCTGTAGAGGGGATTGCAAGAGGGTAAAATCAAGACACAATGTAAGGACTTACACTGCTTGCATTTAACCAAATACATGTAATGAACACAGAGCTGAATTAATTTGAGTATTTTATATCTGCTTGGAATTCGGCTTTAAGGTGCCTTTGCTATGTGCTAGGTGATTCGAACACATTTTCATGTTTACTCAATAAGATAATCCAAAAGCAATTACGATTTGGAACACTGCAGAACCCATAGCAGGCAAAGTCACTGCCACGGAGAGTGCAGGTGAGGGTAAAATCTCCCCAAGAGGAAAACAGCAATACAATTCTATCAGAAGTCCTAAGCCCTCCCTATTGTATCCAAAAAGAAAAGTTGTTGGTTGGTCCCTTTAAGTGAGACTACAACAAAAAGAAATTGACATATAAAAGAATTCCATTTCAAAAGAAAAGTGCAAAATTTCTAATTACAGCTGGAATAGTTAGTCATAAGCCTGTCTTTAATTAGTTTTAGGTTTTGTCTAATAAAATGCATATACATGGTCATGAGGCAAGTTCATCTGGAACTACTGATGTTGTAGGATCTATTCAGCCCTCAAGTCTTAATTGATCTCTGTGATACGCTTCTTAATCACCAGTCATTTCCAGCACCTTCATTAGCTATCAGATTTGCTGTAATACATGAAAGCTTAGCTAAGTCTAACAATGATATGGTACACCAAAGCAGTTTAAATAAAAATAAATGTAATAGTTTAAAGATGTTATACAGCATTAATAAAGTAGAACCAAAATAGGCCACTTATTGCAGTGACTAGCAATGAATTGAATTCAATTGTTAAATGAATTGAAACTTTTTTAACGGCAATATACTGTAGAAGTCAAATACATTTTAGCTAAATAATAGAAAGGTACTAGCTTCCGAAAATATTGCCCATATTTCCTGACATGTCTTCTATCATTAATAGAAAAGAAAAGAGGCTTGCCCTTCAGCTAACACTATTGGGTGGAGCCAACATGTAACTCCTTTACGCCCTTGTGGCTAATTTTGCATCCAGTAGCACTTACGTATTAATATTGCCTACAATTAAATAACTTTTTGTTTCAGCTTGTATACAGCTGTCTCAGTCCTCTTCACTGCAAAATATGGAAATCATGGGGTCAATTCACAAGGTTTTAGCAAATACACAATGGGGTTGATTTACTAAAACAAAAAAGCAAAATCTAGTGCAGCTGTGCATGGTATCCAATCAGCTTCTAGCTTTAGCTTGTTCAATTAAAGTGGATGTAAACCCCCACATATACCCAGTGCACTGAACATCCTCAGATAAAACACAGGGATGACATAAGTTTTATTTGTATATCTGCTGTCTTCAGCTTGCTATATTCTTTAACCACTTGCTTACTGGGCACTTAAACCCCCCTCCTGCCCAGACCAATTTTCAGCTTTCAGCGCTGTCGCACTTTGAATGACAATTGCGCGGTCAAACAACACTGTACCCAAATTAAATTTTTATCATTTTTTTCCCACAAAAAGGGCTTTCTTTTGGTGGTATTTAATCACAGCTGGGATTTTTATTTTTTGCTAAACAAACAAAAAAAGAAGGAAAATTTTGAAAAAAAAAATCATGTTTCATAGTTTGTTATAAAATTTTGCAAACAGATAATTTTTCTCCTTCATTGATATGCGCTGATGAGGCGGCACTGGTGGGCACTGATAGGCTGCACTGATGGGCAGGGATAGGCACAGTTAAGGTGGCACTGATAGGCACAGTTAAGGCGGCACTGATAGGCACAGTTAAGGCAGCACTGATGGGGACCGATAAGGCGGCACTGATGGCCACTGATGGGCGCTGATGGGTGGCATTGATGGGTGGCACGGATGGGTGGCACTGATGGGCACTGATAGGTACCACTGATGGGGGCACTGATGGGCGGCACTGATGGGTGGCACTGATGGGCAGTGATGGGCATTGGTAGGTGACACTGAAGGGCACTGATAAGTGGCTCTGATGTGCAGCACTGTTGTTGCACTGCTGTGGGCGCTGATGGGTGGCACTGTGGGCGCTGATGGGTGGCACTGATGGGTGGCACTGTGGGCACTGATGGGTGACGCTGGTGGGCACTGGTAGGCGGCACTGCTGCCTATTGCTACTGTAGGTGTCACTGGCAGGGGGCAGATGATCGCCGTAATCGGGACTGATGTCCCGATCACGGCAGCCGGTGATCGGGTTTCTTTTTTCCTCCTCACGCTGTCAGCGCGAGGAGGAAAAATAGCCGATTACCAGCTCTGTTTACATCACATGATTAGCTGTCATTGGCTGACAGCTGATCATGTGGTAAGGGGTTGGGACCGAACCCTTACTCTGATCTGTGATCAGGCAAGTCTCATAGACTCGCTGATCACCAAGCGCACCGTGCGCGCCCTGCAGGGGGCGCGCAAGCCGCTCGTGCATGGGACGCAATGTAGGTCCGTGCTCGTGCACGTAATAGACGTAGTTCCGGCAATGTAGGTCCGCGCTGTTGCCGTCATTTGGCAATAGCGTGGATCTGAAGAGGTTAAAAAGTGCAGTGTGTTAGAATTTTTTTTCCTGTTCCAGCACTGGGAGTGAAGTCTTGGCATACACTGTGTGACAGCTGATTGGAGGAAAGGCACACACCCCCCCAATACATAGGCAGAAGAACAAAGATACTTGCAGAGCTGTGCTGTGAATAGACCAGCTCTCTGCTAATCTCTTTATAGCACCCACCCCGACACAGATTTCCAGCTGTCTCGGAGAGCTTGTCAGAAGTTATCATGCTCATAAAAGAAGAACGGAGCAGCAGAAAAACGCAGGACTTAGGGCTTTTGAAGAGAGATAAGAAAACACTACAGAGATAAGTGCGTAGGTCAAATTTCATGAATCGGGTTTTTATGACAGAGGAGCCGTGTGGCTCTCATTCTGGGACAATGTCATATGACAGCACCCCAGAATGGCCGCTCTCGCGTGCCCGGGGAGGTACGTAGCGCAGTGATCGCAGCTGCGCCATGTTCCAAGGACATGGTGTGACCCCGATCTCAGTAAAAAGCCACGGCCGTGGCTCTTTGTCCATGTGATCAGCTGTGTCCAATCACAGCTGGTCACATGTAAATGTAAAAGTGCCGTTTATCGGCTCTCCTCGCCTCACACTGACATAGTGTGTGGCAAGGAGAGCCGATCAGTGGCATCTCCTCGCAGGGGAGACCAGGACGGGTAATCAGGGCACTGATCATCAGTGCCCTGATTACAGTAAAGCCCCAGCAGTTCCCATCAGTGACACCAATCAGGGCCCATCAGTGACACCAATCAGTGCCCATTAGTGATGCTAGTCAGTGCTGCCTTTCAGTGTTCATCAGTGCTGCTTATCTGTGCCGCCTATCAGTACCCATCAGTGCTGCCTATCAGTGCCACCGTTGTCACTAAGAAAAACTTTTTTTTTCGTTTTTTTTTAGTAAAAAAATAAAAAACCCAGCAGTGATTAAATATCACCGAAAGAAAGTTCTATTGGTGTGAAAAAATTATAAAAATTTCATTTGGGTACAGTGTAGCATGACCACGCAATTGTCATTCAAAGTGTGACAGCACTGAATGCTGAAAATTGGTCTAGGCAGAAAGGGGGTGAAAGTGCCCGGTAGGCAAGTGGTTAAGCTTTGACAAAAAAACATGGAAGCTCATACGTTTCTATGCAGAGCTGCAGCAGATTTTGCACCCACTACACTTAACGGTACATTATTTTCTTAATCTGTTTAGAATTATCATAACATATTGGTATTCAAAATTTCAGTAAATTCTGAATGATAAAAATGTGTAAGATTTTGGGAGGTGTCTGTTGAGGAGATCAGAAAATAAGTCTTTTCCTAGACAAGGCAGTGCATTTTAATGGAATGTTTTTTTTCCCTTTTTGGCCCTCTCAGCACCCTTCCATTGGCCATACTGTTTTTTTTTTCTCTCAAACTCTGCTCTATAAAAGTCAAAAGAGTATGTACACAAAGACAAGAAGACTTACCCTACATTCAGAGCTATGTGTTTTTTAGTGTATTTTGCAGTGTGCAGAAACGCACTACAGTCCATTTAACATGGCTTCCTATAGTACTAGTTCACATCTATGCGTTTTGCGGCCGGTGCATTTTGGAAAGGGTCGGGGACTTTTTTCCAGTGATTTGCGACTAATAGACTTCAATGGAGCTGCACTAGAAATGCAAGTGGTGCATTTTTGATGCAATTTTTGATGTGTTTTGCGGTTATTTTTTTACCACTGTATATAGCTGGTTGCTAAGCAGGGTGCCGCGAAGCCGGCTGCTGCTTCCTTAGCAACCAATAAATAATCAGCTGTCAGCGGGGTTCCTTGCTGAAAGCTGAATGTAAAAAAAAAAAATTTGACGGCAAAAAAATTCACGAAAAGAACAGGGTGGGGTTCCCCCCTATGTCCATACCAGGCCCTTCAGGTCTAGTATGGGCTCGGAGGGAACCCCCGCGCCACAATTTACAAAAAAAACGGCGTGGGGTCCCCCCCAAAATCCATACCAGACCCTTATCCGAGCATGCTGCCCAGCAGGTCAGGAAAGGGAGGGGACAAGAGAGGGCCCCCCTTCTGAACCATACCAGGCCGCATGCCCTCAACATGAGGGGATGGGTGCTTTGCGCCCCCCACCCCAAAGCACCTTGCCCCCATGTTGATGAGAACAAGGGCCTCGTCCCCACAATCCTAGCAGTGGTTGTCGGGGTCTGTGGGAGAGGGGCTTATCGGAAACTTGAAGCCCCTCCTTTAAGAAGGGGGTCCCCAGATCCCGCCCCCCCATGTGAATGGGTATCGGGTACATTGTACTCCTACCCATTCACCAAAAAAGCAGTGAAATGTAATAAAAACACAAGACCGGTTTTTGACAATTCCTTTATTAATAGCTCTGTCTTCTCTAGCCATCTCTTCCCGCCATCTTCTCCTTCCTGCCATCTCCTCCTCGACCTGTCTCTTCCCGCTGTCTTCTCCTTCCTGCTGTCTCCTCCTCGAGCTGTCTCTTCCCGCTGTCTTCTCCTTCCCGCCATCCCCTACCTTTTCTGACCTACTGGGCGGCATGCTTGGATAAGGGTTTAGTATGGATTTTGAAGGGGACCCCATGCCGTTTTTTTTTTTTACACTGTGGTCCCATGGCGTGGGGGTCCCATCCCAATCCATACTAGACCTGAAGGGCCTGGTATGGACCTGGGGGGGGTAACCCCACGCCCTTTTTTTTGCAATTTTTTTTTTTTACACCAATTTTGTTTTTCCTTTTTACATTCAGCTGTCAGCAGGGAACCCTAAGGATGAGGCGGCCCATTTCCCGGCCCCCTTCTTAGCAACCAGCTATACACAGTGTGTTTTACAGTGCATTTAAAGAGAAAAGAAAAAAAACTGTAAAACACAAAATGCATGAAAACTGCATGCAAAAATGCATAAAAAACGCTGGTTTAAAAATGCAAAATGCGCTAAAAAACGTGCCTGAAAAATGCATTGAGCGCAGCCGCATAGATGTGAACCTAGACTTATTCTGATTTTGTATTGGACTTTCAGTTCACCAAAAATATTTTGGTATGGAATCTGTGTTTTGTTTCTTAAAATAATGTATATTAAAACTATTGACATATGCTGTTTCTGATAAGGGCTGGTTCAGACCCCAAAAACACACTCCAGATCCGTTCCAGATGCATTTCTGCATGTGCGTTTTTAATGTGTTTTTGTATGCCTTGCGTTGCATTTTTGATGCCCTTCCGGGTGCATTCCAGATGCTTTTTTTTTTTCTTTTTTTTTTTTTTCACTGTACTGGGGTCTGGTGCATTTTCGATGCCTTCCAATGCATTCCGCGTTCCAGTACAGTCCAGGGCAGGAAAAATGCAGCATGTTCTACTTTTTTTCTGGAACTGGAACGCCCTGGAACTGACCGCACTGGTGTGAACTATGTCATTGGAAACCTACATTCAATGCATTTTTGATGCAGAAAAAAAAAACCACACTGGACTACATGTGTTGTGAACTGGTCCTTAATCTTTTTTGTTTAATCTACAATGCCTTCTTTTTCGACAGACTGGGGAAGTACTACAACTCCTGTTGGATTTTCATTGCTGTCCAAGCTCTGTTAGCAATGTTTATGTTTAAAGGAAAAGTGAGATTGTAAAAATAAAACATACATAATTACTTATCTGATGCAGCCTCTAAGTCAGAGAACTGAGCGATCACGTGACCACTGATCGCTCTATTCTCAGGTCTGCTCTGCCCCTCCAGTGCTCACTTGAACGCCGGGCTGTGGAGGGGGCGGGATCGGCTGGCTCAGGCTCTCAGTGTCACACTGAGGGGCACAGCCAGCTGCCGGTTAGAAATCTGGGTGGATCCCAACCTCAGAGACCGGAGAGGATCTGTGACATCAGCCAACAGCAGACTTTAGCCTGCTGTCGGTTGATTCTGGGTCACAGGAGTACAAAAGTAAGTGCACTTCTGTGACCCACATATGAGGTATGGCTAAACAAGCTTTGGCCATACTTCTCTTTTAAATCCAAAAGCAAGCATTTATTATACTGCAGCTTACCAATTCTTAGATGTGGTAGCTGCATTAGTTTTCCTTATCGGCTTTATTTATTTTATTTTCACCTGGTGATCCAGATAGTATGTATGTTGTTTTTTAACAGATCAAGCTATACTGCAGATGTAGCAGTTTGGGTTGAGACAAACCATTTAGTAATGACAGGGGTGCTTACAATGATTAGATTTATTTATGTAAAGTATTTACCCCCCCCCCCCAAAAAAAAACAACTCTTGCTATAACTGTTTAGAAAGTGTTAGCTGGAGTTTGGCTTCAATTTGTTTAGTGTATTTAAATCTGCTAGTGCATCTAACACTACCATCCTCCCGGACTGGCAAGGCTGCTGTCCAAAAGTGACACCGTGGAGTGGAAGCACTCTAATACAGGAGGGGTGTTACTGGCCAGATCAGCAAGTGAAACCAGAAAGGAAAAAGCACAAAAATAGAAAATTACCAGCCACAACATTTTTGGTTTTGAGTCCACTTCTGGATCAAGCCTATTTATGACAATTGTTGTCTACAAGTTAAAATCAGTATTTTGTGCTAGAAAATTACTTAGAACCCCAAAACATTATTTTTAGCAGAGACCCCTAGAGCAAGGGTCTCCAAACTATGGCCTTCCAGTTATTCAGGAACTAAAAATCCCATCATGCCTAGGCATGTCTGTAAATGTCAGAGTTTTACAATACCTCATAGGACGTGTAGTTCGGCAACAGCTGGAGGGCCATAGTTTGGAGATCCCTTTCCTAAAGAATAAAATGGAGATTGTTGCAATACTTTATGGCACACCTTATTTACAAATGCATTTTTTTGGAAAATATATACTTTTTTTAATTAAAAAAATAATAAAACAGTAAAGATAACCAATTTTTTTGTATAATATGAAAGATGATGTAACGCTGAGTAAACTGATAAAATTGCGCACGCTTGTGTAATGGCGACAAACTACGGTACTTAAAGCGGGGTTCCACTCAAATTTTTAACTTAATCTTACCCCCTTCAGTTAATTGCATAGATGTTCAAATGCCGCACGAAAATTTTTTTTATCGCTGTAATTACCTTTATATTGTACTTTATTGTGGCACTTCCTGTCTCTCCTCCCATGGGAGTAGGTGTGTTTATTGCCTTTCCCCGGCCCTGCACTGTCTCCTGGGAGCTTAGTGTCAGGCTTCCCAAGATTCGGTGCGGAAACAATGATCATGCGTGTGAACAAGCGTTGAATGAACAGCATTCACCGCATCCAGGAAATCAATGCTTGTGGGCTTCACATGCCCACAAGCAAGATGGAAACAGGCAGCATCACATTTTTTAAGTTATTCTTCAGTACGAAAACAGACAGAGGCAAAAATATTACACCCAAACTGTGAGTATTATTTTGGGGTTAGCAAAGTGTCTCAATGACCTAAAAAAAAAAAAAAAAAGATTGGTCGCCGGACTCCCGCTTTAAATATCTCCATAGGTGACACTTTAAAATGTTTACAGGTTACCTGTTTAGAGATACAGAGGAGGTCTGGAATTATTTCTCTCGCTCTAACGTTCGTGGCGATACCTTACATGTGTGGTTTGAACACTGTTTACACATATGTGGGCGCAACTTGCATAGGCGTTCGCTTCTGCGCATGAGCTCGGAGTGATGGGGCGCTTTAAATTTTTTTTCTCTTATTCATTTTACTTTTTATTTTTTATTTTTACACTGTCCCTTTATAAAAAAATGTTTTGATCATTGCCATTCCTGTTACTAGGAATGTAATATGTCATAACACATATATAAGTTGGGCGGTCTGGAAGTGGTTAATACAGCTTTAAATAAACCTGCCAATAAAAAATAAAAATAAAAAAAATATGTGGCTGCTATTTTTGGCCTTTTTTTTGAAAATGCTAGCTCACTGGCTGATATACTGACCCCATGTTCGTACCATCTGCACCGGTGTCACATGGTTGCTAAACAAGTCAGGAAAATTAACTAGAAGCCATCAAAATGTTGAACAAGCACACTTAATACAGAGAGTACTCAGCCTGGATAAAAGTCAATAGCCTTTCCAACACTTGAACATGAAAAGGAAAAATTGCACCACAGTATAACACTATTTAATCAGCAATGAACTTGTAGAGTAGTACCCAGAAAATGCACACTTCATCCTGAAGAGATAATAAATGAACTGCCCATAGAAACCACCTGTAACACTAAGTGCCTTCATCACAAGCAAATAAAATTACACGGTGTGAAAGCAAAATGGATAGAGAGGGGAAAAAATAGAATAACCGGAAAAAAAAAATTCTTTACTTCCGCTAAATTTGTCTTGAGAGTATTTTCTCAAAAACGATTATGCTCTAAAATTCCCATTAGTATAGATGTTTAAAGAAAGAGGGATGATAAATGTGCATGTACAAGTAACAAGAGCATCTTTAGAATAAATGAATGTAGAATCCCTGCTTTGTGCTGTAAAGGTTATTCAGAAGCAGATATTAAACACAGTGGAAAAAATAAATAGGCTCATTTTCAAAGAAACACTCCAGATACTCCAAAAAAAAAAGGAGTAAAATATATTCCAGATGCACTGCTAGGATTCAGCAGGACCCGCTTCCAATTGACTTACTGTTATGTGCCATCTCTCATTAGGGAGTCTCAGCTATATTCTATGCGTGTACTCAATACTCAGTTTACAGCCTATTTAATGTTGAGCTACAGTGATTTTGAGGAAAAATTATACTATGTTCTAGTAGGAGACTGTGCATGGCAGCCTCAGCGTTGGTGGTCACCGTGACAAATAAATAGGATACCGTATGTCAACTAAATAAATGAAAATAAATATGGAAAGCTTAAAGAAACCAATTAGATACATGAAGGAAAACTGTAGCTTAAAATGAAAGGAAAGCAAAACTATTATATACAATTGCTATCCAAGTGTTTAATGTCAAAATTACTATTTTATTTCAGTGCAGGAGCACACAAGCATTTTTATAGATCAATCATGCTACTAAAATCACTACTGATTGCTACAAAGATGGAACTAATAAACCCTACTGTGTAAATCAAACCAATAGTATGTAGTAGACTGTACAAATTTGGAGCATTTTGTAACCATTTGTGATTATTTGAAAAAAAGGACCTCCACAATTTTCTTTTTCCAACACACTATTGTCAATTCACTCAATGGTTACCGCATGCGATAACACTGGTCACCTGACTCGTTTGCATAAATTATCGCCTGCAGGTAAAAAAATGTTCAATTCACACAAAAAAAAAATTAAAAATGTGAGGTATTTAACGTTAAATGAAAAATGTGCCTGTACATACTGCATAAAAATCATGCGGTAAGCTCACAAACAGAACAGAGATATTTATCACCAGGGTTTTGCTGACGGTATCACATGCAAAATTTTGTGTGGGGTCCCCCCCAATAGGTGGTTGCTATGGCGCGGGCCAATGGAGGACTTATCAGCTGTCAGTGCGTTCCCCGCTGACAGCTGAATGTAAAGAAAACATGCCAGCAAATGAAAATTATGAAAAAAAAACAGCGAGGGGTCTCCCTCCCAATTCATACCATGCCCTTCTGTTCTAGTATGGATTTTAAAGGGAACCAAAATAAAAACCAAAATTTTAAAAAATGGCATGGCCCCCCCCCCAAATCCATACGAGACCCTTATCCAAGCATGCAGCCCAGCAGGTCAGGAAAGGGCAGGGGGCATATCAGAATCTGGAAGCCCCCATAACAAGCCCCCCTTATGCAATACACACCAAACTGAGCATGTGCAGCTTGTCCCCTAGCCTCTGTTCTATCAGGGGATGGATTCGGGACAGTGGAAGAAGGGGAGGAACCAGGGGCGGACTAACCCATTGGGCCCTCGGACACTGCCCGAGGGCCCGGGCCATTGGAGGCCCGTGAGAGGCTCCGCAATACAAGTCTAGCAGGGATTCAGGAAGTGGCTGTAATAATACCGCGCACAGTGCGCTGCTCCCCGCCGGCCCCTTCTTCCCTCCCGTCCACCCCAGGTGCTCGTACTGTACATGACATCACCTGGGACGGACAAGAAGAGAGGAGAGGCTTGCAGGGAGCAGCGCGCTGTGAGCGGTTTTACAGGCATCTGGTGAGGCGCTGTTTTTTTTATTGGAGTACCATGGTCGCCATCACAGGGGTCCCTTGTGCCCTCCACCCACTGTGTCCCCTTGTGCCCTCCACCCCCCACAGTGTCCCCTTGTTCCCTCCACCCCCCCACAGTGACCCCCTGTGCCACCCACCCACAGTGTCCCCCTGTGCCCTCCACCCCCCCACAGTGTCCCTCTGTGCCCTTCACCCCCCACAGTGTCCCCCTGTGCCCTCCACCCACCGTGTCCCCCTGTACCCTCCACCCCCACAGTGTCCCCCTGTGCCCTTCACCCCACACAGTGACCCCCTGTGCCACCCACCCACCGTGTCCCCCTGTGCCACCCACCCACAGTGCCCCCCTGTGCCCTCCACCCCCCACAGTGTCCCCCTGTGCCCTCCACCTCCCACAGTGTCCCCCTGTGCCGTTCACCCACCCCCCCACGGTGTCCCCCTGTGCCCTCCATCCCCCATGGTGTCTCCCTGTGCACCCACCCACAATGTCCCCCTGTGTCCTCCACCCACCTACAGTGTCCCCCTTAGCCACCCACCCACAGTGTCTCCTTGTGACCTCCAACTCCCCACAGTGTCTCCTTGAGCCCTCCATCCACCCCCATGGTGACTCCCCCCCACAGTGTCTCCCTGTGCCCTCCAACCCCCCCACGGTGTCCCCCTGTGTCTTCTCCCCCAACAGTGTCCCCTTGTGCCCTCCACCCACCGTGTCCCCTTGTGCCCTCTACCTCCCCACAGTGACCCCCTGTGCCACCCACCCACAGTGTCCCCCTGTGCCCTCCACCCCCCACAGTGTCCTCCTGTGCTACCCACCCACAGTGTCCCCCTGTGCCCTCCACCCACTGTGTCCCCCTGTGCCCTCCATCCCCCACAGTGTCCCCTTGTGCCCTTTACCCCACACAGTGCCCCCCTGTGCCACCCACCCACAGTGCCCCCCTGTGCCCTCCACCCCCCCACAGTGTCCCCCTGTGCCCTCCACCCCCCACAGTGTCCCCCTTTGCCCTCCAACCCCCCACAGTGTCCCCCTATGCCGTTCACCCCCCACGGTGTCCCCCCTGTGCCCTTCATCCCCCCATGGTGTCTCCCCGTGCACATGCCCACAATGTCCCCCTGTGCCCTCCACCCACTGTGTCCCCCTGTGCCCTCCATCCCCCACAGTGTCCCCCTGTGCCCTTCACCCCACACAGTGACCCCCTGTGCCCTCCACCCCGCTACAGTGTCCCCCTGTGCCATTCACCCACCCCCCATGGTGTCCCCCTGTGCCCTCCATCCCCCCATGGTGTCTCCCTGTGCACCCGCCCACAATGTCCCCCTGTGTCCTCCACCCACCTACAGTGTCCCCCTGTGCCCTGCACCCCCCCCCCACAGTGTCTCCTTGTGCCCTCCATCCACCCCCCATGGTGTCCCCCCACAGTGTCTCCCTGTGCCCTCCACATTGTCCCCTTGTGCCCTCCACCCACAGTGACCCCTGTGCCCTCCACCCCCCCACAGTGTCCTCCTGTGCACCCACCCACAGTGTCCCCCTGTGCCCTGCACCCCCCACAGTGTCCCCCTGTGCCGTTCACCCACCCCCCCATGGTGTCCCCCTGTGCCCTCCATCCCCCCATGGTGTCTCCCTGTGCACCCACCCGCAATGTTCCCCTGTGTATTTCACCCACCATGTCCCCCTGTGCCCTCAATCCCCCTGTGCCCTTCACCCCACACAGTGACCCCCTGTGCCCTGAACCCCACCTGTCGCCGTGTGCCCTCCACCCCCCTATAGTGTCCCCCTGTGCTGTTCACCCCCCACGGTGTCCCCCTGTTCCCTCCAACCCCCCGTGGTGTCTCCCTGTGCACACGCCCACAATGTCCCCCTGTGTCCTCCACCCACCTACAGTGTCCCCCTGTGCCACCCACCCACAGTGTCTCCTTGTGCCCTTCATCCACCCCCCATGGTGTCCCCCCCACGGTGTCTCCCTGTGCCCTCCACATTGTCCCCTTGTGCCCTCCACCCACCATGTTCCCTTGTGCCCTTCACCCCCCACAGTGTCCCCTGTGCCCTCTACCCCCCAACAGTGTCCCCATGTGCCACCCACCCACAGTGTCCCCCTGTGCCCTTCACCCCCCACAGTGTCCCCCTGTGCCCTTCACCCTACACAGTGACCCCCTGTGCCACCCACCCACTGTGTCCCCCTGTGCCACCCACCCACAGTGCCCCCTGTGCCCTCCACCCCCGACAGTGTCCCCCTTTGCCCTCCACCCCCCCACAGTGTCTCCCTGTGCTGTTCACCCACCCCCCACGGTGTCCCCCTGTGCCCTCCATCCCCCCATGGTGTCATCCTGTGCACCCGCCCACAATGTCCCCCTGTGTCCTCCATCCACCTACAGTGTCCCCCCTGTGCCACCCACCCACAGTGTCTCCTTGTGCCCTCCACCCCCCCACTGTGTCTCATTGTGCCCTCCATCCACCCCCCCCATGGTGTCCCCCCCACAGTGTCTCTCTGTGCCCTCCAACCCCCCCACAGTGTCCCCCTGTGTCTTCTCCCCCAACAGTGTCCCCCTGTGCCCTCCACCCCCCACGGTGTCACTTTCCCCCCAACGGCTACCCTGAGAGACACTGTGCTGAGTCTGGAGGATCCCAGTGCTCTACTGTGTGCCCTGTATTTTGGTTTATGCCCTGCTATTTACCCTACTGCCCTATGGCCTGTGATGTGCCCTGCTGTGTACCCCCTGATGTGCCCTACTGTGTGCTCCTTGCCCTGTGATGTGTCCTGTGCCCTGCTATGTGCCCCATGCCCTGCTATGTACCGCCTGTTGCGCTCTACTGTGTGCCTTGTGATGTGCTCTACTGTGTGCCCCATGCCCTGTGATGTGCTTTGTACTCCCTGATGTGCCCTACTGTGTGCCCTATGCCCTGGGATGTGTGCCTCATGCCCTGTGATGTGCCCTGCTGTGCACCACCTAATGTGCCCTGTTCCCAATGATGTGCCCTGGGATGTGCCTTACTGTGTGCCCTGTGCTCTGCTGTGTGCCCTACTACGTGCCACATGCCCTGTGATGTGCGGCATGCCCTGCTGTGTACCTCCTGATGTGCCCTGTGATGTGCCTCGCTGTGTAACACCTGATGTGCCCTGTACCCCCT
The DNA here is from genome assembly GCA_037952925.1 of Lithobates clamitans. Classification (NCBI taxonomy): domain Eukaryota; kingdom Metazoa; phylum Chordata; class Amphibia; order Anura; family Ranidae; genus Lithobates; species Lithobates clamitans. The sequence goes on from JBBGZY010000248.1 coordinate 938,848, forward strand.
GTGATGCACCATGCTGTGCTCAATAATGTGCACTGCTGTGTACAGAATAATAAACCCTGCTGTCCCATGATTTGCCCTACTGTGTGCCCCCGATGTGCACTACTGTGTGCCCTGTGATGTGCCCCATGCCCTGTAATGTGCTCAGTGCTCTGCTGTGTGCCTCATTATGTGTCCTCCTGTGTGCCCTGTGATGTGACCTACTGTGTGCCCGTGCCCTGTGATATGCTCAGTGCCTTCCTGTGTGCCCCATGATGTGCCCTGCTGTGCGCCCCGTGCCCTGTGATGTGCCTCGTGCTTTGCTGTGTGCCATGATTTATGTAGGTGGGGGCTTTGTGTAGGTGTGGTTTGCGTGTGGGCAAGGACAAAAGGGGCCCCATGATCTTCTATTGCCCGGGGGCCCCATGAGTTGTCAGTCCGCCCCTGGGAGGAACAGAGAAGACAGGATCAAACAGCCTTTTTACACAATGCAGAGGATTAACCCCTTAGGTTCCACAGTGAGTTTAACAAGCATGCTTTACTGAATATATAGACTGATTTTACTGTCTATAACCTAGTATTGGAGAAATATAGTGTCTGCTACTTCTGGCTTCATTGTTGCTTGCCTGTTATGCTAAGGATCTGTACTGTCTGAGCAAAATGAGCCAAAACAAGTGTGCAGATGTAAAAAGGCAGAGAAATCCAGGTGGGGAGGTATGTGTAAAGGGCACATAGACTAAAGATTTTACAATCAGTAGTAGACATCTACAAGAGGATAACACATAACCAAAAAAGCAATCCTAGTAAATAGAATAGAAAAGCACAGTGTCATTGCCAATGATATAATGATCATTGGAAGAACTCAGTACATGCTAAGTAAAAAGATGAATGACACAGAGCAAGAATCACCGACAGCCGAACTGGATGGGAATAGAAGGAAAAATAAGTACATTATCAAGACAAAGAGAAAGAGCAAATGGAAAAAACAGAAATATGCTGGGTAGTGAATAGATGTGTTAAAATAAAATCATTCTGCTACCTGGGCGATAAATGAAGGCAACAACATGTCCCAGGAAATAAAAGCAGGTGAGCAGGCGCTGGGGAGATGTTATTGTTTATTAAAGATAGTTACGAGACCAAGGATTTTTCAACAGAAATCGAAAAAACTCTGATTTGTAGAACTAATGTCAAACCTATTGTAACATATGCAGTGAAGACCCTTCACAGAAGCAGAGGTGGACAACCTAGGTAAACAAAAAGGATTCAAGGGGAGGGTTTTAAAAGCAAGGACAAATTTAAAAAAGGGCTATAAACATTTAACTGCAGTAGCATTTAAAATAAGTCGGCGGCTTAGATGATTTGGCCTCATGACAAGCATAGGGTAAATAATCCAGCAAAAGTCAAAAGTCAAGAGGCTGAAACAAAAGGAAGACCAAAGAAGAGCCGGATATGTGGGAAGATATACTGTAGATTAAAATCAATAGACAGCACAGAATATGTTGAAACTTTACAGAAGGCTAAGCACATTCAGGGGCTTCCATGTAACAGAGAAAGCCAGGACATAAATAAAATAAAAAAATAATGTTTGTGTGTCTCCCACTTGCAAAGCAACTGTAATCTCAGGATTTCTGTTGTGATCTCTCTTACTACTTTTAAGTTTCGAGTGAGCAAGGAAATTTAAAGTCCCTTTCACACAGGTTTTCCGATCAGGTCTGCCTGTCAGATTTTCAGGCGGGCCTGATCTGATGTAATTGGACTAAAGAGTCTGTTTACATCCAGCCACCCATAGAGCTATCAAAGGTCTGCCCATGTCCGCCGGACACAAACTGAACAGGCACGGATGTAATAAAAAACTGACATCCGTCCCGTTCGACTTCAATTCAGCACGGATTCCCTGCTGATCTGAGCAGACTGGCTCCATGTGAGAGAGCCCTAAGGCATATAAATATTTATGTATCTTATTGCCCTCACACATACTTTATCTTTTGAATGTGATTTATATCATCTGCAGTAGTCTATGTCGCATTACAATTATTCTTTTACCTAGTCAAATTTCTCTATTGATGATCGACATATAAGCATTTTTTTGTTCATTGGCTTCTGAATTTTTGAACCTACTATGGTGAAAGGCCATATTCTTCTCAGCATTTTTGAAAAGGAAGGTCTTTTTTACTTTAAACTGTGCTAACAATTAAACCGAAGTAGTATATTGTCTTGAGAATAAAAATGCAGATCTGCACATATTAAACAGTCTGTTAGCTTAGAACCAATGATGTTACAAAATAAATCACAACCCACTTTAAAAGTCCTAAATTTGACTTTGAAAATGTGGATTTTATATAATTTCTAACTAGGTAAACCCAATAAAATAAATAAATTTAATTGGTAAATACACATTTAATTAAACCCCAGAAATGTATGTTTGTTATGGGCACAATTTTGTGCTAAAACTACACTGACATTGGAGTAAAATGTATTTATCCATAATAAGTCACACTATTTGGTTGGCAAATGTATTTTGAAGTACTCATCCAATTTGTATTTGATTCTTTGGTATTTACAACAGCCTATGTGATAACATCGCCATTTTCAGTAGATAGTTTTCCTCTGTACGTACTGTACTCTGTAATTAAGGATACACATGGATATCTGTATCTTTGACAAATGTGGTTTTACTTGGTAACGTGAATGAAGCAAAAACAGAAGAAGTGGCAATGAAATGCAGACTATACTCACATTTTCTGGATCACTGATTGATTATCATAGCTAGCCTAGTAATGCTGAACTCCAGTTTTTAGCCACTTCAGTACTGAAAATTTTCACCCCCTTCCTGCCCAGGTCAGTTTTCAGATTTCAGAGATGTCACACTTTGAATGCCAATTAGTCATGCAACACTGTACCCTAGTTAAGTTGTTATCATTTTTTGGGGACAGATAGAGCTTTCTTTTGGTGGTATTTAATCACCACAGTTTTTTCAATTTTTTTTTGCAATATAAATGAAAAATATCAAAAGTTTCAGTTATAAAATTTTGCTACATTTCCTTGGTAAAAATAACCCAAATCAGTGTATATTATTTTCTCTGTGTGAAATTCATAGTCTAGAAATCTATGATATGCAATTTATTTGTATGTGATTATTTTGAATAAATCATTTTAAGTGCAGCAATCCTTTGACTGGTTTCTATATATATATATATATATAGATAGATATATATATATATATATATATATATATATATATACACTAACACACACACAGCACCCCATATTGACAGAAAAACACAGAATTGTTGACATTTTTGCAGATTTATTAAAAAAGAAAAACTGAAATATCACATGGTCCTAAGTATTCAGACCCTTTGCTGTGACACTCATATATTAAACTCGGGTTCTGTCCATTTCTTCTGAGAATCCTTGAGATGGTTCTACACCTTCATTTGAGTCCAGCTGTGTTTGATTATACTGATTGGACTTGATTAGGAAAGCCACACACCTGTCTATATAAGACCTTACAGCTCACGGTGCATGTCAGAGAAATGAGAATCATGAGGTCAAAGGAACTGCCTGAAGAGCTCAGAGACATAATTGTGGCAAGGCACAGATCTGGCCAAGGTTACAAAAACATTTCTGCTGCACTTAATGTTCCTAAGAGCACAGTGGCCTCCATAATCTTTAAATGGAAGACGTTTGGGACGACCAGAACCCTTCCTAGAGCTGGCCATTCGGCCAAACTGAGCTATCGGGGGAGAAGAACCTTGGTGAGAGAGGTAAAGAAGAACCCAAAGATCACTGTGGCTGAACTCCAGAGATGCAGTCGGGAGATGGGAGAAGGTTGTAGAGAGTCAACCATCACTGCAGCCCTCCACCAGTCGGGGCTTTATGGCAGAGTGGCCCGACAGAAGCATCTCCTCAGTGCAAGACACATGAAAGCCCGCATGGAGTTTGCTAAAAAATACCTGAAGGTCTCCAAGATGGTGAGAAATAAGATTCAACACTGAAGAAATAACACTTTGCTACAATGTAAAGTAGTGAGTGTACAGCTTGTATAACAGTGTAAATTTGCTGTCCCCTCAAAATAACTCAACACACAGCCATTAATGTTTAAACTGCTGGCAACAAAAGTTAGTACACTCCTAAGTGAAAATGTTCAAATTGGGCCCAATTAGCCATTTTCCCTCCCAGGTGTCATGTGACTCATTAGTGTTACAAGGTCTCAGGTGTGAATGGGGAGCAAGTGTGCCAAATTTAGTATTATCACTCTCACTCTCTCATACTGGTCACTGGAAGTTAAACATTGCACCTTTTGGCAAAGAACTCTCTGAGGATCTGAAAAAAAGAATTGTTGCTCTACATAAAGATGGCCTAGGCTATAAGAAGATTGCCAAGACCCTGAAACTGAGCTGCAGCACGGTGGCCAAGACCATACAGCGGTTTAACAGGACAGGTTCCACTCAGAGCAGGCCTCGCCATGGTCGACCAAAGAAGTTGAGTGCAGGTGCTCAGTGTCATAGCCAGAGGTTGTCTTTGGGAGATAGATGTATGAGTGCTGCCAGCATTGCTGCAGAGGTTGAAGGGGTGGGGGGACAACCTGTCAGTGCTCAGACCATACGTCGCACACTGCATCAAATTGGTCTTCATGGCTGTCTTCCCAAAAGGAAGCCTCTTCTAAAGATGATGCACAAGAAAGCCCGCAAACAGTCTGCTGAAGACAAGCAGACAAAGGACATGAATTACTAGAACCATGTCCTGTGGTCTGATGAGACAAGATAAACTTATTTGGTTCAGATGGTGTCAAGACTGTGTGATGGCAACCAGGTGAGGAGTACAAAGACAAGTGTGTCTTGACTACAGTCAAGCATGGTGGTGGGAGTGTCATGGCCTGGTGCTGCATGAGTGCTGCCGGCAGGGATACCAACATGTACTGTGACATACAGAAGCAGAGCATGAACCCCTCCCTTCGGAGACTGGGCCGCAGGGCAGTATTCTAACATGATAACGACCCCAAACACACCTCCAAGACAACCACTGCCTTGCTCAAGAAGCTGAGGGTAAAGGTGATGGACTGGCCAAGCATGTCTCCAGACCTAAACCCTATTGAGCATGTGGGAGGCATCCTCAAACGGCAGGTGGAGGAGCGCAAGGTCTCTCACATCCACCAGATCTGTGATGTCGTCATGGAGGAGTGGAAGAGGACTCCAGTGGCAGCCTGTGAAGCTCTGGTGAATTCCATGCCCAAGAGGGTTAAGGCAGTGATGGAAAATAATGGTGGCGATACAAAATATGGACACTTTGGGCCCAATTTGGACATTTTCACTTAGGGATGTACTCACTTTTGTTGCCAGCGGTTTAGACATTAATGGCTGTGTGTTGAGTTATTTTGAGGGGACAGCAAATTTACACTGTTATACAAGCTGTACACTCACTACTTTACATTGTAGCAAAGTGTAATTTCTTCAGTGTTGTCACATGAAAAGTTAGAATAAAATATTTACAAAAATGTTAGGGGTGTACTCACTTTTGTGAGATACTGTATATATATATATATATATATATATATATATATATATTTTAAAAAATGGGTCAATCCTGATTTACTGACAACTTATCTAATTTCTTTTGGCCCTAAAATTCCAGGACTAACAACCAGTAAATAGCTGGTTGTTAGGGAGTCAGCACCAGCCACGTCCTTAACAGCCATGACTCATCTGATTCCCTGCAGACAGCAGAATGTAAACAAAAGAAAACCGGCATTTAGTCCTCATGCACTCGGACGTTTTTACAGCCGCTTTTTTTTCAGCTTAAAAAGGCCTGTCTATGTTAGTCTATGGCTTCATGCCCACCTAGGCGTTTTTGAGCTGCAAATGGCATAGGCGTTTTTAAGCTGTAAAAAAACCCCAGGACCAGTGACTTCTGAGAGACGTTTTTCAGCTGTAAAAAAAAAACGCTCAAAAACGTCATTCACCAACGTTTTTTAACATTTTTGAGCCATTGAAAAGAAAAAATTTTGAAAATGAAAACGCTCAAAAACGCTATTGCAAAAACGCTGAAAAAAGCTGAAAAAAATCACTGCAAGGATACTGGCATTTTCATAACGTTATTTTAACATCCCGTGTGCATGAGGTCTAAAGGGTAAGTGCCCCTTTTTTAGAAAAAAATGATAAATGTACATTTTTTGCAGGGAAAAAAATATGCATTTACTATTTTTTTTAGGGAGCCTGGAAAGCACTGCACCCATGATCAGCAGATCATGGTTGCCATGCAGGATTCCTACAATTGTCTGTGTAAGCTGTCTGCCCCAACATCATTTGGGGCAGTTTTACTAAGACAGTAAGACTCAATGACCTACTCGAGTGCTCAACAGTGCCCTGGTAGTTCATTGACGCAGTGGTGTGGCACCACCACACTCTTTTTCAAATAGTGACAGCAGGTACAAGGAGAAGATCCCCAACCTCCTGTCACAGGGAGTGCGGGGATTGGGGAGCCGCTGCAGGATCAGGAACATGTTCGGGTGAAACATGTTTCCAAAGGTGAACTTATCCATAAAATAAAAAATTTTAAAAAAAACAGTGTGGGTTCCCCCAATCCATACCAGGCCCTTCGGGTCTGTTATGGATCTTGGGAGGAACCTCACTCGAAAACTATAAAAGGCCCCCCAAAATCCATATGCAAGTATGCAGCCTGGCAGGCTCCCCTCCCCTGAACCATACCAGGCCACATACCCTCAACATGGGGGGTGTTTTGAGGGGAACCCCCCAAAGCACCATGCCCTCCTCCTCCTGAACCATACCAGGCCACATTCCTCCAAAGCAGCTTATCCCCATGTTGATGAGGACAAGGATCTTTTCCTTAGAATCTTGGCCCGGTGGTTTTGGGGATGTGGGGGGTTACTTATCAGAATCTGGAAGCCCCCTTTAACCACTTGCCAACCAGCCACCGCCATTATATGGTCGCAGGTCGGCACGATCCCACGAGCTGTACGTCGGCTCCTTTAAGGATAGCAGGAGCGCGCCTGCTGCGGGGGCGCCGATGCTCGTGGTCGGCGGTCGCGATGACCACCGGCCACGCGCGATCATGGGCACAAGAGGCAGAGCAGGGACGTGTGTGTGTGTAAACACAAATCCCTGTTCTGTGAGGAGAGGAGAGGCAGATTGTGAGTTCCCCCCACAGTTAGAACACATACTAGGGAACACAGTTAACCCCTTGATCGCCCCCTAGTGTTAACCCCTTCCTTGCCAGTGACATTTACACAATAATCAGTGCATTTTTTTAGCACTGATCGCTGTATAATTGACAATCATCCCAAAAATGTGTCAAAAGTGTCCGCCATAATGTCGCAGTCCCAATAAAAATCACAGATCGCCGACATTACTAGTAAAAAATAATAATAATAATAAAAATGCCATAAATCTATATATGACACATTGATCTATACCAATCAATATATGCTTATTGCAATTTTTATTTTACCAAAAATATGTAGAAGAATACATATTGGCCTAAACTGAGGAAAAAAATGTGCTTTTAAAAAAAAAATGGGGATATTTATTATAGCAAAATGTGTAAAATATTGTGTTTTTTTTCAAAATTGATGCTCTTTTTTTGTTTATAGCGCAAAAAATAAAAACCGCAGAGATGATCAAATACCACCAAAAGAAAGCTCTATTTGTGGGAAAAAAAAGACGTCAATTTTGTTTGGGTACAGCATCGCATGACCGTGCAATTGTCAGTCAAAGCGACGCAGTGCCGTATCGCAAAAAATGTCCTGGTCATTGAGCAGCCAAATCTTCCGGGGCTGTGGTTAACAGGGGGGCTTCTAGATCCCAGCGCCCATGTGAATGAGTACTACTCATTCACCCAAAAAAATGGCCAAAGTAAATAAAAATCCAGAGCCAGTTTTGACAAGTCATTTATTGAACATATTGGTTGTACCCCAGGAGGACTGTGCAAGCAAAACGTGGAAATAACCCCTTAAAGGGGAATGTGCTATTGCCCTTCTTTAAAGAAAAGGGGTCAACTTGTGAGTTCTCATTGGTGTGAATGTGGTAGAGAAGCACTGACCTAAGAGCACTGAGTGAAGAAATAAGGCACTGTGATTGCTGACTGCAGTAGTCTGATTTGAGCACTGACTGCACAGGAGAAGGAGACTCTAATACCCTGTACACACGATAGGATTTTCCGACAACAAATGTTCGATGTGAGCTTGTTGTCGGAAATTCCAACCGTGTGTAAGGTCCATCGGACATTTGTTGTCGGAATTTCCGACAACAAAAATTTGAGAGCTGGTTCTCAAATTTTCCGACAACAAAATCCGTTGTCGCAAATTCCGATCGTGTGTACAAAATTCCGACGCACAAAATTCCACGCATGCTCGGAATCAAGTAGAAGAGCCGCACTGGCTATTGAACTTCATTTTTCTCGGCTCGTTGTATGTGTGGTATGTCACCGCATTCTTGATGTTCGGAATTTCTGACAACATTTGTGCGACCGTGAGTATACAAGACAAGTTTCAGCCAACATGCATCGGAAATAAATCCACGGTTTTGTTGTCGGAAAATCCTATTGTGTGTACATAGCATAATACTATTTTGAACACAGCAAAGAGCACTTTATTGGATAAGCACTGTTCACTTTATATTGTGGTGCACTCTTTTGATGAATTGTATGGTTTATTTATTGTACTGTATGTATTAGGGTATGACATTTGTACAATATTGAACATTATACAGGTAGATAGGGAAATAGAGGATTTAGGGTATACATTATTAGTATAATTTTAATATGTGACACATTGACACCATAAGGTGCCTGATACAGCAGCTTACTTATTATTTTTTGTTTAGCAAACGCAGGTTAAAAATATTTTATTTTTATTTTCATCTTCCTGCTTGCTTGATCAGAAAGTTGATGTTATCTTTATGCCTGGCCTGTCTTAAAGTAGAATTCAAGCCTAACGCTAACTATTCCTAAAAATGTTCTCTCCCCCCTCCTCCTACCTATCCTGCCTACCCTGTGTAAAAAAAGATTTGTATTCTTATATTTTTTTTAGTTCACTCTGGTCCAGTCATGTGATTCTGCAGCTCTGGCTTCCCTGTGTCAGTGAGGGGCAGCTGCAGGGGAGGGGAGGGAGTGCCGACAATGGCTGGGCCACAGAATCCAATTTTTGGTAATATAGTGTAAAATCAGACCAGCCTTTGGGAGAGGGCACTCTTGTCTTAGGGCACAGGCATTGTTGCAATGTCAATTTGAATCAAAAGTGTCAATTTGTAGCATACTCTCCCTGGCGCTTAAAAAGGCACTTTGACTATGGCAGAAATAAGAAAAAACTACAGACAACAATGCTACAGACTAGCTGCAGATGAACCTGTATTTCCCAATCCAGCTCCTTATACCACAGTCTTATTACTACTCTCTCTACCCCTGTAACATGCTCTCTTGGATCCGAACCCTGAACCCCACTGAAGTCTATGAGACCCAAACTTCAAAAATCAAAAGTGCCCATTTTGAAGGCTTATATGCAAGTTTTTGGCCATAAAAAGGGTATGGGGGCCTGGGTTCTGCCCTGGGGAACATGTATCAATGCAAAAAATGTTTTTAAAAAGATAATTTTTAACAGAGCAATAATTTGAATGATGCTTAAAGTGAAACAATAAAAATGGAAAATTCCTTTAAATATATTGCCTGGGGAGTCCCCTTAATCTGCCTGTAAAATGGTGTACCTGGTACCGTGTATAGAACCTGCTGCAGCAAAACTGACAAAGAAAAAAAACTGACATAAAAAAAAAAAAATACATTTAAATTGATTTTCCTTGCAAGCTTTCTTTATTTTGTAAACAACGGCTTGGTGAGCCAGTCTGTATGATGAGGCCACAATTTAGTGCACTTGGAACAAGATTAGAGATTTTTTGCATAAAGTCTGATGTCTCTTTGGCAGACTTTGGATGAAAATAACTAATTTTTGCGCCACAGTGAGCAAGCCTTACATGAAGAAGCAAAATTATAGTACACTCAGGCCAAGATTAACAATTTTTTTTTTAGATAAAGTCAGTGACCTCATCATCATCTCCATCATCCTTATCACTGGAGCCAACTTGGCAATATGCTACGGCTGGGGGGAACATGACTGACAATATTGTTGTTTATCAGTGTTCTCCCCTCTCTGTAGGCTCATGTTACTCCCTTCCTCAACCTCTGAACCAACATCAGAATCAAGTAATGTCTGTGCATCGTCAAGAAGCAAGTGGCTGACGCTGTGTTCAAAAAGTTCAGCTATCTACTCTATGCATAATGTCAGGAGTACTTGTGCACAAGGAGGCAGAATAAGCCACTCTGGCAGCTGCGGTTGTCTGTGCACTAGTCTCAGCTTAAGTGATAGAAGATGAGGAGGATGAGGATGGTTTAGTAAGCCAGTTCACCACCTCTTCTGGATGTTGTGTCTGGATAGCATGGGCAACATCACTAAACAGAGACAAATGTGCCTTGCCTGAGGATGGATCACGTCCACCTTTGCCCTATGGACACAGATTCAGCTGGCCCCCTCATAGTGGCATGGGAACGTCTACCTCTCCTTGCTGGCCTCCCAGACATAATGGGGGGGGCTTATTACCCAAATTTAACAGATACTGGGAAATGTGTAATTGGATGCACTTTATTCGATAAAAAGCAGTGTTTGGTGTACTTTAAATTGAGGACTGCCACTGACAGAAATAAAAGGAGAGGGAACAGCCTTGCAGTGAGAAAAACTGTAGCTGACAATTTAAAAAAAGGGCAGGCACGGGACAAAAAACAAAATGCAGCAACCAAAAAAAAAGGGGTATACAGCACTGTATACAGCACTAAATGTTATGTAATGCTGTAATGTATGTAATGCTACCCTGACACTCTACACTCAGAGTCACAATAACACACTAACTCACTAGTAGCAAACAGAACCCTGCTCTATCTATCTCCGCTTCAACAACACACTGTAAATGGTTCTTGTGGGAAGGAACCTTTTATAGTGTGGGGTGGGACTATGAGCACTAAGCCATGATTGGGCAAAGTCATTATGACTTAGTCCAATCATGGCTCTGACTGTGCTTGGTGCCCTGATTGGGCAAAACATTGCACCTGACCAGTGGTCAGGTGCATTGTTTCATCCAATTACGGCCCTAGAATGCACTGTGAAGCGTGCAGTGCATCGTGGGGCGTTCGGTGGGCGAACATCCCGCTGAATGCCTCGCAAATCCAGGTGTTCGCTGAACGTGTGAACAGGCGATGTTCGAGCAGAACTTTTGTTCAGCTCAGACAGTTCGTCTAACTCTACTCCTCTCCACCCCACAAATTATACTGTATATATCAGCCTTACTCCTGCCCTCTCCCTATTCCTGCACTATCTACTTCTATCTATTGCTAAAAAAATGAATAAAAACCAAGCGCTGATGTGGAAAGATATGTGTGATATAAATAAATTGTGCTTAAAAATATATACCAATATAGTTAGTGCTATGAAAAAATCAGTAAATTAAAGCTATTCCTGCACTATCTACTTCTATCTATTACCTTCTGCTCATTGCCAGGAAGCTGCATTTGGAATTCAAAACTATTTTTTTTCTTTTACACATGTAAAATGAGAGTGGATTTGAGCAATAGTCCTGGAAAAAGCATGATTTTGATATGAAGGGCTAATTTTACAAGTAGTGGTAAAATTGCATATTGAACTGTAAAATGAAATGAGTGCAAGGATTCATGTTTGACTGGATATCCGGAAGAACTGAGTCATGTATAACAATCCTGTGTGACAGAATGTATGTAATATAATGACCAAGTGCAATGAAGCTCAAAGTACTCATAGCAGGCTCTTTTCCTTGCCCCAGAACAACATAAAAATGTCCAGTCATCAGAACAATGTTATTTAATCAAAGGGCAGCATTTTACAGTCTTTAAAAATTCTGGGTGTAATACTTGGCAATATAATGTGTTTAACCTTCATTTTACACTTTGTAGTAATGGAAATGCCTTAATTATATCTATGCTGAAATGTGCCCGTGATTAGAATGAATTACATAAAACTATAACTACAGCTTGTTTAAAATCATAATTAGAGTAAACTAAGTGATCCCCCAGAAATTAAAGAAGAAGTCAGTGTCTGGTGCAACCTGAGATAATAGGGTAAACTATATATACTGTAAGAGATACTGAGATGCCCAGCAGAAATTTCTAGAGGACAATCAGATACACAGGTATGATGCAAAAATTGGGAGATGTCTTCTGCCACAGTTTCTAGCACTTCAGGCATTTTATGGAGTGAAGAAGAAACAAAGGCAGGTATCTGAAGGGCTCCACTTATCCCAATGCAAAAAACAGTGAGCAGATAATGTCTTAAAACTTAATTATACTAAACAGATATGCTATCCATTTAAATATGACATCATGTATATATTAGTTGATTGACTTTATAAAAAGGCAAGAGGACATACACTGCTATCCTTCTAGTACATCACCATATACTTGTGCAGTACAATTTTGTGCACCAAATCACAACATTGCTAAAGCAGAACTAAATGCAAAAGTTTTGTTTTATTTTGAATAGAGTAAGGGAGGGTTAAAACCCCTGTCAGTTTTTTTCCCATCTGATTCATCCCATTGGGGAGATTTACCTTCACTTCCTGTTCCATAGGCAAAACAGGAAAGAAAGAGGAAAACCCTCCACACTGAAGGAATTCTTGGCTGTTACCAGGGCTGGACTGGGACAAAAATTTGGCCCTGGACTTCTTCCAGACTGGCCCACTTTAATTTTGCAGACATGCACAAAAACAGTATTATATAAAAAACTGCGCTAGAAATTAAAGTCCATAATGAATGACATCAAGGAAAAAATAAATCAAGAAAAAAGTGTCCATTAAGAGCATAAAACAAGACCACCGTGCGCCTATAGATAAATGTGCTCATCCACCGTAGCTGTTGATTCAGCTTACCAGACAGCAAGCTTAAAAAGGCAAGTGGCTATAGCCCAGCCAAGGCCTCTAAGCTTGCTGACGATCCCGGTGTTCAGATGGCAGGGGGTAAATCTCCAGGCTCACTCCCGGTGTCTGCGTATCCACATATTCCAATGAAAACCCAGGTAGCTCAGAGGAAAAAAAGACTGGCCATAGTGTGATACCTTCTAGATATTTATTATAAAACATGTAGTCACTCACAGTTAAAACAGCAGAGTTGCGCATACGAAAGCCGGCCGGCATACAAGATAAACGGAGCCCGTTCTCCTACTCCGAGGGCGTGGTGACGTCAGTGCGTGCCTTCAGATCCCCCACTTACAGAAAGTACCCCCCTTTACCATCAGATCCCCCACTCACAGAAAGAACACCCTTTAACATCAGATCCTCCACTCACAGAAAGAACTCCCCTTTACCATCAGATCCCCCACTTACAGAAAGTACCCCCCTTTACCATCAGATCCCCCACTCACAGAAAGAACCTCCCTTTACCATCAAATCCTCCACTCACAGAAAAAACCTCCCTTTACCATCAGATCCCCCACTTACAGAAAGTACCCCCCTTTACCATCAGATCCCCCACTGTCATGAAGATCCTGCCAGTAATTGGCGCTCTAGGCGCACGGAAACACGACCACAGGTTCTACCGCGCATGCGTGCGTGTTCACGGGTGCTGTCACGCACGGGCACGTGAGCGCGCACTCCCGCTGGTGTCAGGCGGGCTATTTAAACGGGCTTGTCACACTCAATCCCCGCTCTCTGCTCTACAGCGTTCTGTGTGCCTAATCCTGATCTGATCTGTATACTCTGTTTTCTGACCCGGCTTCCTGTTAGAGCATCCTGCTATCCGCCTGCACCAGACCCCCTTGGCTTGCCTGACCATTCTTCTGTGTTATCCCTGGTACCTTTGCTGTCCGCCCAATACCGACCACCGGCTTGTTGACCATTTCTCTGCCTGATACCAGTATCCAGTCTGTTACCTGCTGCTTGTTCCTGGTTCCAGTCCAGTGCTCCAGTATCCAGTCTGTTACCTGCTGCTTGTTCCTGGTTCCAACCCAGCATTCCAGTACCCAGTCTGTTACCTACTGCCTGTTCCTAGTTCCAGTCCAGCGTTCCAGTATCCAGTCTGTTACCTGCTGCTTGTTTCTGGTTCCAGCCCAGAGTTCCAGTACCCAGTTTGTTACCTACTGCCTGTTCCTGGTTCCAGTCCAGCGTTCCAGTCTGCTACCTACTGCTTGTTCCTGGTTCCAGTCCAGCGTTCCAGTCTGCTACCTACGGCTTGTTCCTGGTTCCTGTCCAGCACTTCAGTTCCTGTCTACTTACCTGCTGTGGTTCCTGGTCCATTCTGCATTCCAGTCTTCAGTCTTCTCTTCAGCTTCTGGTTCCAGAGGGTGCCACCGCTCCTGAACTTCTGGTGACTGTTGATCCTGCCAGGCACCCATACCACTCCTCACTCCTGTGCCTTCTGTCTCCATTCCAGGGGAACAGGAGTGGGAGCTGTAAGGGAGGTCTCTCTCTGCACTTCAGGCTCAAAACCTACCAGGTACGTGACACCCACTCACAGAAAGTACACCCCTTTACCATCAGATCCTCCACTCACAGAAAGTACCCTCCTTTAACATCAGATCCTCCACTCACAGAAAGTACCCCCTTTTACCATCAGATCCCCCACTCACAGAAAGAGTTCTCCAGCAGTGCTGGAACTATACATGGTGGAAGGACTGTGGGGGAAGAAAGTGTAGCTGCAGCAGCGGAGCACACAGATCACATTATACTTGTCAGATGAGAACCAGGAAATGGAGGTTGGCGTGGCGGCTCTCTGTGCACGGTGTCCCGCACATGTCCTCCAGGCTCCACTAGTTTCGGCTTCATCTCAGAGGAGGCGGGTGGAGCTAAGTACTAGGCGCGCGTAGAGGAGGAGGAAGTTAAATCCTCCTCCACTCTGTATTCTGGGGCATTGCTCTGGTGACATCACTGGTTGCTACACGCCAGGCGGCTAGCAACCATTTCGGGCAGTGAGCCAGCAGCTGTGGAACTACAACATAAAGCGGGTCTCGGCCGGCCTGCCCGGCCAGAACAAGTGATAATCAGTAAAGCGGCAATGGTGCCCTTTTTAGGGGGCATCAGATTGGCACAGGGGGCAATTCTGGGACACTGTATTGTCCTGGAATGAAAGGATCCTGTCACTGAAACAGGCCCACTGAGCCATCGGCCCACCGGGAAACTCCCAGTAGTCCTGATGGCCAGTACATGCCTGGCTGTCACCAAGATTACTTGAGCTTGTTTCCCCATTGGAAAATGTTCTCTCTATTACTAGTCTGAGGACAACACAAAATTAAGGATTTTCTTCACTTTCTTTTTCAATGATAATGGTACATATGACAAATAGAGGAGGTGAACCTCCCTAACGGAGTCACAGACCACAAAAAAAAAACCTGACAGGTGTTCTAATCCCCTTCCACTCTATCCAAAACTTGAGAAAAAGTTTTGCCTTTAGTTAAATGCCTCAAAGTGCCAAATCCTCAATCTCTCTACTGCCATAGCTGCTAATATTGTTAGCTTATCATGTCTGTGAGGCCTAAATGGAGATCCAGTGGCCCTTCACATGCAGCTAGTGGGAGGTAAGCAGGTTCTACAGGACAAAGTGTTGGTCAGGCTACAGCTATAAAATTCAGGGCACGTCTACCCTTTCTTTCTGGCACTTGGCATTCTATACAGCCAAAGTATGTGGAGGAGGTTGCGGTGTGGCTTACCAAACCTTCATCATTATTATTATTATACAGGATTTATATAGCGCCGACAGTTTACGCAGCGCTTTACAACATTAGGGCAGACAGTACAAGTACAATACAATTCAATACAGGAGGAATCAGAGGGCCCTGCTCGTTAGAGCTTACAATCCACCTCCTCCCAGGCTTGTAACAGCACATTATCTCCAACAGCTGCATATTTGCACTCCTCCTACTCCTTCTCCATTCTCCTGCAAACTGGCATAGAGGAGATGGCTAAATTATTTCAGCACAGCATTAGCAACTAGCTGTAGGAGGATGTGCAGGAATGAATTTTGCTTACTGTTGAGAAAGAGGCCACCAGAATCATGCAGAAAGCAGCAATTGCCATTGATGTTTCCACAGCTTTAGCTTACTGCCAGGAGGGCTCAAGCAACGAGGAGGGTGGGGTAGACAAGGTGGAAGACTAAACCTGAGTGTTTGAGATTGTAGAAAGGGGACAGAGGTACAACAGCAGAGCAGTGGGATTTCATCTAAAATATGGGACAGGTTGCAGAGGATTAGAGAAGCAGTCCCCCAGTCAGGGCTGGTGCAAGGATTTTTGACACCTTAGGCGAAACCTAATTTTGCCGCCCCTCCCCCCCCGGGTGACTCCACCCCTTTTTCCCTGCCCATGTAAATTCCACCTTTTTAATAATGCGCCCATCAAATGCAGCCTCACCAGTGCCCATCAAATGCAGCCTCAACAGCGCCCATCAAATGTAGCCTCACCAGCGCCCATCAAATGTAGCCTCACCAGCACCCATCAATGAATGTTTGCTTGCTGCGGGATTCGGAACACAGACACAGTCCTCCACCACTGCTGCACCTCTCACACTATTCGTGAACGGAGCTGCGGCTGCCTGCTGATGCTGAGACTTAGTTGCTTGCTGCAGAGAGAAGAGAGTAGGAAAACCAGTGGCCGGGCGCCCCCTAGGCAGCAGGGCGCCCTAGGCGGCCGCCTAGTTTGCCTAGTGGTAGCACCGGCCCTGCCCCCAGTGCTATTTCCAGGAAAGCTCCACATATTTCAGTGGTCTGGGTGTTTTCCAATATATCTGCTGTCAACAGCACTGTAGTGGCTTGCAGCCTATCAAACATGATTCTTCACCACAAAGCTCAGTGGAAGTAGCACATGAATGATAACAGTCAGCACCAAAAAAACAGTACTTCTCCTTCTTGTTCCCCCCTTTCCACCTCTTTCCCCATTCAAGTGATTGGAAGGGAAGTTTGACAAAGGGTTTGAGAAACTTACCTTTAGGCACATTAAGTGGACAAGAGCAAGGCAGCATTGGGCCATGCTAATTAGGTCCAAGTTAGGGCCTGAACCTCTGCATAGGTCTAAGCCCACTCACTACATATCCAGCAGCATCTTTGATCAGCAGGTGTCTCTTCACAGCTGCTGAAGTGGAAGAAAACTATTTCCGCCAATCACCTCAATGCCCAGCACCTTAATGCTAGTTTGTCTAAATTGCTAGCTATACAGCTGCTTTCTTTTCAACTGATGGAGTAAACTCCCTTTGTGACAAGATGGCTAGGGGTCAGCCATCTGTCAGCCTGCTCCCAAAAAGCTACTAGAGTCAATGGCTCATTGTGGCTACTGTCTCCCAGGCATACCAGGTGCAAAGGAGCATGGCAGCATTTTGCCTGAGCCAATGCATAGGCTCCGGGATGCTTGGGGGGACTGATGTTTTAGAGGAGTCACCGGATATGGCTATTAAGGAAAAGAGGGAGGGTTGGCTGCACCATCATCATTATCAAGGTGCAGGACATGAGGAGGCACCACAAGCTCCAGCAGTGTGCCTCATCCTGCATCCTACCCATCCACAAGCCGATTTACCCAGTGAACCGTGAAAGAGATGTAATGGCCCTAGCAATTCTTACTTCACCACGTATCTGTAGTATTGTAGTTCCTGATGCTGACTGTTCTGTCCAGAATAATGGAGACATTAGATTCCACAGGGAGTACAAGGATGGCTTTCTGGAAAAAAAATGGAGGCTGGGTATCTGCCACTGTGGTGCAGCACAGGCCACAAAGTCACTGCACACCCATGTTTGCAAAATGCACTTGCCACGGGTGTAAAGTTACTTATACACATACAAAGAGTTACACTAAACAACAACACCCCAAAGTCTGTTTACTCAAATGATTCCTTTCTCAAGGGAAAGTTGTAGAAAATGGGACACCTCTGGGTATACAGAGTTGTATGGTCATTGGTGAAACTGTATATGTGTATAGGTAAATTTACACCTAAGACCAGTGGATTTAGCAAATAGGGGTGTACAGTGAGGTGTGAGGTTTGATTTGGTATGTAAGCTGAAGCTTAATGCTCTGCTGCTTTTTCCTAATCCTGAACACATCGTTAAAGTTTTGAGTTATTTCATGTCTACGTACAGTTGAAAATAGGTGCAGCAAAGTGCTGAACTGATTGAAATATTTGAGTGTAATGCACCTTTTTTGCCTCTCTCTTTTGTGCTATTTGGTGTCTCTTACTAAACTTGAAGTGGAACTTTATGTAAAAAATAAAAATGGGTGAACAGGCAAAATTTTTAATGCAGAAGAAACTTTTATCAAGATATTTTGTCTTTTCTGCATTAAAGTTACCTACCTGCCTGCGCATGCATAGCTCACTATAGAGATTCGGCAATGCCCAAGTTAATTGAACTTCCGCACATGCGTCATATCAGCCCAGCCAATGAAAGCGACCAGCGATCAATATTTAGTAGCCGGTCGCTCAAAGATGTCGGGGGACAGCAGGAAACTTCAGAACACAGCATAGCTGGACTGAACGTGAGTAAAGTTCCAATTGAAATAAATGAACATATACATGGGGTTTGATTTACTAAAACTGGGGATTGCAAAGTCTGGCACAGTTGTTCATGGTAGCCAATCAGCTTCTAAAGCAGGCCATACACGGTCGAATTTCGAACGAATTTTCTTTCAAAATCAGAAAGTTCGTTTTTTTTTGTGACCCGATGATGCCACCATTGATTTTCGAAATTCGGCCGACCAAGCATTCAATTTCACCGCATGTTGCTACAGAAAAGAATTTTCTTGGCCGGGAATCTTCTTTTCTCTCCGTAAATTTTCTTTTCTTATTACATTTCTCGCACGATTCGCCCATCATTGATTAGAAAATCGTTCGTTTTTCTAAAAATTTCCAACATGTCCGATTCCTCAAATTTGAATGCCGCACGAAAATCGGCCGTTGTTGCAGCCCACTAATGGTGCGAAATTCATACGAAAATTCTTTCATACGATTTTCGAAAGAAAATTCTTACGAAATTCGAACCGTGTATGGCCGGCATTACTTTAGCTTGTTCAATTAAGCTTTGACAAAAAAAAAATGGAAGCCAATTGGTTTCTGTGCACAGCTGCAACAGATTTTGCTTTCTATAGTAAATCAACCCCATGGTGTCATATTAACACTTACTGTATTCTAGATCTAATGTATTAATCTCACATGAATTTGTTCTTTATTAGAATACGCTGAAGCAAATTTATAGTTGAAAAAAAACGGATAGTTTTTTGGCACAGAGGAGTGGGTGAAAGCTTGCAAACACTATTCAATTTTAAAGTATAGATTCAAGAACTGTATGGATGGTGACCAAAATCCATATATTTTTCTGATACTGATTACAGTCCACAGTCTTTTGTTACCCAGCAGTTCTCAGCAACATCACATGTCAGTGTTCACAAATTTGCCTGCTCAGCTCCTGCTTCACTTATGGAGATCTACTGATTTGTCCGTATTACAATAGTATTTCTTTTTTTTTATAGTAATGTTTTTTGGATAAGGAATTTACATGTCATCACTTCCAGCACTGATCAAAGAAACAAGAATTTACTCATAAGATAGGAAAGGAGACGTTTTATATCATAGGAAATAAGACATAATTTCTTTAGGTCCCTGTGGCTAATTGTGCATCAATAATTACTGGTATAGCACAGATATAGTTTAAATATAGAGATACTATTTTCCCACCTGCAATACAGCTGTTTCTATTTGATCTTTATGAGTGCAATGTACAGAACACATGACTTTGAAGTGGGATTCGAAGAGGGCACCTATTTAGGATAGCTGGTCTGCATAGACAAAGGCAGGTGAAAAATGAACCAAAATCACTTCCTCTACAGCACTGCAACATGTAGGTCTTCATAAAATAAAAATCATTACTACTAGGTTAAAAAAAATGAAAGGTATATTGCTCTTTAAAATATTATAGGAGGAACCTGAGATGATTTATCCTAGCTGGGCACTAACTATGTCAAAGTACTATCCATACATACAAAAATTTAGCTACATTTAATTATACAGTTGTGCTCATAAGTTTACATACCGTGGCAGAATTTATGATTTCTTGGCAATTTTTCAGAGAATATGAATGATAACACAAAAACATTTCTTTCACTCATGGATAGTGTTTGACTGAAGCAATTTATTATCAATCAACTGTGTTTACACTTTTTAGATTATAATCACTACAGAAACTACCTGAATGACCCTGATCAAAAGTTTACATAACCTGGTGATTTTGGCCTGATAACATGCACACAAGTTGACACAAAAGGGTTTGAATGGCTATTAAAGGTAACCATCCTCACCTGTGATCTGTTTGCTTGTAATTAGTGTGTGTGTATAAAAGGTCAATGCGTTTCTGGACTCCTGACAGACACTTGCATCTTTCATCCAGTGCTGACGGTTCTGAATTCAGAGTCATGGGGAAAGCAAAAGAATTGTCAAAGGATCTGCGGGAAAAGGTAGTTGAACTGTATAAAACAGGAAAGGGATCAAAACAATATATCCAAGGAATTGAGAATGCTCAAACTCTAATCAAGAAGTGGAAAATAAGGGGTTCTGTTGAAACCAAACCACGAAAATGGTCAGGAAAATTGTCATAAGTTTACATACCCTGGCAGATCTTATGATTTCTTGGCCATTTTTCAGAGAATATGAATGATAACACAAAAACTTTTCTTTCACTCATGGTTAATGTTTGGCTGAAACCGTTTATTATCAGTCAACTGTGTTTACTCTTTTTAAATCATAATGGCAACAGAAACTACCCAAATGACCCTGATCAAAAGTTTACATACCTCAGTTCTTAATACCCTGTATTGCCCCCTTTAACATCAATGACAGCTTGAAGTCTTTTGTGTTATTTGTGGATGAGGCTCTTTATCTTCTCAGATGGTAAAGCTGCCCATTCCTCTTGGAAAAAAGCCTCCAGTTCCTGTAAATTCTTGGGATGTCTTGCATGAACTGCACATTTAAGATCTCCCCAGAGTGGCTCAATGTTATTGAGGTCAGGAGACTAAGATGGCCACTCCAGAACCTTCACTTTATTCTGCTGTAGCCAATGACAGGTCAACTTGGCCTAGCGTTTTGGATCATTGTCATGTTGGAATGTCCAAGAATGCCCCATGCGCAGCTTCCTGGCTGATGAATGCAAATGTTCCTCCAGTATTTTTTGATAACATACTGCATTCATCTTGCCAACAATTTTGACCAAATTTCCTGTGCCTTTGTAGCTCACACATCCCCAAAACATCAGTGATCCACCTCTGTACCTTTCATCATAAGCCCTGTTGACTCCTCTCCAAATGTAGCTTTTATCGTTGTGGCCAAAAAGCTCAATGTTGGTCTCATTACTCCAAATGACTTTGTGCCAGAAGGTTTGAGGCTTGTCTCTGTGCTGTTTGGCATATTGTAAGTGGGATACTTTGTGGCATTTGCGTAGTAATGGCTTTCTTCTGGTGACTCGACCATGCAGCCCATTTTTCTTTAAGTGCCTCCTTATTGTGCATCTTGAAACAGCCATACCACATGTTTTAAGAGAGTCCTGTATTTCACCTGAAATCATTTGTGGGTTTTTCTTTGCATCCTGAACAATTTTCCTGGCAGTTGTGGCTGAAATTTTAGTTGGTCTACCTGACCAGGGTTTGCTTTCAACAGAACCCCTCATTTTCCACTTCTTGATTAGAGTTTGGCATTCTCAATTCCTTGGATATATTTTTTTATCCCTTTCCTGTTTTATACAGTTCAACTACCTTTTCCCACAGATCCTTTGACAATTCTTTTGCTTTCCCCATGACTCAGAATTCAGAAACATCAGCACTGGATGAAAGATGCAAGTGTCTTTCAGGAGTCCAGAATATGTAGGTAGGGTATGTAAACTTTTGATCAGGTTCATTAGGGTAGTTTCTGTTGTGATTTTGATCTAAAAAGAGTAAACATAGTTGATTGATAATAAATGGATTCAGTCAAATACTAACCATGAATGAAAGAAATTTTCTTGTGTTATAATTCATATTCTCTGAAAAATGGCCAAGAAATCATAAATTCTGCCAGGGTATGTAAACTTATGAGCACAACTGTGTGTGTGTATATATATATATATACACACACACACACACACACACACACACTATATATAGAGAGAGAAAAAACAAAGGGATTGCTGCACAAAAAGTGAGATTTAACCCCTTCTTGACCAGCCACCGCAGTTATACTGTGGCAGGTTGTCTCTCCTGCGTGAGCCGTCGTAGCTGTACGTCTGCTCTTTAAGACGATTTTAAAGGCGCACACATGTTCCCGGAGCCGATGCGCATGCCTGACGATCGCTCGTGACAGAGTGAGAACCGGGATCTGTGTGTGTAAACACACAAATCCCAGTTCTCTCAGGGGTGAGGAGACAGATCGTGTGCTCCTACTAAGTAGGAAAAGAGATCGGTCTCCTTCCTTAGTCAGTCCCATCCCCCCCCACAGTTAGAACACACTGAGGGAACACACTTAACCCCTTAATTTCCCCCTTGTGTTAACCCCTTCCTTGTGTTAAAAACTGCAGAGGTGATCAAATACCACCAAAAGAAAGCTCTATTTGTGGGGAAAAAAGACATCAATTTTGTTTGGGTACAACATTGCACAACCGCGCCATTGACAGTTAAAGCGACACAGTGCCGTATCGCAAAAAATGGCCTGGTCAGGAAGAGGGGAAATTCTTCTGGGGCTGAAGTGGTTAATCAAAATGTAAGAATTACATGGTAGCCATAGTATTCAAGGTAACTGTTTCTGGCTAAATCGATAGCGCCCTTCTTCATAGACATGTGCAGTTCATTTTGTTCCGAATTTAAATTCGGATGAATTTTCAGAAATTCAGATGTATCCGAATTTCCGAAATTCGAATTCAAATCGTTTTCAAATAGTTTCTGAATATTTTTTTAATTAAATCGTTTTCTAATTCGAAAAGTTTTCAAATTCGAAAAGTTTTCAAAATCAAAAAGTTTTCAAATTTGATTTGTTTTAAAATTTCCAAAGAGAATAAAAAATAAAGGAATAGAATATAATAGAGTAGAACAGAACAAAATAGAATAGAGAATTAAAAGAACGTATAGACTAGAATATAATAGAGACAAATAGAATAGAATAGAATAGAATAACATAGAAAGAATATAACCATCTTCTGAAATTCGAATTTCAGATAGAATAAATTAGAATATGAATACATAAGAAAAGAATAGAATAGAAAAGAATAGAAAAAAAAGAATAGAATAGACCCCTTTCACACTGAGGCGTTTTTCAGGCACTTTTGGGCTAAAAATAGCGCCTGTGAAGCGCCTGAAAAAGGCCTCCCCTGCAGCCCCAGTGTGAGAGCCCAAGTGCTTTCACACTGGAGCGGTGCACTTGCAGAACGTTAGAAAAAGTCCTGCAAGCAACATTTTTCGGGCAGTGTGGGAGTGGTAAATACACCGCTCCTCCACTGCCCCTGCCAATGCAATCAATGGGCACTGCTGCCAAAGGGCCTGCAAAGCGCTTCAGCAGTGGTGCTTTGCGTGTGCCATTAACCCTTTATTGGGTCGCTAGTGGGGATGAAAAGGGCCCCGCTAGCGGCCGAAAAGCACCTCTATTACAGCAGTAAAACGCAGCTAAAATTTTCAGCGCTTTACCGCTAATGCCCCCCCCCTATAGCCCAATAGAATAGAAAAGAAAAGAATTTAAAAAAGCAATAGAATAGAATAGAAAGAATATAACCATTTCCCAAAATTCAAATAGAATCAATTAGAATTTCAATAGAATAGAAAAGAAAAGATTAGAATAAAATAGAAAGTAACAAAATAGTATAGATAAAAACAACAGAATAGAATAGAAAGAATATAACCATCTTCCGAAATTGGAATTTAGAATAGAATAAATTTGAATAGAAAAGAATAGAATAGAATAAACAAATAGAAAAGGAACACAATTATAATAACACTAGAATAGAATAGAATAGAATAGAATAGAATAGAAAGAATATAACCATTTCCCAAATGTCAAACAATCAATTGGAATTTGAATAGAATAGAAAAGATTAGATTAGAAAAGGGAGATGGGTATATTCATTCTATTCTATTGTTTTTTTCTATACTATTGTGTTATTTTATATTCTATTCTACTCTATTCTTTTCTATTCTATTCAAATTCATTATATTTGAATTTTGGAAAATGGTTATTATGTATATTCTATTCTATTGTTTTTTTAATTCTATTATCTTCTATTCGATTCAAATTTCAGAAGATGGTTATAATCTATTTAATTATATTCTTTTTTATTCTATTCTATTCCTTTCTGTTCTATTCCATTCAATTCTCTTCTTTTATTTTCTATTCTATTTTGTTCTGTTTTATGCTATTATATTCTATTCTTTTATTTTTTGTTATATTCTTTTCTATTCTATTATATTTTTCTATTCCTTTATTTTCTATTCTATTGTATTCTTTTTAGAAATTCGAAAACTATTCAAATTTGAAAACTTTTCGAATCGATTTGAATACGAATAAACAAACAAATTCCAAAAGTGAATTAAACGGATTAGACAAATTTAACTAAACTGATTTATGTAAACAAGTAATTGAAACGACACGCAACTAAACACATTTTTTCGTTCTTCACATGTCTACTTCTTCAAACAGAATACATACAAAATGTGAAGGTACAAAAGCTAATATATACATTTATTACATCATCTGGAACCAATCACCAATTAAGCAATACTAAGTAATTATAACCAATCAATTAATATAATGGTGAAACAAGAAGACAATCAGGTCCCTGCTGAAGAAAAGCATCCACACACCATGATGCTGCCACCACCATGTTTCAAAGTGGGGATGGTGTGTTCAGCGTGATGTGAAAAAAAACCCATAAAAATCTGTATATATGCAAAAAGTTATTAGAAAAAATTTTGTTATTTTCTTAAAAGGGAGAATCATGTATACACACATGTGCAATTTAACCCCTTTGGGCTCAAAGTTTCTAAACGATGGATCCAAGAAACTTCCCGTTTTTTTAAATTAAGTTCCCTATTTCCACCTTGTCGACTGCGTGGTACACTATCAATTACCATTTATTTCAATTGTGAAACTGTCAGGTCACCTTGATGCTAGGTGACAGATGCACTCTGTAGGAGTCGGAAGTGCACCGCTAGGTAGTGGACCTTAGGACTGCTGCGGATTGAACCCTGGGAGGTTTAGGAAGCAGATCTACTGGATCACTAACATAGATCCCACTGGGAGCTAGAGCATAGATTCCCCAGGGCGCGGAGTCTAAGAGCCAGCAGGTGTTCACCAGAGCCCCTAGTGGTGAGGATGGACTGAGCTGCAGTCTGGCTCCAGGTCGCGGCCCCCAGGGTTTCACAGCTCTCGCTCACGGTAGACTACAGGAGAAGAGGAAGGAGGCAGCAGGCTGGAACAACAAGGAAAGTAAGGAATAAGCCAAATGTCAGGGCGACTAGCAGACAAGGATAAACATAACACGCCAAAGGTCAGGGTCACAAGCAAACAGGGAATGCCAAGAAAAGGCCAAAGTCGGTAACTGGAATCAGACGAAGGAAACAGAGCAAGTACACACAAAAGCTAACACACAATGGTTAATCAGCCCTGCTGGCTTGCAGTGCACAGGTTAATATAGGGTTCCCTGATAGGAGCTGGGGTGGAGCCATGCTAGAAGAGAGTTTATAAAAGCAGTCAGGTGAGGGTCAGCTGGTCTCTAGAGATGAACACATGGAGACAGGTAAGCTGACAGACAAACTCTATTGCATAACCATGACAGAAACCGTATGTCCCTTTTCTAAAAAGTGTCTTGCTAATGGCAATTTATCAAGTTTGTCTCTGATGGAATATTTGTGTCGTGCAATACGTTCCTTAACCCTCCGGATAGTTTCACCTACATATAAAAGCCCACACGGGCATTTAATAATGTAAATAACATAAGATGATTGACATGTGTAATGGTCCCCTATTGGTATGTTGTATCCCTTGTGTGGATGGGAAAAATATTTTCCCTTGATCATATTAGCATGATGTATGCAAAATAAACAAGGGTAAGATCTCTTGTTCCGTGGACCTAAGAATGTATTTGGTGCAGTCTGTAACTGATATTGGTCAGACTTTACCAATCTGTCATGTATGGTTCTTCCTTGGCGATAGGAAGGTAAGGGTGGAAAGTAGAACTCTGGAACTGACTGATAACGGTTTTTTAGTATAGACCAATGTTTCTTGACAATGTTAAACACATGATTTGATAAGGGATGAAATTGGGAAATGAAAGGCATCCTGCGACTCACTGTTTTTACTTTTTTACTGTGCAAGTCTTGTCCTGCCTTATTGATCGAATCTTTAGGATACCCCGGTTGCGGGAGTCTGTCTTCCATTTCATCTAATCTCATCTCACGAGTCTCTGAATCGCTTACAATTCTCGATATACGTTGTCATTTGGCTCTGGGGAATGGATTTAAAAACCCCTGGGGAGGAAAGCTAGAATAGTGCAGCAACTGGTTTCGATCAGTTGGTTTCCTATATAAATAACTTTTATTTGTCCATTACAAATACTTAGAGGAGTGTCTAGAAATGGGATCTCCATTTCACTCATACACATATTATACTTAAGATATATACACACAGTATCTCACAAAAGTGAGTACACCCCTCACTTTTTTGTAAATATTTTATTTTATCTTTTCATGTGACAACACTGAAGAAATGACACTTTGCTACAATGTAAAGTAGTGAGTGTACAGCTTGCATAACAGTGTAAATTTGCTGTCCCCTCAAAATAACTCAACACACAACCATTAATGTCTAAACCGCTGGCAACAAAAGTGACTACTTCCCTAAGTGAAAATATCCAAATTTGGCCTAGTGTCAATATTTTGTGTGGCCACCATTATTTTCCAGCACTGCCTTAACCCTCTTGGGTATGGCGTTCACCAGAGCTTCACAGGTTGCCAATGGAGTCCTCTTCCACTCCTCCATGACGACATCATGGATCTGGTGGATGTTAGAGACCTTGCGCTCCTCCACCTTCCATTTGAGGATGCCCCATAGATGCTTAATAGGGTTTAGCTCTGGAGACATGCTTAACCAGTCCATCACCTTTACCCTCAGCTTCTTTAACAAGGCAGTGGTCGTCTTGGAGGTGTGTTTGGGGTTGTTAACATGTTGGAATACTGCCCTGAGGCCCAGTCTCCGAAGGGAGGGGATCATGCTTTGCTTCAGTATATCACAGAACATGTTGGCATTCATGGTTCCCTCAATGAACCGTAGCTACCCAGTGCCGGCAGCACTCATGCAGTCCCAGACCATGACACTCCCACCACGATGCTTGACTGTAGCCAAGACACACTTGTCTTTGTACTCCTCACCTAGTTGCCTCCACACACGCTTGACACCATCTGAACCAAATAAGTTTATCTTGGTTTCATCAGACCATAGGACATGGTTCCAGTAATCCATGTCCTTAGTCTGCTTATCTTCAGCAAGCTGTTTGTGGGCTTTCTTGTGCATCATCTTTAATAGAGGCTTCCTTCTGGGACGACAGCCATGCAGACCAGTTTAATGTAGTGTGCGGCATATGTTCTGAGCACTGAAAGGCTGACTCCCAACCCCTTCAACCTCTGCAGCAATGCTGGCAGCACTCATACGTCTATTTCCCAAAGACAACCTCTCAATATGATGCTGAGCACGTTCACTCAACCTCTTTGTTCAACCACAGCAAGGCCTGTTCTGAGTGGAACCTGTCCTGTTAAACCGCTGGTCTTGGCCACCATGCTGAAGCTCAGTGTCAGGGTCTTGGCAATCTTTTTATAGCCTAGGCCATCTTTGTGTAGAGCAACAACTCTTTTTTTCAGATCCTCAGAGAGTTCTTTGCCATGTTGAACTTCCAGTGACCAGTATGAGAGAGTGAGAGTGATAACAACAAATTTAACACACCTGCTCCCCATTCACACCTGAGACCTTGTAACACTAACAAGTCACATGACACCGGAGGGGATGGCTAATTGGGCCCAATTAGGACATTTTCACTTAGGGGGGTACTCACTTTTGTCGCCAGCAGTTCAGACATTAATAGCTGTGTGTTGAGTTATTTTGAGGGGACAACAAATTTACACTGTTATACAGGCTGTATACTCACTACTTTACATTGTAGCAAATGTTGTCACATGAAAAGATGTAATAAAATATTTACAAAAATGTGAGGGGTGTACTCACTTTTGTGAGATACTGTAAATTATATATATATATATATATATATATATATATATATATATATATATGTATATATACACACACACACACACACATACACACACTAATATTCTTTAGCTAAAAAAAAAATAAAAAACTTACCACCTATGGCAATTGTGTCATTTACAACACTTTATAATACATACAGGTACAACAATGTTCCCTTCTTTCTTTTGTTATAGGAAATTAGCCATCTGCATTGAAGGGAGAGCAGCTTATGCAAAACTGACAAGTGAATATGGTATCTGTACAAGACTTGGAGCAGTTAATATGAATTACATTTACAATGCTAGTGTTCTATTTGGTATAAGAGGTTTTTAAACATCAAAATACCTCTCAGCTTTTGCCAATGAACACGGTGTCTGTTGATCTCAAATGATTATTGCTGTAATAAAAGCAAGAAACTATTTCTCAAGTTAGGTGCAAAAAGATAGTCTTAGGCGTTATGGACTGTCATAAATTTGCCATATAAGGGATACAACGATACAACTGGACAACAGACAAATTGGAAGCCAAAGTACTAGAGTTTATTAAAAGAGGCTTTGCATAGTGTCCACTACCATGGCTATTAAGAAAGTCTGGAAACGAGAAACATCAGTAGTAACAATGAAGATTGTGAATAAAATTGCAAAGTCTAACAAAAGAATACGTTTATTATAAAAAAAATGAATATTGTAAAGATATATATATATAAATGCTGTGACATTACAAGTAATACCTGGTGTAATACTTTAAGGTTCCATTCACACTAGTGTGAGTTCAGATGCAACTTGAGTCACACAGAATCGTACAAAGGAAATCATTGTTTTCAATAGTGCCCGTTCATATCTATGCAACTCAGCACAGTGTGATTTTGAAAAAGGTTCCTGTAGTACTTTGGTGCGATTTGCCTGGCCACGTCATTCATTCACAGAGTTCTGTGAATGTGAAAACTACAAGTTTTGCGGCTTGCAGCTGTGGGCTTGTAGTTCTCAATTAACTACCAGGGCTCTGTTGAGCGCTCCAGGTAGTTCACCGAGTCCTCCTGTCAGTGTGTAACTATCTGCTCATGAGGTACGAGCAAAAAGCTTACACAGACTGTCTGCAAGAACCTTGCATTGCACCCAAGATCTGCTGATCATGGGTGCAATGCTTTGGAGGCTCATAGTAAAAAAAAATAATAAATGTACATTTTTTAACCTGCAAAAAGATCTGCATTTATTTTTATTTTTTTACTTACAAAAGGAAAACTTATCCTTTAAGTGCCAATCATTGTGAAAAATCACCTACAAGATGTCCTGCACAAGCAACAGATTTCATTGCATTGTACATGTGTTGAATGTGCCCCACGCAAGGTTTTGCCATACTTAATCTGTAATGTTGAACTCTGTACACCACTCTCTGCACTGGGATATTCTCTCTATACTTTATAGTGTTAAATATGAGATCATTGTTATAATACCTTGTATTATAGTTTTAGGGTTTGTGCCTCATCCCCCTCTGGCTTTGAGCACCAATGGTTGTAGCCAGTCTTTTGGCAACAATTTGTGATGCGCAAGTACTTGGTTGCCCCAAATGCGCCCCACAAAATCAACTAAAAATTGCTCTGGTCTATAAGTTAAGAGGTACACAGGTGATAGAGCTGAAGTAGTTAAAAAGAGGTTATTCATGTAGGTACTATTGTGTACAAATATATATACACATTATATATATATATATATATATATACTGGAGATCAAAAGTAGAGAACAACCTACAATTTCCTATATTTCAAGGCCACTGCTAAGTCCTATTTGCACTCATAAACAGGAGTAAAGGAGCAGTTTTGTTAAGCATATTTCATGAGTTACATATATTTTGAAGCACAGAATAAGAACCTGAAAAAGAACCTTGTGCTAATTTCTTTAATTATGTGACAAACCCTATTTAACTGGCAGCCTAACTTTCCAGTTGTCATTAACTTTGCAAGATGACAAGCCATTCTAAAGGTGACTGAAACCCACTGACAGCAGATTGTCCAGATGAAGACCCTTTTAGTCATAGCAAGAGAAGTTTGTCATTCCAAATCTGTGATTTCTAGAATATTGTATCTTTACAACATCACAAACTCATTCAAGTCCCCCAAGAAGGCTGGCCGTCCACGAAATACAAACGTAAGAGAGGACAAGGCTAATGCGGAGAATCTGAATGGGCAATCGGTTCAACGCTGCAGCTGCAATTGCTCGCCAGTTCAGCACCGAAAAGTGTAAGGATATGTCTTGTCATATATTGTCTTGCCGTTTAAGAGAATTTGGACTGAAAGCCCACTCTGCAGTGACCAAACCTCTCATTAGCAGAAAGAATCAAAAGGTTAAACTAACCTTTTGCTGAGGAGCATGTTGTGTGGACAGAGGAGAACTGGTCCAAAGCTCACCTTAGTGATGAAAGCAAGTTTAATTTATTTGGGTCCGATGGGAAACATTATGTTCGTCGTCAAACTGGGGAAAGACTAAACCCAAAGTGTGTAAAGAAGTCAGTGAATGGTCGAGGGAGGAAGCGTCATGGTTTGGGAGATGTTTTCTGCAGCAGGAGTTGGGTCTCTTATACAGCTACATGGCAGAGTGAATGCAAAGTTTTATCAGAACCTTCTTTGACAACATGTGGTTCCTTCCCTGCGTTCATCACCCTATCAGCCAGAAATTTTCATGCGCGACAATTCCCCCCGTAAAACAGCAAAACAGGTAAAGCAGTTCCTTGAAGCTGAAAACATTGAAATAACGAAATGGCCAGCCCAGAGTCCTGATCTAAACCCAATAGAAAACCTCTGAAAAATCCTTGGCGACAAATTTATGGTCAAGAAACCCACTACAGTCACCGAACTATGGAAGAGACTGGAAGAAGAGTGGAACAAAATCACACCAGAGCAGTGTGAGAGACTAGTGATGTCCTGTGGCCGCAGATGTGCTGAAGTCATTCAAAGCAGGGGCCTGTACACTTCCTACTATTTGTTGTAATATTCAGAAATTTTTGTTGTAATCTTTCACCGTGCTACAGTCATTGCTGTTCTTTAATTCTCATCATTGTGTTTTCTACAATATATATATATATATATATATATATATTTTTATATATATATATATATATATATATATATATATATATATATATATATATACACTGTATCATCACTGTCAACCAAGATTTTGGCTGAATGCAGTTTTCTGTATAATAAATAATAAAGAACAAGGTTGAAGGAGGAAATACATACTAAAAAGCTTTTAATATGCATTGCTCTTCATTGTATGTTGTATTGTTTGTGTTCTGATATTATCAAAAAATCCACTTAACCTAATGTCTAGATGAAAGTAAAGAGAAAATTAAAAGTAGGCCCTAGTAATATGTACGTGTTCAATGGCTCAATAGCCTTGTTTTCTTATTTTCCCATGGAAATCACTTACAATGACACAGTATTGTTGGAGCTGCAGAATGTGTTATGTGATGCTATTAGTTTTATAAAGACTATTTATAAAACTACATATACTATAACAAATAATACTTAATTGTCTGGCTACTGCTATGTGGGAGATAACAATCAATCTTTTTTCAAGAATGAACAAATGGAAATAGTCTCTTACATTGTCAATTATAGAAAAAACAAATCCTGTTCAGTACAAAATTGATCCTTGAAAGGCAACTACAGCCAAGATGTTTATTTATTTATTTTTTTATATTTATTTATTTTGAATCTCTATTGGAAGATATTGCTAATACTCCAGTTCTACTATTAACCAGATACCCTCTTACTTTTTCTCAAAGAGAGAATACTCCCAAGGAAAAATAGAGAGGATTAATCTCCCTAAAGGAGACCAAGACGTTAACAAAGGCCTGACTGTTGTTCTAGCTCTTCTCCACTCTATCCAAACCTAAGGCTGAAACTATTGTTTACATTTGAATTACTTAATGGCCTAACAGGGAACCAGACAGATTTACGTACAAAGTAGAAATCCTTTTCAAAGGAAACGTAGTGAAAGAAAACTGGAGGCTGCCATTACCTACTTGCCCCTGAAGATTCTAAATGCCTGGCTGTCACTGACTTCAAAATTTTACTTACTGACCCCGGACAATCATGAATATTGGTTACACAACTCCTGAGCTGCATCCTTCTTCCAGGTCAATAACTCCTAAAATACTGAAGCCATTTGATCATGATAGACACCAGGGAATTGACAATTTGTGAAGGAGGGGTCAAAGACAGCCCCAAGGTTTATTTAAGCGGCATTAAAGCCTCCTATAACCAAATTAACAAATCTTACTAGCCTATATACAATTGTATACAATGAGCCTCATAGCAAAATCATTATTGGGCCACCATACACTCCAAACTGAATAATGAAGGCGAACCTGTGACATTCTAAAAATAAATTACTTGCTTTTATAACAATCGGACCGGTATAAAGAAAATAAATAAATAAGTCCAAAATGGTTTGCTAAATTTTTATACAACTCATAGCAGATAAAAAGTTTGTCAAAGCAGGGGTATAGAAATGGCAAGGAGAGATTGAAAATATCACCCCCATCAATCAGTTTTAATCAGTTTTCTTTAGAGCCAGAAAAAGCTACATTTGGCCAAATATGTGCAACATACAGGGAATATGTTTTTGGTATAGAAGATAACTCTCAATGTACTTACACATAAATAAACATACACACCCACCCACCCCCAAAATATATACGTTCACAGCACTTCCACGCACTTATAAACCTATTTAACATTTAATTTAAATATTTACTCTATTTACCTTTTTATTTTTATCAATAAACAAGTGTGATTTTACTGTACTTCTGTTTCGGTCTTATTCATGGTTTCTGACAGAAAGGTAAATTAGCACAAATTATTTTTCCTGCATCCCTAACAGTCCACTGTAGTGTGCTCCTATCCTGTTTGAAGGCAGAACCAAGCCAAACATTGATGTACGCACTCAATTAATGCAGTATAAAACTGGACCAGCAGCTCCTGGGGTAAGTCAAACTTTCAGAAGATGAAGCAAATACATCCTCTGCTTATGCCCTGTACACACGACTGGTTTTGCCGTCGGAATAAACTCCGAAGGTTTCTCTGACGGAACTCCGATGGAATTCCATTCAAATGGCTTCCGTCTTGTACTTGCTTCAGAGCATGCGTCGTTTTTGGTCCGTCGGAACAGCATACAGATGAGCAGTTTTCCCAATAGGAATTGGTTTGGTCGGAAATATTTAGAACATGTTCTATTTCTAGGTCCGTCAGAATTTTCGAAAACAAAAGTCAGATGAGGCACACACACGATCGGAATATACGATGAAAAGCTTCCGTCTGACTTTTTCTGTCGGACATTCCGCTCGTGTGTATGCGGCTTAAGTCTTTCTTATGCCGCGTACACACGGTCGGACTTTACGGCAGACTTTGCCCGGCGGACTTTTCGACGTACTTTACGACGGACTTTCTGAATGAACGGACTTTCCTACACACAATACACCAAAGTCTGTCGAATTCGTACGTGTTGACGTACGACCGGACTAAAACAAGGACGTTCATAGCCAGTATCCAATAGCTGCCCTAGCGTGGCTTTTTGTCTGTCGAACTAGCATACAGACGAGCGGACTTTTCGACCGGACTCGATTTCGACTGATTAATTTTAAACATGTTTCAAATCTAAGTCCGTCCAACTTTTGAGAAAACAAAGTCCGCTGGAGCTCACACACGATCAAATTGTCTGACGAAATCCAGTCCGCCGGGCAAAGTCTGCCGTAAAGTCCGCTCGTGTGTACGCGGCATTAGAGTTGTGTCAATGTTGGATGCCCACCTCAGATCCCATAAAATTGTGGATCCCAGGAGGCTGAAGGACTAATAATAACAGTAAGCAAAAGCATTTCTATATCCACTACCATCCCAACAATATTGAGCATATTAAGCTCCAAATTGATACAGCCTATAAATAAACTTCACATCTGTATACTGACTCATCACCATCTCGAAAGGGACTGATGGCAGTTGTATCATCCACATATTTTAACACTTTAACAGACAGAATGCTACAGCATAAAGGGAAAACAATAGTGAGGAAAGTGCACATCCTTGGAGGGCCCCAGTGCTATTTTTTCGAAAACTGGATGTAATTTTCCCCAGCCTCTCCCACTGTTTCCTATTCATCAGATCAGGGTGGGCTCACCAAGCTGTGTAAGTTTAAAACAAAAAAATCTCCAGTTTCAAAGTGTTGAACACTAAAGTCCACAAATAGCATCCAAGCATACCTCTCTGTGCAGTCTTGATTCTGCAGGATGTAATATAGCCCCATATTGACAGAATCCTCAACAAACCTGTTTGCCCTATAGGAAAACTTCACAGGGTCCACAATAACCTCTCAAGGGACATCATGACCACAGATGTCAGAATGACAGGCCTGTAGTCATTTTGTACTGTAATGGTGTATATCTTATGCCGCGTACACACGAGCGGACTTGACGGAAGACTTTGTCCTGCGGACTTTTCGACGGACTTTACGACAGACTTTCCGAATTAACGGACTGAACAGTCCGACGGATTCGCACATGATGACGTACGACCGAACTAAAACAAGGAAGTCCATAGCCAGTAGCCAATAGCTGCCCTAACGTCAGTTTTTGTCCGTCAGACTAGCATACAGACAAGCGGACTTTTCGACCGGACTCAAGTGCATTGAAAAGATTTGAAACATGTTTCATTTCTAGGTCCGTCGAACTTTTGGGAGAAAAAAGTCCGCTGGAGACCACACACGATTGAATTGTCCGACCGACTCCGGTTTGCAGGACCAAGTATGCCGCGGTCGTGTGTACGCGGCATTAGGAACAGTAATAATTACTGAATGTTTAAAGCAAGAAGGAACCTTACATAGCTCTAATAGTCTATTGAAGATCCATGTAAAGATGGGTACCAGCTGGTTAGCACAGACTCTCAAACAGGAAGGTGTTACTCCCTGCCTGCCTCTGAAAAATCTTAAACAAATGCTCTTCACAAACCCTCAATAATGGGAAACAATTTAACAAAAGGAGAAATTTCAGATGGCCTATACAAAGGTATAATATCTGCCTTCCAGTTAGTAGGGGGTATACAGTATCTCACAAAAGTGAGTACACCCCTCACATTTTTGTAAATATTTTATTATATCTTTTCATGTGACAACACTGAAGAAATTACACTTTACTACAATGTAAAGTAGTGAGTGTACAGCTTGTATAACAGTGTAAATTTGCTGTCCCCTCAAAATAACTCAACACACAGCCCATTAATGTCTAATTCGCTGGCAACAAAAGTGAGTACACCCCTAAGTGAAATTGTCAAAATTGGGCCCAAAGACTCAATATTTTGTACGGCCACCATTATTTTCCAGCACTGTCTTAACCCTCTTGGGCACGAAGATCACCAGGGCTTCACAGGTTGCCACTGCAGTTCTCTTCCACTCCTCCATGATGACATCACAGAGCTGGTGGATGACCTTGTGCTCCTTCACCTTCCATTTGAGGATGCCCCACAGATGCTTAATAGGGTTTAGGTCTGGAGACATGCTTGGCCAGTCTATCACCTTTACCCTCAGCTTCTTTAGCAAGGCAGTGGTCATCTTGGAGGTGTGTTTGGGGTCATTTTCATGTTGGAATACTGCCCTGCGGCCCAGTCTCTGAAGGGGGGATCATGCTCTGCTTCACTATGTCACAGTACATGTTGTCATTCATAGTTCCCTCAATGAACTGTAGCTCCCCAGTTCCGGCAGCACTCATGCAGCCCCAGACCATGACACTTCCACCTCCATGCTTGACTGTAGGCAAGACACACTTGTCTTTGTACTTCTCACCTGGTTGCTGCCACACACGCTTGACACCATCTGAACCAATTAAGATTATATTGGTCTCATCAGACCACGGGACATGGTTCCAGTAATCCATGTTCTTAGTCTGATTGTCCTCAGCAAACTGTTTGCGAGCTTTCTTGTGAATCATCTATAGAAGAGGCTTCCTTCTGGGACAACAGCTATACAGACCAATTTGATGCAGTGTGCGGCGTATGGTCTGAACACTGACATGCTGACAGCCCCCACCCCTTTAACCTCTGCAGCAATGCTGGCAGCACTCATACATCTATTTCCCAAAGACAACCTCTGGATATGACACTGAGCATGTGCACTCAACTTCTTTGGTCTACCATGGTGAGACCTGTTCTGAGTGGAACCTGTCCTGTTAAACCGCTCTATGGTCTTGGCCACCGTGCTGCAGCTCAGTTTCAGGGTCTTGGTAATCTTCCTATAGCCTAGGCCATCTTTATCTAGAACAACAATTATTTTTTTCAGATTCTCAGAGAGTTCTTTGCCATGAGGTGCCATATTGAACTTTCAATGACCAGTATGAGAGAGTGAGAGCGATAACACCAAATTTAACACACCTGCTCCCTATTCACACCTGAGACCTTGTAACACTAACAAGTCACATGACACCGGGGAGGGACATGGCTAATAGGGCCCAGTTTTGACAATTTCTCA
The DNA here is from genome assembly GCA_037952925.1 of Lithobates clamitans. NCBI lineage: Eukaryota > Metazoa > Chordata > Amphibia > Anura > Ranidae > Lithobates > Lithobates clamitans. The sequence continues at coordinate 975,627 of JBBGZY010000248.1, forward strand.
CTTTTGTTGCCAGTGGTTTAGACATTAATGGATGTGTGTTGAGTTATTATGGGAGAACAGCAAATTTAAACTTTTATACAAGCTGTACACTCACTACTTTACATTGTAGCAAAGTGTCATTTCTTCAATTCACTTATTCTATTAATTTACTAATTATCATTTCTTTAATGTTGTCACATGAAAAGGTATTATAATAATATATTTACAAAAATGTGAGGGGTGTACTAACTTTTGTGAGACACTGTATATGCAGATCTGTCAGTACTGGAAGAAAACACAATTAAATTAGGAGGGGAAAGAATGTGGGGGAGGGGGTATTATTATGATTTGAGGGTAAGGATAAATGGCCTAGACATCCAGAGCCACTACCAGTCCCCCATGCCTGAAAGCACCATCTAAACCATTTTAATTTATCTGTAATCCATTATTGTCAAATGTTTGAAAATACTTAGTGGGCACCCACACATCCTCACAAAAGCTAATGCATGATTCACAGTGTTAGTACATTTGTTCAAGTTTGTAGCAGCGGCCTCAAAGGCACTCCAATAAGTACAATCAAAACAGAATTGTAACTTCAACTTTGTCCATCTTTTCATAGCCTAACATAAAGGCTAAACAGATTTTATTTTTTGCCCATAGGTTGGAGGAAGAAGAAGAACTATACAATGGTCAGAGAGACCCAGAGCTGCACAAGGGACAAAGTGACAACACCACCTTATTAAAGTATAGCAATGATCCCATATATTTTTGTCCCTAGCGGGGTACGTAACATGTTAAACTATAGAGATCCTGCACTTAATCAAATATTATAGTTCTGTTAGTCCTGGAAGCTGCTTGCACCACAGCCATATCTCCCCTTTTATCTAAAGGGTTAACAGTTATGAACCATAAAGTGGGACCTGAATGGAGAAAAGGCTGGGAGAAAGGTTGCATTTGTGGTTTGGAGATCAGCTTGGCCAGTACTATACTACAATTCAGGGTCTCTGGAGAGAAGCCTGCTTTTAAAATCTAAGGTGGAAGTGTTTCCTAAGTCTGGCAGGAGGAGCTATGATCTCTCAGGTGCTGTCCTTAAAGACTACTGGAAAAAAGCTACTGAAAAGGCCAATGTAAAACTGGAGGAATAGCAGCTTTTAAAGAGACCTGTTGCTTGGAGGAGAGGAGGTGATCTGGAACGCTGCCTGGATTAACAACAGTGGTTCAAGCCACTGTAGACCCACTAATTGATTTAGGGTTCACACTGCAGCATGCTCTGACTCACAGTAGGAGTCCGGTGCGTCCCCATTTACCGTTTCAGGTCCAATTTCAGCCTGAATTTTTGCCTGAATTCGGACCTGAAACAAACCAAAAGATGCACAGGATTCGCAATAGTGTGAACCCAGCCTTAAGAGAGTCATTGGATTCCGGTGAGTGCATCATTTGGGTGTGAGCATAAGGGAGCACGAAGTTGCCTTGGAGGAGGTGTCTTTTAGTTCACCAAGTATTATTTTTGGAGAAGAAATTGGGCTTCGGAGTAAAAAAACACTGAATAATTACAGCCATTCTTTATTCACAGCGCTTATTCTGTTCTGATCATCATAAGGTATATATTTACTGATCGTACTGTTGCTTTAAATTGGCATCCATTATTAACAGGAAGTGTAGTATATTACACCCACTTCCTGCCCAGCAGACATTATCAAATAATCTTTCTACAGTGAAGGAAGCATGTTAAAGACCTCCACTATTTCTTAATACTGGCCTTGGAAGCATAAGTCTGTAAGTAGGCTGTCATTAGTTTTCAAATAATTAGTATATGTTCTACTAATTCAACTACATTTCATCTGTTTGTTTAGTAGGATGTTTCTTTTCAGGAAGTTCATTTAGCTAGGCCAAATTTTTGCTAGATAGTGCCTTAACAGTATTGTAGCATGCCTGTTACTATTTGCATTTGTGATGTAATGTGAAATGCTAATGCATATTTTTATAATTTGTGTTTTGCAGTTTTACAAAAAAACTTATTCTCAGTAAAGATTACAACTATTAGCCCTTCCTCCTGAGTCTTTATTGGGAAGCTGTTAGCTGTCTGCCAAGCCTTGTACTTTGAACACATTGTGAGGGCAGAACAGTAAAAAGACTTTTAACACAGCGGGCCTAGTCAAAAGAAGAGTGGATTCATTCTGCTCATCATCAGCTAACCTCTACAGCCACAGACATTACAAAGAAGTAATCCGTTTCATCATGCAGCACACAGACAAGGATACTACACCAGTCATCCCTCAGCATACACAAGCAGAGGAAAGCATACACAATATGCCAACCAACAGGTCACGCTGCACAAGCTCCAGAGTCTCTAGTCAGTCGGATCAGACATCAGCTAGTGCTGAATCTGCCAGGTCCAAGTGCACTAGCTCTAGACATTCAAGCTGTTCTAACCTGTCATCCACCAGTGCTGCAGCTGCCAGGGCCCATGCAAAAGCAGAAGCCGCGCGTGCACTGGCTTCCTATGCAATACGTGAAGCTGAAATGATAAGAGAACAGGGCTGCATAGATGAAGAACATCATATGATTAAAGCTAAAAGTAAAGCTGAAGAAAAGCAGAGGTGAAAGCATCTTTACATATTATCAAGCAAGAAAAAACAGCTTCAGCAGCCTTAGCTGAAGCCGAGGTGCTCATGAGAGCTGCCAAAGAACAGTACAGAGAGCACTCTGTGATAGATACCCAGATGACACTACTCAGTGCAATCCAACGCACTTGTGAGTATGTACAATTGCACGCGAACATGGACATTGATCAACAGTCTAATGATGCATTAGAATCATCCAGGGTCCCGCTAGCAGCAGGAAACTTTGACATCGCTCGATGCTACAAGACTGAACCAGAACTTTACTACAACAAGCCAAGTAGTTACATACTCAGAGACCAATCTGTTGGTCCTTCAGGAAATCAAACGAATGGTGACATAATCCCTCCACGGGAAAATAAAAATCCGGCCTATAGCAGAAAGACTTGCAGTAAACGAGAACAACCACACTATAGTGGGTTTAACCAAGCATCCCAACTGTCTTACCAGCCACAGACATGCCCTGTGTTTGTTCCCAGAAAAATGCCCACCTGAGGCAGCAGGAGCCACAGATGTGACAAAATACTTGATACGCCATGAAATGGTGAGCTCTGGTCTCCTGAAGTTTGATGACTGTCCAGAAAACTATTTCTAAGCAGCATCCAAGACTTAGATCTGAAAGACAGGGAAAAGCTTGATCTACTCTCCAAATGGCTCGGACCAGAGTCCACTGAGCAAGCCAAAAGAATCAGGTCAGTACATGTTCATGATGCGACAGCAGGTCTTACAATGGTATGGCAGAGATTGGAAGACTGCTATGGGTCACCTGAAGTAATTGAAGATGCACTTCTGAAGAAAATTGAAAATTATCTAAAAATAACAATGACAATCAGAAGCTGAGAGAGCTTGGTGACATACTTTTAGAGCTGGAGGCTGGTGGATACCTGCCAGGCCTCTCATATTTGGATACAGCACGTGGAGTGAAACCTGTAATCGAGAAGCTTCCTTACAGCTTACAAGAAAGATGGATCACGCAAGCATCAAAATACAAGGAAGATCATCAGGTAGCATTTCCACCTTTCTCCTTCCTCGTCAAATTCATTGTGAATCAAGCTAAAATACGCAATGACCCAAGCTTCGCCTTTTTGAACATGGGAGGCTCCAGTTCTGTAAAGACAGAGAAACAACCTTCAGTGCACAATAAAGAACGCAGAGCAACAGTCTCTGTACGGAAGACAGAAGTACCGACTGAGTTTGAGGCCAACCAGGATAAAAGCTCAGGAATGCAAATTGAGGACCCAGATAAGCAGTGTCCACTACATAACAAGCCTCATCCACTGGGAAAATGGTGCTGTTTCAGATGCAAGACAATAGAGGAGGGCAAATCTTATCTTAAGGAGAAGCACATTTGTTTCAGATACTGTGGTTCAACTCAACATCTTGATAAAGACTGTGTGAAGACAATTCGATGCAAAGAATGCAATAATGACAACCATCGGTCTGCTTTACACCCAGGACCAGCACCATGAAAAACAGAGAATTCGGTAACCCAAGAAGATCATGGTGGGGAGCAAAAAGAGAGTGCATTACCAGCAATAACCTGAGTGCACTGAGATCTGTACAAACACATTTAGCTCTCTATCATGCTCCAATATATGTTTAGTCAAGGTGTATCCTGCAGGCCTCAGAGAGAAGGCAATCAGAATGTATGCAGTCTTAGATGAACAAAATAACAGATCTTTGGCAAGAACAGAGTTCTTTGACCTCTTCGGTGACAGAGGACGTCGAACTTCGTATACTTTGAAGACATGTTCAGGAGTTGTGGAGACATCAGGGAGAAGGGCAAACAACTACATCATCGAGTCATTAGATGGGAAAACGCAGCTGACTCTGCCCACTCTCATAGAATGTGATATGATACCAGATGATAGATCAGAGATACCCACACCTGAAATTGCATGTCACTACCCTCATCTGATGCAAATATCAGACAAGATTCCAGTACTGGACCCAGGTTCTGCAATTATCCTTCTACTTGGAAGAGACATACTGAGAGTGCACAAGGTCAGAGAGCAAAACAATGGGCCACACAATGCACCATTTGCACAGCGTCTTGACCTTGGATGGGTCATCCTTGGTGATGTATGTCTGGATGGAGCTCACAAGCCGGCAAAAGTGAATGTCTACAAAACAAACATGTTGCAAAATGGCTGCACATCATGTCTTAGCCCCTGTACCAACAGGATACAGATTAAAGAGAGACTAGTCAACCCAATACAACAGCAGAAAGTTAAGAGTTACATGGAGGCCATAACCTCATCTGAAGATACAGATGAGCTAGGATGCAAGGTGTTTGAAAGAACGCGAGATGATGACAAACCAGCACCATCTGTTGAAGATAGCCTCTTCCTTGAGATCATGGACAGAGAAGTCTTTATAGATGAGTCAAACAGCTGGGTAGCTCCACTACCTTTCTGTTTACCCCAACGTCACCTTCCTAACAACAAAGGACAAGCAGTGAAGCGTTTCACCTCATTGCGAAGCACTCTATACAGAAAGACAGATATGAAGGAACACTTCCATGATTTCATGCAGAAGATCTTCAACAGTGGTCAAGCTGAAATAGCACCACCATTGGAAGAAAAACAAGAATGTTGGTACTTACCAATATATGGAGTGTATCATCCTCAGAAACCAGGACAGATATGAGTAGTATTTCACTCCAGTGCAAAGTATGAGGGCCTTTCCCTAAACGATGTCCTCCTCAGTGAACCTGACCTGAATAATACACTCCTTGGAGTCCTCATCTGATTCCGAAAAGAACGCGTTGCAGTAACAGCAGATGTACAACAAATGTTCTACTGTTTCCTTGTCCGCAAAGATCACAGAGACGACCTGAGGTTCCTGTGGTATGAAAACAATGACTTTAACAAAGATGTTACAGAATACAGGATGAAAGTACATGTGTTTGGGAACAGCCCCTCTCCAGCTGTAGCTATCTACAACCTGAGACGAGCAGCACAGGAAGGTGAAGAAGAGCACGGAACAGATGCCAAACAGTTTGTCATGAGGAATTTTTATGTAGACGATGGACTTGCTTCTTTCTCCAGCAACGAAGAGGCTATCGACATCCTGAAAAGAACAAGAGAGATGTTAGCAGAATCTAACGTAAGGTTACACAAAATAGCGTCCAATAGCAGTCATGGAAGCGTTTCCCTCACAGGACCGTGCAAAAGACCTCAAGGACCTGGATCTAGGAACAGATTCACTGCCCCTTCAAAGAAGTTTAGGGCTCAGTTGGGATCTCAAAACCGACAGCTTTACATTTAGAGTATCCAGAGAAGAGAAGCCATTCACGAGAAGAGGTGTCTTGTCCACGGTCAACAGCCTTTACGACCCCCTAGGATTTGTAGCCCCCATAAACATGCAAGGCAAGGCTCTTATGAGAGAAATTGCTACTGAACATGAACAAAGTGAATGGGATACGCCTCTACCTGAAGGAGAAAGAAATGCAGTGAAAGTTGTGGAAGGACTCATTAATAGAGCTTGAACAACTTATCATCCAAAGGTCATATGTCCCTGTTTCTTTGTCTGCCACGAAGCAAAGAGAATTGTGTGTATTCTCAGATGCATCCACTATGGCTATAGCAGCTGTAGCCTACCTTAGAGTAATGGACTTTTGAGGACAAAGTTATGTTGGGTTTATCATGGGAAAGTCCAAACTAGCTCCAAGTCCTGCTCACACTGTTCCACGTTTGGAGCTTTGTGCTGCTGTCTTAGCAGTGGAGATGGCAGACTTGATCGTTGTTGAACTTGACATTGAAATGCATGCAGTGAAGTTTTACACAGACAGCAAGATTGTGTTAGGATATATTCACAATGCTTTGAGAAGATTCTACACATACGTGTCAAACAGAGTGATGCGCATCAGAAAGTCCACACAGCCAGAACAGTGGCACTACATCAGTACGGATAAAAATCCAGCCAATTATGGGACTAGACCAGTTCTAGCGGCTGCCCTTAAGCACACTAACTGGTTTTCAGGACCATCTTTTTTGACTAGATCAGAAATGGAAGAGACCACTCTGAGACATTTGAACTTGTAGAACCAGATAACGACAAAGAAGTACATGCACAAGTAACAGCGTTTAGTACCATAACTACTAGAGGTAACCTTGGCGCACACAGGTTTGAAAGATTCTCCAGCTGGAAGTCACTCATTCGAGCTATAAGAAAGCTTATTCACCTAGCCAAATCCTTCTGTAAAGCTACAAACACTGACAAGTGTAATAGCAATCATCTTATGCAAGCCAAAATCATCATCATTAGATGCGTTCAGCAAGAAGTTTTCAAAGAAGACATCAAGTGCCTTCTTAAAGGAGAAGAGATCTTCAAACACAGTCCGCTCAAAAAACTGAACCCGATATTTGATGAAGATGGAGTGATAAGAGTTGGGGGTCGCTCGTCAGTAGTTGATATGAAGGTCGAAGAGAAACATCCTTTCATAATGCCCAAGAATCATCACATTTCATTTCTGTTAGTAAGACACTATTATAAACAAATTGCACATCAGGGTCGCCACTTCACTGAGGGAGCATTCCAGTCAGCTGGATTATGGATCATAGGGAGTAAACAACTAGTCTCCAGTGTCATCCACAAATGTGTAATTTGCAGAAAAATCAGAGGGAAATTTGAAGAGTAAAGATGTCAGACTTACCTGCTGATAGACTTGCTTCAAACCCACCCTTTACTCATGTTGGCCTACATGTCTTTGGTTCTTAGAATATCTCCTCACGTCGGACCAGAGGAAGCAGTGCAGAAAGTAAACGTTGGGCTGTTCTGTTCTCTTGCATGAGTAAAAAGGGCAATATACATTGAAGTGATTGAGTTTGAACTGACGTAGTAGCAGTAGGGTGAGGCCAGGTTACAGAAGGTCCTGAACAAGAAGCAGGAAGCTCACTGGGCATAGGCTGGACTGGTGTAGAGGCCGACTGAACAGCACTGCCAGGTGCAGCGACCACCAGAATTGCATCGCAGGGTGTAGCGACTGTGGAACTGGTGGAGGAGTCAGCCTGGGTGTGTGTCCAAGGGGGTTCAGGGACAGGCAAAGGGAAATGACCATGCAAACTGGAGTGACTGATCGGCTCAGGTTCACAGGTAGGCTCCTCATCCAGAGTGCCACACGACCCAGAGAGTGCCTCAGCCCGACTATTGCAGGAGACATTCCAGAAATCGCTATACGCAGCGGGAAGAGCAGAAGATACTGGGATGGTGGCAACAGGAGGATTCTCTTTTAGGGTAACCTTGAGTAGGCAGGAGGAGGAACAGAAGGAACCCCAAGTCAAGATCTGTCCAGCAGTCCAGTCAACATGTGGAGAATGGAGCCGTAACCAAGGAAGACCTAATATGATAGGAGAGGAAGCCTTAGGTAAGACAAGGAAGGCTATCCACTCCTGGTGGCGTGTCCCTACCGACATCTTAACAGGGAAGGTCTGGAAGCGGATAGGGCCCCCTGGGAGAACAGTGCCATCAATCGCCAAGACCACCAATGGCGTTGTAAGGGGCAAAAGGGTAAGTTTCATGAAAGACACAGTTCCCCAGTCCATAAAATTGCCAGCGGCTCTGGAATCCAGATGTGCCGAGACCGAACGAGAGGAAGTGCCGACATGAAGGAACACAGAAAGAAGAAGACGAGAAGGTGAAGGTGATACTTCAGGGTCTAATACTCCACCTTCCAGATGTATTAGCCCCGATCGTTTTTTCGGACGAAGAGAACAAGTGTCACGAAAATGACCTTTGGCCCCACAGTAGAGGCACAGGCCCAGAGTTCTGCACCTAGCGCGTTCTTCAGGAGACAACTTGGTCCAGCCCAGCTGCATAGGTTCCTCAGCGGGCAGGGGGTGCTCCTCGGATCAAAGAGAAGGGACTGGGAGCTCAAGCTGCCTAAGGAACGGGGAGTGCTGGCGTCTTTTTTCCAGGGCCCTCTCCTGAAAGCGAATATCGATCTGGTTACACAAGGTGATAACACCATCCAGATCAGCAGGAAGGGATCTTCCTGCTAATTCATCCTTCACTCTATCAGAGAGGCCATGTAAAAAGGTTGCAACTAGGGCCTCATTATTCCAGCTCAATTCAGCTGTGAGGATACGGAACTGAAGAGCATACTGTCCCACAGAAGCGTACCCTTGACGGGGACGTAAAAGAGCGCTAGCCGCTGAGGAGACACGACCCGGTTCCTCGACGATATTCCGAAAAAGTTTCAAAAAATCAGACAGGCTAGAAACCACTGGATCATTCAGTTCCCACAGAGGGGCAGCCCAAGCTAGCGCCTCGCCGGACAGAAGGGATATAATATAGGCTACTTTCGCCCGATCGGACAGGAGGGTTTGGGGCTGAAGTTCAAAATGAATCGTGCACTGGCTAAGGAACCCCCTGCACGCCTTGGAGTCGCCAGAGAAACGGGCCGGAGCTGGCAGTTGTAATGAATGTGTGGCTACGACTGATGCGATAGGTGCAGCAGCAGATAGCAGTTGAGGTTGTTGAACCGGGGGTCCTAATGAGGCCTGAACCTTTTCAAAACGGGATGCCAAATCCTGAAGGAATCGCATCACTTGGGTCTGATGCGATTCCTGGGTCTCAAGTCTGCGAACTAAGCCCTGCAACAGATCATCTGCGGGTAGCGGCAGATCAACCGGGTCCATGGCTGATCAAACTGTCAGGTCACCTCCAGGCTAGGTGACAGATGCACTCTGTAGGAGTCAGAAGTGCACCGCTAGGTAGTGGGCCCTAGGACTGACTGCTGCGGATTGAACCCTGGGAGGTTCAGGAAGCAGGTCTACTGGATCACTGACACAGATCCCACTGGGAGCTAGAGCATAGATTCCCCAGGGCGCAGAGTCTAAGAGCCAGCAGGTATTCACCAGAGCCTTTAATGGTAAGGATGGACTGAGCTGCAGTCTGGCTCCAGGTCACGGCCCCCAGGGTCTCACAGCTCACGCTCATGGTAGACTACAGGAGAAGTGGAAGGAAGCAGCAGGCTGGAGCAACAAGGAAGTAAGGGACAAGCCAAGGTCGGGGCCACAAGCAGATAAGGACAACAGAGTACACGCCAAGGTTCAGGGTCACAGGCAAACAGGGATGGTCGGGGACACGCCAAAGGTCAGGGTCATGAGCAGACAGGAACAGTGAAGAACAGGCCAAAGTCGGTAACAGGAATCAGACGCAGGAACACAGCAAGTACACACGGAGGCTAACACACAATGGTTGATCAGCACTGCTGGCTTGCAGTGCACAGATTAATATAGGGTTTCCTGATAGGGCCTGGGGTGGGGCCATGCTTAGAGGAGAGGTTATAAAAGCAGTCAGGTGAGAGGCAGCTGGTCTCTAGAGAGGAATACATGGAGACAGGTGAGCTGACAAAGAAACTCTATTGCATAACCATGACAGTTCCAGTGTCTACCGATCCAGTTGACAAGCCTAACCTGCAAGTCGGAGATGTTGTCCTACTAAAAGACGCTCAGGTCCACAGAAACGAATGGCCAGTTGGACTCATTGTTGAGACTGTACCTAGTAATGATAGTAAGGTTAGAAAGGTCAAATAAAAAACTGGAAAGATAGGGAGTGGCGCTGTTATAGAAAAAGGAGTATCAATAAATGATTGTTCTCCTTAAAATTATAAAGTGACAGGTGTATCAATATAATGGTTATTCTTCTTAAAAATATATCAAGTGACAGGTGCTAGAGTTAAAAGGTGTTCCCTGCTTACATAGGGGGGCAGCAGTTTTTCTATATCCTGAAGCACGGATCCATTGACAAACAATTAGAAAGGTCAAAGTTAAAGTCATGAGACAGGGCACCCCTAAGGTGTACTTTAGACCTATATCTGAAGTTGTTTTACTTCTTAAAAAGGAAACAGTAGTATAATGTTTATTATGAATTATTATTATTAATAATATTAATTATTATTATTAATTAATATTATAAATATTATTATGAATGCTGCTGCTAGACTAATACACCTCACTAATCAATCCGTGATTGCTGCTCCTCTCTGCCAATCCCTTCACTGGCTTCCCCTACCCCACCGTGTAAAATTCAAAATGCTAACCATAACATACAAGGCCATTCACAACATCACCCCCATCTACATCACCAACCTCATCTGCAGATATCACCCAAATCGCCCCCTCCGCTCCTCCCAGGACCTCCTGCTCTCTAGCTCCCTTGTTACCTCCTCCCATGCTCGCCTTCAGGACTTCTCCAGAGCCTCTCCCATCCTCTGGAATTCCCTGCCCCAGTATGTCTGATCAGCCCCTACCCTGTCCACCTTTAGGAGATCCCTGAAAACTCATTTATTCAGGGAAGCCTATCCCACACCCACATGTCCCTGAGCCACCCCATCAAATCATTTTTTGCAGCTATTACCTTTTGTACCACCACCCCCTTCCTTTAGAATGTAAGCTCTACGAGCAGGGCTTTCCTGTACTTTGTATTGAACTGTACTGTAATTGTGTTGCCCCCCTTATACATTGTAAAGCGCTGCGTAAACTGTTGGCGCTATATAAATCTCGTATAATAATAATAATAATAATTATTATGCCAGGTGGGGAGTGTTCTGATCATTATAAGGTATAAGGTATATAAGGTATATATTTACTGATCGTACTGTTGCTTTATATTGGCATCCATTATTAACAGGAAGTGTAGTATATTACACCCACTTCCTGCCCAGCAATCATTATTAGATAATCTTTCTACAGTGAAGGAAGCATGTTAAAGACCTCCACTATTTCTTAATACTGGCCTTGGAAGCATAAGTCTGTAAGTAGGCTGTCATTCAGGGCCGTCTTTAGCGCAGGGCAAACGGGGCAGCTGCCCAGGGCCCTGTCATTTCTTGGGGCCCAAAGCAGAGCTGCCCGTTAACCCTGCGTGCTGCCCGCAAATCGGCGCTGAAAAATGTCAGCCGCGGCGGCTCGCACGGCGCCACAGTGTCAAAGCCTTTTTTTTTTTTAAATTTGAGGAGCGGGACGCGGGTGGGCGGGGCCTTGAGCTCCACTGACGCTCTGGCCCCGCCCCTTGCTATGTGTGCAGACAGTGCTGTGTACCAGCGATCGGACTCGGAGGAGCGGAGAAGCGGAGGAGGAGTGAGACAGGGCCCTGGGCAGCGCGGAGTGGAGAGTGCACTGAAGCCTGTGTGGAGCAGCAGTGTGGAGAATTTAGCTGAGCTTTCCACTGTTCACCACCAGGTAAGGTCTTTTCTCCCCCCCTGGCTCCCGCTCCCCCTATCCCCATGCCATGTCTTCTTGTGTATTAAAGTTAAAAAAAATGAGCAGATCTGCAGTCCACTGTCCAGGCTGAGTGAGGCCTCAGAGGAGAGCACACACAGCATGATTTACAGGAACATGGCATACTGTATTTAGGCTGCTTTCACACTGAAAGCGCCCAGGCATTGGTGGTAAAACGCCACTATTTTTAGTGGCGATTTACCGTCCTTTTTGTGGCGCTTTTCGGCCTCTAGCGGGGCACTTTAAACCCCTGCTAGTGCTAGCGGCCGAAAAAGGGTTTAAAGAACTCACTGCTCCTAAAGCGCCCTTGCCCATTGAAATCAATGGGCAGCGCCGCCGAACCGCCGGCAAAGCGCTGCCGTAGCGGCGCTTTGCTGGTGGTTCAGCGGCGCTGCCCATTGATTTCAATGGGCATGGGCGCTTTAGGAGCGGTGAGTTCGCCACTCCTAATGCGCTCCATAGAAGCCGCTGGCAGGACTTTTTCTGATGTCCTGCCAGGGCACCGTTCCAGTGTGAAAGACCTCGGGGCTTTCACACTGGAGTGAATGGAGCCGCTGTTTCAGGGCACTTTGCAGGCACTATTTTTAGCGCTATAGCGCCTGCAAAGCGCCTCAGTATGAACTGCTTAAAGGGCTTATTTTGGGCCTAGCTGGTTCACATGTATGTAATTTGGTGGCCCACATTTGCGCAGGCACAGTGCCCATTCATTTGAATGGACTGCCATGTCTGCGTTTCCTGCAAAAAAAAGGTGCATGCAGCATTTAATAGGGCTGCACACACCTATGCACATCAAGCAATGAAATACAGCACTGTTTGTTCATTTTTATGTGACTTACCTGCAGTTCCTGCTCCGGCAAACTTGCTGCATTTTTAGATGTTTAGGCCACGCTTTTAAAAACACAGTACGTTTGTGTGCGCAGGAACTGCAGGTAAGTCGCATGGTGCAAAAGCCGAATGAATTTCAAGGCCACTGCATTTTTAAAATGCTGCATGCACCTTTTTTTTCTGCAGGAAACGCAGGCATGGCAGCCCATTCAAATGAATGGGCTGCTGTGCCTGCGCAAATGTGGGCCACCAAAACACATACATGTGAATGTGTGATGTGACAATGGCTGCAATGTAATTGGGGTGCTGTGATGTGTAAAGGGGCACTATGACATGAACAGGCATGTACTGGCCATTGGGACTACCGGGAGTTTCCCGGTGGGCCGATGGCTCAGTGGGCCGGTTCCGCATAATTTGCCTATTACATCGTTTCTTAACTGGGGTTTCCCAGTTGTTCTGCGGTGAGGTCCGCGGCGATGTACCCCAAAGTACTCTGATGTGCCCCATGTGCTTTGATGTGCCCCAATGTACACTGATGTGTCCTGATGTGCTATGTGCCCCATGCCCTGATGTGCCCCATGCCCTGATGTGCCCCATGCCCTGATGTGCCCCATGCCCTGATGTGCTGTGCCCCAATGTTGTGTGCCCTGATGTACTGTGGCCTGTGCCCTGATGTCCTGTACCCTGATGTCCTGTACCCTGATGTCCTGTGCCCTGATGTCCTGTGCCCTGATGTACTGTGCCCTGATGTACTGTGCCCTGATGTACTGTGCCCTGATGTACTGTGCCCTGATGTAGGGCTGGGAGATTTTCTTAAAAAAAAAAATCTTCAATTCTCTTAAAAAAAACTCGATTCACGATTCGAATCAAGTTTTTTTTTTTTTTTTTCGGGAACCGCGCCGGTCCCGAGGCGCTGCGGGCATGAGCTTTTAGGCGAGACCGCGGCTTCGGCCTAGTCCGTGGCGTCCGGCCTCGTGGACTAGGCCAAAGCCGCGGCCTCACCTAAAAACTCCTTGCCCGCAGCTCTTCAGGCCCGGCGCGGTGTCCGCGCCGGTCCGGAGGCGCTGCGGGCATGAGTTTTTAGGCAAGGCCGCGGCTTCGGCCTAGTCCGCGGCGTCCGGCCGTAGCCGCGGACTGCTTAAATTTTGAATCGATTTGACCTCTCAACTCGATTCAAGATTTAAATCGATTTTTTTCCCAGCCCTACCCTGATGTACTGTACCCTGATGTACTGTGCCGTGATGTACTGTGCCGTGATGTACTGTGCCTTGATGTACTGTGCCCTGATGTACTGTGCCCTGATGTACTGTGCCCTGATGTACTGTGCCGTGATGTACTGTGCCTTGATGTACTGTGCCCTGATGTACTGTGCCCTGATGTACTGTGCCCTGATGTACTGTGCCGTGATGTACTGTGCCTTGATGTACTGTGCCCTGATGTACTGTGCCCTGATGTACTGTACCCTGATGTACTGTGCCTTGATGTACTGTGCCCTGATGTACTGTACCCTGATGTACTGTACCCTGATGTACTGTACCCTGATGTACTGTGCCTTGATGTACTGTGCCTTGATGTACTGTGCCCTGATGTACTGTGCCATGATGTACTGTGCCATGATGTACTGTGCCATGATGTACTGTACCCTGATGTACTGTGCCGTGATGTGCCCTGTACCCTGATGTGCTATACTCTGATGTGCTGTACCCTGTACCCTGATGCGCTGCACCCTGATGTGCTATACCCTGATGTGCTGTACCCTGTACCCTGATGTGCTGGGCTCTGTACCCTGATGTGCTGTACCCTGTGCCCTGATGTGCTGTACCCTGTACCCTGATGTGCTGTACCCTGTGCCCTGATGAGCTGGGTTCATAGGTGTGCGCACAGGGTGTGCCAGGTGTGCCTGGGCACACCCTAATTGCCTTGTGTGCTGCATATTCCCCCCTGTTTAGACCACTGATATTTCATCCCCCCCAAAAATGTTATACAAGCCAAAAATTTTTGGAAAAGAAAATTAACAAAATTACACTGTCCACTGCCCTACTGACACCATCAGTACATATACACACGCATATGTATTTGAGCTTTGGGGTGCACACCCTAATGCAAGAGGCTGCGCACACCTATGGCTGGGTTCTGTGCCCTGATGTGCTGTACCCTGTGCCCTGATGTGCTGGGCTCTGTACCCTGATGTGCTGTGCCATGATGTGCCCTGATGTGCTGTGCCATGATGTTCTGTGTCCTGTGCCCTGATGTGCTGTCCCCTGATGTGTTATGCCCTGGGCCGGTCTGGATGAAGTCCAGGGCCACATTTTTGTCCCAGTCCAGCCCTGGACATGAAGGGGACTCTAACAGGGGCGCTGTGATGTGTAAAGGGGCACTATAATGTGGAAATGTCTGCAATGTAATGGGGGCTGTGATATGGCGAGGCTGTAATGTAATGGGGCGCTGTGATGTGAAGAGGCTGTAATGTAATGGGGCGCTGTGATGTGATGAGGCTGTAATGTAATGGGGCGCTGTGATGTGAAGAGGCTGTAATGTAATGGGGGCTGTGATATGACGAGGCTGTAATGTAATGGGGGCTGTGATGTGATGAGGCTGTAATGTAATGGGGGCTGTGATGTGATGAGGCTGTAATGTAATGGGGGCTGTGATGTGATGAGGCTGTAATGTAATGGGGGCTGTGATGTGATGAGGCTGTAATGTAATGGGGGCTGTGATGTGATGAGGCTGTAATGTAATGGGGGCTGTGATGTGATGAGGCTGTAATGTAATGGGGGCTGTGATGTGATGAGGCTGTAATGTAATGGGGGCTGTGATGTGATGAGGCTGTAATGTAATGGGGGCTGTGATGTGAAGAGGCTGTAATGTAATGGGGGCTGTGATGTGAAGAGGCTGTAATGTAATGGGGGCTGTGATGTGAAGAGGCTGTAATGTAATGGGGCGCTGTGATGTGAAGAGGCTGTAATGTAATGGGGGCTGTGATGTGATGAGGCTGTAATGTAATGGGGGCTGTGATGTGAAGAGGCTGTAATGTAATGGGGCTGTGATGTGATGAGGCTGTAATGTAATGGGGGCTGTGATGTGATGAGGCTGTAATGTAATGGGGGCTGTGATGTGATGAGGCTGTAATGTAATGGGGCGCTGTGATGTGATGAGGCTGTAATGTAATGGGGCGCTGTGATGTGATGAGGCTGTAATGTAATGGGGCGCTGTGATGTGATGAGGCTGTAATGTAATGGGGGCTGTGATGTGATGAGGCTGTAATGTAATGGGGGCTGTGATGTGATGAGGCTGTAATGTAATGGGGGCTGTGATGTGATGAGGCTGTAATGTAATGGGGCTGTGATGTGATGAGGCTGTAATGTAATGGGGGCTGTGATGTGATGAGGCTGTAATGTAATGGGGCGCTGTGATGTGAAGAGGCTGTAATGTAATGGGGGCTGTGATATGACGAGGCTGTAATGTAATGGGGCTGTGATGTGAAGAGGCTGTAATGTAATGGGGGCTGTGATGTGATGAGGCTGTAATGTAATGGGGCGCTGTGATGTGATGAGGCTGTAATGTAATGGGGCGCTGTGATGTGAAGAGGCTGTAATGTAATGGGGCGCTGTGATGTGATGAGGCTGTAATGTAATGGGGCGCTGTGATGTGATGAGGCTGTAATGTAATGGGGGCTGTGATATGACGAGGCTGTAATGTAATGGGGCGCTGTGATGTGATGAGGCTGTAATGTAATGGGGCGCTGTGATGTGAAGAGGCTGTAATGTAATGGGGCGCTGTGATGTGAAGAGGCTGTAATGTAATGGGGGCTGTGATGTGAAGAGGCTGTAATGTAATGGGGCGCTGTGATGTGATGAGGCTGTAATGTAATGGGGCGCTGTGATGTGAAGAGGCTGTAATGTAATGGGGCGCTGTGATGTGATGAGGCTGTAATGTAATGGGGCGCTGTGATGTGAAGAGGCTGTAATGTAATGGGGCGCTGTGATGTGATGAGGCTGTAATGTAATGGGGGCTGTGATGTGAAGAGGCTGTAATGTAATGGGGCGCTGTGATGTGATGAGGCTGTAATGTAATGGGCGCTGTGATGTGAAGAGGCTGTAATGTAATGGGGCGCTGTGATGTGATGAGGCTGTAATGTAATGGGGCTGTGATGTGATGAGGCTGTAATGTAATGGGGGCTGTGATGTGATGAGGCTGTAATGTAATGGGGCTGTGATGTGAAGAGGCTGTAATGTAATGGGGGCTGTGATGTGAAGAGGCTGTAATGTAATGGGGGCTGTGATGTGATGAGGCTGTAATGTAATGGAGGCTGTGATATGACGAGGCTGTAATGTAATGGGGCTGTGATGTGAAGAGGCTGTAATGTAATGGGGCGCTGTGATGTGATGAGGCTGTAATGTAATGGGGCGCTGTGATGTGATGAGGCTGTAATGTAATGGGGGCTGTGATATGACGAGGCTGTAATGTAATGGGGCTGTGATGTGAAGAGGCTGTAATGTAATGGGGCGCTGTGATGTGATGAGGCTGTAATGTAATGGGGCGCTGTGATGTGATGAGGCTGTAATGTAATGGGGGCTGTGATGTGATGAGGCTGTAATGTAATGGGGCGCTGTGATGTGATGAGGCTGTAATGTAATGGGGCGCTGTGACATGAAAAGGAACTGAGGACAACTTGGGACTGCTGTGAAGGGGGTCTGCGAATGTGATGTAAGCACTGCTGAGATGTTATAGTACAAACATGATATTCAGATCTCTGACTAATGAATATTTTAACAACTGGACCTCCATAAATTTTAATTCAAGACCCCTGGTATATACATTATATTCTGAACCAAAAAAAAAAAAATCATTCTCTTGTTCTCAGCTTCCTCCAAATCTCCCTTTTGTGGATGCTATGATGTGACTTTCTGTTAGAGGATGTATGAGTTCCTTCTTCATGGTCCTACTGTACTATGTGAAGGTATGTAGCCACCCTCATTTGCTCACTCCTAAGATGGACTATTGGATGGGTAATGTGCATAGAGCAGTGTACATGACTTGAACATGAGGGGGAAAAAAGTCGTTTGGGAGTCTAGCATTTTACTACTGAACGCTACAACATATAAGCATTTATTATAAGGTAATAAGAGACTGCACAGAGCATAATTTATTTTTATAATGCAGGTGTCAGTCACATCTATTTTTTGAAGAGCCTATTAGCCCTCAATATGTCAAAATCTCTGAGTGGTGCACAGAAGCGAAAGAAGAAGCAGGAGTTGGAGGAAAAACTATGCAGAATACCAAGAATTACTGGTTTTCTTATACCTAGAAGTGGATCTTCTGAGGAACCTGCTGGTACATCTTCTCAGGAAGTGATTCCTGCTCAAAGTACCTCTGACATAGTCTCTGAATCTGCTGCAGTAGTGTCTTCTGATCCATTAACACCACTAGAAACAACACCAGTGCCCATGGAGATGGAGAAACCAAGCCTTTTCCAAAATACTGGTTTGCTGCCTAGCCTCCATACTGTGGAGCCTACTGTGGAAGCATTTGATATAGTGCCTGAATTTGTGGAACAGTCAGGTTTCATGACTGACATTGGTTTGTGGCCCAACATATCTACTATTGAGATGCGGGAGTACTGGTCAAAAAATGGAAATGTGTCAGTGAGAAAGCCTCTGGAACAACTGAAGAAAGAAGGTTTTGCAACGTCATTTAAAGACGGACGTTGCTGTACTATCGACATGTTTATGCGTAACTGTCCCAATGGAGACAAGGTTGAAAGAAAGTGGCTTTGCTACTCAAAAAACATGGGTAGAATCTACTGTTTTGACTGCAAATTGTTTAGTGCATCACGAAATGCATTTTCCAATGATGGTTTCAGCGACTGGAAACATGCCAGTGAACGAATTTCATCACATGAACAGTCTCAAAACCATATTCATGCTGTGATTGATACAGCCAAATATTCGAAAGTGGAGGGTCGGATTGACCATAAAATGCAACAAGAGATTGAAGAGCTGACAAGCTATGGTCAAAATCTAGTAAATCGGTTGCTTAGTGTCATCATTTTTCTTGCCGAAAGAGGATTGGCTTTTAGAGGAGATGACCAAGTTATTGGATCCAAACACAATGGCAACTATCTTGGAATTTTGGAATTACTGTCGGAGTATGATGCTTTCCTAGCACAACACATCCAAACCAAGGCAAACAAGGGCAAAGGATTTACAAGCTATCTATCAGCAAATGTCTGTGAAGAACTTATACAGATTACAGGGGAAAAAAATTTGGAAGATGTCATCAACCGGGTTAAAATGGCAAAGTACTACTCAGTATCTGTAGATTCATCTGAAGATTATTCCCATACTGATCAGCTCACAGTGATTTTACGTTACTTAGAAGGGAATCAACCTGTGGAGCGTTTTCTAACCTTCTTACCCTCAACGGGGCACAAAGGAGAAGAGATGGCGAATGCGCTTCTAAAATTCCTTAACAATGTTGGACTTTCCATACAAGAATGCCGTGGACAGAGTTACGACAATGCAAGCAACATGTCTGGTCACTACAAGGGTATGCAAGCAAAAATTGTTACCCTGAATAAATATGCAATGTATATACCTTGTTTTGGACACTCACTAAACCTTGTTGGAAAGGATGCTGCAAATTCGTGTAGTGAGGCTGTCAAGTTTTTTGATTTCATACAAGCTCTGTATGCATTCTTTACTGGCTCAACCAAGCGCTACAAAAAGCTTAAAGACAAGCTTGATGAGAATGACCTCTCTGTGTCCATGCCGAAAAAGCTAAGTGACACACGTTGGTCATGTCGTGCTGATGCTTGTCAGGCACTAGTCCATGGCTATCAAAATATAATGGACATTTTGTTGGAAATTTCAGCTGACTGTGAAGAAAGGTCAGAGTGCCGTAATATGGCAAAAGGACTGTTTGATCAGATGAGCAAACTTGAGACCGGGATTTTTGCAGAATTCTGGAACACTGTTTTACAGCGCTTTAACAGCAGCAGCAAAACTTTGCAGTCCGTTCAACTCAACCTAAATTCAGCAATTGCCGTTTTGAAATCATTAAAAGATTTTATGAATGAACAACGTACTAAATTTGATGCATTTGAAGAAGCTGGCAAGCGTCTCACAGATACTGAAGAATATACTGTGCAACATCGTCGACTTCAACGCCGGAATGTCCGTCAGCAGCCACTTGACTATGGACACAGTGAAGAAGCACACTTAACACCCAAGGAGGCCTTTTATGTTAAGGCCTTTCTCCCATGTGTTGACAAACTTTTAGTGTGTCTGGAGCATCGACTAGGAGCTTACAGTGAAGTGTGTGATTTATTTGGATTCTTTATAAACTTTCCAGTGATGGACTTTGATTCAATTAAAATTGCAGCAGAAAAGTTGTCCGCTTTCTACAAGCATGATCTGGGCACAACCTTTGGTGACGAGCTAATTCAGTTTCAGTCATTCATTTCTTTGTTTCTCGATAAAAAAACAGATGACTGCAGCATAGAGCAATTTATGTACAATACCATATTTGACAAGGATGTAAAAGATACCTTTCCCAACACAGAAATTGCTTTAAAAATGTATCTCACTTTAATGATCACTAACTGTTCAGGTGAACGATCTTTTTCAAAAATGAAACGGATCAAAAATCTACAACGCACAACCATGAGCCAAAGTCGTCTCACCAAACTGTCTATAATGTCTGCTGAATCAGATATACTTCGCAGTCTTGACTTCACCAACATTACAAAGACATTTGCTGCTCAAAAAGCACGTAGACTGGTGGTTTAAATTGTATTAATGTATTTCTTGACTTTATGTAAAAAGTTATCTGCACTTTTATAATAGTGGTTGACAATAGTCTGTTATACTAGCAGCTGTTGCCTAATAGGAATGTTAACATAAGGCTGCTATACGGAAAATCCTGATTTTTTTTTTTTTTTAATGGTTTGTTTTGGCTTTTTTGTGGACCGAAAGCTGATGAAAGGGTGGTTTTATTACCCATTTAGCACAGAAGCACATAGCTTCCAGATTTAGTGTAGTATATTATGTAACTCTGCTACCTGATTACCTATTCTCTAAATTGGAGTGGAGCATACGCACTTTGTTTTGAATGTTTGATTTTGGATTCTACGGGTTGTACGTTTTAATACTGTTTGTTTAATTGCTATGTGTTGTTGTTAATTGTTCTATTATTTATGAATATTTATGTTTGTGTTACTAGACAACATGGCTCTTTGTTTTACACACAAAACATATTGTTGATTTGCACTTTATTACTGAAAGTTATTAAGATATATTAACATATAAGTGCTACTACAGTTGGTGAGTACGTACTGTTACAGATCGCGCTAAGAATAAGTTTGTGGACCAGTTCTTTTATGTTTACATTATTAAAGTTTTTTTTTAAAGATAAATCTATGTGTGTATCTGTTTTTTGAGATGTTGCGGTGAAGAGAAAAATTGAATTCGGGGGGGGGGGGGGCCCAAAAAAAATGTTTGCCCGGGGTCCAAACCATATTAAAGATGGCCCTGCTGTCATTAGTTTTCAATTAACTAGTATATGTTCTACTAATTCAACTACATTTCATCTGTTTGTTTAGTAGGATGTTTCTGTCAGGAAGCTCATTCAGCTAGGCCACATTTTTGCTAGATAGTGCCTTAACAGTATTGTAGCATGCCTGTTACTATTTGCATTTGTGATGTAATGTTAAATGCTAATGCATATTTTTAAAATTTGTGTTTTGCAGTTTTACAAAAAACTTATTCACAGTAAAGATTAAACTATTAGCTCTTCCTCCTGAGTCTTTATTGGGAAGCTGTTAGCTGTCTGCCAAGCCTTGAACTTTGAACACATTGTGAGGGCAGAAAATATTCAATAAAGACATTTTTGACAATGGACAGTTTGATGAATATAATTTTTTTAGTTGCACTATAAGGTCATTATTTGATTAAAAAAATGTATTATTTGCTTTCACATTGTCACACAATCACAAATTGTAATTGCTTCTTGTATGAATTCCACACTGTTCATTTGTGGATAGCACCTGATTTTTTTTTTTTGCGGCATATTTTACATGTCTATATTTTAGCAGCTCATAATTAAGATTTGCTCTGTTAAAAACCGTGGTGAATAAAAAGGCTTACAATTTATAAAGAGTAACTCTAAATGAGGAGTGCATATTTTCTTTAAGGCCCCTTTCACACGATTGGACCGTTCAGGTCCGCCTGTAAGTTTTGACGGCGGACCTGAACGGGCGCTCCATGTTAGCCTATGGAGCGACGGATGTCAACGGAGAGATCTCCTGCTGAGCCGGCGGACTGAGGCGGGCTCCGTGGAAGCGGAGTTCGCCTCGTGTGAATGAAGGCTAACACTGGGACATCTACACCAGCTTTAAATTTATATAAAAACAGAATCCGCCTCCATTAGATTTTCCTGATTGCTGCATCACATAATCCACTCAATAAAGTTAAAAACCTGGCATATGTATCACATTATTGGGAATATAGTC
Organism: Lithobates clamitans; assembly: GCA_037952925.1. NCBI lineage: Eukaryota > Metazoa > Chordata > Amphibia > Anura > Ranidae > Lithobates > Lithobates clamitans. The sequence goes on from JBBGZY010000248.1 coordinate 997,787, forward strand.
CCCAAGCCAGGCTTCAGTAAAACATGATACACCATGACTTTGAAAAATCACTCTGCACCACTGAGAACTAGTAATTCATCCATCTTATTAACTTTTGAGCAAAAGTTAGTCAGATGTATCGCAGAGAGTGCAGTTTCGAAATCCCCAATGTCTGCACATCATGCCTCCCACACCGGCAATTTTTCCAGGACCAAGAGAGAGTATGCAGCTGCTCCAGCTGAGACTTTTGTCAAACCACCCACTCCACAATCAAAAATAGGTACAGACACCAGTTTTGACTAATAAATGGTTGCTATCCTCAATAGGAACAGCTATCCCTACCGATAAATGCATGGTATCTATAAAGATTTTCTGGAGTATACACTTAAATTCTACAATTTCTGAAGGTAAACCAGCAAGCAAGCAAGCAATAAAGAATGCTTTGCACCCTGAATGTCTATGATGTAAATCCAGAGTATGTCTACAACAAGGGCTTGTAAAAAAACATCATTAAGTGTCTGACAATAAAAATATAAAACAGCATTTCCTAAGCTTCCTCCATCATCACATTCTACAGAAACTGTGTTTTACTGCAAAGATACACAGACATACGTATGACCCATGTTACAACAAACACATTAGTTATATCTATAATTATTAGGGGTTTAATGGCATCATCCACCCCTTCAGTAAAAAATGGAGTGTCTGCCTACATTGGTGGTCAGTGGTGATATATTTTTTGCATAGGTATTGTATTTGGAAAACAGCCCCCTTACATTGGTGGCATTGACAAAATTACCCCTTGCACTGGAGCGTAAGAGCTTCCTTACTTTGGTAGTCAGTGAAGACATTCCCCTTTTATATTGATGGTCAGTGGAGATGTGCTCCATCACATTGCTAGTCATGAGAGAAGAGGTCCTTATATTAATGTTCAGTGGAGGAGGACTCTACTACATTTGTGGTCAGTGGAAATGTGTGGAAGTGTGTTCCGTGTCTCTATTGGGTGAACTGGTATAATCAGTCGCTGTAGTTATAATTGAGATACTATACAGAGTTTTTTTATGTATGCTTTTTAACATGGTTGTTGTAAACCAAATAAAACTAAACTTTTTTACTTATCAGTTGTTTCCCAAGCTTTTGTACGATACCATTAAAGTCCACTGTGGTCTCAATACAAAATACTTCTCTCGATCCGTGTAGTGTGTTTTTAGTTTGGTGGTCAGTAGGAGACAGCCCTTCTTACATTAGTGATATTTGGAAAGAATGCCCACTGGTCCCACACTACTGGCTCTGGCAAGTAATGTGTAAGCTAGAACTATGCAGGCACCAAAAGAGCCACAAAAATGAACACAGTCTCTCACAAAACTTCTTGCAAACTCTCCCCCTGCTCCTATGCTCATTTATGTGTTTTGTATATTCAGTTTTTACTCCTTGATAAAAATGTATCGTACATTCAGTCATATTTACTCATATTGGTTATATTTTTTAAAACAATATAATTCTACATTTCTATTTTTATGTTTTGTTTTTGGACACAGTACAGTACAGTACATATTTGTGCTAACACCCATTCCCTATTTAGTCATCACTAGAAATATATTTATAACACCAACATATTATACAGAGCTTACCATAGTATATAAAGTAGATTCATTCATTTCAATCCCTGTTTACCAAGGGATCTCACATTGTGTACTCCTTTCTAGGGATGTGCCCGATGTTCGAGTTGAATGTAAGTCCAACTCAAACATCGGGTGTTCGCTCGTTCGCCGAATTTAGAACATTATGGGGCGTTCACCCCACAGAACGCCCCATAATTAGCAGCGAGACCTTCCATGCATTGCGAGATTGCAGTGCATTGACAGCTGCAATCACAGCTCGCTCTGCTGTGAGAGCCAGGAGAGCAGGGTTGCCTTTGGCCAATCCGGGCTCATGGGGCTGAGTCCATGCTAAGTTACGCTGCTTACATAGCGGCCGTACATAGTTTAATGAATGAGAGTAGCAAAATGACATTTGTAAAGGAATAAATGTCATTTAAAACTGCTTGCGGCTGTAATGTATTGCCAGATCCCGGCAATATAGATAAATATCATTGAAATAAATGGCATGGGTTCCTCCCCAGTCCATTACCAGGCCCTTTGGGTCTGGAATGGATATTAAGGGGAACCCTGTGCCAAAATTAAAAAATGGTATGTTGGTCCCCCCTAAAATCCAGGGTCTGGTATGGATTTTGGGGGAGACCCCTCACGCCATTTTTTTTATTTTAGCGCAGGGTTCCCCTTAATATCCATACCAGACCTGAAGGACCAAGTATGGATTTTGGGGGGACCCCCACACATTTTTTTTTATTTTGGTGCGGGTTCCCCTTATTATTCGTACCAGACCTAAAGGGCCTGGTAATGGACTGGGGGGAACCCATGCCATTTTTTCAATGATTTTTATCTATATTGCAGGGTCCTGGCAATACATTACAGCTGTGAGCAGTTCTAAATGACATTTTTTCCTTTAGAAATGTCATTTTACTGTGGTACTGTTCTAAACACAGGAAAGGTGCGCTACTTTACAGGCAGACTAAGGACACCACTCAGACTTGATATTTAAAGGAATATTTCTTTTTTATTGTTTCACTTTATGCATTATTAAAATCACTGCTCCTGAAAAAAACTGACCTTTTTAAAACTTTTTTTGCATTGATACATGTCCCCTGGGGCAGGTCCTGGACCCCCAAACACTTTTTATGGCAATAACTTGCATAAAGGCCTTTAAAATTAGCACTTTTGATTTTTCATGTTTGTGTCCCATAGACTTTAACGGTGTTCGCACTCATTTTTTGCCTGTTCGCAAGTTCTGGTGCGAACCGAACAGGGGGGTGTTCGGCTCATCCCTATTCCTGTCAGACACATCAAGCCAATTTGGAAAAATCACCAGTATATTTTTTGGATTGTAAGAGGAAATAATAGTATCTAAAAGAAACACACACATAGGAATATGGAAAATATAAAAACTCTAAGCTGACAGTGTCCCATGTACAATGCACAACCTGGAGTTACAAGGCAGAAATGTTAACCACTTGCCCACCATGCTTTAAAGACAATATCCTCTTTTGGCAGAAAGGATCAGAAACACCAATGTCATATATATATATATATACTATATACCGTATTTATCGGCGTATAACACGCACCGGCGTATAACACGCACCCCAATTTAGGAGGGAATTTTAAGGAAAAAAAACTTTTAGGAGGGAAGTTGAAGGAAAAAAAACTTACATTTAAATGCCCATCATTGCAGCCTTCTCAGTGCAGCCTTCTCAGTGCAGCCTTGTTAGTGCAGCCATGTCAGTACAGCCATGTCAGTGCAGCCATGTCAGCGCAGCCTTCCCCAGTGCAGCCTTGTTAGTGCAGCCTTGTCAGTGCAGCCTTCCCCAGTGCAGCCATTCCCAGTGCAGCCATTCCCAGTGCAGCCATTCCCAGTGCAGCCATTCCCAGTGCAGCCATTCCCAGTGCAGCCTTCCCCAGTGCAGCCTTCCCCAGTGCAGCCTTCCCCAGTTCAGCCTTCCCCAGTTCAGCCTTCCCCAGTTCAGCCTTTCCCAGTGCAGCCTTCCCCAGTGCAGCCTTCCCCAGTGCAGCCTTCGCTTCGATCTACAGTTGCCACCTCATCCCTTTAAATCCGAACACATATTAATTACATAGGCTCTGTGGCTGATTAAGGTGGTAATTAAACTCACTTGGTGCCTTATCTGCATTAAATTAGCCTCAGAACCTGTGTAATTCATATGTGTTCAGGTTTAAAGGGATGAGGTGGCAACCCTACTTCGATCCCCTGTCCTGAGCTTTAAAATCGCCGAGGTTCGGATAGCTCCGCTCGGGACTACGAGTGGAGCCGAAAGTAAACGAGAGCCGCCGGAAAGAGCCGAGGATTGGCTCGGTGTATTTCGGCGCCGGCGGCGCCATTTTCAAATCGCGGTCGGCGATTTTAAGATTGTGACAGCTCGGGATCGCATGGTATCGGCGTATAACACGCACCTGCGACTTTCCCCTGATTTTAAGGGGAAAAAAGTGCGTGTTATACGCCGATAAATACGGTATATATATATATATACATATATATATATATATATATATATACACACACACACACACATCAGCACATAAGCATTTACTATACTAAAGCTTTTAGGTTTTTGATATAATGCAGGCAGAGTCTGTTTAGAATAGCTGACTCTGAGTTTATTGTGTAGAAAACACATTAAAATGCACTGGAATTAAAACAACACACTGTATGTTATGAAATAAAGCAAACATGTATACAAGTGAAAGACAGCATTCCTTGAGACTCCTTTGTAATAGGATTTTACTTTCCAAGCCTAGGCACTATCTAAACTGCATGCGTGGTTAATCTGCTGGTCCAGGCATAGGACATCAATAATGACTCTGACCTTTTAAGTGCCAATGCAATCCAAACTTAATAATTTGCTCTACAATTCGAAGGCCAGAAATGAAAATATCACACAATAAAGGTCGAAAAGTTCAAGCTAAGATATGAACCATATAAAATTGATAACCGGCTGCAAAGTACCCAGCATACCTCTAATGGTGGTATTTTGTCACTATGAATTAATCGTGTACGATTTAAGCCACTTGGGAAAAGAGAACAGTTTTGTGATTGAAAGCAAGCTGTGGTTATAGGTGAACTAATCCAATAAGTAGAGAAGTTTCCTGTACTAGTCCTTATTTAAGGATGCAGCTATTCATCGTCTGCTGGTCTCAATAATGTGAGAACTCACTCTTCCCTGAGCACAAAAAAACCCTTTTCATTGTTTTGCCTGGGTGACAAGACGTTACCATCTGTCAGCCTGTTGAGCTGTTGCATCTTTCTTCATTGTAATACCGGCAAGTCAAGAAATTCAATGAGCATGCCATCCATTTATCAGAATCCACCTATAAATCATTTTACCCAGATTGAGGGCCAACAAAAAATTGATGTCCAAGGTATTCAGAAGATGAGTGGGAAGAGGGCAGCAATTTATTTTATAAGACAGACATTAACCAAGGCTTCAAAATGTATTCCCGTCAGTCTCTGGGTTTGAAATATAATTAAGTGTTTAAATGATAAGAAAAAACACGTATTTACCACAACTGTAAATAAATTGCACAACACAAAAATAAAAGCTATTTACATGGAGACCTTGATCTTAGTAGATTTAAATGGATTTTTTTTCCAAATCAACCAATGATTTAATCAGTGACTTAGGTGATCAAGTATTAAACTGTTGGGTGCCTTTCTAGCAATAGAATACCCTGTGCCCTAGCAAATTAGTGCTACACTGCACAGCCCACTTTTTTTAATTAATCTGGCATACAGGTATGGGCTACAGACTAGTGGGTGGGTCTGCTCCCATAAGCTGTTAATCTCTAAGAACAAAAATGTAATAATTCCAAGACATATTATATGTTCAGAGTTAAAGTGGTTGTAAAGGCAGAAGGTTTTTTTATCTTAATGCATTCTATACATTAAGATAAAAAGCCTTCTGTGTGTAGCGGCCCCCCTCAGCCCCCTCTATACTTACCTAAGGTCCCTCTCTGTCCAGCGATGTCCACGACTGTCTCAGCCATCCAAGATTCTCCCTCCTGATTGGCTGAGACACAGCAGTGGCTCCATTGGCTGCCGCTGCTGTCAATCAAAATTAGCTAGCCAATTAGGGTAGAGAGGGGCGGGGCCGGGTCGGGGCTCTGTGTCTGAATGGACACAGGGAGCTGTGACTTGTCTCGGGTGCCCCCATAGCAAGAAATGGGTGGAACTCCGCTTTAATTCACTCATTCATATGTTGACATCTGCTTTGCCACAAACCCAATTAAAGAGTAATAGTAATCATACTAACTAAGTTGATATGCTGTCAAATTGGCTTTGTGACTGTACTGTTATATCCTCATTTTGAGTGATTTTCTAGCAGAATATAAAAACACCAGTAGTTCCAAATTATTTATTAAAGCAGATATTCAGATTATTTTTAAAGTTCCTGTTATTGGAATCCTGTCCCCTTCCTATAACACTTTTGGATAGTGAAGAGTAACATTTTGGCTTTCTACATACTTTTTTTTTTTAATTCTTCCGTTGTACTTCCTGCTCCAATCCCCTAGGCCAATGACACACTGATATGGAGAGAAACTCCGTGCTCAGGATAGCAACAATATTATAACAGGTTGCAGCCTAATCAGTTCCTGAATGGGACTGAAGAAAATAATGATGTGCAGGTGTGGGGTTGGTGGCGCTACCTACTGGCTATCATATAAGGATAAGTATAGTGGCAATGTGCATGCCAGTGGTGAATGCATGTACGAGAGGGTTAGTTACCCTGATAATACAGGCTCTTTGCATCCATCCCAATGTGCAAAAAAAGGGAAAATAGAAAAAATATTTTACAATACACAAATAAAAATAAATATTAAGTGATTCCCAATAAACCTCACATATATATGTGTACATAAGAATAACATTGAAAAATAAGCCTCATGGGGTCCATGTACCATCAAAAAACCGAATGTCCAAAGAAATAAAAATAAAATATATATATACATTATGTGCAAAAATATATATGTATAAAACCCAAATCCAGCAAAGTCCAGTGGCACATATGTGTAGTCATAAACCATAATAAAAAATCAGCATACAGATGAAAAATATAAAGTATATATGAGAAAAAATATATATAATATATTAGTGAAGCTCCAAATTGACCAGTCAAAAAAGTCCTAAGTGCTCAAGTGACTCTTGTGTTCAGAGAATCAAGTGACTTCTGTGCTCCCCCTGATGGGTCCCCACTCACCAGCTCCCTGCACCCCTGTAGGGGTAATGGGCATGTATAGATAGCCTGGGATGGTTCCTGGTATCTCTCCTCGTAGTCCGCATGTGGTATCTGCGGCCTTTGATAACGTCCAATGACGAAACGTGTAAGAGGTGGCTACGCTACCACGTCATTTCCGGTACGGAAGTAGGGGGCTGGAAAGCAGGTGGAGTGCAAGCTGTGAACCAGTGCCCTTACAGATTGCCTGTTTCATTGTGTTTATAGGTTTCCCTGTACAGGGACACTTTTTGTTTTTGCTTATAACTTTTATTAAATAATTTTTTTAAATACTACACAATGGAAGCCCTATCTCTTTCTATGAGGATCTAACCATGAACAGCTGATGAATCAACCTTGGGAAAAGTTACCAGGAAGACTCCCTTGGATACCCTCACTGGGTGGTGTGAGCTGCTGAGGCCTTACAGACCACAGATACCACATACGGACTACAAGGAGAGATACCAGGAACCATCCCAGGCTATCTATACATACCCATTACCCCTGCAGGGGTGCAGGGAGCTGGTGAGTGGGGACCCATCAGGGGGAGCACAGAAGTCACTTGATTCTCTGAACACAAAAGTCACTTGAGCACTTTGGACTTTTTTTACTTTTTGACTGGTCAATTTGGAGCTTCACTAATATATTATATATTTTTTTTATTATAAAAACGTTATATTTTTCATCTTTATGCTGATTTTTTATTATGGTTTATGACTACCCATATGTGCCACTGGACTTTGCTGGATTTTGGTTTTATACATATAAATTTTTGCACATAATGTATATATATTTTTTATTTTTATTTTTATTTTTTTGGACATTCGGCTTTTTTGATGGTACATGGACCCCATGAGGCATATTTTTTCGATGCTATTCTTATGTACACATATATATGTGAGGTTTATTGGGATTCATTTAATATTTATTTTTATTTGTGTATTGTAAAATATTGTTTCTATTTTTCCTTTTTTGCACATTGGGATGGATGCATAGAGCCTGTATTATCAGGGTAACTAACCCTCTCATACATGCATTCACCACTGGCATGCACATTTCCACTATATTTATCCTTATATGATAGCCAGTAGGTAGCGCCACCAACCCCACACCTGCACATCATCAATGACACACTGACTCCTCCAATGACTCTTGGGATATCATGGTCATAAATCCCAGGAGTCTTCAGACAGTTTTTTTTTTCTCTCTTCAGAGCTCCGTGTTTGAGTGGGCGGAGGAGGAAGGTGGAGAGGTGTGCCCAAAGATTGGGAATCCAAGCACCAAAGTGCAGAGGTGGGCAAAGGGGAGGGCAGGAGGCGTGTCCAGATGCTCAGGTTCCATGCTTGAGAGTGTAGAGGAGGGCAGAGAGGTGTGTCCAGAGGTGTGTCCGGGGATCTGTGCTTGTGTGGTTTAGAGAGTGGAGGAGGAAGGCAGAGCAGCATCTGCTGGCAAGGTGTATGTTTATGTCTATGTTTGTGTGTGTCTATCTGTGTGTGTGAGTGTGTGAGTGTCTGTCAACCATATTCTGGAAGAAACAGGTGCTAGCGTCATCTATTACCATACTTAAAATGTCTGCCCACACAGCACATGTGAGTGCTGTACTAATAAATCAATCCATAACAAATATAGCCTCTTGCTAAAAATGAACCCCCTAAATCTCATCAACAATATTTCTGGCTGCTGCAGGAATTTTTCTAATTTTTTTTCCTTTGGATAAAATTCCTCTTTTAGACTGAGCAATTTTAGAATCCCACTTAAAGACCAGGCCTTTTCTGGCACTTTTTGTTTACATGTAACAATCAGTATTTTTGCTAGAAAAAGCAGAGGCCCTGGAAAATAAAATCCTGGGTGTTGCAATTTTTAAAAATGGTGTTGTTTACACCTGAGGAAACCAGAAGTAATGTATGCTCATTGCTTTTGGTATCTTATATCATAGAGGTGAACAGAGTCTATTTGCCTCCTTGACCAGCCAGCGGAAGCGCCAGCTGGTCGATTGAGTATTCCGGTGGGATGGGACAGCCCAAGAAAGCTGCAGAAGGTGGCGGGAAGGGAGTCTCCCTCTACTTTTAAAAGCAATCCAGTGGCTAGTTAGCCACTATGACAAGAGAGTCAACCGTCAGCTCTAAAAACAATACCGGGGTGCCATGATCAGACATCATTCTGGTATAACCACTTGAAGTCCAGAGATGTACCAGTACATCTATTTTGTATGTCCTACAGTATTTTTTAAGGAAATAAGCACAAAGACAGACAAAAAGATGTAAAAAAGAGATATACAGTTGTGCTCATAAGTTTCAATACCCTGGAGGAATTTATGATTTCTTGGCCATTTTTGCAGAGAATATGAATGATACAAAAACATTTCTTTCACTCATCTTTGGTGTTTTGCTGAAGCCATTTATTATCAATCAACTGTGTTTACTCTTTTTAAATCATAATCACAACAGAAACTACCCAAATGACCCTGATCAAAAGTTTACATAACCTGGTGATTTTGGCCTGATAACATGCACACACAAAGGGGTTTGAATGGCTATTAAAGGTAACCATCCTCAAATGTGATCTGTTTGCTTGTAATTAGTGTTTGTGCATAAACGGTCAATGAGTTTCTGGACTCCTGACAAACCCTTGCATCTTCCATCCAGTGCTGCACTAACGTTTCTGGATTCTGAGTCATGGGGAAAGCAAAAGAATTGTCAAAGGATCTGCAGGAAAAGGTAGTTGAACTGTATTAAACAGGAAAGGGATATAAAAATATATCCAAGGAATTAAGAATGCCAATCAGCAGTGTTCAAACTCTAATCAAGAAGTGAAAAATAAGGGGTTGTGTTGAAACCAAACCACAGGCAGGTAGACCAACTAAAATTTCAGCCAGAACTGCCAGGAAAATTGTTCGGAATGCAAAGAAAAACCCACAAATAACTTCAGGTGAAATAAAGGACTCTTTGAAAGCATGTGGTGTGGTTGTTTCAAGATGCACAATAAGGAGGCACTTGAAGAAATGGGCTAGATGGCCGTGTCGCCAGAAGAAAGCCATTACTACACAAATGCCACAAAGTATCCCGCTTACAATACGCCAAACAGCACAGAAACAAGCCTCAAACCTTCTGGCACAAAGTCATTTGGAGTGATAAGACCAAAATTTAGCTTTTTGCCCACAGCCATAAACACTACATTTGGTCAACAAGGCCTATGATTAAAGGTACACCATTCATACAGTGAAACATGGAGGTGGATCGCTGATGTTTTGGGGATGTGTGAGCTACAAAGGCACAGGAAATTTGGTCGAAATTGATGGCAAGATGAATGCAGTATGTTATCCAAAAATACTGGAGGAACATTTGCATTCATCAGCCAGGAATCTGCGCATAAGACGTACTTGGACATTCCAACATGACAATGATCCAAAACACAAGGCCAAGTGGACCTGTCATTGGCTACAGCAGAATAAAGTGAAGGTTCTGGAGTGGCCATCTCAGTCTCCTGACCTCAATATGATTGAGCCACTCTGGGGAGATCTCAAAACTTGCAGTTCATGCAAGACAGCCTAAGAATTTACAGGAACTGGAGGCTTTTTGCCAAGAGGAATGGGCAGCTTTACCATCTGAGAAGATAAAGAGCCTCATCCACAAATACCACAAAAAGACTTCAAGCTGTCATTGATGTTAAAGGAGGCAATACACGGTATTAAGAACTGGGGTATGTAAACTTTTGATCAGGGTCATTTGGGTAGTTTCTCTTGTGATTATGATTTAAAAAGAGTAAACACAGTTGATTGATAATAAATGGCTTCAGCCAAACATGAACCATGACTGAAAAAAAAGTTTTGTGTTATCATGCATATTCTCTGAAAAATGGTCAAGAAATCATAAATTCTGCCATGTAAACTTATGAGCACAACTGTATTTGCTGATTTAAAAAAAAGAGTTCTGACAAATGTGGAAACGGTCTAATGGCAGCAGGCATTTTCTGGCTTGTCCCATGGCAAGGACTCAGAGGATGGGTGAAAATTCACTGCTCCAGTAATGGTATACAGAACATAATGCAATTTAGGAATGTGCACCTGGTTGCTGAATGGACCAGCAGGGGAGCAAAGGAAAGGTAATTTTGGTCAGCTGTGTTGCTGTGTCCTCCATGTTTTTAAGCCTTCTCTCCATTTTCTCCTCTGATTTAGTTCCTTTAATGCCCCCCCCCCCCTTAATATTTTTTACATATTAATTAAAATACTCTAGATAAAGTCTGGCCTGGGCGAAGCCTACCTACTCTTTATACTCATTTGCTCTGATGTTATTTTGGTATTGTCCACATGGCTGTCCTGCTCCTCACATCCTTAAGGCTGCTATTAACTTTATTTCCTGAATGTCCCCAAAACCAGCACAGTCAGCAAAATGCTAGATGTGGGTTTTAAAATTCTAGGCCCTGACATCTGCAGGTTTCACAAATGCAGATAAGCCACAAAATCCTGTGACAGGACAGTGGACACCCACACTTCAGCTCTGCAGCAGGTCATGACAAGTTCAAAAATAAATAAACATAGAATAGATTTTCTTGGACTGGAACAAATTTTCTTGGATGATGACCGATTTTTGATGTAACTAGGAGTTAATCCCTACCACTACCATTTTAAGCAACATGTCGGAAGGCTTTCAAGCACTGTATATCACGTTAATGAAGGCAAAACTAGCATTACCTCAGTGTCGCGTTAAGTAAAGACAGTAGACACCCACACTTTAATTTCCCTGCAGTAGGCTATGACAAGCTTAGATTAAATGTGTACAATACAGAATGGATGTTCTTAGATTAGCACACATTTTCTTGAATGGTGACCAATTAGGAGTTAATCTCTTCCACCACCCCTTCAAGCAACATGTTGGAAGGCTTTCATGCAGTGCATATTACTTGTTAGTGCCAAGCTAGTATAACATTAATGAAGGCAAAACTAGCATCACATAAGTGTCGTGTTTAGTAAAGTAAGTGCAGATTAAGATTTAAATAAAAATAAAAGCCAGAAAGGCCTTATGTAAAACTTTTTATCTTTCTATACACTCTGCCTTAAAATATGGAACCCAAGTGTTTATTTATCACATGCAGCCCTCAGCATTTGCTACTTTGCATTTTAGTGCTGTTGACTGACTTAGCGATAAAGTTATATAAATTATTTAGACATGGCCACATTTTTTATCTATTATTTTTGCATTTTCCAAGGGCAGCGGAGCAATGTCCCTGGTTTGCTAATAAATATTAACTGGATCTCTGCCAAACGCATTATCGTGTGGGCATAGTGTTACTTTGAAATGCTATTGCTGTCCTTGTGTCTACAGCCTTTTACCATACTCATCATTTATATTTAGATCCGAACTGCCAGATGGGGCTTAAAAAGCTATGCAGCGTTTCTAAGATCTTTATCAGCCCTAAAAATGTATTCACAGTTACAGTGTCAAATCCATAATATTACACCATATTTCCTTATGCACCAGCCAGTGGGATTGTTTTACTAAAGGAGTAGAGAGTTTTCTCTTGGCAAAGTAAAGCTGTGTTTATTTAAAATACCCAATCATGTGCAGGGAAATATCGGAAAGGCAAAATACCGTATAAGTAAATAAGTATAAACTTCATCTTTTAATGAACATTCACTTTGTTAGGCAAACATTCTCTACTCCTTTTCGTAAATTGACCTCATTGTGAAATTGTGTGGGGATTATTTCAACAAACTTGCATTAAGTGGAAATGAAATAACACTTATATAAGTAGAATCCTGTTAGTACCCCAAGTGGAGAATAAGAATAAGTATAAGCTACAGTCAAGGACCGACTCATAGCGAGCAACTCTCATATTGCATAATCACACTTGCCCACAAGTATTTTATAGCTGATATTCAAAGTCCCTGTTTAGCTTTGTGAAATGTAGAGAAATATGAGCAATGAGGTTTCAAAAGACAAGTCTTATGTGTTAGAGGGTCATGTGTAGGAAAAAATAAAAAGTGAATGCAGTTACTGTAGCTGGTGGTTTATATCAGTCAGTGACAGCTTCAAACTGGTGAAAAGTGAAATCTGTCAGTGGTGGCATGCTAAAGACTTCAAAGATATTCATTTTCTACTTATCCTACAGGGTTTAAAAACTTTTGACCATCTTCAAAGGTCTCACAATATTCCTAATCAGGAATTTTCCTGTCATAGCCAACTGAGGCATTACATGTATTTCCTAATAAAAACCATGAACCATAATTTATTCTTAAACCCTTTGAACACTAGTGGAAAACTATTCCTCCTTCCATAGATTTTAGATGCCTACATTGTAAAGCGCTGCGTAAACTGTTGGTGCTATATAAATCTTACATACTATAATAATAATCCAAACATCCCCTAAGCACAACTTATGTTAATAAGCCCACCACATATCCAAAATCCTGGGCCAAAGAAATAGGCTTTACAATTATGAATGAAGTTTGAGGTGACATATGGTCCTCAACAGTGAAAGCTCTAACAATATCCTGGCCTTAGAGAACTCAAAGTTTTTTTTTTTCAATGGTATTTTAATCCTGACTGGGCAAAATAATAGTTTCCTTTTTCTTCAACATGCTGCAGAGGGTGTGCACAATCTAGGACCATTATACACATTTGGTGGGTCTGTCCCTTAGCAGACCAACTATGGGTATGTTTATATAACCTTATTAATACTATACTGCCCTGCAGGGTGAATTTGATTTAGATCAAATCGATTTAAATCACAACTTAATTTATGATTTAAATCACTAGTAAAAAGGCTTGATTTAACCCCTTCCCGCCGAGCGTATGCAGGTGTGCGTACTCGGATTTTCGGGGTTATAGCGGGATGATGCCCGCAGCTGCAGGCATCATCCCGGTACCATGTTGTAGAGCGGGCGATCGGCTATCCATGTATAACAACCGATGTGGCTAAAAGCCGCTCGGCTGTTATACCGGAGGAGCGGGAGGGGATGTCCCCCCTCCCGCCGCTCTCACCGGGCCTCCCGATCCACCAGGAGGCCCGATCGATGATTCGCCGCCTCCGGCGGCTGCTGACAGTCTGGAACAAAGCCATGCATGGCTTCGTTCCAGCCTTCTAATTGTAAACACGGAAGCGACGTCATGACATCACTTCCTGTTTACTCGGCTGCCAATGGCGCCGGTTATAAAAAAATATACAGTGTTCAGAATCGCCGTTTTCGGCGATCTGAATACTGTGACGTGCAAAGGAGGGATCGGGGGTCTTTTAGACTCTAACCTGGTAACCGTAAAAAAAATTTAAAGCGTCACCTATGGAGATTTTTAGGTACCGTAGTTTGTCGCCATTCCACGAGTGCGTGCAATTATAAAGCGTGACATGTTTGGTATCTATTTACTCAACTTAACATCATCTTTAACATTATATAAAAAAAATTGGGCTAACTTTACTGTTTGTTTTTTTTTAAATTCATGAAAGTGTCCCTTTTTCCCAAAAATTTGCGTTTAAAACACCGCTGCACAAATACCATGTGATAAAAAATATTGCAACAATCGCCATTTTATTCTCAAGATTCTCTAGATCCAAAAAAAATATATATAATATTTGGGGGCTCTAAGTAATTTTCTAGCAAAAAATACAGATTTTAACTTGTAAACACCAAATGTCAAAAATAGGCTTAGTCATGAAAGGGTTTAATTTAACTCGATTTAAATCATAATTTTTAAAGAGCAACCCTCATCTCTGTCCCACAGCGGCTCCTCCTCTGTCTTGCTGTTGGCTCACCGACGGTCCCATTCACTTTATTGGGATGGCTGATGATGCGGCAGTGGCACAACAAGGTGAGGGACGTGTCGGCAGCAGGTGAGTGGATGCCCGCTAACAGGCGCTGCCGTAATGGATCTGAAATGACAGGTGCTCTTTAAATGTAAGGACTTATTCTTGCTGGTAGTTAGAATTTTTAATAATTGCAAACAAAATGAAGGTTTCCTATTTAAAATAATAGGCTGTCAGGTTAGTAAAACAGCGATATCAGAACCGATTCATACAGTTTGCAGTGTACATAGATTTGCAAAACAATGAGATAAAGGGATATTCCTGAACTTTTTTATCTCATGGTTACTTTGAAATTGTATGAATGCATCAATGCAGTGCATGTTATCTCAGCTTGCAGAGCTTGGATTCATTGAATGAGTTTACCAAAAATGTAAATATTGCAGAATATACAGCCTCATGCTACATTTCATCAAAACTATCTTTAGATAGATTTTTACTCCAAAAGCGTTTTATTAAAATAAATTTGATAAAAAAAAAAAAAAAAATAGATTTAAATCAAAAAAAATCAGATTTTTATGATTTTTATTTTTATTTTAAATCATGAATTTTTATCCACCCTGCTGCCCTGTAACGTAATAAAGGACACCTGTGAAGCCCTCCTAGATAAACCTATACCAGATGGTTCTAGACAACAATAAATATTGTTCACACATACATAAAAATTAAAAACTGGTTTAGACCTACTCACGGGTCTTGCAGAGGAGCAAGATCTTCCTCCCCTGCAAGACCCATGAGTGCCTCTAAACTAGTTTAGGCTTTATATGGTTTCCTTTGTGGGTGAGCACCTGGGCATTTACTTCAAGCATAGAGTGTCATGGCTGCCCTTGGAACTGATCACACATACATACACAGCCACTAAACAGACAGTATCTAGATTTTGGAAAACTCAACACAAAAAATATTAACAGCTATTCTTAAAGCAGAGGTCCGCCCCAAAAAAAATTAAAAACCAGCAGCTACACATACTGCAGCTGCTGGCTTTTATTTAACCACTTGACGACCGCCTCACGCCGATGTACGTCGGCAAAGTGGCACGGACAGGCAAAATCACGTACAGGGTACGTGATTTGCCTTCCGCGGGTGGGGGGTCCGATCGGACCCCCCCCCGGTGCCCGAGGCGGTCGTCGTTTGTCCAGCGGCGATCGGTGATGAGGGGGAGACCATCCGTTCGTGGCCCCCCCCTCGCGATCGCCGCCGGCCAATGAGAACACTCCTTTGCTGCTGTATGCTAAACAGCAGCAAAGGAAGTGATGTCATCTCCCCTCGGGTCGGTATTTTCCGTTCCGGCCCGAGGAGAGACGACAAGTATGTGAGTGCACAAACACTACACACACAGTAGAACATGCCAGGCACACAAATCACCCCGATCCCCCCCCCGATCGCCCCCCGATCCCCCCCCAATCACCCCCCCCCCCCCTGTCACAAACTGACACCAGCAGTTTTTTTTTTCTTTTTTTGTTTTTTTTTCTGATTACTGCATAGTGTCAGTTTGTGACAGTTACTGTGTTGGGACAGTGTATATTACCCCCTTTAGGTCTAGGGTACCCCCCTAACCCCCCCTAATAAAGTTTTAACCCCTTGATCACCCCCTGTCACCAGTGTCGCTAAGCGATCATTTTTCTGATCGCTGTATTAGTGTCGCTGGTGACGCTAGTTAGGGACGTAAATATTTAGGTTCGCCGTCAGCGTTTTATAGCGTCAGGGACCCCCATATACTACCTAATAAATGTTTTAACCCCTTGATTGCCCCCTAGTTAACCCTTTCACCACTGATCACCGTATAACCGTTACGGTTGACGCTGGTTAGTTCGTTTATTTTTTATAGTGTCAGGGCACCCGCCGTTTATTACCGAATAAAGGTTTAGCCCCCCGATCGCCCGGCGGTGATATGCGTCGCCCCAGGCAGCGTCAAATTAGCGCCAGTACCGCTAACACCCACGCACGCAGCATGCGCCTCCCTTAGTGGTATAGTATCTGAACGGATCAATATCTGATCCGATCAGATCTATACTAGCGTCCCCAGCAGTTTAGGGTTCCCAAAAACGCAGTGTTAGCGGGATCAGCCCAGATACCCGCTAGCACCTGCGTTTTGTCCCTCCGCCCGGCCCACCCAAGTGCAGTATCGATCGATCACTGTCACTTACAAGGCACTAAACGCATAACTGCAGCGTTCGCAGAGTCAGGCCTGATCCCTGCGATCGCTAACAGTTTTTTTGGTAGCATTTTGGTGAACTGGCAAGCACCAGCCCCAGGCAGCGTCAGGTTAGCGCCAGTACCGCTAACACCCACGCACGCACCATACACCTCCCTTAGTGGTATAGTATCTGTACGGATCAATATCTGATCCGATCAGATCTATACTAGCGTCCCCAGCAGTTTAGGGTTCCCAAAAACGCAGTGTTAGCGGAATCAGCCCAGATACCTGCTAGCACCTGTGTTTTGCCCCTCCGCCCAGGCGAGCCCAGCCCACCCAAGTGCAGTATCGATCGATCACTGACACTTACAAAACACTAAACGCATAACTGCAGCGTTCGCAGAGTCAGGCCTGATCCCTGCGATCGCTAACAGTTTTTTTTGTAGCGTTTTGGTGAACTGGCAAGCACCAGCCCCAGGCAGCGTCAGATTAGCGCCAGTACCGCTAACACCCACGCACGCACCGTACACCTCCCTTAGTGGTATAGTATCTGATCGCATCAATATCTGATCCGATCATATCTATACTAGCGTCACCAGCAGTTTAGGGTTCCCAAAAACGCAGTGTTAGCGGGATCAGCCCAGATACCTGCTAGCACCTGCGTTTTGCCCCTCCGCCCGGCCCAGCCCAGCCCACCCAAGTGCGGTATCGATCGATCACTGTCACTTACAAAACACTAAACGCATAACTGCAGCGTTCGCAGAGTCAGGCCTGATCCCTGCGATCGCTAACAGTTTTTTGGTAGTGTTTTGGTAGTGTTTTGGTGAACTGGCAAGCGCCAGCGGCCTAGTACACCCCGGTCGTAGTCAAACCAGCACTGCAGTAACACTTGGTGACGTGGCGAGTCCCATAAGTGCAGTTCAAGCTGGTGAGGTGGCAAGCACAAGTAGTGTCCCGCTGCCACCAAAAAGACAAACACAGGCCCGTCGTGCCCATAGTCCCCTTCCTGCTGCATTCGCCAATCCTAATTGGGAACCCACCGCTTCTGCAGCGCCCGTACTTCCCCCATTCACATCCCCAACCAAATGCAGGCGGCTGCATGAGAGGCATTTTTATGTCCTCCCGAGTACCCCTACCCAACGAACCCCCCAAAAAAGATGTCGTGTCTGCAGCAAGCGAGGATATAGGCGTGACACCCGCTATTATTGTCCCTCCTGTCCTGACAATCCTGGTCTTTGCATTGGTGAATGTTTTGAACGCTACCATTCACTAGTTGAGTATTAGCGTAGGGTACAGCATTGCACAGACTAGGCACACTTTCACAGGGTCTCCCAAGATGCCATCGCATTTTGAGAGACCCGAACCTGGAACCGGTTACAGTTATAAAAGTTAGTTACAAAAAAAGTGTAAAAAAAAAAAAAATATATATAAAATAAAAAAAAATAGTTGTTTTATTGTTCTCTCTCTCTCTATTCTCTCTCTCTATTGTTCTGCTCTTTTTTACTGTATTCTATTCTGCAATGTTTTATTGTTATTGTTATTGTTATTGATTGTTATTGTTATTGTTATTGTTATTATGTTTTATCATGTTTGTTTTTCAGGTGTGTAATTATTTACACTTTACTGTGCTTTATTGTTAACCATTGTTAACCATTTTTTTGTCTTCAGGTACACCATTCACGACTTTGAGTGGTTATACCAGAATGATGCCTGCAGGTTTAGGTATCATCTTGGTATCATTCTTTTCAGCCAGCGGTCGGCTTTCATGTAAAAGCAATCCTAGTGGCTAATTAGCCTCTAGACTGCTTTTACAAGCCGTGGGAGGGAATGCCCCCCCCCCCCCACCGTCTTCCGTGTTTTTCTCTGGCTCTCCTGTCTCAACAGGGAACCTGAGAATGCAGCCGGTGATTCAGCCAGCTGACCATAGAGCTGATCAGAGACCAGAGTGGCTCCAAACATCTCTATGGCCTAAGAAACCGGAAGCTACGAGTATTTCATGACTTAGATTTCGCCGGATGTAAATAGCGCCATTGGGAAATTGGGGAAGCATTTTATCACACCGATCTTGGTGTGGTCATTTGCTTTGAGGGCAGAGGAGAGATCTAGGGTCTAATAGACCACAATTTTTTCAAAAAAGAGTACCTGTCACTACCTATTGCTATCATAGGGGATATTTACATTCCCCGAGATAACAATAAAAATGATTAAAAAAAAAATATGAAAGGAACAGTTTAAAAGTAAGATTAAAAAAGCAAAAAAATAATAAAGAAAAAAAAAAAAAAAAAAAAAACACCCCTGTCGCCCCCTGCTAAGGCGAACGCAAGCGGCGGTCTGTCGTCAAACGTAAACAGCAATTGCACCATGCATGTGAGGTATCACCGCGAAGGCCAGATCGAGTGCAGTAATTTTTCCAGTAGACCTCCTCTGTAAATCTAAAGTGGTAACCTGTAAAGGCTTTTGAAGGCTTTTAAACATGTATTTATTTTGTTGCCACTGCACGTTTGTGCGCAATTTTAAAGCATGTCATGTTTGGTATCCATGTACTCGGCCTGAGATCATCTTTTTTATTTCATCAAACATTTGGGCAATATAGCGTGTTTTAGTGCATTAAAATTAAAAAAAGTGTGTTTTTTCCCCAAAAAATGCGTTTGAAAAATCGCTGCGCAATTACTGTGTGAAAAAAAAAAATGAAACACCCACCATTTTAATCTGTAGGGCATTTGCTTTAAAAAAATATATAATGTTTGGGGGTTCAAAGTAATTTTTTTGCAAAAAAAAAAAACTTTTTCATGTAAACAATAAGTGTCAGAAAGGGCTTTGTCTTCAAGTGGTTAGAAGAGTGGGTGATGTGTGACATAAGCTTCTAAATGTTGTGCATAAAATGCCAGGACAGTTCAAAACCCCCCCAAATGACCCCATTTTGGAAAGTAGACACCCCAAGCTATTTGCTGAGAGGCATGTCGAGTCCATGGAATATTTTATATTGCGACACAAGTTGCGGGAAAGAGACAAATTTTTTTTTTTTTTTTTTTTTTTTGCACAAAGTTGTCACTAAATGATATATTGCTCAAACATGCCATGGAAATATATGAAATTACACCCCAAAATACATTCTGCTGCTTCTCCTGAGTACGGGGATACCACATGTGTGAGACTTTTTGGGAGCCTAGCCGCGTACGGGACCCCGAAAACCAAGCACCGCCTTCAGGCTTTCTAAGGGCGTGAATTTTTGATTTCACTCTTCACTGCCTATCACAGTTTCGGAGGCCATGGAATGCCCAGGTGGCACAAAACCCCCCCAAATGACCCCATTTTGGAAAGTAGACACCCCAAGCTATTTGCTGAGAGGTATAGTGAGTATTTTGCAGACCTCACTTTTTGTCACAAAGTTTTGAAAATTGAAAAAAGAAAAAAAAAAATGTTTTTTCTTGTCTTTCTTCATTTTCAAAAACAAATGAGAGCTGCAAAATACTCACCATGCCTTTCAGCAAATAGCTTGGGGTGTCTACTTTCCAAAATGGGGTCATTTGGGGGGGTTTTGTGCCACCTGGGCATTCCATGGCCTCCGAAACTGTGATAGGCAGTAAAGAGTGAAATCAAAAATTTTCACCCTTAGAAATCCTGAAGGCAGTGATTGGTTTTTGGGGTCCAGTACGCGGCTAGGCTCCCAAAAAGTCCCACACATGTGGTATCCCCATACTCAGGAGAAGCAGCTAAATGTATTTTGGGGTGCAATTCCACATATGCCCATGGCCTGTGTGAGCAATATATCATTTAGTGACAACTTTATGAAAAAAAAAAAAAAAAAAAAAAAAAAAGTGTCACTTTCCCGCAACTTGTGTCAAAATATAAAATATTCCATGGACTCAATATGCCTCTCAGCAAATAGCTTGGGGTGTCTACTTTCCAAAATGGGGTCATTTTGGGGGGTTTTGTGCCACCTGGACATTCCATGGCCTCCGAAACTGTGATAGGCAGTGAAGAGTGAAAGCAAAAATTTACACCCTTAGAAATCCTGAAGGCGGTGATTGGTTTTCGGGGCCCCGTACGCGGCTAGGCTCCCAAAAAGTCCCACACATGTGGTATCCCCATACTCAGGAGAAGCAGCTAAATGTATTTTGGGGTGCAATTCCACATAGGCCCATGGCCTGTGTGAGCAATATATCATTTAGTGACGACTTTTTGTAAATATTTTTTTTTTTTTTTTTTTTTGTCATTTTTCAATCACTTGGGACAAAAAAAATAAATATTCAATGGGTTCAACATGCCTCTCAGCAATTTCCTTGGGGTGTCTACTTTCCAAAATGGGGTCATTTGGGGGGGTTTTGTACTGCCCTGCCATTTTAGCACCTCAAGAAATGACATAGGCAGTCATAAACTAAAAGCTGTGTAAATTCCAGAAAATGTACCCTAGTTTGTAGACGCTATAACTTTTGCGCAAACCAATAAATATACACTTATTGACATTTTTTTTACCAAAGACATGTGGCCGAATACATTTTGGCCTAAATGTATGACTAAAATTTAGTTTATTGGATTTTTTTTATAACAAAAAGTAGAAAATATCATTTTTTTTCAAAATTTTCGGTCTTTTTCCGTTTATAGCGCAAAAAATAAAAACCGCAGAGGTGATCAAATACCATCAAAAGAAAGCTCTATTTGTGGGAAGAAAAGGACGCAAATTTCGTTTGGGTACAGCATTGCATGACCGCGCAATTAGCAGTTAAAGCGACGCAGTGCCAAATTGGAAAAAGACCTCTGGTCCTTAGGCAGCATAATGGTCCGGGGCTCAAGTGGTTAATAGGACACTTACCTGTCCTGGAGTCCAGCGACGTCGGGACCACAGTTGATGTTTCCATCAGCTGTCGGGTGCTGCCGCCGCCATTGCGCGTGAGGGTACCCAGCAGTGTAGCCTTTTGTCTTCATGCCGTGAACCCTCTTTATGGAGCCGATTCACACATCTCCACAGCAGCTCTGGTGCGAATTGCACAGGAGCTCTGTGCATCTTTTGGTTCGTTTCAGATCCGAATTCAGCCCAAAATTCGGGCTGAAATCAGACCTGTAACGGTGAATGGAGACGCACCGGACTCCCGCTGTGAGCCGCTGCATTCTCAAGTGTGAACCCAGCCTAAATTATTATAACTAACACCTTGCCGCTAGTACACATTCTTAGTTGTTAACTACAAGTGTATGGCATAGGTATATATAGGTAGAATTATATTTATAAAATCAGGTATAGATATAGATATATAAAGTATATCTATACATATGTATATACGTATATATATATATATATATATATATATATATATATATATATATATATATATATATATATACACACATCACTATCTCTACTTACTATGAAGGAATGTATACTCTTATGCCCCGTACACACGGTTGGATTTTCCAACGGAAAATGTGCGATCGGAGCGCATTGTCGGAAATTCTGACCGTGTGTGGGCTCCATCGGACATTTTCCATCAGATTTTCCGACACACAAAGTTTGAGAGCATGCTATAAAATTTTCCGACAACAAAATCCAATCCTTTAAATTCCGATCGTGTGTAGACAAATCCGACGGACAAAGTTCCATGCATGCTCAGAAAAAATTAAGAGACGAAAGCTATTGGCTATTGCCCCGTTTATAGTTCCGACGTACGTGTTTTACGTCACCGCGTTCAGAGCGATTGGATTTTCCGACAACTTTGTGTGACCGTGTGTATGCAAGACAAGTTTGAGCCAACATCCGTCGGAAAAAATCCATGGATTTTGTTGTCGGAATGTCCGAACAATGTCCGACCGTGTGTACAGGGCATAACTGTGTGTGTGTTTTACAATAAAATCAAGATCTTCCAACTGCAAAAAGGGCAACAATGACTATCAGTAAATATGTTCCTTATTTGTCAAAATACTACATTGAAATACATAATGCTCAGTTATGTAATAATATAATTGAACTTTCATTTTTACAGTGATAATACCATAAATGTCAGAACTGCAGCTACATTATCATTTGTAATTATCAGGAAGCATTTGCACTTACTGCAATTTCTTCCAAAAACTTTCAATTACAGGATTTCCACCAGAAGCCTTATAGACACACCCATAGACTATTATGCAACCCTCCATAGAAACATTGACATTAGTGCATAAATGCATAACAGTTTATTATGCTTACAGATATTTGATTTTCCAACAAGAAGCACCTTTTTATATCTTCAAGTGACAAATATGTACTGTTGTCACAAGGTTCACAGCAATGTAAACAAATCAGTAAGAAGATTGATATTTATTTATGTTTCTCATAAGATGAACAGGCTGCAGAAGACATAATTAATGTGAATCTTCTGCAACAGATCCATAAAATCTATCACAATTAATGCATAATCTGCCCAGCAAACCTTACAAACAATAATTATATTCCTTAATTATGATTTGTGACTAGCGATTATTCAGACTTCCTGAACACATTTTATAGAGGGGCTAGACCAGTTTCAAATGGGGAAACTTTACAAACACATATGCAGTCTTTAATGATTTTGAAGAGCTTTCTTAAACTGTCAGTGCATGATACTTTGTTTTGTTAGATCTTAGAAAACATTGTAGAATTACATAATTAAAAATGAAACCACAAACTTAAAATACAACTGACTCAAAATCTTTGTATAATCTGTACCAATCATTTCTATGGAAAAATAAGGGTTAAATGGTCATAGACAAAAAAGAACTAGTAGTTAAAATACACGATTGTAAGATGTCTGGGGGTGCAATAGGTATTCACAACAGGTTGATGGTCCTTGTGATGAGATGTTGTCATTTCTGAATGGAAGCAGAACTGTACTTTAGAAGCAGTGCCCAAAATGGCGAGGAAATAAGTAGTCACTTCTGTTTTCTGCAGCTGATCTCCATGTCCCAGCTGCCATCTTGGTAAATTGATAGGCAGACGGTGAGGTAGGTAGGTACATTACTTTTTACCCACATATGGTAGGCTTTAGTGTTTATTTATAGAAAGGGTTGATTTTTGTGAATTGTAATACGGTTAGGTTAATAGTCAAGCTAGATAAAATGAATATTAAGAGGCCCATGTGAAGTCTTGGGCACAAGAGTGTAAGGGAGTCATGAAGGCCATGTGTGGACTGGAGGTTATGCCTGAGATGGTACTGAGAGACCACTAAAGCAATGTATGGAGGGTCCTAAATGGTGGAAAGCTTGTTAGAATTGTGGAGTGAATCTTCTCTGCAACTGGCTGCAAGTTTGTTGGTAAATTACAAAGGAAGGCATTAAAATAAGCAAGCCAGGAGGGCGGGGGGGGGGTATTCTCTTGCATTTTATTTAAATCATGTCAAAGGTATTTACTGTGGTACTTAGCACTAGTGGTTTATTGGGTATTTAGCATTTTTAAATCAATGAAAAAACAGTATTTAGCACAGGAAATATCCTAATATCATTTTTTTTGCCCATTCGCACAAATGGACATACACATTCACTTGGCAAACTATCGCATTCTTTTAATACACCCTCAAAATACAACCACTAGGCAAAACATACAACATTTTAAACTGCATTACATTACATCACTGCTCCATACAGTATATGTTTTCTTGGTACTGTGGAGAAAGCAGTGATTTGAAATGTTTTGAAGCAGTATGTTCAAGATCAAAGATTACAGAAGCAGAAAACTGTGGAAAGTAATTTCTCAAATCTTTTTTGGCTGTAATTAAAACCTTTTGAGTGTAAACCTTTAATTACTTAGATACTTAGTTCTTTTACACAAAATAACCAGTTAAAGTGCACCTGTACCCAGGCTATGAACTTTATTTTTCCATATTCTTGCCTAGCTGTAAAACAGCTTTAGGGTTTATTCACAGAAGGTGTGGTGGGACTCCACCAGGCAGCCTTGCCCAGCTTAGTCCCACAACAAGACAAAACTAAATGCCTTGTTTCCTAGGAGGCTCTGGAAAAAAGTACTGTGATTTTACTCTTGGACAATGCCAGATCTTTAGCTGTTTTGTGCTAAGCTATTTTTTTTAACTTGTAAAATGTCAATAAAAATGTATTGAGACAGAAAAAAAGTATGGAGACAGAAAAAAGTATGCATTACATTTTTTAGCACAGTGCGGTGGAATGCAATCCACCATGCAGCAGCCAATAGAAGTTATTGAAATGTCGCACTGTGTCATTTCAATAAAGTTTGCAAATAAGAAAAAAAAACAATGCCAGATCACAATAAACACTCTAAAGTCAGGTTTTAGTGGTTTCTAACAGCTTAGAAACTCCTGCTGGTTGTGTACATTTGAGTACTGACAGGCTGCCAAGATTTTGTACTCATAAAGAGACACATTGCCGTGTGTATTTTAGGCCAGAAGATTAGTTCAAACCTCTATACATTATATATTTTCTGAAAGCAGAGATCCTGAAAAATAAAATGTTGCTAGCTCCACATTTTTATGTTATACGATATTAACGCCAACCTATCAAGCACAATTTATGCAGTGCACACTTATGCAGTGAACACCTGAAATCAGGTGAGGTTTCCCTGGAAGGCAGTGGTGACATGGCCTTCCCAGCGTGCACTTGTGTGACCAGGGCCACATCACCACTGCCTCCAAAACCCAGAAGAAGAAAAAAAATTTTGGTTTTACAAAAAAATCTTTATTCTTATGCCCTGTACACACAATAGGATTTTCCAATGGAAAATGTGTGATAGGACCCTGTTGTGGGCTCCATCACACATTTTCCATAGGAATTTCTGACACACAAAGTTTGAGAGCAGGCTATAAAATTTTCCGACAACAAAATCCGTTGTCGGAAATTCCGATCGTGTGTACACAAATCCGACAAACACAGTGTCATGCATGCTCAGAATAAATTAAGAAATGAAAGCTATTGGCTACTGCCCCGTTTATAGTCCCGACGTACGTTTTTTACGTCACCGCCCTCAGAACAATCGGATTTTCCGACAACTTTGTGTGACCGTGTGTATGCAAGACAAGTTTGAGCCAACATCCGTCGGAAAAAATCCATGGATTTTGTTGTCGGAATGTCCGAACAAAGTCCGACCGTGTGTACAGGGCATAAGAAATGGCTTGTGTGATGTTTATTGATGGGCATGCTTTGATGTACTGTATGCATCATCATCCTAGTGATAAACGCTTGTTATAACTTTGGAGTGAATCATAGTTTACAATCTAGCCTAATTAAGGATTATAAATTCCTACATAAAATATAAAAAGATGAGGTTATTCCAAGTAAATAAACACCAAATATTTGTTAAATTTAATATCAAATCTTAAAATTCAGCACACCCATTAAACAGCAATAAACTTTAGTACCCAGAATTTTCCATAAGTGATGCTTTACTTTGAACTCTATGAACTCTGAAAAATGGTCCTAGAATTATTGTCCTTGCTTTGATATGCAACATGTGTAGCTCAATTATCATATTTATACCCCCAATGCATGTCATATGAGTGTGCACGTTGGGGCGGTGTAAGCGCAACATTTTGGGGGAATTTTAAGCCCCCTATGTCATAGCATTTTGTTTAGACAGGTCATCTTTAATGAGACATCAGGGATCTATTTGATCCCTGATGTCTCACTTGCCTTCTGTTGAAGTTAATAGAACACACAGATCATGCTCTATTAGCTTCCTCCCTGTCCACAGAAGTTGGGGAAAGTGACAGCCAAACCTAAAAGCAATGTAATGTCAGTTGCTTCCATGTTCATTCTACCTAGGGGTGATCAGAGAATGGATATTTGCTGGTCTCCCTCCCCTCTACCCAGCGACATCCACCATAGGGGTCCCAGGCCTGCAGGTGGGACTGGAAACATGGCGGGGGGGCACACTACCAGTGGTCTGTGAAAGTGATGGGGTGCTATACAGCCACCTGATCACTTCCTGACAATCAAAACACCAGCTTTTCAGACATAAACACACACTTGGCTGCTCCCCCCATCCCCTTCCCACAGTGTGCTGCTGCTGTCAACATATGAATGTATGACATGAATGAGAAATTGTGATATTACTGCCTGTTCAGAATATGTAAATACTTCAGCTTGCATGATCTTGGCACAGGTTCACTTTAACCATATTATGTGTCTAATTAAATAACTTTGATGCACAAAAAAACACTAGGCTGTTTTCAAATCATAACAATCGAAGATCATTTAGGCAATAAAAGCTAATGTTTGTCTAGCTGATATAGATTTGAGTTCATCACTACATATCACTGTGTTAAAAAATAAGCCCAAGGCAGTAACATCGATGAGCTTCTTGGACTGGATCATCTCTGTTAGGTATCTCCTCTGATGATGCAAATAATTAATATCCTTAATTCTTGAGGAACTACAAGCTAACTAAAATACATATTGCAGTTTGTTTCATCCATCAAATGAGTAAAAGGATAAGTGCACACGCTGACTGGCTGCAAAATAGGTTTTCCATTAAAGTTAACAGAGTCTGCAGGAATATTTTGGTATAGATGTTGTATGGCATCAGAAAAGCTGCACAGTAATGTTCCCAGAGGAGTGGGCCCATGGGTAATTATAATCTATTAAACATGATTTATCTCAAAGTCCTGTTGGGGGGAGGATGGATGGCAGAGCCTTACATATGTTGCATAATCCTGACTGAAATGTTCACTGTCTATAGCGTTGCTGATTGCTAAGTAGTCCCCAACAGTTTTAATGAAAGCCTGTGTCAATGGTTTATGCAGTCCTCCGCTGCTATTAATAAAAAGAATTTTGCAAAAGTATTATTAACCCTCTCCACTTCCTGTGAGACCTTCTCTAGGGCTAGCCAACAATCCTTTTCTGGTGTGAAGTCCAAAGTCATAAAACAACTTGTTGTGAGCCCAGGCAGTCACAGACACCCCTGACATCCTGGGGTCACCGAAGAATGATGTAGAGAACAATGCTCAAGTCACTATTGTCTTCCCTCCATAGGTATCACTAAACTCAGGAACCTCTACCTCCTGTTATCCTACTCCTTTCTGTATCTCTCTCTCTCTCTCTCTTTGCAAGTGTATTAATCTGATGAGACTGGCAGAAAAACAAAGCACATACTAATCTCTCTTAGCAGCCTTTCAGCAAAGATGCAATTTGCAAAGGTCTGAAAAACAGCCAAATCTATAAATCTGTATGTGAAATCAGGAAAATAGTGGACAGCAAGCGACAAAAATACTCAAAAGTCACAGAAAGAATGGCTTCCAGGAGTTTATGATTAGGCTCCTTTCGGATGAGCTTTACGATCAGGTCCACCTGTTAGTTTTTCAGGAGGACCTGATCAGAAGCTCCATGTAGGTCTACAGGCAGATGTAATTGTAGAGTGTAAATGTCTGTCCATAAAAAAAGCAGAAAAAAAAGTGGAAAAAAAGAAAAACCTAAATTCAGACCTAAATGTGAGTGTCCACCACAGTCCACTGACAAAATGTTGAACAGGCACAGATGTCACAAAAGTGAAATCTGTTCTGTTTCAGCATAGTTACATAGAAGGTAAGGTTGAAAAAAGACACAAGTCCATCAAGTCCAACCTATGTGTGTGATTATATGTCAGTATTACATTGTATATCCCTGTATGTTGCGGTCGTTCAGGTGCTTATTCAATAGTTTCTTGAAACTATCGATGTCCCCCCCCCGCTGAGACCACCGCCTGTGGAAGGGAATTCCACATCCTTGCCGCTCTTACAGTAAAGAACCCTCTACGTAGTTTAAGGTTAAACCTCTTTTCTTCTAATTTTAATGAGTGGCCAAGTGTCTTGTTAAACTCTCTTCTGCGAAAAAGTTGTATCCCTATTGTGGGGTCACCAGCAGGGGATGTGTTTGTAGATGTGCGTCCATGTAAAAGGACCCTTACTAAAAATGTATACTTACTCAATGCACGCTGTAATTATTCTTTAACTGAAACAAAAGTCCGGCTAAATATACAGGTAAAACACATATAGTGTATATTTACTGTTTGAAGCCAAAACTTTTTCTTAAAAGTTTGTGTACGGTAGGAAAAGGTTAAATCTTTATACTATTAGGAAGATTTTTCCCTCACTTCCTGTCGCAAAGACAAAACCGAATGTTAGAGGAAATCTCCTTTGGGAGAGGGAATATTCCACTTAGACAGTTGCCAGTGGAATAGGTTGTCCCGCCTCTTGGTTTAGTGACAACACTAAGGTTTTGAATAATCCCCAGTACAAACAGGGGAGTGAATCTCCCCAACAGAGACACAAGGAGATAATACTTACCTTTCCCGATGCCCATGCTGCTGATCACTGCTGCATTTAAAAGAAACAGCTGACTTTAATTTCTCACACAATTCACACTACTAGGAATGTAAATTTTTCTGTTACCCTTCTACACCCTGTGGTTTGTGTAGCCAGCCCCTACAGCACCATACAACACTGGTGGAGTAGAGTTTAGCAGATTGGTTAAACACAGTGGGGACTAGGGATTTTAAACTCAAAGAAGTGATCGTTTCTGCAGAGTACTGTTTCTTTTCATTACAGCAGTAACCAGCGGTGTGAGTGCCAGGAGAAGTACTTACTGTCTTCTCTGCAGGGCATAGGCGTGCGCACAGGGTGTGCCTGGGCACACCCTAATCACCCTGTGCTGGGCAGATTCCCCCTGCTGCTTGGCTGCAGAGCAATGGACTGGGGAATCTCTGTTCCCAGTCTCTTTCTTTGTCTCAAAAGTGAAACATCAGGGACCTGTTTAGACCCCTGATACTTCACCAAAGCCTCCAATGGGGCCCCTAAAAAGATTGTAAGAAACAATAATAAAAATGATTGTATAAAAATATTATGAAAAATAATGCAATTGTAAAAATGTAATAAAAAAAGAAACTACTGAACCAACCTCCGCCCTACTGACATCGTCCACTGCTCTACCGATGCTGTCCATTGTCCTACTGCCCTAATATATATATATATATATATATATATATATATATATATATATATATATATATATATATATATACGTGCATGTGTGTTAGAGCTTTGGGGTGCACACCCTAATGTAATAGGCTGCGCACACCTATGCTGCAGGGAAACATGTTATTAGAAGTTTTATTTTAGTTAGAGTCAGTTTTAGAAAATTCTAGCTGCCTGGCTGTTTTTAGCCTGAAGTCAGAGAAAATGTCCCAGTCAGTGGCTCAAAGTATTTAAAAATTGACCCCATCTTCAGGTGGTCCACTGCATCAAACACTGACTTTTCAACATTTCTCAGTTAAAATCTGCATTGTCCAGTCCTGCACACTGCCATCTTGTTTCTGGTGACAGAAGACTCTCTGGAGGTGTCCCCTTGCTTTGTAAACTGTACAAAATTGATTACAGGGAGCAGTGATGCATTAAAGTCCTGAAGTGACCACTGAACATCACATGACAGGATATTTTACAAACAGGGTCCACTTGTGAAGTCTCATCATGTAAAGGAGCACTTGTGAGCTTCATCAAAGGGCACATTGCGAGGCTGCATGGGGAAGTGCAAAATTCTGTAGTGGCCGGTGAAGTGGTCAGATGAAAGTAGCAAGAAGATAGAAAAACGTGACACTCCTGCAAGTGTCAGATTCTTAAAATAGAAGTACAGCCAAAGCTCATTTGGCTGTACCTCTCCTGTGGTTCACAGGAGTGCAGACCGTTTTGCAATGACAGTGGGCTGAAGTCTGGAGTCCAGGCTGGGAAAAGATCATGACCATATGGTTGGGATCCACCCAGATGCCTGGACCGGCACCCGGCTCAACCTCTTATGCCGCGTACACACGGTCGGACTTTTCATCTACAAAAGTCCGACAGCCGGTCCGACAGACTTTCGGCGGACTTTCGGCGGACTTGCGGCGGACTTGTTGCAGACTTTCTAACGAACGGACTTGCCTACACACGACCACACAAAAGTCCGACGGATTCGTACGTGATGACATACACCGGACTAAAATAAGGAAGTTGATAGCCAGTAGCCAATAGCTGCCCTAGCGTGGCTTTTTGTCCGTCGGACTAGCACACAGACGAGCGGATTTCGGGGTCCGTCGTAGTTACGACGTAAAGATTTGAAGCATGTTTCAAGTCTAAAGTACGTCGGATTTGAGGCTAAAAAAGTACGTTGAAAGTCCGGAGAAGCCCACACACGATCGGATTACCAGCCAGCTGAAAAGTCCGACCGTGTGTACGTGGCATTAGCAAGCCACTGAGAGCCTGAGCCAGTCATTCCTGCCCCATGCACAGCCCAGCACTCCAGTGAGAGGTGAAGGGGGGGGGGGCAGAGCAGAAAATGCTGCATCCACCTAGGTAAGTATGATTTAAAAATAAAATAAAGCCCAAACTTCTCTATCAAAAATTGTGCCTTACTTCTTACTACAACCAGATGGAGTAGATTGGGGTGAAAGTGAGAACAATAGTAAATAGTAATGTTGTTTAAGTTGGAAAAGAGTTCAAAGGAAGGCGTTCCATCTGCTGATAGGTCTTTTTAACCACTTGCTGACTGCGCTATAGCTCAATGACGGCCACAGCGGGGTAGTTTTGTGATGCCGTCATATATCCAGAGGACACTGCTGATTACAGATAGAGGTAAAGAGCCAATCAGTGGCTCTTTACCACGTTATCAGCTGTGTCCAATCACAGCTGATCACGGATCTAAACAGAAGCCGGTTATCGGCACTCCTTTCCTCATGCTGACAGCATGAGGAGAGGAGAACAGAGTAAATAACCTGCTTCTCTAATAGGGACATGTACACTGATAATCAAGGCACTGGTTATCACTGCAGTCCCAATCTGTGCCCACCAGTGCTGCCAATCTGTGCTCACCAGTGCTGCCAACCTGTCCCCATCAGTGCTGCCAATCTGTGCCCATCAGTGCTGCCAATCTGTGCCCATCAGTGCTGCCAATCTGTGCCCATTAGTGCTGCCAATCTGTGCCCATCAGTGCCCTCTCATCAGTGTCACCGATCTGTGCCCCCTATCAGTGCCCCCTATCAGTGCCGCCTCATTAGTGCCTCCTCATCGGTGCCCACCAGTGCCGTCTCATCAGTGCAGCCTGTCAGTGCCCATCAATGCCTATCAGTTCCATCTCATCAGTGCCCATCGGTGCAGCCTCATCAGCGCACATAAGTGAAGGAGAAAAATAACCTGTTTGCGAAATTTTATAACAAACTGTGAAAAAGCTTTGGGGGTTTTTTCAACATTTTTGGTCTTTATTTGTTTATTTAGGAAACAATAAAAATGAAATACACAAAAAGAAAGCTCTATTTGTGTGAAAAAAAGTTAAAACTTTGGGTACAGTGTTGCATGACCACACTATTGTCATTTAAAGTGCGACAGTGCTGAAAGCTGAAAATTGGCCTGGGCAGGAAGGGGGTATAAATGCCCAGTAGGCAAGTGGTTAAACACGCGAGTCAGCAAGACAGCCAAGCACCTAAACTTTTCAGAAAGAGGAGGTCAACAGTGACATCATCTACAGGCTATGTTTTTGGTGACCTTGACATACATTAAAAAAAAAAGAAATATACAGTACAATACATAATCACACTTAAAGGGTAACTCCACTTTTGTGGGGGAAAAAATTGCAAATAAAGAAAAAATAATTTAGCGCATATGATTGCGACACTAATCATTTTGTAATTGAATTTTATTAAAAATGACCTTTCCTTTCCTTTTCAATCTGCAGCCAATGTAATTTTCTGAGAATACATTGCAATATGGCTACCTGGAGTTTTCTGTGCACAGAGTGCATTTCCTGCTTGTGTGATTGGCTCACCAATTTTCCCAGAAGTCTGCCTAAGATACAAGTCAGATTTCAGGCATCCCTTGCAACAAAAATGTCATTTTTTGAGAGATACTTTCAGTAGGAACCTGTCTAAAGAATTTCCTCATTAGTGCCCTGCCGCTCCACACCTGACAGTTAATTATGAAACCATTCCTATTAGACCTACTCAGAACAGAGGCACAGAGAAACACACAGGGATTTCTTCAGAATAATAAAAGGTAGGAATCTGCAACAAAGTTTGTCATAATCTTTACAATTTACATAGATCACCCAGAGGGGAACGTTTTTTTCTCAACAAAAGTGGAGTTACGCTTTAAATATAACACTTGCTCAGTATTTTTGCGCTTTTCTATATCTACTGAACAAAATGCTGGTAAAAAAAAACTTTTCTGAAGTGTGATTAAGTGTTTATAATGTTAGCTGGCAATTCTAAAAAAAAAACGGAGTCTCTAAAGACCTAGGCAAAAAAAAGAAAACGGCAGTTTATTATGTGTGGAACATGCATCTCTTGGGATAGCAGTCCACACTGCCTCTAAGAAAGCCAAGTGAACTTTCAAAGGAGCAGCCTTTCCTTTGCTTTGTTCTTCAATAACTGAAGGCGCCTAAAGGAATGACCACAACCCATTAACTTTATCACAGTCTGACTGAGCGAGCAGCAAAATTTAGGAAACCTACTAGATAACTATTACAAGGATATGTGCCTGGTGCTTAAACTTTTCATGGACGCATTAAAACAATATTTACATTTGTATGTTTCACAAGTGAATTGGAAAGCACAGGTGGTGTCACTTGATAATAAACACAGCCGTGAAGGATTTGCCTCGGTCGGAGAAGAAAAGTATCTGAGCGCCCATGCTTGTATAAAAGACATTCTGCGTTTTCTGTTTATGAAGTCTTCCGATAAAGGAAATGTGCTTTCAACACCTTTTATTTTGCACAATCGTTTTCCCAAGGGAATCATTACTATTCTGAAACCATTTGTATTTTTACCATTCAACGCATGAGCTTTCAAAGAGTGGTAATAATGGAATTCTATCCCTTGTGCTCATTAATATGCATGTTATCTGTCAGTTCATTTGTCCCAGTATTTACTCTGAAGTTGCAGACTCCACATCTTTATCTTCCCTTTGTCTCACACCAATTCCTTTTTTCATTTCATCATCTGGCCTGCCTCTTTTTTTTTTTTGGTACTTTTTTCAAGCTCTACCAAAAGAAGCAAGCACAATAAAGTAATGCATATAGAAACATTAAAGCTAATCAAATTCTAGGTTGGTTGAAGCCAGTGAAACAATGCTTCAAATGCTTTTCTATGTGATAAGCCCTCGTATCAGTTCTGTATTAGTTTTATATATAATTTGCCTTTTCCAGCAGCAAAGAACTTCAATAACATTCGTCTCTACTGCCGAAGAGGAAGAGTATCTAACATGAGGGCAAATTGGAGATAAAAAATGAGGGAATTAAAGCAAACAAAAGACACTATATATTTATTCCTGGTGCTACAAATTATTTGTGACAGAAGCTGTTATGTTGGCAATTTTTTAGGACTTGTCCGCATGAGATCTTATCATCATGAAAACTTGAAACTACGCTAGGGCATTGAAGAAACTTTAAATGGATACAAGCAAAACTTATAAAATAGCATGTGTGTATATATATATATATATATATATATATATATATATATATATATATATATATATATATATATATATATATTCTATATAGATATATATAGATATATAGATATATATATATATATATATATATATATATATATATATATATATATATATATACATAAATATATCTATAGATATAGATAGATAGATAGAGATATATATATATATATATATATATATATATCCTGTAAAGCAGAGCCACCAACAAATAGCTAAACAGATCAAGTACAAATAACTTCCTAACATGCCAAAAGATTTGTAACTCTGTTCAGCTTGTCTTGTAATTCAGCCACTCCTGCTAAACAGCACGCCCACAAGAGAGACCTTACCTTTTTCCGTGACTGTGTATGTCTTGGCAAAAAAAAGAAAGTCTACCACATTTTTATCCCTTTAAAATTGCAAGTACAAAAAATGACTGGTAAAAAAAAAAAAATACACTTAGCTTCCAATTTCCTGTTGCGAGCTGCCAACATAGTGCCTCTGCAATCCAGTTGTCCTCTGCTGAACTGCAAAACACCTCCTTCTCTTCACACCTCCATTACTTAAGAGGGGGTAGGGCTGTTGTCCACATTCCTTGGATTTCTGGCAGAATCAGCAGGCAAGTACTTGTAGTGATTTTAAAGAGAGAGAATGTGTGTATTGGAGTGATGTAACGAATATGTTTTTGTCTGTATTTAGCCCAGACATGCTCTTTAAGTAGCACAGCTTGGTCAATGACTTAGGCTGGCCCCGTTTCTTACATTTAGTCAGCATTTTGAAAAAAAATACAGATTCCACCATCCACACATTCTAGGTTGATGACACAGTCACTGTGTCATTGTATTCTTACAGAGGTATTCCCCCATCATCAGAATACACTGATTAACTTTGCAGCCGATTGGCTGCATGCGCTGACCAAAGCAACATTTTTCAAGATCGACTTCTCATGTACAGTAAATGGTCATAGATGGATCAAAATGTGTCTGGTTCCTGCTGAACTTGCTGGATTTCAATCCATCTAAGGCCCGCTTTAGCCCCAGCCTGAAAATTGGACAATGAGGGAGCATTAGCACACTGATGAGGCCTCAATCTGTTTATTCTAATCTCTCTTTCTGCCAAGGGTTCAATGTGTAGCAGCCCCTGCTCCCCCCCTGCTGCTGGCTGTGACAGGAGTGGGCCTGTGCTATTGTGCCATTCATTTTCCCCCTCCTGCTGGGCTGCAGTCTGCATAGCAAACTAAACTGCTTTTGTGTGTGATCCCCTGCTCGCTCCTCCACCCTCCCTCCCTCTTGACAGAGGTGGCCAGTGAATCAGCAACAGGGGACAGGACTTGCTCTGCCACCACAACGGATCATGGGACATGTAGTTCCCAAGGAGCACTGTACAATACAAATAGTTAGGGCTTGGCTTCAAGCCCCAGGATTCCATGCTCATAGAGGAAGGAGAGGACTGGCCTTTCCCAAGCTTTTGGAGTCTCACAAGGATTTTTTGCAGGAGAAAGCCAAGCCATACAGACCTGTGGCCTTGACTGGGACTGTGCAGAGATGAGGTTGCCATCTCAAAGCAATGAAAGTACCAGAGAGTGCAGACCTGTTGCCTTTGCTGAGCCTGTGCAGAGATTGGGTGCCCTTGCTCTGTCTATAAAAGCCTGGGGATTGAGCCACAGAGAGAATGCTTGCTGAGCTGGGACTGGAGCTGGAAGGACCTATTGCCGTAAGTGTCTACAGCAAGGGAGAACCAGCAAGGACCATAGCTGAGAGACTGAGTCTTGTGAGTATCTGTTCGTGGGGACTCAGTCATCTGGTCCAGGGTACCTGAGGACAGCGGACCGCCAAAAAGATTTGGACCAGATTCCTGTGTACCATGAGTGGTGAGCTGAACCATCTGTGCCTATTTCAACATGAACACAGTTAAAGCAATAGACTGCGTCTTTTTTTTAGCATCTCATCAGCCCTCTGTTGCACACTCTTAAACAGACAGCTGCATGTGCACCACATTACAAAAGTGCCCCAATGATAGCTTGTTAATGTTGACAATTAGGCGCCAAGTATTTGTACTCGCCTCCAGGGGTACCCCTTTGTCAGAAACATATATATACACCTACTTTTGGGGCTGTATGCACAGTGTGCACACAATGACCTTTATGTTTGGGTTAGTTTATGCCAATACGTGTAACCCTGTTGCACCAGTTATAATTTGGTTTAACATCACTATAGTTCAATTGATTGCCATCTTATGGGTTAGTGCTGACATTATCTAGTACTGCATCTTTAAGCCTGTTCAGTTGCTTGTTTTTTGATTCATGCATTATTTAACTGCATTAAGATAATACATCCTTTTAGTCTACCATCCAGTTGCTTATGGCCTATTTTCTGTGCATTATTATAAAGTGGTAGCATACTAACTTTTAAGTTACACTGATGTGTCAATGGGATCCCAGCAGCCTAAAGAAGAACTCCAGCTTTTCCTCCCCAAAACAACAAATGCATTGTGCATGTAAATAAATCACAAACCCACCCTCAGTTTGTGTGTACCTTACCTTCTTTAGCAGTATACAGCAGGTTTCTGTGATGTGACTTCTCCTCCTGGATGAATTTCTAAGTGATCTGACTTCCTGCTTCCTTCCTTTACCAGTCCTGTAACTTCATGTCCCATAACCCTTTGAGCCTCTGTAGTTTCAGGACAGGCTATGAAAGTCACTTGTACCAGTTCTGGTAGTTGATGTGGGTGTTTCTGGGCATTCATGTGGGTGGTGAAAGGTGTAAATGTTTTATACCTCCTCCTGTGTCATTCCTGTCTTGCAGCATGCCAAAGAATAATGGCTTACTGCAAGACTACAGAGGAAGGACTATGGGAGGTTATTATGAAGGTGTTTCCTCCATATGTAAATTGGTCACTTCACAGAGAGCAGGGCTCTAAGTGGGTGAGATCTGAGGGGTAGGACTCCCCATGCTGCGGTGCTGCCATTTTATGCCTCCCACGAGGCGTGTGTACATGCTGATTCCATCAGTCTCCGTATCAGTCTCCTTTTACTATATAGGCCTTCCATTTGCCTGACATCCGGGCTCCTGCTGTAGGGACATGTATACTACTTCTCATTTGGATGGTCTAAACAATATTCCCTGGATCCAATGAATACAGCTATTTATAGACTTTGACCACTTGATGACTTTTCTTTGGTGGCAATTTTTTTTTCAAAACAATTACTCATCCACTCTTGATATATACCACAACTGTGGCCACAGTCTGTTGTCTCCTCAGTCAGGGACGTGCAGTCAGGGGAGAGCGTCACCTGCCATGAACATTAAAAAAAAACAAAAAACGAGTTTCGAGGGTCGTAGCTCGGTGACCTAAGGTCACAGAGACCCCAAATGGGGTTCCTACGACCTATGGTTCCGGAGATACGGGCTCCTTGCGCAGCCTGTCAGAAACTACCCTCTATTAGGGCGAAAAGCCAATGATCCATATAGCCTTCAACATGTATTGACGTGTGTTTCATATGTCTACAGTTATGATATATCACTTTTTTGGAGTCTTTTCTCCTTTTTTAACTTTGTATACATAAAAAAGTGTCATTTTATGTGTTTTGTTACTTTAGTTATTTCCTTTAGGCACTTGAAAATACCCATCCCCCATAGCCTCCCCAAGAGAAGAGGTGTGGGGAACACTAATTTGAGGACTCTCCCTGTTCACACTGGTTCACACTGGTCTGCATATTTAACTGGGCAGGAATTCTAATTGTGATCCATTCCATCCTGCCCAGCAGCAGCAAGCTATCAGAACAAGCTCTGCATGAAGGTGTTAATGCTGTGGTCTCTTCTTGTAGGTGTGACTGGACCAGATTGAATGCTAATTATAATGTAATCAATTCCTCCAATCAGAGCTGTGAAGAAAGTTACATCATTTGCATAGTCTGAAAGACCAAAAAGGAGAGTGTTACAGACTCAAGCTGCTACAGGAAGTGGCTGTGGAAGGAACAGAGTCTATCAGCAGGATATGTAGAGTGTCACATGATACAAAACCACAACTATACCAAGAAAATCAGGGGATCTGCAGACAACAGAGCAACATGGTACAGAGTTATGATCTATGCTGGGATTGATCATTCTATTCAGTTATAGTGAAAAGAAAGCTGGAGTTCAGCTTTAAAGTGTCCTGGTAGAACAGAGTACCCATCATATCAAACAGCTCCTTGGGGGTTAGCCCTACAAGTGTTAAAGCTGATGGCTAATTAGATTATTAACTAAATTCCCTCCTACTTAGACCCCTTTCACATTGAGGCACTTTTCAGGCGCTTTTGCGCTAAAAAAAGCGCCTGAAAAGCTCCTAAAAACTGCTTCCCATTAATACCAATGGATGTTTTCACACTGGGGCGGTGTGCTGGCTGGGCGGTGAATAAAGTCCTGCAAGTAGCATCTTTGGAGCATGTTTGGAGGGCTTAAAAAAAAGCGCCTAAAAAACGCCCCTCTCCATTGAAATGAAAAGCACACGAAAAGTGATTCAAAAGCACCTCAAAATGGTTCTTTTGAGTCACCTTAACCATTTCAATACAGGGCACTTATACACCTTCCTGCCCAGACCAATTCTCAGCTTTCAGCGCTGTCGCAGTTTGAATGACAATTGCGCGGTCATACAACACTGTACCCAAACTAAATTTTTATCATTTTGTTCCCATAAATAGAGCTTTCTTTTGGTGGTATTTAATCACCTCTCCGGTTTTTATTTTTTGCTAAACAAATAAAAAAAGACCGAAAATTTTGAGAAAAATAAAAGTTTTGCTTTTGTTTCTGTTATAAATTTTTGTAAATAAGTAAGTTTTCTCTTTCACTGATGGGCACTGATAAGGTAGCACTGACAGGCACTGATAAGGCGGCACCGATGAGGTGGCACCAATGAGCAGGCACTGACCAGCACTGACGATGGGCACTGATATGCGGCACTGATGGGCACTGGTAGGTGGCACTGATGTGCGGCACTGATATGCAGCACTGATGGGCATTGATAGGCGGCACTGAAGGGCACTCATGGGTGGCACTGGTGGGCACTGATGGGCACTAATTGGCGACACTGATGGGCACTGAAAGGCTGCAAAGATGGGTACTTATGGGTGGCATTGATAGGCGGCACTGCTGGGCACTGATAGGCGGCACTGCTGGGCACTGATAGGCGGCACTGCTGGGCACTGATGGGCATTGATACCTGGCACTGATGGGCACTGATACGCGGCACTAATATGAGGCAATGATAGGCATCCCTGGTGGCACTGGCAGGCATTGTGAGTGGGCACTGATTGGCAGCTGCCTGGGCAGCCTGGGGGTCTAGGGGGGCATACCTGGTGGTCCTGGGCGGCATGATGGTGGTCCTGGGCGGGATCCAAGGGGGGGCTGTGCTGATAAACAATCAGCACAGACCCCCCTGTCAGGAGAGCAGCCGATCAGCTCTCCTCTACTCGTGTCTGTCAGACGCAAGTGAGGAAAAGCCGATCACCGTCTCTTCCTATTTACATCGTGATCAGCCGTGATTGGACACGGCTGATCACGTGGTAAAGAGCCTCAGTCAGAGACTCTTTACCTAGATCGGAGTTGCGGTGTGTCAGACTGACACACCGCAACAACGATCGCCTCGATGCGTGCCCCTGGGGGCTTAATATCCTAAGGACGTCATATGACGCCCAGTCAGGATATTGAAACCACTTTGCCGCCGCTGCTATATGGCGGGCGGCAAGTGGTTAAAAAAAAGTGCACCGCTGACGCCTCAAAAACACTTGAAAAGTGCCACAAAAGTGCCCAAAGTCTTATGGGCAGTTTTCAAGCGCCTCAGTGTGAAAGGGGTCTAATAGTAGTGTCTAATACTACTTTTCTGAATACAGGAGTACCACAGGGCTGTGTGTTGAGTCTGGCCCTGTTTACATTGTTTACACATGATTGTACTCCCATAAAAATATTAAATACTGATGCCAAGCACACCATTTTAGTCGGACTCATACGAGATAATGATGAGATGGCTTTTAGGCAAGAAATCAACTTTTTGTGGTGTACAGAAAATAATTTAATACTTGATATGAATAGGAGATTACAGGAGATCGATAGAGATAGAGATAGATATAGAGAGAGAGAGAGATAGCTTTTGAATTCCTCTTTCTTGGCTCGTCGTACATCACCACGTTCGTAATTGTTGGCCAACATTTGTGTGACCGCGTGTATGCAAGACAAGTTTGAGCCAACATCCCTCGAACAAAAATCCATGGTTTTGTTGGCGGAAAGTCTGATCATGTATACGGGGCATAAGTCTTTTTTCGTTCAACCCAGCAGGCTGACCGTAAAAAAAAAACTGACAGATTGCCGTACTAACACATGTTAATGCGGTGATCATCCCCCGCTGAGCTATTGTGTTCTGACAGGGGGGACACTGATGGCTGCCAGTGCTAATCGGATGCTGGTTTTCCAGCCTGCACGTTCGAGAGAAGCCAGTTGTAAGAGCAGCTTCTGTTGGACAGGGAGCTGTACACCTGCCGAACTGACAGTTTTGGACAATTTTTGGTTCGTGTGTACCCAACTTAAGGCTTCTGGTCAATTTTCATCATTACACCTTTGAGAGTATTCTTCTCCACTGTGATGTAGTGTGGTATGCCAGCTGCAGGATGGAGGATAAGAATTGAATGTCTCATTTACTGAAAACACCACAGTGGACCATCCTTACAGATCTACTGAATTTGGACATAGCATATGCCAATCGATTAAAAAAAGCAAGCAAAAGCTATTAGTAGTGATCCAACCCATCCAGGTTACAGTGTGTTTGTCCAGTTGCCGTTAGTGAAAAGATAAAGGACAGTTAAAACCCACATTTATCACTTGAGGTATTGTTTTTTCACCCCCTAGGGCTGTGTGTCTATGAATCCACCAGGTGTTTTAGAAATGATATGAATCCACCAGGAGTTTAAGAAATGATATGTGAATTTTTTACTTTTTTTTTTAATATTTTAAATTTTTGTTATATTTAAGAGCACACATGCGCTTAGAAAGTACATGTGGTTGCGTTTATTTTTTTTAATTACTGCTCAATCATAGCCACTGCCTGTATACTTGTTCCTAATCAGTGATTTACTAGGCATCAAAGTAAAGATAAGAACAACAGCCCCGGAGCTTTGCACCTTAAGGCTTAAATGCAAGTTATTGTCATAAAAAGTGTTTGGGGACCTGGGTCCTGCCCCAGGGGACATGGATCAATGCAAAAAAAGTTTTAAAAACGGACGTTTTTTCAGGAGCAGTGATTTTAATAATGCTTAAAGTCAAACAATAAAAGTGTAATATCCCTTTAAATTTCGTAGCTGGGGGGTGTCTATAGTATGCCTGTAAAGGGGCGCATGTTTCCCATGTTTAGAACAGTCTGACAGCAAAATGACATTTCAAAGGAAAAAAGCCATTTAAAACTACTCGCGGCTATTGCATTGCCGGTCCGACAATACACATAGAAGTTCATTGATAAAAACGGCATGGGAATTCCCCACAGGGGAACCCCGAACCAAAATGTAAAAAAAAATGACGCGGGGATCCCCCTAAATTCCATACCAGACCCTTATCCGAGCACGCAACCTGGCAGGCCGCAGGAAAAGAGGGGGGGGACAAGAGAGCGCCCCTCCTGAACCATACCAGGCCACATGCCCTCAACATTGGCAGGGTGCTTTGGGGTAGCCCCCCAAAACACCTTGTCCCCATGTTGATGAGGACAAGGGCCTCATCCCCACAACCCTGGCCGGTG
The DNA here is from genome assembly GCA_037952925.1 of Lithobates clamitans. Classification (NCBI taxonomy): domain Eukaryota; kingdom Metazoa; phylum Chordata; class Amphibia; order Anura; family Ranidae; genus Lithobates; species Lithobates clamitans. Next base: position 1,039,701 of record JBBGZY010000248.1, read on the forward strand.
GTTGTGGGGGTCTGCGGGCGGGGGGCTTATCGGAATCTGGAAGCCGCCTTTAACAAGGGGACCCCCAGATCCCGGCCCCCCCTGTGTGAAATGGTAAGGGGGTACTTACCCCTACCATTTCACTAAAAAACTGTCAAAAATGTTAAAAATGACAAGAGATAGTTTTTGACAATTCCTTTATTTAAATGCTTCTTCTTTCTTCTATCTTCCTTCATCTTCTTCTTCTGGTTCTTCTGGTTCTTCCTCCAGCGTTCTTGTCCAGCATCTCCTCCGCTGCGTCTTCTATCTTCTCCTCGGGCCGCTCCGCACCCATGGCATGGGGGGAGGCTCCCGCTCTTCTCTTCATCTTCTTCATCTTCTTCTTCATCTTCTTCTTCTCTTCTCCATCTTCTTCTCCGGGCTGCTCCCACTGTGTGACAGCGTCTCCTCTTCTGACGGTTCTTAAATAATGGTGGGTGGGGCCACCCGATGACCCCGCCCCCCTCTGACGCACGGGACATGACAAGACTTCCCTGTGGCATTCCCTGTGACATCACAGGGAAGTCCCGTCAAGTCACCGTGCGTCAGAGGGGGCGGGGTCACCGGGTGGCCCTGCCCCCCATTATTTAAGAACTGTCAGACGAGGAGACGCCGTCACACAGCGGGAGCCTCCCTCCATGCCAGCATGGATGCGGAGCGGCCCGGAGAAGAAAATGAAGAAGATGATGAAGAGAAGAGCGGGAGCCTCCCCCCATGCCATGGGTGCGGAGTGGCCCGAGGAGAAGAAGTTAGAAGACGCCGCGGAGGAGATGCTGGATGAGAACGCCGGAGGAAGAACCAGAAGAGCCAGAAGAACCAGAAAAAGAAGATGAAGGAAGATAGAAGAAAGAAGAAAAAAGAAACATTTAAATAAAGGAATTGTCAAAAACTGTCTCTTGTCATTTTTACAGTTTTTTAGTGAAATGGTAGGGGTACGTACCCCCTTACCATTTCACACAGGGGGGGGCCGGGATCTGGGGGTCCCCTTGTTAAAGGGGGCTTCCAGATTCCGATAAGCCCCCCGACCGTAGACCCCCACAACCACCGGCCAGGGTTGTGGGGATGAGGCCCTTGTCCTCATCAACATGGGGACAAGGTGTTTTGGGGGGCTACCCCAAAGCACCCTCCCAATGTTGAGGGCATGTGGCCTGGTACGGTTCAGGAGGGGGGGGCGCTCTCGTCCCCCCCTCTTTTCCTGTGGCCTGCCAGGTTGCATGCTCGGATAAGGGTCTGGTATGGATTTTTGGGAAGACTCCACACAGTTTTTTTTTTTTTTTTGGCACGGGGTTCCCCTTAAAATCCTTAAAAATTGGCACTTTTGATTATTCATGTTCGTGTCCCATAGACTTTAACGGTGTTCGCGTGTTCGAACAAACTTTTTTCCTGTTCGCATGTTCTGGTGCGAACCGAACAGGGGGGTGTTCGGCTCATCCCTACTTTCCACTGGGTTTTTCTTTTATTTAATTTTTTAAACATGGCACTCCAGCAGGGATACCAGGCATGGTATGTAGGATACACCCGTAGAAAAAGGGCATCTTCACAAGAATCTAAAATAAAACCATTTATTTGTGGATATCTAAAACCCGAACTGCCACAGATCCTAAATTGTGTAGATCAATTCACTCATACCTATGTTAACAATTAAGTATTAGGATGGAGCTTTTGAAATGAACTGGGCACAAAAAATTATTTTTCACAGATGTGGGAAAACATGGGTGTTGCTTGATCTGATGATTATCCTACAATCTATGGAAATATACATCAATAATATGTTGGTTGCCCGAGTGTATAGACCTTGGACCTGTTTCAAAATTACAAAGACATCAATAATCAAGATAACCCATTCATGGGCACTACCACCAAAATCAACCATGTCAAAAAAATCTAAATATATCACACCATTATATGAAATAGTTTATAAAATATGTTACTTCAAACAAAACCCTAGAAAACCCCTCACAATTATAGTTAGATCCATTTAAAAGCCTCACATTGAATTCAGAAAAGCTCCCAAAAATACATAGAAGTATATTTTAAAAGCCATGAATGTGACATTTATCAAACATTCACTGCAGGTGTATCTTCCTGGTGCTTGTGTTTAAATTACAATGATGACTTCACTACAGTGAATATTTAATTAATGTTTTATTCACTGCTTTATAAATATGCCCCAAAACATTACATTACAATACAATTCCTAATTTTCCTTTATACAGTTAAGTGCTAGTATCCAATTAAATAACCATCATAAATAAAGAAAATTCTGAATACATAGTAATAAAGGATGCTAAAAAAATATTTTTTTAAGGATTAGCCAAGTGTGTAAGTGTCTTGGATAAAGGTGCTATAATAAGGTCTAAATAACGAACTAAGTGCTAATTTGCCTGCTGAAAACTGCCATTATCCTACAATCATACATAGTAATAAAGGATGCTAAAAGATATATTTTTGTTTAGGATTAGCCAAGTGTGTAAGTGTCCTGGATAAAGGTGCTATAATAAGGTCTAAATAACGATCTAAGTGCTAATGTACCTGCTGAAAACTGCCAAAGAGTGAAAACTGTCAGGGGTTGATTTGCTAAAAACTGGAGAGTGCAAAATCTGGTGCCACTCTGCATGGAAACCAATCACCTTCCAGGTTTTCTGTCAAAGCTTAATTGAACAAGTTGAAGTTAGAAGCTGATTGGCTACCATGCACAGCTGCATCAGATTTTGCACTCACCAGTTTCAGTAACTAAACCCCTCAGTGCTTAATAATACATCAAACCACATATATAATGCCCTAAAATGAATAAACACATTAAAAAGAAAACAACTGATGTAGCACACAAATATAGACAAAGAATAGGGAAGATAATAAAATGCAAGAATACAAAGTTAAAGCAGTGGTCAACAAAATGTTTTAATAATAATAAACCTGTTATACTTACCTGTCCTGTGCAAGGGTATTCAACAAAGCAGCCCTAAACAAACCTGTGGCGACAGACCTGTGGGCTTGCCTCTAAGCCAGGCTGTATGCGTCTATTAACACACACAGTGTGGCTCAGCTGTGCCCCCAGCTCTCTCCTCACATGGCTCCCGCTTCCATTGCTGCCTCTATGTCCTGTGAGGAGAGAGAGAGGAGAGAGCTACTGTAGACAGACACAGCACTGGATTGAGAAGGGACTCAGGTAAGTTTTTAGGGAGGTTGGGGGGGGGTGCTACAACAGGTGGGACATTTTTTACCTTAATGCAAGGTAAAAAATGTCCTGCCTTTACAAGCACTTTAATCTAGCCAAGACTCATATCGCAAAAACCTTCTGGAGGGAAAGCTTGGAACCTTGCACAGACTATTGCTGATTCATCAATGGTGGGTATTTTATTAAATTATCTTATATCATTTCATACAGATTATAAACTGAATTGGAGCACATGTATTAAAACTTATAGAAAAGTTTTCTTTTCCTATTGCCAGAAATCAGATTTCAGATGTCATTCTTCCTGTAAAGGTTGTAAAATGGGAAACATGCTTTTTCGATTCCTGTCTAGTTTTTATACTGTATATCAATCCCATGAGGAGGACAGTTCAGTCCACTCCATGCCAAAACACTGAATGAGAGGAGGTTATAAGCCATTATGAAAATATTATATGACTGCAATGATTATTATAAGCAATACATTGGCTGTAAAGTAGGAAGTGGTGACAGTGTTTTATGGTAAAGCAGAACAATAAAACCCAAAGGGGAATACAAAAATGCACAAACCAAATTATTCTTGCAAAATGTATTAAAAATCAATATGTAGAAATAATAAAACAGTTATTATGTTGCAAGCTATAAAGAGAATTTCCAATGAAGAAAGATTCATGGGCATGGAATAAAGGTTTCATGTTGCATAGCTTTCCATAGGAATATTGATTTCACGCAAATAATGTATTATCTGAAAACGTGCACTAGCAGAAACAGTAGCAGAAAAAGCAATCAGCCTGGGAGTCACTGAAATCTAGGGTTAAACTTCTGCAAGTAAGATTATAAATAAGCTCAGCTACAGACCTTGGGGCATCGGTTGCATTACCAGAGAAATGTCATGGAAACAGCAAAAAAAAATTGCCATTTTTATAGAAGAATAAGCAATCAAGATCTGGCTAGAGAAAGCAGGTGGTCTACACATGGAGGTCAGGTGCTGCAAGAAATTATGTAAGAATTAATAAATCAATTTGCTTTCAACAATTGTCCTTTCCAGGAGTCTCCTAATCCTTCAAAGACATGTAAAACAATTACATGATACAATTCAACACCGCTTTACCAGAAGGTGCCCTTTATGTGGATTCAATTACGCTGTGATTGTTTTCTGGAAAATTTACCCATTTCTATCTTATCTGTACAAGAAGAATGATAAGGCTTTCCAAGTAAATGCAAACAAGCCATCAGCAAATATAATTATTTAAAGGACAATGTAGACAAGAAAGGAAGTAGCTACTGTAGATTCAGGTGTAGCAATAAACTATTCTAGAGCTGCTGGATTTTAATGGGCTCCCCTACTTCCTTATGATAACCTGTCTGTAAGTGCACCCCAAATAACCCCTGACCCTCCAACAGAAAAATGTGAAAATACTCCAGATTCTTTTCTTGCAATTTATTGGTTCAGTTGTCTTGGGGAGACAGGGTTAGGGGTACAGGACACCAAAAAATGCTCCACTCAGTAGACCCCTTGAGGCCCAGATGGCCTCTGACAGAGGTCAGCTGTGGAACTCCTTATGCCTCTGTTACAAGGTAATTCTATAGGCCCGGAATGGTGACTATTTCATTTTTTCAGTTTCTGCCAGTGGTCTGGTTAAGAGACCTCAGGTCTCTGCCACAAGCCAGTTTAGGACAGCCTAGGCTCAGAAGGGCAGCTAGGAGAACAAAAAGCCTTTCTGGTTTCCTCTTACAGGCAAGGGGCCCGGGAGGCAAAGACTGGACCTCTTTGCAGCTGCACACTCCCCATTCAGTGGTAAAGCCGTAGATACAAAACAACCCTTCTAGAAAGTTTCTTCAATTATTTATCCTCTTCCCTAGCCCACATAACTGACATAAACAGTAATTGGCCAAGGCAGAATAAATATTCATAACCCTAATACATTGTTTTTTCCCACTCTACCTACTGTTGACACTCGATAGTAACAGACAGAAGGCTTAAGAGAAACCTAATGCCGTGTACACACGAGCGGACTTTGACAGCAAAGGTCCGACGGAACTAATCCGCCGGACAATTCGATCGTGTGTGGGCTTCATCGGACCTTTGCTGTCGAAAAATCAGATGGACCTTAGATTTAGAACATGTTTCAAATCTTTCCAACGGACTCGAGTCCGGTCGAAAAATCCGTATGCTAGTCCGACGGACAAAAAAACGACGCAAGGGCAGCTATTGGCCACTGGCTATGAACTTCCTTATTCTAGTCCCTTCGAACGTCATCACGTTCAAACCAACGGACTTTCGAACAGACTTTAGTCCATTCGTGTGTGGGCAAGTCCGGTCGTTCGAAAGTCCATAGTAACTCCGTCGAAAGTCCGTTGTTAAGACTGTCGGACCTTTGATGCTGAAAAGTCCGCTCGTGTGTATGCGGCGTAAGGAAGCCAGGTAGGACTGGCTACAGCCTAGCTGCAAACACTAAATTTGGATTAAGGTCACTCCAGCTGAAGGCAGTGTCCCTATATAAGAATACTAATATAGGATTACTAAACATATATAATTCGAAATATGTATGATTGCTAAAAATTAACACAGTACAATAAACCACAATAAAGAGATCCAGCTCAACTGACATTGCTGTCAAGTGCAGAAGCTAACTATAGATGTCAGAGGATGACGTGCACATGCAATCCAACCACCTAAAGAGCTTTCTAATATATACACTGGTCCAATCAGTATTAATGTCTGAGCAAAAAAAAAACATAATAAAGTAAAGTTGGGTGTCAATCAGAGAATCATTTTAGCAAAAAAAAACCAGAATACATTTTCTTGGATAGAGATGTGTTCAACCCAAACCCAGCCTGTTCAGAATCTTTCAACCGGTGAACATACTGCCCATATAGGACCATTATTTAGTGGTGGCAGGTCATCACAGTGGTAAGTCAACATCATCAGAATTGACTTACCGGTAGATCTACATCACTGGATGCCGTGATTGTTGTTGGATTTACATTGGGAGGCATTTTTTTTTCTAATAAAGATATTTTTTTAACCGAGTAACTGTTTTTTTTTTTTTTTAACTATTTGCCTATTTTATTTATAACAAGTAACAGGGGGTATGTACCCCATACTCATTCATGTACGGGAAGGCTGGATATATGGCGGCAAACTTATTCTAAAGCTAGGTAAATACAAAGGAGAAGTTGGGACTTTAAATGAAACGCTTGGGTAGTGGAGGTAAAATAAACCATATTTAAATTGCCTTATGAAATGTTTATTGGTTTAATAAATAACAGACAATAAAAAAGTATTCATTTCATATACAGTAAAAAGTATTCATGGAGGCATTTAATTGTGCCTCATTTAAAGTCCCAACTCCCCCATATTTTCATACTTATTCTAAAGCTAGGTTCACATCTGTGCATTTTTAGTGCATCTGCAGATCTGCAGAATAGCACCACAATCCATCTAACAATATTTCCCATCGGTCCTCTACACATTTATGCAGTTTCCTGCAGTGCGTTTTTGGAAAAGTTGCAGGCATTTTGTTACACAGCATGGTGCATTTTTGGCTTTACAGACTTCAATGGAGCCAGCTCAAAAACCCATGTACATGCGTTTTTGGTAGAATTTGTGTTTAACAACCAGTCTCCTCCTCACACAAAACAAAAAACCCAGAAGAATGAAAACACAATAAAAATGCACCGTAAAAACACATTTAAAAAATGCATCAAACCCCAACACTCTTTATGGTGGTCAAGATCTGGAGATGAGGTCCTTGTCCCCATCAACATGTGGAAAATATGCTTTGCAAAGGGGGGAGGCTTGGATGCCCCTCCTTACAATATGCCTTTCTAATTTTGAGAGCATGTGGCCTGTTATGGTTGGAAGAGCGCACTCTGTCCTCCTTTCCTGGCCAGCCAAGCTCTATGCCTAGATAAGGCCCCAGTCACACAAGGGAGACTTGTCATGAGACTGTTCATATCTGTGTGATTTAAAAGTGCAGCAACTTTAAAGTAGTTCCTGCACTACTTTGATCCAACTTTGCGGGTTGAGGGCAATAGACTGCAATGTAAATAGTTAAAAGTCGCACCTGTATGATATACATGCGACTTGTGGGTGACTTGTGAAAAGAATGCCGGGATTGAAAAATAAATTTAAAAAACGGCCTAGCGTCTTTAACAAGGGGGCCACCCAGATCCTGCCCCCCTCATGTGAATTAGTATGGAGTACATAGTACCCCTACTCATTTACCAAAATAAAATGTAGTGTAAAAAATGACAGTAGCCAATTTTTGATAATTCCTTTATTTTAAATTTTTTAAATTTTTTAAAAATGGGCGCCACTGCTTACCCGAAAAAAGAAAAAAAAAACATCCGGTCCCGACGAAGGCTCCTGCCGCCTGACACTTCCTCCGTCTGACAACTCTAACCCTACGTTCACACCTATGCGTTTTTTAGTGCGTTTTACAGTTTGCAGAAAAGCACTACAGTCCATTTAACATGGTTTCCTATTGTACTAGTTCACATCTGTGCGTTTTGCGGGGTTACGTTTTATGGAAAGGGTCGGGGACTTTTTTCCCACTGCAGTTTGCATTTTGCATGTAATAGACTTCAATAGAGCTGCACCAGAAATGCAAGTGGTTCATTTTTGATGCGATTTTTGATGTGTTTTGCGTTTTGCGGTTCTTATTTAACACTTTATAAAGCTGGCTGCCAAGCGGGGGGCAGGAAGCCGGCCGTCGGGTCCCTAACAACCGATGAGTCATCAGCTGTCAGTGGGGTTTCCCGCTAAATAAAATAAATAAATTGACTTCAAAAAAATTTGCCAAAAGAACGGCATGGGGTTCCCCCCCCAGGTTCCGCCCTAGTATGGATTCAGAGGGGACCCCCCACGGCAAACTAAAATAAAAATTGGGTGGGGTCTCCCCTAAAATCCGTACCAAACCCTTATCCGAGCATGCCGCCCGGCAGGTCAAGAAAGGGAGGGGACGAGCGAGCACCCCCCTCGGAGCATACCAGGCCATATGCCCTTAACATGAGGGGGGTGGGTACTTTGGGACAGGGGGGCTCTGCGCCCCCCCACCCCAAAGCACCCATCTCCCATGTTGATGAGGACAAGGGATTTTTCTCGACAACCCTAGCTGGTGGTTGACGGGGTCCGCAGGCATGGGGGCTTATCGGAATCTGGAATCCCCCTTTAAGAAAAGGGGCCCCCGGATCCCAGCCCCCCCTATGTGAATGGGTATCGGGTACATCATACCCCTACCCATTCACCAAAAAAGAAGTGTAAAGTTGAAAAAACAAGAGCAAATTTTTGACAATTCCTTTACTAGTAAAATAGCTCTGAGCCACGTCTCTCCTGATGCTGCCATCGTCTTCTTCCACTGCAGTCTTCTCCCCAGTGCTGTCATCTTTCGGTGTCGTCTTCTTCTTCCTCCTTGCTGTCCCCGTCTTCTGCTTATTCTTCCTTACCACTGGTTACCCGCAAAAAAAAAAAGCTGGTCTTGTCGTGAAGCTGTCTTCCCTCGTTGTGATGTTCCCTGCTGTCTGGCACCTCTTAAATAGCATGGGGCATGGCCATCCAATGACAACGCCCGGAGAGCCCACCCCCCGTCACCAGGGGATAGGCTCTCTGGGTGACGTCATTGGATTGCCGCGCCCCATGCTATATAAGAGGCGCTGGACAGCGGGGAACATCACAACAGAGGAAGACAGCTTCACGACAAGACCAGCTTTTTTTTGTGTTTTAGCGGGTAACCGGCAGCAAGGAAGAAGAAGTAGAAGACAGCAGCGAGGAGGAAGAAGAAGAAGACGCTATCAGAAGATGACAGCACTGTGGGATAAGAAAGAGGTGGAAAAAGACAATGGTACTGGGAGAGACAGTGGCTCGGAGCTATTTTACTAATAAAAGAACTGTCAACAACTGGCTCTTGTTTTTTTTAACTTTACACTGTTTTTTTGGAGAATGGGTAGGGGTACGATGTACCCGATACCCATTCACATGGGGTAGAGGCTGGGATCTGGGGGCCCCCTTCCTAAGGGGGGCTTCCAGATTCCGATAAGCCTCCCCGCCCGCAGATCCCGACAACCACCAGCTAGGGTTGTCAGCAAGAGGCCCTTGTCCTCATCAACATAGGAGCAAGGCGCTTTGGGGTGGGGGGGGCGCACAGCTCCCCCTGCCCTAAAGCACCCCCCCCGTTGAGGGCATGGCGCTTGCTCGTCACAGCATGGGGGGTCCCCTCTGAATCCCGAAGGGCCTGGTATGGACCTGAGGGGAACCTCACCCTGTTTTTTCCGCACATTTTTTTGACGACAATCTGAACACATGGGGAGGAGTACTACATATACCAGGAACATCGCCATTGAAGTCTGGGCCTTCATGTCATCTTTGGCTTGATAGACGCAGGTGTATGCGCATGCCAGTCCATCTAAAGAAGTCCGGGTTGGTGAGTTCCTAAATACCATCCATGCCTATTTGACCCACTGCCGCTGGCATGTGTGTCCACAGCTTCGGGTAAGAGTATCCATCCTTTTCCCCTGGTGTTGGAGGCACATTGCCGGGTGTCGTGTGCGAATATCACCTTGTTTGATCCAGTTTTATTACTACTTCTCACAAATTTCTAATACCCTGGGCTCATGTTTAGGGAATTGAACATGACATGTTGAACTTTATTATATTCGAGTGACCTTTGTGTTGCTATAGATTTATTTAATTTTTTTAGTGCATGTCTTTCATACATAGGTTATTATTTGTGGAAATTTTCTGGCTGTCACAGGTCAGCATATTTTGTTTTGGGTATCACACCATTTAGAAATGTTTATTTATCACCAGGATTACCCCTTGTATGTATATGCATTTAGCATGGTACATAGCACAATGTCATTATTGTGAATGCTTCACAATATAATTGTTTTACTTTCAGCTTACTCGCTGATTGTATATATATTTAGCACCTCACACAGCACTTTATAGTCTGGTTTTCATCCCTTGATAGCTCTCTGGAATTCACTCGCACATTTTTAGCGCTGCATCTTTCTTGTTTTTTTCTTCTAAGATTGCCCTGTATTTGCCAATATTTGCCAATCCATCTTCCCATCAACTCTGACCAGCTTTCCTGTCCCTGCTGAAGTAAAGCATCCCCACAACATGATGCTGCCACCATCATGTTTCACAGTGGGGATGGTGTGTTCAGGGTGATGTGCAGTTTTAGCTTTCCACCATACATAGCGTTTTGCTTTTATGCCAAAAAATTTAATTTTGGTCTCATCTGACCAGAACACCTTCTTCCACATGTTTGCTCTGTTCCCCACATGGCTCCTTGCATACTGCAAACGGGACTTCTTATGTCTTTCTTTTAACAATGGCTTTCTTCTTGCCACTCTTCCATAAAGGCCAGATTTGTGGAGTGCACGACTATAGTTGTCCTGTGGACAGATTCTCCCACCTGAGTTGTGGATCTCTACAGCTCCTCCAGAGTTACCATGGGGCTCTTGGCTGCTTCTCTGATTAATGCTCTCCTTGCCCAGCCTGTCAGTTTAGGTGGACAGTCATGTCGTGTTAGGTTTGCAGTTATGCCATACTGTTTCCATTTTCGGATGATGGCTTGAATAGTGCTCCGTAAGATGTTCAGGGCTTGGGATATTTTTTTATAACCTAACCCAGACTGGTGTGTCCCTTGGTCTTCATTTTGCTGGTTGTTCACTAAGGTTCTGGCATGGACTCACTAAAATGGCTTCCACCACTAAACAAAAAAAACAAAAAACATCCTAATATATATTGCAGTAGATATTCTTAATTTTTGTTATTTTTGGGGCCATACTGAAGACTGTCTGGACAGTCTGTGTCTTGTTCTGTCAGGACACTTTAGGTTGGACAATGAAGAATCTGGATGACATGCTAGGACAGCAGTTTAGCCTCGTTAAGCTGTGGTGTTTGAGAACAGGATGAACAATAATTTTGTGAGATCTCCCTCTTCAAGTGCCAGCACAATGCTGAAGGAAATATAGCCTGGTATCAGCGTAAAGTGGAATATTTTCCTTACAATAATCCTTTATATTTCATCATAAAAGGGAGTTTTTCTTTTCAATTTTTTATTTGTAAAATTACAAGCAAAATTTGCCTTTTCACTGAACAGTGTGGAATTTGGAAAGTCCCAGTGGTACAAATAAATGCTGTCTCTGAATATGACAATACTGTGAAGATTTGTGTTATGGAGTATATAACACAGAACACAGCAAGCAGAATAGAGTGGTGTGAAGTATGACATTTACTGCACAGTGTACAGAATAGAAAGAATAGGGCAGTTTAGAAGAATTCATGTACAGCACAGTGTATGGAGAAGACACCACACCATTCACATCAATACCCTACCTTTAAACACACTCTTATAATTTTAGCACATGCACCCATCACATATCATGCTAATATCATAGCTCCTATCAGCAGGTGGTCAGGTGGGCTACAGGCAGGTCTATATCTGACCAGCATTTTCCACAAGCTTCACTATTATATGAATCACCATCCACCTCACATAACTCTCCTGTCCCACTTATTGCTGAATCTATTTATGCTAAACGGATGTACGAGAGGGTACAGGTGGGGATATCACTCATTGCCAGGCTTTTTGCCTTTATTATAACCAATGGATTGGGGAATTTGGGGTAAAATTATTACTCATCGTGTAACAGGCCACCTAGGGTTTCATATAAATTCAGGTATTACAGCTTTCAACAGTACTGCTATAAACAAAAAGAATGGTAACACAGCAAACAGGCACAAATTCTGTTGCTCATCATAACCACGTAACCAACTTGAGACACCTGGAACTCCATCCATCCAAAATACATTATGTAAAATGAACTAAAACTGCACAGCTGCTGCAGTAACAGTTCCTGCAAGAATTTATTCTTCAATTTTAAAACCGGTATTTTAAAAATGTAATAGTTATACTTGCTTTTACATCTTTGGGTTTTTTGTACATTTTACTTACTATATTATATTGGTATATAAAGGTGAAATATAAACAAAAGCAAAGTCTGTGTCTTCCGTATTTAGCATCTGATTTAGGATTTCAGCAAACACTTTGGAAACCATTTTCGACAATACAATATGCGCAGGAACAGATCAGACAACATAGCTATCATTGAGTCTATTTCCTATTATGGATAAATACGAGAAACCATATAAACAAATCTGTCATGTCCTAGAAAGACCAAAGAATCACATTATAAAGAGTGACTCAACCATTTCAAAATCATACAACACAGTGTGCTGGGAATTGGAAACAGTCAGATTATACTGCAATACATTCCAGGAATGCTGCTTCACTGGCTGCAGGCCTAGTAAATGCAGATTGATAAAAGCTTTTATTATCCCTTTAGCATAAAAAAAACCTGTTGCTCGTATACATGCTTATGCTTTTCCAATCTGTTGCTGCACGTGTTTCATTTAGCTGTTTTGTACTTAATTATTGCAAAAGTGTTTAGAAGGTTTTCCAAACAGGCCAAATCTGAACTGATTCCTTTCTGTGTACTCCATAAATGTGCCCCTGGAATAAAACATTTTCTGATAAAAAAAATAATCAATAAAGTTAAAAAAAAAAAATGCCGAAATTATGATAGATATATAGTAGAAATTGTAGTTATTGTTAGACTGAAATGATAAGTAAATGTTATTTTTTGCTAAGTGAAAATTCCTCAAACCAGAGCTTTTATTCTAATATATAGAGGCAATTCAGCCAATAATATATTATTTTTGTTAAAAGTCTGCTAGTAGGGTATTTTTCTACACACAGCTGACCTTTTGTACAGTAATCATTCTTGGAGAAAAGTCTCTTCCCAGCCTCTTTTTAGACCATAATTGCCAAGGTAAAAACTATGGGCTGTGTGCCCTTTACCAGCATTTCCCAACCTCGATCCTTAGCGGCTGCCAACAGTTCACTGTAACATGGCACTGGCTCACAATTTCTGCTTGTCCATTCTGACCACCTGCCTGTTTCTAAGTATGTACAATATATTAAAGTGGTTGTAAACTCATAAAAAAAACCCTGCAAGACAAAGGCATAATGAGCTAGTATGCATCGCATACTAGCTGATTATGAAATACTGCTGTGGCCGGTGACATCTCCCAGAGTTATTTCCGGGCTCGTGGGCTCCGGCGCTGTGATTGGCCTGAGCCGCGATGACGTCACTCCCATGCATGTGCACGGGAGCCACCAGTCACGGCACGGCTCCTAAAGAAATGGCATGAGCGAGCCGTTTCTTCAGTGCGCATGTGCTGATGACGTCGGCACATGCTTATACAGTAAATATCTCCTAAACCGTGCAAGTTTAGGAGATATTCATGGTACCTACAGGTAAGCCTTATTATAGGGTGGTGTAAGAGGGTTTATAACCACTTTAAATTATAGAAACAGTACTGTGCTATTAATGAAAGTGTACAATCAATAGTGATACATCATAATACCCAATTCTGGAATGGAACATCATTAATAACCTATAAGAAAAAATATGTGCTTCATAGTTCATAAAACATTTCCAGTGACTGATTGAAGTGAATTCAGAAACATCAATACAATACATCAATGGTGCAAAAATCCAAACAAAGTGCTTGTTCTCTCCTCCACCAGTCTCACAGGCTGCTCGCCTCACATCTGAGTCAAATCAGCAGTGTTTCCCTCTGGGGATAATAGATATAACTGGCTTGGTGCTGATAATAAACCTCCTTCCTCCAAGACACCTGCTCCTATGGGAAATAAACCCCGATCGTCTCGCCAAGTAGAATAGGTATGCAAAAAGAGAAGGCAAAATCTAGTGCTCTCCGTTTTAAAATATTTATTCCTATAAAAAAAGTAGGTAAAAACTCAAGGATGGCACTGTAAGCCATGCAAGCTGGAAAAAACATTCAGACACAATAGGTCTCAAGATGGCCACGATGTGATGTCAATACGCAAACTCCGCCCCCTAAAAGGAAGTCATCTTCCATATAGTGTATCATAAAGAATTTTATTAACCACTTCAGCCCCGGAAGGATTTACCCACTTCCTGACCAGGCAATTTTTTGCGATACGGCACTGCGTCGCTTTAACTGACAATTGCGCTTTTACTTTTACTTTTTTTTTTACTTTTTTTTTTTAATTGTTTTTACTGGTAATGGCGGCAATCTGCAATTTTTAGCGGGACTGCGACATTGCGGCAGACAAATCTGACCCCAAACTACACTTTTTGGGGACCAGTGATATTATTACATTGATCAGTGCTATAAAAATGCACTGATCGATGTATAAATGACACTGGCAGGGAAAGGGTTGACACCAGGCGGCGATCAAGGGGTTAACTGTGTTCCCTGGGTGTGTTCGTGTACTGTAGGGGGGATGGGCTGCCTGGAACACCACAGACATCGCTGTTCCGGATGACTGGGAACAGCAGATCTCCATCATGTCCCCTGTCACAACGGGGATCTGCCTTGTTTACATAGGCAGATCCCAGTTCTGCCTCTGTATACTGCGATTGCGGGTCGCCGGCAGACATTGAGTCCGCCGACCCGCGGGCACGCTCGCTATATCATATGCACGGACCGATGTACACCTACAGCGATTTGCGCTATCCAGCCACCTTGCCGCACCCACTTGCAACTGAGGTGGGTGGTCAGGAATTGGTTAAACGCTGACAAGAACGTTAGACCCTGCACACCAATGGGTCATGTTAAAGTGGCTCTTCACTGCATCTGAGCAACACAAACCAAAAACCCTATTTAATTCATTTTTGATATTCAAAGTAAACTCCATCCATCCATCCATCCATGTCTCCATGCTTTATTTTGTTGAGAAATCACTTTGAAAAACACCTATCATTTCTGGTCGTGGCCATCTTGAGTAGGGGCAAATGATTCATGTGGCATTTACTTCCTGAAATCCATCTCCCTTTAATTCAAGCATGCCTGCAGGAGAGTGTGCTTAGCAGAGAAAAACCCTCATCCCCTCCTGAAGTCTCCTGGGATGTATGACATCATTTGCCTAGGCAAGAAACCAGGAAGTAATTGAAGACATGTAAAAAAATGTACAAGTAAATGAAATATACTTTTCTATTTACTAATAACCTAAAAATAATCAGTGTTGATTGAGAGAGTGAAGTTCAACTTTAACCGCATACTGTATATACACGGCAGCAGGATCACGTACCTGTACATGATCCCGCACTCCTGGGTCTGGGGCGCGCACGCGCACTGCCGGCACCCCGCTTCTGCTGTGATTGGACACAGCAGGGGCGAGTCAACAGGTCCAGTGGACACAATGTCTGCCTGGACCTGGTGATCGTTTCCGAGAGAGACAGAAAGGCAGATCGCTGTTCTGTTAGAAGGGAAGGTAGTGATCCTGTGTTTCTGTTAAGCAGAAACACGGATCTCTGCCTTCCCACAGCACAAACACTCCTCACACAGTTAGTAAGCACTCTCTAGGAACACATTTAACCCTTTGATCACCCCTGATGTTAACCCCTTCCCTGCCAGTGTTATTATTACAGTGACTGTGAATATTTTTAGCACTGATCACTGTAAGAACTGATCCCCAAAAAGTGTTCAATTTGCTTGCCGCAATGTTGCAGTCCCACTATATGTCCCTGATAGCCACCATTACTAGTAAAAAAATAAATAAAATTCCATAAATCTATCCCATAGTTTGTAGATACTATAACTTTTGCGCAAACCAATCAATATACGCTTATTAAGATTTTTTTTACCAAAAACATGTAGCAAAATACATACTGGGCTAAATTGATGAAGAAATTCGATTTTTTAATTTTTTTTTATTAGATATATTTTATGGCAGAAAGTAAAAATATATATATATTGTTGTTGTTCTCTACAGCGTCCCACGCGGGCATAATTGTTAAAGTAACGCAGTGCCATATCGCAAAAACTGGCCTGGTCATAAAGGGGGTAAACCTCCCGGAGGGCTAGTGGTTAAGCTTGTGCATCAATAAAAACAGCCACTAGGTGTCCCTCTCCCCTCTCAGCGACCACATTTTTTAGGCTTCCCATGTACCTCATAGACGAAACATCTTCATAGTATAGTATGGTTTAAAATTGCCGCTTTATTGTTCAAAAATTTCTACACAAAAAATTCTACACTATGAAGTGTATGTGACATCATGACCAAAATCAGAAGTTGCGACAGTACAATCAGAAGTTGCGGGTCTGCCATCTTTAATGTGGTAGATTTGCCATAGTTGTTTCCTTTTTACATATAAGCTTTTTTTTTAAATAAATTGTTTTATCTGGTGAGAATCCATTGCATAAGAGTACATACGTGGTGGTAGATAGGAATATTGAGCATCACATTGGTGATTTTGACATTGGACTTGCACATTTTATGTGAGCACAATGAGTGGTTTTATTGGTTTACCAATATAATACTACACTACAAATGCTTTGTTTGTTTTATGCAATTTGAGGTGGAAGTGAGAAGTGAAGACTCTTGGAAACTTCAGTCTCTTAGGGAGTAGTGCGGCACCTGGTGGCTTTTTTCATTATTGCACAACCTTAACATGACCCATTGGTATATAGGGTCTATCTTTCTGGTCAGCATTTAATAAAATTCTTTATGAAGCACTGTATGGACAATTTGTAGTTGTTAAACGAGTATGTCTCTAAGCACTGGGAATATATTGTACGAATTTGGGGACCTATTTGGGGTAATAGGGTATTTTTAACTGCTGGGGTGTTTTGATCCTTTGGGAAATTTTCCCAAGTTCTGATTTTATAATTATTCTGTTTCTAATTATGCTTACATCTTTATTAATACTTGATGCGTTCACTGGACATCTACCTGTCACATGTAGCCAGTGGGTAATACCAAAGGGCAATGTAAGATCTGCCATGCATCCCAGTTCCAACTGCATTTGAAAAGGGCAACTGCGAAGACTGAACATTCCTTAGACTCCGCCCCTTGGTGAGAGCCAATGTCTAACACTTCGATTGACTTAAAATTATAGGCGTACCTCTGCCTAATTCCTTACAATTACTGGCTAGGCCAGTCAAGCAGCATAAGACCAAATAGCACCCAAGTATTTAAAGCCTATGTTTTTTTTTGTTTTTTTTAAAGCAGCACAAGGGCCAATACTTACATTCAATGCAAAGTGTCTTAGTTGAAGTCTTCCATATCTGCCCACCCTTAATATCCCTGTATAGGTAATCTACCAAGTGCCAAAGGTGTTAATACAGCCTCCGGACCTTTCGTAGGCAGTCATTAAGAGTGCCGACTATGCCTGCCTTTTCCACCCCCCTCCTTTCACAGAAGCTGTACTATAGCTTTCATTAATGGTAAGTGCTCTATGAATTGATAAGGCTTCCATTTATAGATTGCTTTTCATTGCTGGAAGCTATAATACTGCTTCTATGAATAGAGGAGGGGGGATAAATGGGCAGGGGGCATAGTCGGCACTCTTAATGAGGGCGTATGACAGGTCCAGTGGCTATATTAAAGCAGCCATCAGCACAAGGGCCACTTATCCTGGAATGTAAGTACTGACCATGGTGTTAAGTTAAAAAAAAACTGTCTTGGAACATGAAGCTTTGTGTGTCTTGATGCATTGGGTTCAAAATGGCTGGAAGCAATCTTCCTTCTAGCTAACATGATCTTGTATTTTCATGTAGGAAAATATGCATTATTCTTCATGGAAAGTTCTTAGAAGCACCAAAATCCAAGTGTCTGCTTGTGCAACCCAGCTCCCAAAGTCTAACATTATTATTATTATTATTATTATTACACGAGATTTATATAGCGCCAACAGTTTACGCAGCGCTTTACAATGTATAAGGTGGACAATACAATTACAGTACAGTTCAATACAAAAGGTACAGGAGGGCCCTGCTCGTAGAGCTTACATTCTAAAGGGAGGGGGTGGTGGTACGGTACAAAAGTTAATAGCTGCAAAGAATGATTTGATGGGGGTGGCTCAGGGACAGTTATGTGGGTGTGGGATAGGCTTCCCTGAATAAATGAGTTTTTAGGGATCTCCTAAAGGTGGACAGGGTAGGGGCTGATCGGACATACTGGGGCAGGGAATTCCAGAGGATGGGAGAGGCTCTGGAGAAGTTCTGAAGGCATGAGAGGAGGTAACAAGGGAGCTAGAGAGCAGGAGGTCCTGGGAGGAGCAGAGGGGGCGATTTGGGCGATATCTGCAGATGAGGTTGGTGATGTAGATGGAGGCGATGTTGTGGATGGCCTTGTATGTTGTGGTTAACATTTTGAATTTTATACGGTGGGGTAGGGGAAGCTAGTGAAGGGATTGGCAGAGAGGAGCAGCAGTCACGGATCGATTAGTAAGCTGTATTAGTCTAGTAGCAGCATTCATAATAGACTGAAGGGGGGATAGCCTGCTTAAGGGTAGGCCGTTAAGGAGAGAGTTGCAGTAGTCGAGGCGGGAAATAATCAAGGAGTGAATACGTTGCTTTGTGGTGTCATTAGTCAGGAAGGGTCGAATTCTGGAGATGTTGCGGAGGTTAAGGCGGCAAGATTTAGCCAGTGACTGGATATGGGGGCTGAAGGAGAGGTCAGAGTCAAGGATTACACCCAGGACCCTGGCATGTGTGGAGGGACCAATGGTTGTGTTGTTGATATTAATGGTGAAGTCACAGGAGGGGGACCGTGAAGGAGGAAATATAACAAGCTCAGTTTTAGAAAGATTAAGTTTGAGGAAGTGGTGTGACATCCATACCGATATGTCATTCAGTAAGTTTGAGATCCGTGAGGAGATAGTGGGGGTGAGTTTAGGAGTGGAGAGATAGATCTGTGTGTCATCGGCATAGAGGTGGTATTGGAAGCCATGGGAGGTTATCAACTAACATCCTCTGTTGAGGAGCCCAAGCAAGTGAGCATTTCTCTACGCTAAAGTAAAGTAAAGAAACTACTGTAAAATCTCCTAGGAATTTAATGCTGTGTCATTTCCACATATATATGAATTGACGACTCTTGGTGTGACACAGCTCAGTGGATGCACACATAAACCAACAATCCTCAGTAACCAGGACAGTAAACCTGTGTAATCTCTCCATAGAAAGAGTTTGGCTTTCCTAACTTGTTTCCCTGAAGACTGAACCCACTGTGTTAAGACTTGAAGCAATTCTTTTATTTTTTATCTAGACAATGGAAAGCTAAGAGTATCCCATCAATCTCCCCAAAAGGTGGGGAAACAAAAAGCATAGCAATCCACTAAAAAAAATATAATCAGAAAACTCAATCTGTACCTAATGGAAACAGATGGTAATATACATTTTTATTTGGTGAAAACACACATAGCTCCCAGCATCAGCCAAATAGCACTGCTATAACGTGACAGTCATTTATCAAAATCTTTAGTGTATTGGAGGCATTGCAGCTGAAACATATTTTATTCATTTCAAAACATACACATGCCCTCTGTACTGTTTAATACCCATGATAAAAAATATAAGAACATTATGTATTTTGCTCATTTCCATTGTATTGTCATTTTTTTTTTTTATTGTCCGCATAAAGAAATCAACATGGATGTAAAGGATGTAAATCAGAGTCATAAAATCTTGCAAGGATTTTAAGGCTGAAACCAATAGATAATTATCACAAAGTTTTAGAAATGTTCTTTAGCTCAAAGTACAGAAGTTGGTATGTTGCTTTTTTCGCAAAGAAGAATTTCTATATTGCCTCTTTGCCCTTTGAGGGATTTTTAACACATGCACAATTGTTGACTAAAGGTGCATATTCCATATATATTAAACAAGTATTTATTCATTGCCTCTTTTAGGCATTAATGGGTTGATTTACGAACGGCAAATAGATTGTGCACTTTGCAAAGTGCATTTACACTCTGCAAGAGAAGTTGCTCCTGAGCTTAGTAAATGAGCAGAAGCTCCGCTGACTTTCATCATCCAATCATGTGCAAGCAAAAATGCTGTTTTTTTTTTCTTTTTTTTTTTTCCTTGCACGTGATTGGGTATTCTTTGTAAAGTGAAGGCTTGCCTCATTTACTAAGCTCTGGAGCAACGCACAGTTTACTTGCCTTTAGTAAATAAACCCCATAGCATCCATAACCCATCATGTGTGATCTCATCAGGTCCAAAAATACTCTGAATGTTAACCACTTGAGGACCAGCAGCCGCAGTTATACTTCGGCAGGTTGGCTCCCCGGGCAAATCGCCATAACTGTACATCGGTCACTTTAAGAGCTCTAGGGGGCGCACCCGCAGCTCGACGCCAGAGCCGATGCTTATCCGCGATCACTCCTGACAGAGACAGAACGGAGATCTGTCAGTGTAAATAGACAGATCTCCGTTCTGTCAGTCTCCTCCCCCAGGCAGTCCCATCCCCACACAGTTAGAAACACTCCCTAGGTAAAACACTTAACCCCTTGATTACCCCCCTAGTTATAACCCCTTCCCTGCCAGTAACATTTATACAGTAATCAGTGGCTATTTTTAGCTTTGATCGCTGTATAAAAGTCACTGGTCCCATTGACCATTGGTCAATGGTCCAAAAATTTGAATATGTTTTATAGCACAAAGTAAAAAAATATTGTTTTTTTTTTTTCAAAACTGTCACTCTTTTTTTGTTTATAGTGCAAACAATAAAAACCGCAGAGGTGATCCAATACCACCAAAAGAAAGCTCTATTTGTGGGGAAAAAAAGGACATCAAATCCTTACGGTCCTTAAGTGGTAAACTAAAGTATGCAGCAACCAAAAACTGAGTTTTCATGCCTTAGCAAATGAGATAAAAGATTACCATGAAGAAACTAAATAAAATAAATGATTTTTGCTTGCACATGATTGGATGATTAACACAATTTCACCTCATTCACTAAGCTAAATGAATATTTACTCCGCAAAATTATTTTACTTTAAGCAGTATTAAACCCAAGAGCAAACATTTATTATAGTGCAGCTTACCAATTAGATCACTTAGATGTGATGGCTGTATTCAATTTTTTTAGGCTTTCTTTCTTTTATTTTTACCTGAAGATCTAGTCATTAAGTCTGCTGCTTTTCAAAATGCAGATGCAGCAATTATAGGGATAAGACAAACCATTTACTACTGACAAGGGTGCTTACAATGATTATCTTGTATTTATTTATTTATTCATGTAAACCTATATCACAAAAAGAAAAAAAATGGTTTGCTGTAACTGCTTATAAAGTAGTAGCTGGAGTTTGACTTCAATTTTTTGGTGTATTTAAATTTACTAGCACATCTAACACTCCCCTCCCCCAGGCTGACAATTCTGCTGCTTGCTGTGCCCCCTGTGCTCCTTCATCCAGAGACGAGACCCTCTAATACAGGAAAAGTGATACTGGCCTGATCATCAGGTGAAAATAGATAGAAAGAAGCCTAAAAAAGAAAACAAATGTAGCCACCACATCTAATGGTTGTTAAGGCTTTGCTGATGGTAATCATTCAATCATCTGGAAGCAAGAATTCTGTTTTTTTATATATAAAATGTATTACACATAATTGGGTATTCTTTGCAAAGTTATTTTTATTTGTTTTTGTTTCATTTCATTCACTAAGGTAAGTGATAATCCACTCTTCACTGCAAAGTGAAAATTGAATTTGAAAGTGAATATTCTCAAAATTTTTAGTAAATCTACCTCACTGTCTGTATTTACATAATTAGACTTTTAGCATACCTCACAACTTTTTAAAATGGGAACGAGGTACACCTATTAGCAAAAGTATGTGGGCATAGGATACACTCCCTGCCAAGCCCCCTTAAAGGAGAATTATACACAAAAAAAGATTTGTTAAACCCACAAGTGCTTTTTTTTACCACTACTATTACTTTATACCGACTTTTGGAATTTACAAATACAGCAATTCAGAAATTGGATGAAAGGTTTAGCACTGGAGAACACTTTTTGAAGGAAACATTGTGTGTTTTATATACAACTATATAGATCAGACCAAAATGAGGGACAAATGAGAAGGAAAGAGGGACAGGGGGACTTTCTAAATTAGGGACAGTCCCTCAAAAACAGGGACAGTTGAGATCAAAGCTTTTAGCAGTATAGAGCAGTGGTTATCAATTTATGCATAAAGGATGTCTTAACTGCTTCTGAAAGCATCAAAGAGCTGCACATACTATTCAGTATATTCGATGCTACAGAAAAAGTCATAAACTGCAGACAATGTACAGGAGAAGACTGGAGACTACAGACATGCATACAGGTGTTGAAACACACACAGATCCACAGCTCCGCACAAGACTGGCCTCTCCTGCACATGGACAATCCGGTTGTTGGCCATAGCGATTAACCTCCACTCCTTCTTTACTGATTGATTAGTACAGACTGGGAAATGCTGAAGTTCATTTCTGCTTTGATTTACATAAAGTGTATGATGCTCTATTATTTTTTTACTGTTTGATTGGATTGTGTTATCATATTTTTTTTTTTTACACGCTTATGCATGTGCATCCATATTTGAGCATATATATTCTTTGTTTATGCATACTATTTTTGTGTTTTTTTCTTTACAGATCGATATTCCTCCTACTTTAGACTCCTGACGAAACATGTAGAGTGAGAGACTGGATTATTGTTAATATAGATCCCCCATGGTTGAGAGGATACTATGTCATAAATATTCAATCTGTGACAGAGGAATATATGTTTTAATAATATATGTTTTGTTGTCTATGAACAGAAAATATTGTGAAATGAATTTTAAATACTAAATTGATGTAATAAATACTATGATTCTAATAATAATTTAGAGTTGTGAATTCATATCGTACCATGAAAGTCCTGAGTGCCTCAATCCATTTCCCTAGCTAGTATTTCAATTTATAGGATATAGGTACTGTTATTAGCTTATATCTGTGTAGCACACATCACTATACACCTCCACTCTTCATTGAAAATAGGGGAAAAAATCAGCCACACTCCAATTAGCTCTTCTTGCAGTATGTGAGCAAGCCAGGAGTGGTGAAACAAGTCAAGGAAGTTGGTTTTGGGTTGGAGACATTACTGTATGCAGTCAACACACTGATTATTAAAAATACTGCAAGAAGAGCTAATTGTAGGCAATGATTTTTTTCCTGTTATCAATGCTACAGGTGTTGTTAGATACTGGAAAGCTGCTGCAGTAGACAGTTAGACACTGAGGACATGTTAAGTGAGACTGCTAAAGACCACTGTCATTGAAGCTCCTTTTTAAATGCTCCCACTACCTGGGATTTGCACAAGGACACACAGCAAGCACCAAGGGGCTACAGGCTGCACACCAGGGCTATATAATATACTCTATTACGTAAACCACTATGTGGAATGTAAAGGTCAAACAGCCACAAAAATATATTGATATACTGATGTAGTGGTTTTTACTATACACACTCACGGTTGCAAGTTTTTGAACATCTTCATCAGATGCTCCCAGTGAAGCAAGTCCAATCTCTTGGGAAAACTGGGCAAATTTAAGATCAGCAAGTAAAGGAACATGCCCCAGGAGCTCATGACACGTGTCCCTAGAAAAAATAGTGACAAAATGTAAAATGTTAAATTTATCCATGGGCAATATCTATAATT
Source organism: Lithobates clamitans (assembly GCA_037952925.1). NCBI lineage: Eukaryota > Metazoa > Chordata > Amphibia > Anura > Ranidae > Lithobates > Lithobates clamitans. The sequence goes on from JBBGZY010000248.1 coordinate 1,063,423, forward strand.
ATTCAGTAATTATTTTATAGTGCAGACACATAACTAAAGCCTACATTGTTTTTTATTAAATGCAATGCTCAATTAAAAACACAGTTCAAAACACCAAAAGAGCAATTTCTGGGATATCTTTAGATGATAGTTGATATAGTGAAGATAAATGCCAGCTTTAAGATACAAGGCCCCTTCATGTAGCAAACTACTGACAAATGTATTATATATAGACAATACATAGACTTCTCAGGACATTTTAGGGCTGACAATAATTGTAAAATATAGTGTCGGTACCAATGCCCCCTGCCCAAATTTAACATATTTTAATACTTATTTGGCAGTTCTGTAATGTCGCCTCCTCAACACCTGTTTTAACCCTGAAAATGCAGATACAGTACACAGTACTCCAAACATGTTCACTCCATGTGGTTGCAGGGCTGTTGCAACATGGCCCCATTCATTCCAATTGGTCACATTTGGTGGCAGTACTGCCCATTTAATGCAACTCGAGGTGTCGTTTTTGCCACAGCCCTGTACAGACTTGAGCGGCATTTGTTTGTTTGGGTGGGTTGTTGGGGGGCAGCAAAAAGGCTATCTAGTTCTAACACTCAAGGGGACTGTCATGAACTAACTTATATTTGGGGTGAAAAGAAGGAAACTGGTGCATCCTACGAAGCTCAAATTCAATTTTGAGGAGCTGAAGCACTTACAGGAGAAACATTTGTCCAGCCACCATCTTGGGCAGACATTGGGTGGAGAACATTCAACTTATCCTTAAGGGGTAGCATCGCTGGTGACCACATGGACTCACATTATGCATTAAGCATCTGCCACCCAATTTTTTTCCTAAATTATTTATTTTAAATTTTATGTACAAAGACAAGTTGTGCTCACCACATAAAATTATGGTTTAAAGACACAGATCATACAATTGCAATACATGAATACATGTTTCATCAGATACAGATACAACTTTGAAATTTATTTTGCGTCTGTGTCCTACAAGGGGGCAGTACAGCGCCATCCACCCGTGTCCTTGTACCAATCTCATTACAGAAAGAGGAAAATTAAAAAAAAGGTAGAGCCTAGAAAAAGATATCATAGAGAAAAAAAAATTTGAAATGGAAATAGGTAAGGAAAAGAAGGAAGGGGAGGGGTGAAAAGGGAGGGGGGGTTCTAGGGTGAATCTGTCCATTCTATCCTGTGTGGAGCATGTAGTAAGCAGCAAAGGGCAACAGACCTCGTCTGCTAGTATAGTTTTTTATTGAGATGAACAAGTAAATTCCATCAAAAAGAACCAGGTATATCTGAATTTTAGCTCTCTGTCCTTTAGAAAAGGCTATGAGGCTCTTCATATGTTGAAGATCATTGATTTTTTAGAACCACAGCAAGTAATTGAGAGGGGGGAGTTCCTGTTTCCAGAGGGCGGGGATACAGGTACTAGCTGTATTCAGTAGAAGGATCACCAGGGATTTTTTGTATCTTACTCTCAAGAGGGATGAATGGTGTAGTAAATAAGCTGTTGGTTCTGTACCCAAGTCAAGGTCAGTCAGTAATAATCTCTCTCACCTGTGCCCAAAAGTTTCCAAGCTTACTAACCAACCAGAAAACATGTACAAGTGTGCCCTCTGTTTTTCAACACTGCCAACACACACTCAAAGACTGGGGATGGTGTTTTTGTAGAACAGATGGCACTCTGTACCACCTGGTTAATAACTTATAGCCAAACTCTAGATATCTACTAGCTGCTGAGGTAATGGTCAAAGTACAGTATATCATCTTTTTGTGCAAGGGAGAATGTGGTCCCCAAGTCTCTTTCCTACTTAAGCAAGAAAGGGGGTAAAAACAAAGCAGGTGTTTGTATAAGGACTCTATAAGCCACTGACACTGTGGGGTAGATTTACTAAAACTGGAGCACTCAGTATCTAATGCAGCTGTGCATGATAGCCAATCAGCTTCTAACCTCAGCTTGTTCAACTAAGATTTGCAATAAAACCTGAAAGTTGATTGGTTTCTATGCAGAAGTGAGCCTGATTTTGCACTCTCCAGCTTTAGTAAATCAACTCCTGTATGTGAAGAAGAACATGAGTCTAAACAAAGGTGATAAAAGGATGTCAGTTGCCAAAAAGAAATGCCTCACTGAAACGTTGTCACCCCCCTTATTTAGCAGTACAAGACAACACTGTTTTTTTTTTTTTTATACATATATTTTCCTTATATGTGATTGGGTATTATTTGCAAAGTAAAATGTAACCACGTTCAATAAGCTCTGGGGAAAATTCCCTTGCAGAGTGGACAGCGAATTTTCCTTTAGTAAATCAACCCCATTGTTTTTAGTTATGTATTAATTATGTATGTATTTCTTTCGAGTTTCACCCACCCAATTCTGTTATCACTGTTGGCCGATCTTCTTTGCTGGTAGTCTGTTCCAATCAACTAGTCTTTCGGTAAAATTACTGTCTTGTTATTAAAGCTCCAAGATTTGGTTTGTTAAAGGATAGGAGGATTTAACTTCATGTCAAGCTGCAGACAGGCCATTAAGTGACGTGTAGCGAGGACAGAACAATGACCCTACCACTAGGGTACCACACTTCAGAGAGAAGCGCTCTATAAAAGAAGGTGCAGCAGGCAGTAGGACAAATCTTTGCTCCCTTTCAGGGCTACAAGCACTGTTTCAGATGACACCTTTGGGTGTGTCAGATGCATAGGCTCCTGCTCTGTGCCCTGGTTTCTTCTGTCAGTAAATCGCTAATCTACCCTGTTTTAACAGGGCTGGGATAAGGGGTGGGCAGTCGGGGCCTGCCCCGAGTGCAATGCTTTATTGCAGGAATGGGGGCACCCTGTGCCTGTTGCTTCTGCTACAAGGCTGACAGAATTAGTGACAGGGACATTACTGCTAACCTAATCCTAAGGGAAGGGGGGGTCACAGTTTGGCATCTTTGCCCTGGGCACTGGATGAACTTGTCCCAGCACTGCCTGTTTTATCCTTGAGCCTGACTATCACTGGACTTCATCTTTCATTCTTGCAATAATGGAGGAAGCTTTAGATGCGTTTGTGTTTCCTAGGGAGGCCTGCATGCAAATCTTCAAGGCTAACACCTCCCTCGGAATACATTTAACATTTCAATAACTCCTTCAAAGAGCCAATAAATTGATTGCACCAGGGCTGAGAACTCTTAAGAACAGTACTGAGGTGTTGTGAATTTTTCAGGAAAGTATGTACAGTACCCTTAACAGCTCCTCCCACTAGTAATAATCTGCCTGGAATACAGAGAGAAGCACAGAGACCAAATTATGATATCACTAGACCTTGAAATAAGATATGTAATAAAAGTTGTTTTTTTTATGTTATTGGCATGTGGACAAAGGGAAAAGAGAAACCAGGGAAAGTATAAAATGAGCTGATTAAACTTCAGTTTAGTACTTCTTAATACAGATTAAACTTCAGTTTAATACTTAACCTATATCTAAAAAGTCAGAAAACTCAATGAACACTATTATTATACAAATAAAATACACTCTACATTTGTAGTGTTAGCACTAGAATTTTTCTTAATTTCAGACATTACGATGCTGTGAAAGTTAAACCATTGGGACAAAAAAAAACAAAATACATGTGTGGCTTATGAACAGCTAGCTACCTTAACAGGATAAGACTTTTTTTTTCTTGAAAGTCTATATTATTGTATTATCATTGTACCACATTTTTTTCATGTGTGATGGATTTATTAACATGCAGTACAACTGTGTATTGTAAAAGAAAACATCTTGTACATACCCACCCAATATTCTAGTGAAGCTATATTCTTTTTTTCTTTAGTGTCAATGCTAGTAAAGAATTCTATGTACAACATATAAAAATGAAATGACAACAGTCAAATGTGTTTTATAAAGCATTACATTATTATGTATTGTAGCTACCTGGTTTAAAGGTTAAATTCCGGCTAAACTACAGAAACGTGTTACTTTTATTTTTCTCTGTGCCCTTGCTGAAAAATACCAGCTGTGTATCAGATTTGTGATCAAATGAACCAGATACATTATGAGATACCTACCTGGTATTTGGTACATTAAACTGCAGCTGTCTGGGATTCCAAATGAGGATATTATCATCTTGTGGGGAAATGTAATTCTCTTTTTTTTTTTCTTCCTACTTTTAGCCAGTAGACTTCAGATGTATTTAAAAGCAGAAATATAGCATAAGCATGGTAATGTAGCCTGTGCCCTATCCATGCGTTATCTGTCTGGCGCACTGCTGCAGAATGAGCATGTATAAATAATACACAGAAAATGCCACGTGGCATACCAACAAATATATAGGCACTTTGCTATCCACTTACAAACTTCCAATTACATTTTCAAAAGCAATTTAAACATTAAAAGCTTGTGTTAATCAAGTCCATTAAATGGAAATATGAAAGCCAGTATAAACATGGAAAATTGCAATATATGCAAAAATAAAAACTAAACAGCAATTATTTGGAAATATACAGCAATAATTTACAGTATGTTTCTATGGTGGCTTGATTAACTAATTGCATCCCCTGCTCAAAATTTGCATTCTGTAATTTAGAGCAGAAAAAGAGGCTAGCGAGTACAGGAATATGCACTACCAGTTTAATTTGAGTTTCATTAGACATTCTGATCCCTCTTCTTATTGTTATGGGCACAAATACATTCCTTTGCAAATATAATTGCATCCCTGACTACCTGGGAAGCAAATTATATTCTTGAGACACTCTGGCAAGCCTTGTCTTAGTTTCATAAAAACGTCAAAGTTCGTGTAACCACCCAAGGTGCTGATTATGTAGATTATACACTTATACATAAAGATCTTTCCTGCCTACTAGCTTCAGAAACAGGATCATATTAAATTCTAGGAACAATGAACAAATACAAAGGGTCTTATTTAATAGCACACTAAAATGTGCACAAGTGTACTCTTATCCATAGCAACTGATCAGATTCTATTTATTATTAATGTGGTTAAGAAAATGAAACAGAGCATATCACTAAGTGCTATGAGTTACTTGACCTCTGTGCATTCTGATAAGTCATTAAATATGCCTATAACAGTTTGGCTCTACCCAATGAAAAAGGAAGTAAAACTGTCCTCATGAGGTTACAGTGTTCAGGAATCAGATGCTCGAAGTAGTGTGTCTAAGAATGTGGTTATATATTAAGTAAGGACATTTTCATTAAAGTAAACACTACCAGGTGTCTTCAAACTATGGCCCTCCAGTTGTTCAGGAACTACAATTCCCATCATGACTAGTCAGGTCTGTAAATATCAGAGTTTTACAATGCCTCATTGGATGTATAGTTCCGCAACAGCTGGTGGGCCGTAGTTTGAGGATCCCTGCATTATACCAACTTCACCCTCGGAAGATTTGGCTGCTTAATGACCAGGCCATTTTTTGCGATACGGCACTGCATCGCTTTAACTGACAATTGCACGGGCGTGCGACGCTGTACCCAAACAAAATTTACGGGTTTTTTTTCCCCCGAATAGAGCTTTATTTTGGAGGTATTTGGTTACCTCTGCAATTTTTATTTTTTGCGCTATAAACAAAAAAAGAGCAAACATTTTGAATAAAACACAATGGGGGTTATTTACGAAAGGCAAATCCACTTTGCACTACAAGTGCAAAGTGCACTTGAAATTGCACTGAAAGTGCACTTGGAAGTGCAGTCGCTGTGGATCTGAGGAGAAGATCTGAAATGAGGGGAAGCTCTGCTGATTTTATTATACAATCATGTGCAAGCTAAAATGCTTTTTTTTTTTTCCTTGCATGTCCCCCTCGGATCTACAGCAACTGCACTTCCAAGTGCACTTTCAGTGCAATTTCAAGTGCACTTTGCACTTGTATTGCAAAGTGGATTTGCCTTTCGTAAATAACCCCCAAAATCTTTTATTTTTTGCTATAATAAATATCCCACATCTTTTAAAAAAAAAAACACATTTTTTCCTCAGTTTAGTCCGATATGTATTTTTCTACATATTTTTGGTAAAAAAAAAAAAAATCACAATAAGCGTATATTGATTGGTTTGCACAAAAGTTATAGCGTCTGCAAAATAGGGGATAGATTTATGGCATTTTTATTTATTTTTTTATATTTTTTTTATTAGTGATGGCGGTGATCTGCGATTTTTATGGGGACTGCGATATTGCGGCAGACAAATTGGACACTTTTGATCATGCAATCAGTGCTATAAAAATGCACTGATTACTGTATGTCACTGGCAGGGAAGGGGTTAACACTAGGGGGCGATCAAGGGGTTAACTGTGTTCCCTAGGTGTGTTCTAACTGTAGGGGGAATGGGACTGTCTAGGAGGAGAGAGAGATCATGTTCATACATAGTATGAACACACGATCTGTCTCCTCCCCCCTGAGAGAACCAGATCTGTGTGTTTACACACAGAGATCCCGCCTTCGCTCTGTCATGAACGATTATGGGTGCCCAGCGGTCATCGGTCTCTGGTGGCACGCGCAAGCCCCTAGTGCCAAAAGGTGAAGCAACGTCGTTTCGCCCAGCCGTGCCATTCTGCCGCAGTAAAGCTGCGGCGGCTGGTTGGCAACCAGATACCATACCACACATTTTAATTCACAAACTCAGTTAAGTAAAAATAAAAACAAAACAAAAACAAAACATGTATAAAAAAAAATGGGCAGACTTGATGGACCGCTCTGTCTTTTTTCTGCCATGATTTTTCTATGTTTCTATGTTAAACACACAATCATTTAGTACCATTAGTTAGCCCTAATTAATTCTTTTTATGTTTTTGTTTCCCCTTTACCCTTGACTATTTTTTTTTGCAACTGGTAAAGATATCAAGGATGTATTTTATTTACTAAATTTTAAAAACAAAACAGGATTTTTGACTTACCATAAAATCCTTTTTTTAGAGTTTACTAAGGGACACAGGATGGAGTAATTCTGATACACTGGGGTATGCTGTTGCCTTCGGGAGATTGAATACTGGCAGACAAAACTGTAAGAAAGCCTACAATAACCCAGATAGCAAGCAATTGTGCTGAAAGTTTGAAAATGACTTGCTAAGCTATTGCTAGACTTGCCAAGCTTCACAAGTTTGTTGCACAATTGAAGCAAGTCTGCATTGCATGACTCCAGATCAACTTTCTTTGCAAACATTCTGCAAGTCTGCTGCAAGTTCTGGTTCAGTTATGTTGTGCAAAAGTCAACCCACTGCAGGGGTCACTGGGGCTTAATTTTCATGCTGTAGACTTACAGAGCTCTTGCTGTAGACTCACCACTGCAGCTTTGCTCTTGCTAGAGACTTGCCATGCAATTTTGCTACAAATTGGAAAAGTGTCAACTAGAACTTGTGCTTCAAGTGCTCTGCAAAGAAACCATTTGCGAGTGAAAATGTGCAACAAGTTAAAAGACTTACAATTCAACACTGCCACGAATGTGTGGCAAGTTATCCTTGCTATCTGGGAACCTCTGCTACTCCCATCATGCTCCAGTTTTGCAGAAAAGCAATAGTAGGAGTGGATTATGGAAACAGGAAGATGGTACTGTCCCATCCCATCTGAGAAACAGATGTCTGATGCTAAAAAGCCTGCTTAGACAGAGAATGGTAAACCCTTGTCCTTGAACTCATAGGTTTGAATGATGAGCTGCCGAATCCACCTAGAGTTGTTAGAACAGGAGGCAGGCTGTTCCCTAAATAGACCCTTGGAATGACAAAGAGACAAAGAGAGAGTCAGTTTGTCTAAAGAAAGCTATAGCCATGAGATAGACTTGAACAGTTTGTACCATATCGAGACAGTGGAGAGAAATTTCCTTAGGATGTGCAGGAATAGGACACAGAGATAGAAGAACAATGTTCTGGTTAAGAGAAAGGGAAGAAAAGAGGTCTTAAGCTCAAGACTTAACCAACTCAGCAATTCATCTCAAAGAGGATATGGCAACAAAGAAGGCAGAACAGAAATCTGGATTATCTAGACAGCTCACTATATGCTACAGAACTTTGATTAGGAGGTGAGCTTTCTGTTCAGCCTAAGTCCCTCGATTATCTAGGACTCTTCTCCAGTCTGTCATGCTAGCATGCATCGAGAAAACATTCCAGGCTCCAGAGCTGGATCCATGAGCCACCAGGCCAGGGCTAGCCTGGTGTTGGAGGTAAGAGGATTATGATAGTCCAGAAAAAATGCCTCCTTGTCTCACACTGCCAGAACAGGAATTAGGCATATGCAACTGCCTCAATCCAGAATTCTGATGCAAAAGCAGATGGTTGGCTGGATTCTGGACTGTAAAGTCCAAATATGGGAGCTTAAAGAGTTTTTAATGCAGAAGAATAACCCCGGACAATGTAGTATCTTGTATAATGCCTAGATACTCCATGCAGTGAGTTAGTTTCAGCACTGACTTCTGGAGGTTCAGGGCCATCAGGACCCATACCTCCCAACGTTTTGAGATGGGAATGAGGGACACCTATTAGCAAAAGTATGTAGGTACAGGACACACCCCCTGCCATGTCCCCTTAAAGGAGAATTATACAAAGAACAATTATTTAAACCACCACTATTCCTTTATACTGGCTTTTGACATTTTCAAATGCAGCAATTTACAAATTAGATGAAAGGTTTAGCACTGGGAAACACTTTTTTAAAGTTAAATGGTGCATTGTATATACAACTATATAGATCAGACCAACACGAGGGACACATGAGGAGGAAAGAGGGGCTGAGGAACAGAGGAACTTTGTTCCAAATCAGGGACAGTCCCTCGAAATCAGGGACAGTTGGGAGCTATGAGGACCTCTGCAGTGTTTGATCAGTCTGTTGAACCTTGACTCTTCTACTGTTCAGTCTATGCGAATTGTTCCCACAAAAGAAGGGTGTCTAGGTATCCCAAAATGAGATTGCTCTGTGTCAGGGTATCTAATTGACCAGACCGTGTGGACTGCACAGAGGAGACCAGAAACACATGTAAGTGAAATAATGGTGTTTATTAAATAAGTGACAAGTAAAAGGAATATAAACAGTGCAAAACCAACACAACAAACCCACTACAAACAACAATATATACAAGTAAATGGAGATACTGGAATCGTAAACAAGCCAGGCCAAGGTCATACACAGGGAGGTCAGCAGATGGCAAGGACGGGAAACCGAACAGGACAGGGAGAGGATGGATGGATGGGATACAGGGCAGGGATCCAAGGTAACCAGGAACAGAAGGGACAGGACCAGGAAGGGCTCAGGATAGGGATTGGATCAGATCAGGTCAAGGCAGATGCAGGCTCAAGGTCAAAATAACAGGCAGCAAGGTCAGAATGCAAGGAGAGAGATACCAAGGCAAGCCTATGAGGGCTTGCTGGGTATTTATAAGGCTGTGGTAATTGAACTCATGTCACAGCTGAGTGCAGTGTGTGCTGTTTGCTCCACACTGCCGGAGTGCACCCGCTGGTGGACACCGGTACTACGGCCCAGGGATGCAACAGTGCCACCAGCAGGAGAGACTTCTTACTGCAGGACCCAGGTGTTGGAAGACACCCGCTGGTGGACACTGGTACTGCGATCCAAGAGACCGATAGCGCCACCAACGGGTAAACCCTCTCATGACAGTACCCCCCCCCCTAAAGGAGTGGCCTCCGGACGCTCCAACAAGGTGCGATTGTCCAAAGTTCATGGCCTCCAACCGAACAGATGAGGGCACATCAGGCCGGGCATCGGGTACATCAAACTGGACAGTGGGTATGTCTGAGAAGACAGCAGGCACGTCTGAGAAGACAGCAGGCACATCCGAGAAGACAGCGGGCACATCCGAGAAGACAGCGGGCACATCCGAGCTGACAGCGAGCACATCCGAGCTGACAGCGAGCACATCCGAGCTGACAGCGGGCACATCCGAGCTGACAGTGGGCACATCCGAGCTGACAGCGGGCAGGAATACACCAAGCTGGGCAGCAGGCACTTCGAGCTGAGCAGCAGGCGCATCAGGCTGGGCAGCAGGCACGAGCACTTTGAGCTTGGCAGCAGGCACGTCGAGCTGGGCAGCAGGCACATCAGGCTGGGCAGCGGGCATGGGCACTTCGAGCTGGGCAGCAGGCGCATCAGGCTGGGCAGCAGGCACGAGCACTTTGAGCTTGGCAGCAGGCATGTCGAGCTGGGCAGCAGGCACATCAGGCTGGGCAGCGGGCATGGGCACCTCGAGCTGGGCAGCAGGCACATCAGGCTGGGCAGCAGGCACATCCGGCTGGGCAGCGGGCATGGGCACTTTGAGCTGGGCATCAGACGCATCAGGCTGGGCAGCAGGCACGAGCACTTTGAGCTTGGCAGCAGGCACGTCGAGCTGGGCAGCAGGCGCATCAGGCTGGGCAGCAGGCACGAGCACTTTGAGCTTGGCAGCAGGCACGTCGAGCTGGGCAGCAGGCACATCAGGCTGGGCAGCGGGTATGGGCACTTTGAGCTGGGCAGCAGGCACATCAGGCTGGGCAGCAGGCACATCCGGCTGGGCAGCGGGCATGGGCACTTTGAGCTGGGCAGCAGGCACATCAGGCTGGGCAGTGGGCATGGGCACTTCGAGCTGGGCAGCAGGCGCATCAGGCTGGGCAGCGGGCATGGGCACTTCGAGCTGGGCAGCAGGCACATCAGGCTGGGCAGTGGGCATGGGCACTTCGAGCTGGGCAGCAGGCACATCAGGCTGGGCAGCGGGCATGGGCACTTCGAGCTGGGCAGCAGGCTGGGCAGCGGGCATGGGCACTTCGAGCTGGGCAGCAGGCACGTCAGTCTGGGCAGCAGGCATGGGCACTTCAAGCTGGGCAGCAGGCACATCAGTCTGGGAAGCTGGCACGTCAGTCTGGGAAGCTGGCACGTCAGTCTGGGAAGCTGGCACTGAGACATCAGGCTGGAAGGCAGGCACTGGGACAATAGACTGGGAATCTGGCACATCAGACTGGGAAGCTGGCACATCAGACTGGGAAGCTGGCACATCAGACTGGGAAGCAAGCTTCGAGACATCAGGCTGGAGGGCAGGCACTGAGACAACAGACTGGGGAACTGGCACATCACACTGGAAGGCAGGCATCGAGGCATCAGGCTGGAAGGCAAGCTTCGAGACGTCAGGCTGGGAAGCTGGCACATCCGACTGGGAAGCCGGAACATCGGACTGGGAGGCAATCTTTGAGACATCAGGCTGGAAGGCAAGCTGCAAGACATCAGGCTGGGAAGCTGGTACAGCAAACTGGGAAGCTGGCACATCAAACTGGGAAGCTGGCACATCAATCTGGGAAGCTGGCACATCAATCTGGGAAGCTGGCACATCAGACTGGGAAGCTGGCACATCAGACTGGGAAGCTGGCACATCAGACTGGGAAGCTGGCACATCAGACTGGGAAGCTGGCACATCAGACTGGTAGGTAGGCATCAAGACAGCAGGCTGGAAGGCAAGCTTCAAGACATCAGGCTGGGAGGCTGGCACGTCAAACTGGGAAGCTGGCACGTCAAACTGGGAAGCTGGCACGTCAAACTGGGAAGCTGGCACATCAGGCTGGTAGGCAGGCATCGAGACATCAGGCTGGGAAGCTGGCACATCAGACTGGGAAGCTGGTACACCAGACTGGGAAGCTGGCACATCAGACTGGTAGGTAGGCATCAAGACATCAGGCTGGAAGGCAAGCTTCAAGACATCAGGCTGGGAGGCTGGCACATCAAACTGGGAAGCTGGCACGTCAAACTGGTAAGCTGGCATGTCAAACTGGGAAGCTGGCACATCAGGCTGGTAGGCAGGCATCGAGACATCAAGCTGGGAAGCTGGAACATCAGACTGGGAAGCTGGAACATCAGACTGGGAAGCTGGAACATCAGACTGATAGGCAGGCATCAAGACGTCAGACTGGGAAGCCGGCACATCAGACTGGGAAGCTGGCACATCAGGCTGGGAAGTGGGAGCAGGTTGGGTTACTGGCAGGATTGTATGAGTGGGGAAGAACTTCCGTTTCTTCTTTGGCTTAACTGCTGGAGATCTGTAGGTGGCTGTAGGACTGTAGACAGGAGGTGAGGCATACTGAAAGGAAGGGCTGGGATATGGCAAGGAAGGGGGAACAGCAGCCAGAGGGAGTTCTTGTGGGGAAGTTGCAGGTATTAGAGAAGAGGCAGGTGGGTTAAAGGCAGGATAGGTACAGGAAGTAGAAACAGGGCATTGATACTTGGTGGGGAGCAGGGTATATTGGGCTGTAGCTGAGGTTGCCATGAGCGATGGGGGAATAGATTCTTGGGAAGGCAGGTGATTAATGGCAGGGCTGGGTTGTTGTGGCTTGGCTAAATTAAGGAGATCTGACCATGCCTGTAGCACAGGATGAACAAACATTGATTCACACACAGCTTGACTAACCAGCGATTGCACTGAATGGATGCAATCAGACAACACCTGCTGTGAACAAGAGGCATAACGTTCCATGAAAAAGGCTGGATCATCCTCTAATAACCACACCAGAGACTCAACCTGATCAAAACTGAAGGGGGGAGAAAAATCATCCCTGCCCTCTGGGGTACTGGACAAGGCTAGCTCTGCACACAGCTGGATCAGAGGCTGAACATTTTCAAATAGCATACCGCCCTCATCCACCAGAGAATGGGCCAGACGGATACACTCTAATAGTTGATCCCTGGTCCACTCCTTCAATACCAGACGGCAATAACAATTATCCTCAGTTACCAATGAGGTAAGATAAATCACTATTTCTGCCTGCATTTTCAAAAAGGCTCCTCAGTGCAGTCAAGTCTGGTAGGGATGGCCTTGGTATACTGTCAGGGTATCTAATTGACCAGACCGTGTGGACTGCACAGAGGAGACCAGAAACACATGTAAGTGAAATAATGGTGTTTATTAAATAAGTGACAAGTAAAAGGAATATAAACAGTGCAAAACCAACACAACAAACCCACTACAAACAACAATATATACAAGTAAATGGAGATACTGGAATCGTAAACAAGCCAGGCCAAGGTCATACACAGGGAGGTCAGCAGATGGCAAGGACGGGAAACCGAACAGGACAGGGAGAGGATGGATGGATGGGATACAGGGCAGGGATCCAAGGTAACCAGGAACAGAAGGGACAGGACCAGGAAGGGCTCAGGATAGGGATTGGATCAGATCAGGTCAAGGCAGATGCAGGCTCAAGGTCAAAATAACAGGCAGCAAGGTCAGAATGCAGGGAGAGAGATACCAAGGCAAGCCTATGAGGGCTTGCTGGGTATTTATAAGGCTGTGGTAATTGAACTCATGTCACAGCTGAGTGCAGTGTGTGCTGTTTGCTCCACACTGCCGGAGTGCACCCGCTGGTGGACACCGGTACTACGGCCCAGGGATGCAACAGTGCCACCAGCAGGAGAGACTTCTTACTGCAGGACCCAGGTGTTGGAAGACACCCGCTGGTGGACACTGGTACTGCGATCCAAGAGACCGATAGCGCCACCAACGGGTAAACCCTCTCATGACACTCTGTGAATGAAGCAAAGCTAATACAAAGGCTTGAGGTCTTAGGGAAGACTCAAGATGCATTGGACAGACCAAAAGATAGGGGTTGTGTGCCCACCACAGAGGTCAGAAGGTCTTCCAGATGAAGGAAGGTGAATGCATCATTTTGCTTTGGGAACAGTAAGCAAATTGGAATAGTTCCTTTTCCAGAACAATAGTTATGGCCCATTGAGAGAGGAGCTTTGCCAAAGCAGTGCGGAGGTTTGCTAGTGTTTATGGGGACATTGGTAGGCTTGACAACATGAAGCAGAGTGGAGTTAGAGTTTGAAATTTTCACTTGTAGCCCCTGTATACCACATTCTGGACCCATAGAGCTGAAATTTCCTGGGACCAGGTAGCCACAAAGGCCACCGGACATCTGACTCTGATAAGTGGGGCATCCCTTCATTGTGAGGGGAACTTGTTTGTGGGTTTGGAAGATTTGGGAATCCAAGACTTGAAGTGGAACTGAGTCTCAGGCTTGACCTGGGATGCCTGAAATAAACAAAAGGAATGCTTCTTAGCCCCCGACTAACATTTTAGCCAAAGGGTCCTCGGCTTGTGCACTGATAGGAGACCCATTCTAGAAATTAGGCATACAAAAAAAATGCACCAGCCCAACTACGCAGTAGTTTAAGGCCACAGGCAAGTGCTCCAGCTGTTAGAGGATCCATTAGGATAGAGCCAGAATCCCTAGACATATCCTTGAGCCATATGAAAATACAGATCTTCACCAGTCCTTCATCTAGTCTATTATGCACATAAAGAACCAGGCTTCATAGGCCACCTACGTGAACTGTGGGCAAGCCTGTATGGAGTGCAAGGGATACAATACAACTTCTATACCCCTGGACCAAACGCCGAAGGTTTGGCAGATGGACATGGAAGCAATGGCAGGTTGTAGGGCAGGGCCTGTGTGAAGAGTAAGGTAGGCTGACATGGCTGAAATTTAGTAGCAGAGACTTCTTCTGCTACTTCTCTGTGATTACACGCAGCGGAAGCCAAATCGGTGGGTGCAGGGTACTCAATGTTCTCCCGCTGATTGTCAGGCAGAGACACAGAACTGTGATTTGCCCATGTAAACAAGGCAGATCACTGTTCTGGCAGGAAAGAAGGGACGATGTTAGTGTCCCTGCAAAGCAGGGAATACATTCCATCTCTTCCTCCAGTAAAAGCACCTCACACAGTGCAGTAAAACACTGGCTAGGCACACAATTAACCCTTGGATTGCCCCCGATGTTAACCCCCTCCTAGCCAGTGTCATTAGTAGCACTGATCACTGTATTAGTGTCATTGGTCCCCAAAAATCGTCCGGCCTCCCCTTGGTCAGATCATCATAATGTGCTCTCCATGGTTCTTGTAGGCTTGTGTCACCCTTCTTATCGTTGGCGGATCAACGAATCCCTTCTTTCCTCGCAGGATTCATGCCTCAAGATCCAATCGCACATTGAAAACTTTTTTTGGGGAAACAAGGGGTCAGTGACATCTGCAGTCTCGTTGTGGGAGGCTCAAAGGTCAGAGGCCATATTATACAACTGGCCTCGGCCGAGAAACGAGTTAAAGAGTAGAAGATCCAGGACCTCTCCGTCCGACTAGCCGAGGCGGAGGCAGCCTGGAAATCCAAGCCTTCGGCCTCCACTAAGAAGGTTCGGGACTGCATAGCCACGGAATTGGATCTTCTGGCTACTAAACAGGCTGAGAAGGCCTTTGTACCACCAATGGGAACGTCACCTTCGACCCGATCAAAGTCACCTCTTCATTTGCTACCTTCTTATCCTCTCTGTACAGCCGCCCCTCTCCTTTCCCTACTTTCCTTGCTGACCAGTTTTTTCTTACCGACACGGCCCGGACCACACTTAATGTTGCAATTTCTGAAGCGGAGGTTGCACAAGCCATCAAGTCCATTTGTATCTCTAAAGCTCCTGGGCCAGATGGATTCTCTGGTTTTTATTATCGCCTCCCTGCTCACCCCCCATCTGACAGCTTATTTTAATAGTCTACTGCAGGGCTCCCTTCCCACCCTGGCTGCATTACAGGCCCACATAGCCATGATCCTCAAAATTTTGGATGACTCCCTAGATCCACAAGCGTTCAGGCTGATTTCTTTGATGAATGAGGATGTTAAACTTTTGGGAAAGATCTTAAGTGTCCGTATTAACAAATACCTACACACATTGATTCACAGAGACCAGGTGGGCTTTGTTCCCGGCCATCAAGCAGGGGACAATGTCCGTTAGGTGACCCATCCGATACACCTGCTTCAACATAGCAAGATCCCAGGCCTTCTTCTCTCAGTTGATATTTATGAAGCGATTGATTCGCTTTCTTGGGAGTATTTGCGTTATGTTCTGAAGCATTGGGACTTTGGCGAATCAATCCTCCAGTGGATCTCGGCCCTCGACTCCTCCCCCTTTGCTAAGGTCACTTATGCTGACAAATTCTCTGCCTTCTTCCCGATGGACCAGGCAGGGTTGCCCTTAGAGATGATCCTAATATCTCTGGTATTCCGTATGCCGATATTCACAATAAAATCAGCCTCTTTGCTGATGACGCCCTCTTGTCCCTAAACCAATCCTCTGACCACCCTTCCTAATCTACAATCCCTTCTCTTCCATTTCTCAGCTTTCTCTGGGCTTTAAGTCAACCCCCACAAGACCACTGGTGGTAAGGAACTCCTCCTCCCTGGATTACCTTGGCGCCCGGCTTACTCCTCATTACTCATCCCTTTTTGCCACTAATTACTATCCCCTACTACGATCACTTATGTCCTTAATGCAATCCTGGCGGTTCCCTTATTTGTCCTGGATAGGCCGCAATCATGCGGTCAAGATGACCATCCTCCCCAAAGTCCTTTATTATTTTTGTACCCTTCCAATCCATGTCCCTTCCTTTTTTCTACGTTTATTGCAGAATAGATCCTATCATTTATCTGGGCTTTTCAGCATCCCCGTGTGGCACGTTCCACCCTTTACAGACAGACTGCGAGGAGGCCTAGGGGTTACTAATTTAGCTAAGTACTATCAGGCAGCCTCTTATCTCCCAGTTAATCTTGCTCCATGCACATTTTGACATCCCATTGTGGGTGCTCCTCGAACCCCCATTCCCCTTTCGGCTCTACTATGGCTTCCTCATAAGCTGTCCCCCTCCTCTCTTAGCCCGCTTATGGGTCATAGATTAAAACTCTGGGACTCTGTTCGCTACTCTGGTAATCTTATGTCCCCCTTTCTACCACTCCTTCCTCTTTTTAATAACCCCCTGTTCCCGCCAGGCTTTGACCAACCAGGCTCCTTCTCTTGGTGGTCCACCTACAGTTTCACTGAGGTTTTCTCGTTCCGCACTCTCCCCTCCTGGTCTTCCTTCCAGGATACCCATGAGACGCCCTTGGTGGAATTCTATCGCCACACCCAACTATGCCATTGGGTTTCTTCGTTGAGGCACAACTCCTCCTATCCTTTTTAAAAGATTTCTTTTAACACCTTTGCCTGGTGTCCCGGGTGCTATTTCAAAAATCTACTCTTCTCTAAACGCTATAGATCCACCCAGGTCACGTCTTATTAGTTGCGGTGGGAACAGGACCTAGAGACCTCTATTGAACCAGAGGACTGGAACAAGGCTTGGTCTTCTGTGGCTAAATGCTCCTTCAACACGGCTACTCTAGAAGCTACATACAAAGTTCTGCTACAATGGTACTGGGTTCCGGCCCAGATTTGCAAGCTCAAACCCATCCTATAGTGACCCATACTTTAGAGGGTGTGGCCAATGGGGCAATGTAGTGCACATTCGGTGGGCTTGTCCATGCCTTATGAGGTTTCAGTCCAGGGTGTTTGGACTCCTACCTTCCTTATTTTACATACCCATACACAAAGATGCTAAAACTGCCTTGTTGCACTGCCCAATTCAGGGATTGTTCTAAAACCAACAGAAATTGGCATATAATTTCTTTATTGCGGCCAAAAGGGTTATAGCCAGAGCATGGACCAAGCCCTCTGTTCCGTTTGCTATGGTTCAGAGCACTTATGATCAACAAGAAAATGTCAAGTATTTTAAATGCCTCTCACTCCTCTTTCCTTAAAGTATGGTCACCTTTGTGGACCTATGCTCTTCCGACTTTCCACTCGAGCAGTCTGAGCCTATCCTGAGAGCAGACCTGTCAACTCCCCCTCCTGCGGGACTTCGTTTCTCCACCTCCCCCCTTTTTTTTTCTTTTTTTTCCACCCTGACTCTAATTTCCTTTTCTCTTTTCTTTTCTAATACCTCAAGCAGCCATCATCACTACATCACAAGTTTTTCTGCATCTCTCTACCGAATGTTCACCTCAGCCTGTACTGGGGGTATTCAATGGACCAGTACATGCAATCCCCTCCGCTGTTATCCAGGGCATCTGCGTCTAGGGCTCTAGTTAGTCAATCCTTATGCTCTGGAAATTTATATGTACCTTTGGGTTATCCCATTTGGTCACCCAGTAGACAGCTAGTACTTATAAAAACTACTTGATTGGTATACTCATTGCACTGTACCCCTGCGCAGGTGAACGTTTGTCAAGATGTTATTATTATTTCAATAAAAATTATTGTACCGGAAAAGTGTCAGTTAGTATCAGAATGTCCACCACAATACTGCTATAAGTTGCTGATCACCGCCATTACTAGTAAAAAAAATGATTTTCAAATAAATTAAAATAAAAATATCCCATAGATTGTAGACAATATAACTTTTGCGCAAACCAATCAATATACACTTATTGGCAAAAATATGTAGCAGAATACATATTGGCCTAAATTTCTGAAGAAAGTGGATTTTTTTTTTTGGATAGGTTTTACAGCAGAAAGTAAAAAATATTGCTTTTTTTTGTCTGTCTGTTTTTGTTTATAGCGCAAAAAATTTAAAACGCAGAGGTGATCCAATACCACTAAAATAAATCTCTATATGTGGGAAAAAAAGACATACATTTTATTTGGGTACAGCATTGTATGACCACGCAATTGTCAGTAACGCAGTAAAAAAATGGCCTGGTCATGAAGGGGGGTAAATCTTCTGGAGGTCAAGTGGTTAAAGCAGCCTGACAAGTAATACAAAGTTTTTTGCTTTTTAATAAAATGTTTCTCTGTTTAACCCCTTATTAACCCTTAGTTTACTTTAATCAGCCCTAATTAACTTCTTATTCTTCGTATCCATTAAATTATTATTTTCCTGCTGATTTTTTTTTTGTTTGTTTGTTTGTTTCTATTTTATTGCCAATAATATTTAAACTTTGTTTTTGTTTATTTTTGTTCATTAATACTTTTACACATTTAACATATAGTTACATGTTTTACATTTAAAAAAGTGCAAAATTGAAAAAAAAAAACACTTTATTTTATTTGTAAATAACTTTGTAATGCTTTGTACTAGAATCATAATGTGTCATTTTAAACAGGACACATTACAGAATAAAATGTGTGCATTTTTTATTTGCAGTAACACTATTTTTAACCACTTCCTGCAATGCTAAAGTGGTAAATGAAAAACAGCTATGGATAGGGACCTGACCTCCAAGGCTAAAGTGGTAAAATGACAAGCAGCTAGGGATAGGGGCCTGACCTCTAGTGCTAAAGAGGGGTCTAGGCGAAATGCTGTACCTCCTCATAGAAAAAAAAAAACAAATCTACTCTGCATCTTTGAAATTTAGTAGCTGTTCAACAGATCATATACTTGTATTTGCTGTTATTATAAATATTATAATTTTTTAACTGTAATAGTATGTACTAGATTTTAGATTATATTTCAAGTCTCTTCATACTCAGATTCTTGGACACATTTTGTCATTTTCCATACAATTTATTTCTGACTGCCTTCCAGGAATATATAAAGAATTTCAGCTGACTGCACAAAACTCAGTTAATTCAGATCATTATCATTGTGAAAGACAGTTAGTTTGAACACAAAACTTGGATTCCTACCCATGTGAAATCCCAAAGGTTAGGCTCTAGACAGAAGTGTTAGTCTTAAATTAGTCTGTAGACGTAGTCTAAACATAAGAGTCTAACTAGTGATGCATGGGCGCTGCCTTCAGTACAAAGAAATAACTGCATCTAGGAAAAAGAATTTGAAAGAAACATGTATTTTCCTATAATCAAGTGAACCCAACCTCTATTGATTTTTGTGGATAGAAAATGACAGATGTTGTTCATTAGTCGTATTGTGCACAGAGGAACCCTAGCATAATTGGATGTGCTATAATTTAAATGCTGCATCCTCAGCTGCATATTAATCTCTGCTTTCATGGAGCTACAATTTAGAATCACAAAATACTTACGGTTCAGGTGTATATAGAGGATCTGATCCATGCCTGATGTATTGGGTGCAGTGAAAGACCCTATAAGCTAGTCCAGCTAAGAAGTCCCTTGGGGAGAGATAGCCAGCAACTGGTCGCACAGTGAATCCAGATCTTTCTAAATAAATGACAAACAATGCGTATTATACTACACATCAAGTGAAATGCTGAGAAAAACACATTCTACAAATGCTTAATAGTAAGGCAGGGAATTTTGTCCACTGAAATGATCCTATTAGGACTGAAAATATTGTTCCCGTGCATCCGCACCGAAAAATCGAATACATTTGTTTCCAGTGGTGCTGGAAAGGCCTTGGGTCTTTTAAGCTTCTGAAAAAGCATGAAGCTCTTTAGTTCTTTTGCCACCCAAGTCATGGTGAATAATAATTTGTATATCAAAATCCTTGCCCTGGGCTGTTAAACATAGAAGGCCATATGCATTTTCTTCACACTAATTAAGGTAATCTAAGGTACAGCAAAGGAGAACAGATACCGCAGAGGCCATATTACACATAAATAAGAGGTTGTTAGTGCTGTGAGGAAGTGTCCATAATAATGATCAAAAAATTAGAATTTCATTTAATTTGACTTAGAATATCTTCAGGCAGAATAAAACAAAACAAAAAACGTTAAGCAGTCATTGAAGTTATTTACCAGATTAATTGGAAAATGAGATATATTTTCAGTGTGAAAATTTCCAGCTGTTTATTGTACAGTCTAACTGAAAATTATAGATTCTATATCTCCGCCATTCAATATTTTTATGATGGTTATGTTAGGTATATGCAGTAAGCATCATTACCATAGGACTGTAATCGTAAAGGATTACCAGAGTAAAGACTCTATTGCTTTCTACCAGTTGGATTAGACCCAGTCACTAGTATTGAGAAGGGGGCACAGTTGTTTTGAGGCATTACTAAGCATGAAGTGTGATCTGTTCATATAATGATTGAGTACATATTTAATTTGTGTGTCCCCTAGACCTAAAGGAGCAACTAACCATTGCAGTGCAGGCACAGCCCCACTGCAAGGGATAATTTTAAAGTTTCCAGGAGTTGTGGTTTATATTAACACAGGTAGATGTGTTTTGGAGTGGGGGGGGGGATGTGTGACATGAATCAAAAGATTTGGCTAAGTCAGGGGGGTAAAGGAAGTGTTTTTTTTTTCTTATGAGGCTTCGCATCATATAGTAACTGTATTTAGTACTTGTTTATATTGTCATACAGGATTCTTTCATTTAAGCGTATTATATTTTTCTACGTACTTTATATATTTTTTATAATTTTTCATACATTTACGTGATCATTCATTTTATAGATTATATTTAATTACTAAAAGTTACCAGGGCATGAACTGCTGGATCAGTCGCTGGACACCTTTTTCCCATGGCTCCTTGTGAACAGGAAAGTGTGACACAGAGGAACTGACCTAGAAGAGGGATCGGCAAGTGTGCAGTGAACTTTCATGATCGCTTCATCAGACTCCTATAAGGGGATCGAGTGGAGGTTTTTCCTCCAAAAGGGAATTGGGAGGAGTGTAAGGACTACCACAATACCATTCCAACACTAACAAAAGAAGGCGTTATTGCCAACATACTGTATCCCGAAACCTATTACTATTCTATTTAGGTTTACGTATGAATATTTAACCACTTGCCGACCATGTCGCGTACATTTACTGTGGCACAATGGCACTGCTGCGCAAAATCACGTACCTGTACGGGGCACGCTCTCACCGCCAGGGGCCACGCTTGCGACCATCGGATTAGTTTCAGACCCGATCGATCTTCAGGTCCAGGCTAATGATTTATGGCTTGGACCTGCTGATCGGTGCTGGCGAATGAAATCCTTCCCCTGCCTGTAAGTGTAAACAAAGGCAGGGGAAGTGATATCATCTCCCCTCGTGTAACTCTTTTTGTTCCAGAGAGTGGAGAGAGAACATCTCACAGTAAGTTGCACCAACGTTACACTAACACCAGTAAATGTAGATACACTTTTCACCCCCTGATCACCCCCCGATCACCCCCCCCAGTTAACCCCTTCACTCCCTGTCATAGTGTCACCCAGTGCAGTTGTCAGATTTTTCACTGATCACTGTACTCTTGTCATTTGTGAAACTAATCCCCCTAACATTTCATTTGTGAAACTATCCCCTCCTAACCAAGGTTTAACCCCTTGATCACCCCCTGTAACCAGTGTTTACTGTATTAGTGTTATGGGTGACGCTGATTAGTTAGTTTTTTTTTATAGCGTCAAGCAACCCGCTGTATATTACCTAAATAAACGTTTAACCCCCTGGTCACCCGGCGGGTGATATCAGTTAGGTTTTAGCATCAGTTAGGATCTGCGTCGCCCCAGGCAATGTCAGATTAGTGCCAGTAGTGTTAACACCCACGCATGCACCATACACCTCCCTTAGTAGTATAGTGTCTGAACGAATCAATATATGATCTGATCAGATCTATACTGTCGTCCCCAGTAGTTTAGGGTTCCCAAAAATGAAGTGTTAGTGAGATCAGCCACTCCACCCAGCCCAGCCCACCCAAGTGCATTATCAATCGATCACTGTCACTTACAAAACACTAAACACATAACTGCAGCGTTCGCAGTGTCAGGCCTGATCCCTGCAAATGCTAACAGTTTTTTTGGTAGCGTTTGAAGCAGTCGCTGACAGATGCTCTTTTTTCCTGTGAGTCTCACTAGTTGTACCAGTAAATTTAGAGGCCAAAATGTCCAATCGAAGGTACACTAGTGAAGAGTCCTACATGTTTCTGAGCATGACAGATGAGAGTGAAGAGGAAGTCACCCATCTGTCAGATTCAGGCTCAGAATATGATCCTGTAGACAGCAGTTGCACCCTGACAGATAGCTCTGACGACGGAGTAGTGGTCCCTACCAAGGTCAGGCGTACCCGACCCCATTCTTCTGCTGTTGTTGAGGTGCAAGAACCGCAGGGCTCTCGTATGGAGCAGAGAGCCAGTACTAGTGCAGCTCATCCTTCTGGTAAACTGGCAAGCACCAGCGACCTAGTACATCCTGGTCCTACATTAAGCACTGCAGTAATACTTACTGCAGTGCTTAATGTAGTAACGTAGTAACGTGGTGAGCCCCATAAGTGCAGTTCAAGCTGGTGAGGTGGCTAGCACAAGTAGTGTCCCGCTGCCACCAAGAAAACAAAGACAGTGCCCTTCCTGCTGCATTTGCCAATCCAAATCGGGAGCCCACCACTTCTGCAGCACCTGTACTTCCCCCATTCACTGGCCAACCCGGAATTCAGGTGGAAACAGTTGCTTTTATGTCACTTGATTTTTATTCGCTGTTTTTCACGGAAGATCTCTATAGATCTATTGTGGACAAAAACTATTTGTATGCTGGGCAATTCATCGCCGCTAATCCCCAGTTGACCCTTGCCAGAGATTGGAGACCTATTACGGTCTCCGAATTTAAGACCTTCCTGGGCCTATCCCTCCTAATGGGCATAACTAAAAAAAAGTGAGTTGCGGTCATATTGGTCCACTGACCCAATTCATCATATGCCCATGTTCTCTGCTTGCATGACCAGGACACGATACAAGCAGATCTTGCGGTTCATGCATTTCAATGACAATGTCGTTCTCGGGGTGACCCTGAATACGATTGGCTCTACAAAATTCGGCCCTCATAAACCACTTCAACCAACAGTTTGCAGCCTTGTTTACTCTCGATCAAGTTGTCTGCATTGATGACTCCCTGATTAAGTTTTCTGGCCGCTTGTCATTCAAACAGTATCTTCCCAGCAAGCGTGCCAGATATGGGGTCAAGATGTATAAGCTCTGTGACAGGGCAACAGGCTATACATATAGTCAGAGGTGGCTCTAGGCTTTGTGAGGCTTTAGGCGAAACTTACACGTGAGGCCCCAATCAAGCCCATAATGGGAAAAAAAAATTCAAGCAATAAAAATGGCTGCAAAAAGATGGACAGATCTAGCACATAGTTCATCAGCACCACTTCCAGGGCACCCTACTCACCCATCAGACATATGCAGCCAATAAAACATCTGGGGCCCAGCAAGGTAGCAACCCCTCTAAGAATTTCCAGTGTCTTGGGAGAATGGGGAGGGGATGTCACTGAGTCATTCCACATCCACAGAGGAAGTAGAGTGGGGGGATCTCAGCACAGCACAGGGGGAGAGAGAGAGGGGGAGGGGGAGAGAGAGGGGGGAGGGAAACGGAGGGAGAGAGAGAGAAAGAGATGAAGAGAGAGGGAGGGGGAGAGAGAGAAAAAGGGGGCAAGAGAAGGGGAACAAGAGATTGTGAGCGATAGGGGAGAGTGAGAGAGAGCGGGGGGGAGAAAGAGGGGGAGAGAGAGAGGGGGAGGGAGAGAGAGGGGGAGCAAGACATTGTGAGAGAGGGGGAGGGAGAGAGAGAGGGGCAGAGAGAGGGGGAGAGAGAGGGGGGAGAGAGAAGGTGAGCGAGAGGGGGTTGAGAGAGAGGGGTAGAGAAAGGGTGCGCAAAAGGGGGAGAGAGAGGGGGGGAGAGAGAGAGGGGGGAGAGAGAGGGGGGAGAGAGAGAGGGGGGAGAGAGAGCGAGGAGAGAGAGAGAGAGAGAGAGAGAGAGAGAGAGGGGGAGGGGGAGAGAGAGGGGGAGAGAGAGAGGGGGGAGAGAGAGAGGGGGAGAGAGAGAGGGGAGAGAGAGAGGGAGAGAGAGAGGGGAGAGAGAGAGATGGGGAGAGAGAGAGGGGGAGAGGGAGAGAGAGAGGGGGAGAAGGGAGAGAGAGGGGGAGAGAAGGGAGAGAGAGGGGGAGGGGAGAGGGGGGAGTGAGAGGGGGGAGAGAGAGAGGGGAGAGAGAGGGAGGGGGGAGAGAGGGAGGGGGGAGAGAGAGGGAGAGAGAGAGGGAGAGAGAGAGGGGGGATAGAGGGGGAGAGAGCCGGAGAGGAGTGTGGTGAGAGAGGGAGAGGGGGAGGAAGAGAGAGAGAGAGAGGAGGGAGAGGGGGTAAGAGAAAGAGAGAGAGGGTAAGAGAAAGAGGGGGGAAGGAGAGAGAGAGAGAGAAAGAGAGAGGGGGAGAGAGGGAGTGAAGGGAGTGACAGAGGGTAAGAGAGAGAGAGAGGGGAGGTGAGAAAGAGGGCGGGGGTGAGGGAAAGGGGGTGAAAGAGATTTATATCCCTTTCCCTGTCTGCAGCCCCTCCTGTGCCCCATGTCCCAGTCTGTGAAGGCACTGGGGGGGCAAAGAGCAGGGAGGAGCTGGTGAGTGCTGGGGGCGGAGAGTGCTGGAGGGTGGGGGGCGGAGAGTGCTGGGGGTGGAGAGTGCTGGGGGGGTGGGGCCTGGAGAGTGCTGGGGGCGGCGAGTGCTGAGGAGTGGGGGCCGGAGAGTGCTGGGGTGGAGGCGGAGAGTGCTGGAGAGTGGGGGGCGGAAAATGCTGGGGAGTGGGGGCCGGAGAGTGCTTGGGGGTGGGGGCGGAGAGTGCTGGGGGGTGGGGGCCGGAGAGTGCTGGGAAAGGTGGAGAGCACTGGAGGAGTGGGGGCTGGAAAGCGCTGGGGGGGAGCTTGAGAGGGGGGAGAAAGAATTGGAGTGGAGAGCAGGGGATGCTGACAAATGGGGGCGGAGCCAGGGAGGACAAGGATGGGCTGGAGAGCAGGAGGGGCAGAGCCAGGGAGTGCACGGAGGGGCCGAAGAGAACGGGGCTGCAGAAAAAGTTAGATAGGAGGAGCGGTGGGGAGACTGCACATAGTGGAATTGATATTTCCATATTCCTCCATGCAGCCGCTGACTGATCATTTCTCCCCCTCTCCTTCCTGCAGACATTCAGCGGCTGCATGGAGTAATATGGAAAAATCAATTCCACTATGTGCAGTCTCCCCACCGCTCCTCCTATTCAGACACACAGGGAGGCTGCACGGACACTCACCTTCTCTCCGGTCAGCCAGGCAGCATAAGAGTTCCTTCCTCTTCACAATCATGGGGCACGGCAGCTCAGATGGATAGCTTCAGTGACCCCCCGGCCCCGACTGCAGAACCAAAGAGGAGGCAGGTGCAGAGAGGTCGGGTGAGCGGCACAGGCAGAAGGAGCAGCTCGGCTGCAGGTCCCACATGGACATGCCGCCCGCATGCCTTGGAGCCGGGTGCTATCATCCAGCCGCTGACGCCACCTAGAGGTCTCTACTGTCCCGCTCCCTGCACTTGCTACCACTGGACCGGGATGAGACCTTGACAGCATCAGTGATTGATCACAGGCAGATTAGCCAACCGCGAGGCCCCTCTGACTGCGGGGCCTTAGGTGATCGCCTAATTTGCCTAATTAGAGAGCCGCCTCTGCATATAGTTTTATGGTTTACGAGGGAAGAGATAGTTCGTAGAGCCAGAGAACTGCCCAGACTACATAGGGAGCGCTGGTAAGATTGTGTGGGACTTGGTGTCACCCTTATTCGGAAAGGGGTACCACTTGTATGTCTACAATTATTACACGCGTGCCACTTTTTAGTTACTAGTTTGATCATGGAATTGGCGCATGTGGCACCGTGCAATCTAATCGCTGGGGCTTACCCCAGCGGCTTGTAGATTTCCATCTTAGGCTGGGGGAGAGAGCCTGCTTGAGATGTAATAATTTGCTCACTGTGAAGTGAAGGGATAATAAGAATGTTTTCGTTCTGTCCTCACTTTACGTAGACATGATGGTCCAAATTCAAAAGGCGACTGGTGTTGCAGAGTAACTCCTCTATGTCCATGAATACAACCTTAATATGGGAGGGGTGAACCTCAATGACCAGTTCATGGCGCTGTACTTAATTGCCTGTAAGGCCAGATGCTGGTACAAAAAAGTGTCTGTATACTTCCAGACAGTGCTGTGGCCCAACTTCCCAATGTAAATGCAGTGAGCTGGCTGCATGGGAGGCATTTTCCATATGTCCTCCCTGGTACCCCTACCAATCGATCACCCCATAGAAGATTATGTGTCTGTAGCAAGCATGGATATAGGTGTGACACCTGCTATTGTTGTCCCTCCTGTCCTGACCAACCTGGTCTCTGCATCAGTGAATGTTTTGAACGCTACCACACACTAGTGGAGTATTAGCGTAGGGTACAGCACTGTACAGACTAGGACATACTTTCACAGATGCCATCGCATTTTTAGAAACCCAAACCTGGAACCGTTACAAATAAAACCGGGGAACCTGAGAATGCAGCCGGTGGTTCCGCCAGCTGACTATAGAGCTGATCGAAGACCAGAATGGCTCCAATCATCTCTTTGGCCTAAGAAACCGGAAGCTATGAGCATTTCATGACTTCGGTTTCGCCAGATATAAACAGCGCCATTGGGAAATTGGGAAAGCATCTTTGCGCTCTAGGAGGTGATTTCACCACTACAGTTATAAAAAAAGAGCATATATGCTGTAGCATGGGGGCAGGGGTGGAGGGGCGATTTGCCCCAACATTAGGGGCGGATTGCCCCCATGCTTCGGCATATATTTTTTACTTTTTTTGGCACAGATTGTTGTTGTTTTATTGAGTTAATGTTTTATTGCCCCACCAGTGAACCTGAGAATGCAGCCGGTGGTTCCGCCAGCTGACCATAGAGCTGATCAAAGACCAGAATGGCTCTAATCATCTCTATGGCCTAAGAAACCGGAAGCTACAAGCATTTCATGACTTCGGTTTCGCCAGATATAAACAGCACCATTGGAAAAGCATCTTATCACACCACTCTTGATGTGGTCAGATGCTTTGAGGGCAGAGGAGAGAGATCTAGAGATCCCAATTAAAAAAAAAAAAAAGAGTACCTGTCACTACCTATTGCTATCACATGGGATATTTACGTTCCCTGTAATAACAATAAAAATGATTTAAAAAAAAATGAAAGGAACAGCATAAAAATTAAATAAAAAAGCAAAAGAAATAATTTAAAAAGAAAGCACCCCTGCCCCCCCCCGTGTTTGCTCGCAATGGCGAACGCAAGCGTCGGACTTGTGTCATATGTAAACAGCAAATGCACCATGGATGTGAGGTATCACCATGAACGTCAGATTGAGGGCAGTAATCTTAGCAGTAGACCTCCTCTGTAAATCAAAAGAGGTAACCTGTAAAGCCTTTTAAAGACTTTTAAAAATGTATGTAGTTTGTCGCTGCTGCACGGTTGTGCGCAATTTTAAAGCATGTCGTGTTTGGTATCTATGTACTCGGCAAAAGATCATCTTTTATATTTTACCAAACATTTGGGCAATATAGTTTGTTGTAATACATTAAAATTCAAAATAGTGTTTTTTTTTTTAAATTGGGTTTGAAAAAATCGCTGCGCAAATACTGTGTGAAAAAAAAATGCAACACCCACCATTTTAATCTGTAGGGCCTTTGCTTTTAAAAAAAAGTAAATAATGTTTGGGGTTCAAAGTAATTTTCTAGCAAAAGAAAAGTATTTTTTCAAGTAAACAAAAAGTGTCAGAAAAGGCTTTGGGGGTTATTTACGAAAGGCAAATCCACTTTGCACTACAAGTGCACTGCAAGTGCACTTGGAAGTGCAGTCGCTGTAAATCCGAGGGGAGAATGCAAGGAAATTAAAAAGCATTTTAGCTTGCACATGATTGGATGATAAAATCCGCAGAGCTTCCCCTCATTTCAGATCCACCCCTCAGATTTACAGTGACTGCATTTCCAAGTGTACTTGTATTGCAAATTGGATTTGCATTTCGTAAATAACCCCCTTTGTCTTCAAGTGGTTAGAAGAGTGGGTGATGTGTGGCATAAGCTACTAATGTTGTGCATAAAATACCAGGACAGGTCAATTCCCCCCCCCCCCATGACCCCTTTTTGGAAAATACACACCCCACGCTTTTTGCTGAGAGGCAAGTTGAGTCCATGGAATATTTTATATTTTGCCAAAAGTTTCAAGAAAATTACAATACCTTTTTTTTTTTCACAAAGTAGCCACTGAATTATATATTGCTCAAACATGCCATGGGCATATGTGAAATTACACCCCAAAATATATTCTGATGCTCCTCCTGAGTACGAGGATACCACATGTGTGGGACTTTTTAGGAGCCTAACCGCATACGGGGCCCCCGAAAACCAATCACCGCCTTCAGGATTTCTAAGGGCGTAAAATGGTGATTTCAATTCTCACTACCTATCACAGTTACGGAGGCCCTGAAATGTCCAGATAGCACAACACCACCCCAAATGACCCCATTTTGGAAAGCAGACATCCCAAGGTATTTGCTAAGAGGCATGTTGAGTATTTTGCAGCTCTCATTTGTTTTGGAAAATGAAGAAAGAAAAGGAACTTTTCTTTTTTTTTTTTCAATTTTCAAAACTTGTGACAGAAAGTGAGATCTGCAAAATACTCAACATGCCTCTCAGCAAATAGCCTGGGGTGTCTACTTTACAAAATGGGGTAATTTGGGGGGGGGGGCTGCCTGGGCATTTCGAACTGTGATAGGTAGTGAGGAGTGAAATCAAGAATTTACACCCTTAGAAAGCCTGAAGACAGTAATTGGTTTTCGAGGTCCTGTACGCAGCTAGACTGCCAAAAAGTCCACGTGTGGTATCCCCGTACTCAGGAGAAGCAGCAGAATGTATTTTGGGGTGTAATTTCACATATGCCCATGGCATGTTTGAGCAATATATCATTTAGTGACAACTTTGTGTAATTTTTTTTTTGTCATTATTCAATCACTTATGACAAAAAAATAAAATATTCAATGAGCTCAACATGCCTCTTAGCAAATTCCTTGGGGTGTCTACTTTCCAAAATGGGGTCATTTGGGGGGGGGGGTTGCACTGCCCTGCCATTTTAGCACCTCAAGAAATGAGATTAGAGATTAGAAATTAGGCAGTTATAAACTAAAAGCTGTGTAAATTCCAGAAAATGTACCCTAGTTTGTAGATGCTATAACTTTTGCGCAAACCAATAAATATACGCTTAATTAATTTTTTTTACCCGAGACATGTGGCTAAATACATTTTGGCCTAAATGTATAACTAAAATTGAGTTTATTGTATTATTTCTATAAAAAAAAGTAGAAAATATCTTTTTTTTTTCAAAATTTTCTGTCTTTTTTCGTTTATATCGCAAGTAATAAAAACCGCAGAGGTAAACAAATACCACCAAAAGAAAGCTCTATTTATGGGAAAAAAAGGACACAAATTTCGTTTGGGTACAGCATTGCATAACCGCGCAATTACCAGTTAAAGCAGCGCAGTGCCAAATTGTAAAAAGTGCTCTGCTCAGGAAGGGGGTAAAACCTTCCGGGCTGAGGTGGTTAAATAATAAATATGCATATGAGGATCTATACATGTAAAAAGGCATGTGAAAAAAGATTAAATCTATATAATACTATCTTAACATGCATTACCACATGCACGTATCAGAATAAAATATTTTTTACAAGAGTGCTCATTTAGTCAGATCACAAAGTATTATAGCTTTAACATTAAATTAATTTTCCACTCAAAACAAAAATGAACCCCTGCTGCAACAAGAACAGCACCCCCTCCGCCCCCACACACACATACTCCAGCTTTTTTTAAAGTACAAGCATATCACTCTACTGTAACTTAAGAAATCTAGAACATATGGCATAGGAAAGACATGTTTTTAATGTGTTTCAGATATCTAACTTTTATAGACACCAATTAAAGATACCCCATGGACTGCACAATGCTTCTTGAAACTGACCATATTCAGGGCAAATTGACATCTCTACCAAGGTATACAGTACATATTCAACCTTGTTCCTTTGCTGTCACTTTGCTCCATATGAGCACTCACTCAGTCGCTCCAATGGGTCAGGGCTTTCAAGTATGGAAAGCATGTGATCTCCCCCATGTAACAGTCCTTGGGCCTGAGCCACCAGTCACCAGGCCCAAAAATTGTCACATGGGAAGGCAGTGACATCATTTGACACAATCTGACCCCAGACCTTATTCAAGGTAGGCTTCTGCAGTTGGGAGGCAGCTAAGACGCTAAAGGTGGCCATGTAGTAAAAATATGAAAAGGCTCTGGCTGGAAATAGAAAATATGGCATATCTATATGCCATATTTACCCGGCCTAAAATATGTTATTTTCCAGCAATAGACCAGAAAATAAACACACTGGGGTTTATTTACTAAAGGCAAATCTTATTTGCACTACAAGTGCACTGCCAGTGCACTTGGAAGTACAGTCTCTGCAGATCTGAGGGGGACATGCAAGGAAAATAAAAAAACAGCATTTTTGCTTGTACATAATTGGATGATAAAATCAGCAGCGCTTCCCCTCATTTCAGATCTTCCCCTCAGATCTAAAGCGACTGCACTTCCAAGTGCACTTGTAGTGCACTTGCAGTGCACTTGTAGTACAAAGTGGATTTGCCTTTAGTAAAGCAACCCCACTGTGATGAAAGTGACGTCTGCTTCCATCAACCTGACCATCTATTTGCATGGTTTACAATAACCTAATGATCACACACAATATACATGCAATGCATGTCCTGTACTTCAAAACAGCTTTGCAATATCATTTGCCACCATCGCATATACATTTTGTAATCATACAATTTTTTGATGGAAAAACTGTTATTATTTAAGGAATGATATTTTACAGCCACAATATTGATTCTGTGACATAAATCTGGTACTACATGTGGGCAGGTTGAAAGCGTGTACAGTTTAGTTAGCCAGCAGCCAGACCAGGCTGGGGAAAGTGCAAACGGCCACTACCCTCACCTATAACTGGCCTTTGTAGCAAGGAGCACATGGAAGAGCAACGCATGCAATTCAAAACCAAAGAAATTCCCAGATCAACTCACGGGCCAGCCTGCAACCAACCAGATGATCCTGTCTAACAGTATGGGTTAAAAAAAACAGGGGTTTAGTGTGTACACATTTGCAAATACATGCGTAAGCTATGGAGTCCCTTCAAGGTACCCCAGGAGGGGTGGGCTCCCTCCAGGCTCACCTGCCTTATGCCTATCCATTATAACGCATGTGTTTCTATGGTGGAAGCTCTCAAAATGTAGTGTTAGGACTGCAGATAATACTGGGGTGCACTGAAGGGGCTCTGCAACTTATGCATGTATTTTCAAATGTGTGCAAACTAAAACCCTGTTTTTAATGCATACTGTTAGACAGGATAATTTGGTTGGTTGCAGGCTGGTCAGTAAGTTGAGCTGGGAATTTGTTTGATTTTGTTTTGCAGGCTGAGGAAAGGGTTGAATAGTTTTAGCCCAGTTCCCAGGCTTTTGGTTGTAGCCGGCCCACCTGTGCTATAAAAAGAGGTACAGCTATGCTTCAGACAGTGGAAACGAAAGCACAGTTGTGGCGTTGCTGAAGAAACTGGGAATTGCAGAGGACATTCAAGCCATGGACAATGCCACAATGGACTCTCACCTTACAGAGGTGTCATGGTCCCTACCGTGCCATGCAAACGGCCAGGTGTGGTCTCACCCCAAGTGGCTCAAGGAGGTGTTGAACCTATGACTGCCTAGTGCTCCTGTTACTTTGCCTCTGAGCCACACCTCAGTTCCTTTCAGCCCGCTTTCCAGCTTTGCCTAGTTCTGCATGAAATACTAGGGCCATACTCTGGATCTTGTTGCAATTAGTACCTGTCACTCCTGGTTCAGCTGAGGAAGTTTATCCAATCAGCTGGGTATATAACACTGCCTCACTCTGAGGGCTTTGTCAGTTCATTGTCTCCTGTTTTGCCTAAGGTTCCAGTATTCCTGTGTTCCAGTATTCCTGTGTTCCAGTATTCCTGTGTTCCTGTGTTCTAGTTACAGCGTTCCAAGACTGACTCCGGCTTCTGACCCTGGCTCTGCTTATTGTTTATTCTGACTTCTGGAATCCCTGACTACGGCTTTACTTCGACTATCCTTTGGCAAATTCCTGTCAAGCCCCCGTGCACAGATTCACAGCCCAGGTAGCTTATCCCTTTGTTACCGTAGACTGTGTGTATTTGCAAGGGTGAGCGTACATCTCTGCGCCATGGACTACAACCTGGGTAAGCCCTTACATAATGAACTGACCAACATGGAGTCCGCAGAGATGTACAAGATGCTCACCTCTCTTGCTCTGAAAGTCTCCAGCCTGGGTCAGACCGTTTCGAAGCTGCAGCATGTAGTTCAGTTATTTAAAGGCACAGTACGTCCAACCCCGGAACCAGCATGTCCAGAGCCTTTTGTGGTGATGCTAGAGAGGTTTGACGGTAGCCGTGCATCATTCTTGGGCTTTAAGATGGATTGTGAGCTGTTGTTTGCTGTTAAGCCTAGGACCTTTGCCACCGACTATATAAAGGTTCGCGCTACCATCAACCTGCTCACTGGTCAAATCAAAACTTGGGCTCATCAGCTATTACAGGAAAGGAGTCCAGTCTTGGACAGTTGGGAAGCTTTCACATTAGCTCTGGACTCAGTTCATTGTCTCCTGTTTTGCCAAAGGTTCCAGTATTCCTGTGTTCCAGTATTCCTGTGTTCCAGTATTCCTGTGTTCCAGTATTCCTGTGTTCCAGTATTCCTGTATTCCTGTGTTCCTGTGTTCTAGTTACAGCATTCCAAGACTGACTCCGGCTTCTGACCCTGGCTCTGCTTATCGTTTATTCTGACTTCTGGAATCCCTGACTACGGCTTTACTTCAACTATCCTTTGGCAAATTCCTGTCAAGCCCCTGTGCACAGATTCACAGCCCAGGTAGCTTATCTCTTTGTTACCGTGGACTGTGTGTATTTGTAAGGGTGAGCGTACATCTCTGCGCCATGGACTCCAACCTAGGTAAGCCCTTACAGGAGGAATGCCTTGGCCACTACATTATTCTGATTAGGATTAGGGGCAGGACATTGTATATATTGAACTGTATACCGTATTATGTACTGTGAAGTTACATTAACCATTCTGAGTTATTCAAAGGAGAGAATGCTGGTTCCAGCGTATGTAAGAACTAGGGTCTGTAAATGCACTATGGTGTATGAAGTAACAACGTAACATAGGGGTTAATTCGGCAAATCAAGAAGAGGAGTGTAGTTCCTAAGATTAACCAAGCACAAGTTCAGGACACCAAGCATCCAGTCACTAGGCGTGGTACCTGGTATGGACAGGTCCACCGGTAGTCAGGGGGTCGATATTCTGGCTCCCTTTCTAGCAGTTGGTATCCAATAGTATATGCAAATAAAAGTGAAAATACCTGAACTGGGGCACAAAATATATTTAAAAAAATAAATGCAGCTAGCATGATTTGCAGGCAGCAAAAAAATACAATATAAAAGAAAGGTGTAGCACTCCTCAATAAAACATAATTAAATGGTGAAATCACACCAAAGTGAATAAAATACATAAGTAATTGAAAAGTCTGTTCTTAGTCCACATGCAGTGACTGGTAAGTAATGTGAAATGTACAGGTTTAGCCAGAAAAGAGATCCTCCATCATTCAGGGAATCACACACAGCCTCATACTGGATGATTTTGACCACCTAATTACAAGCGATCAAAACACGCAGTTAGGCTTTAAAAAGCATTATGGTTCCCAGAAGGACCCGATCCACCAGCATACACCATCAACTCCAGATTCCTCTGCATCAAGACAACTGAATGACACAAGGCAGTGAATCTCCAAAGGATATAAATCAAGGGAAGAAGCAAAGCTCTCTTATAGTGTAGTACATTTGTCAATTTATTTTTATTAAGTAGAATTTCACTCACATAAATCAGCACAAAAACAGAGTGACAAAACAATGTTTCAAACCAGCTTTTCGTCATCATAAGGTGTCATCAGGGGCATGGCTAGCAACAGAAATCATGCTATAATAACCGGTCAGTGGAAATTGCCCTCCCAGTGGGACCCATGTGTTCCAAATACAGGAAGCCGGAAGTGTTACCGGCCGAATAATTCAAGAACAGCAATATTAAAAAGAATACACACGCATTCCAAAAGCCAGGACCATATCGGATAGCAACTGGGTTGGAATCCATGTTACAGAGATCTATGGCCTACTCACGAGGTATGGAAATGAAAGAGTCAAGTGGGAGCACGCTTGAGGTCCGCACTAGGTGCTGGGCAGTACCCCATTGTGTGACTGGGAGTGAGATAACAGAGGTATGCTGGACTGGTGGGCCCAGGCTCAGTAGGTCCCTCCTAATGCAACATACATCAAGTTACAGTGTGTAGTGATATGGGACAGCACTTTTCAGAGGAACTCTGTATTTTAATTACTGCACACAGTGAGGGCTCATGTCTAAGTTGGGGAACTTCCTTAATGTTAGATTCTTCACATGACCACAGTCTCTACCAGGTCTTGGGCATTGATGAGCGTGCTCCACACGAGAGGCCATGGGCCAGATGTCCATGGGCACAGGTCACCCCACCTACATACATACCTCCTTAACATTGTTTTTTATGGAGTTGTGTTTTAAGCTAGTAGCTTTGATAACAGTATAAACAGATGGTTATTATATAAAGAACATAATATCACACATCTTTGACCTCGTTCCAGCAAGTCCTATTCTCTTCATATTGCTAAATGTTGGAAGGGTGGCTACACTGATCTGATTTTATGGCATCTACGTGCAGCATATAGACAGTAAACTATGCTAGTTAGTCCATCTCTGTCCAAAACTTTTTTGTATTGTCTTTAATATTGTGGGGAGGGCTTAGAAACTCAGCTTCTTTATGACCATTTGGGAAATTTTCTCTATCTTCCTATCATGCACAGTTTTTTTTAGCACAGTGGAAAAACGGTTAGAATCTTTATTGGGGTTCCAGCCCTTCCTCAATTTGTTCAACACTAGAAAAAAAAATTGATGGGATTGGGCTTTACTGAGCTCTATACAGTAATATATATATATAATTACTGTATAGAGCTCAAAAAAATTAAAGGAACACTTTTTAATCAGAGTATAACATCAATTCAATAAAACTCCTGGGATATTGATCTGGTCAGTTGCAGAGGGGGTTGTTAATCAGTTTCAGCTGCTTTGGTGTTAATTACCAGTAAATTAACAACAGGTGCACTAGTTGGGCAACACAGAGACAACCTCCAAAACAGGAATAGTTTTACAGGTGGAGGCCAGTGCCATTTTTTTCCATACTTATCTTTTCTGACTGTTTTTCACTAGTTTTGCATTTGGCTAGGGCCAGTGTAACTACTGGTAGCATGAGGCAATAGCTGGACCATACAAACTACTAAGTACCATTTTGAGTTGCTGCAATGAATTTTCAGCAAAATGGACTAGCCTGCTGCATCATTTTTTCACTTTGATTTTCAGGGTGATTTTGAATTCAGCCCTCTGTAGGTTAATCATTATCATTTTGTTCTTAACACAATACCCAGTCCATATCAGTATAGGTCAAATCGATACAAAATTTAAGCAAATCGATTTTTTTAGATTTTTTTTTTTCACTGCGCCGGTCCTGAGGCACTGCGGGCAAGAGTTTTTAGGTGAGGCCGCGGCTTCGGCCGGACGCCGCGGACTAGGCCGAAGCCGCGGCCTCGCCTAAAAGCTCATGCCCGCAGCGCCTCAGGACCGGCGCGGTTTCCAAAGAAAAAAAAACTTGATTCGAATCGTGAATCAAGTTTTTTTTAAGAGAATCGAAGATTTTTTTTTTAAGAAAATCTCCCAGCCCTACCAGCATGATATATATATTGTAAGGAATTAGCTCAGCAGCGGGTTGTGTGTTTCTCTATGGAAGAGTACACAGCACGGTAAAAAGGCAGAGCAGACAGCAGGAACTTGCTAAAACACATGCAGTTTATTTACAAAGTCTGTGCCCATACAGTACAGACATCAAAATGACAAAAACAGAAAATAAATCCTTGCCACGTTGGCGGCTAACTACAAACACTGGAACCTAACTACCTGTCCTGGAGCAACTTACTGCTGCCCAGGCACATGATCAGAGTCCTTAGTCACAGGTGTAATCCTACCATACAAGCAAATGGCTGCTTCCCAATCTGCCCTGCACATAAATCTGGTTGCAGGATGGAGTTCCCTAGGCAGCCTGTGAGTTTTATAGAACCTAGAGTACTAGACCTGCTTAAGCTGAGCTCATTAACCCCTCAGTGGGCCAAGCAAGCTCACTACACAGCACAAAAAGAAAAACACTCTGTATGTTGGTGAAACTGGGACAAATATTCCTCCCATCCTGGACACAACCCATAGTTTTCCCTGGCTTCCTGTCACAATAAATATTTGTAAAAATAAATAAAGTATTTAATTCATGGAATTTCAAGATTTCCAGTTTTGAATAAATAAGAAACAGCATGTTGACAGAGTTTATGTAGCAAAAAACGATTTACTTTACAACTAGGTTCATAGTACACAAAGCATACTGCGGTTCACTTTAATATGCCACAAATTAATGCAGTAGCTCCTTTTCAAACACTGTGGATCGAACTTTCAAAACAGCTTGTTCACCTTACTATAGAGTAAATTGAACATCACACAGTGACTTATGACAATGACACCATAGGAAAGTGGTAAGGCTGTTGCTATAACATCACAAAGTGTCAGTGAGATACAGTATCTCACAAAAATGAGTACATCCCTCACATTTTTGTAAATATTTTATTATATTTTTTCATGTGACAACACTGAAGAAATTACACTTTGCTACAATGTAAAGTAGTGAATGTCCAGCTTGTATAACAGTGTAAATTTGCTGTCCCCTCAAAGTAATCCAACACACAGCCATTAATGTCTAAACCGCTGGCAACAAAAGTGAGTACACCTCTAAGTGAAAATGTCCAAATTGGGCCCATTTAGCCATTTTCCCTCCCCAGTGTCATGTGAATCATTAGTGTTACAAGGTGTCAGGTGTAAATGGGGAGCAGGTGTGTTAAATTTGGTGTTATCGCTCTACCTCTCTCATACTGGTAACTGGAAGTTCAACATGGCACCTCATGGCAAAGAATTCATTGAGAATCTGAAAAAAAGAATTGTTGCTTTACATAAAGATGGGCTAGGATATTATGGAAAATTGGTATCAAATACTTACCGTACTTTTCCTTTCCTGGTGAATCCTCACGTCAGTACAACATGGGTTAATCCTCCGTAGGTAACCCAAGGACCACCTCCAATAGATAGAATAAAAGTCCCAACCTCCTAATCCCTAGTGTTCTTTAACTAGATAGCGACAGGCCGCCTGGGCGGGAAAGTTGTGCTGACGTGAGGGTACATCAGGAAAGGAAAATTACGGTAAGTATTTGATAACAATTTTCCATATTCCTGGCTAACCTCACGTCAGCACACCGTGGGATTCAACTAGCAATAAAAAAAGAAGGGCAGGAAAACAAAGGACACTTAGCCAAGATATGCTGCATAATAAGGAAAAATACATTTTATTTCTCTTGTAAGTCTGTCGAGATCACCACTGTCCCGAATTTTGCGGATGCTGTGGCCTGAATATCCAGGCTATAGTGGCACGCAAAGGTTGTGCAGGAACTCCAACTGGCAGTTCTACAGATGTTCTTTTTTAGATCCTTAACATATGCTGCCCAAGAGGCTGCCATCCCTCGTGTTGAATGAGCATGTGTCACTTCGGGAGGAGCCAGACCTTGGTTCTTGTAGGCTAGTGGTGTGATGACCCTTGATACCCAGGAAGAGATTATTCTTGACATTGCCGCCTCACCCCTTTTGGCGCCCACTGGGAGGATAAAAAGGTTATCTACCTTCCTAATAGGAGCAGATCTCTTCAGATACATGGCCAGCAGGCTCACCAGATCCAGTGAGCTGAAATCCTCTGTTAGTGAAGATGAAGGTATTTGGTCAAAACTTGGGAGGATTGCCTCCCAATTCTCATGGAAGTTAGATGCAACCTTAGACCTCAGACTTGACGCAGGTCGGAGAATGTTTTTTTGTGGAAGGATCAC
Organism: Lithobates clamitans; assembly: GCA_037952925.1. Classification (NCBI taxonomy): domain Eukaryota; kingdom Metazoa; phylum Chordata; class Amphibia; order Anura; family Ranidae; genus Lithobates; species Lithobates clamitans. The sequence goes on from JBBGZY010000248.1 coordinate 1,102,017, forward strand.
ACAGTAAGGTTCTTTGCAGGACAGAGCTGCAAATTCTGAAACTCTCCTTGCCGAGACTATGGCGACCAAAACACAATTTTTAAGGTCAGGGACCATAAGGAGCAAGGGTCCGGAGGTATAAATGGAGGTTGTATGAGTGACCTGAGGACCAAGCCGAGATCCCAGGAAGGTATAAAGCATTTCTTTGGTGGTTTAATGCGAATTGCAGCCTGCAGAAAACGCCTGATTAGAGGATCTTCAGCCCACCTATGCCTGGTGAGAAATGACAGGGCAGAGACCTGCACCCTAACTGAGTTATATGCTAACCCCTTATCTAGGGTTGACTGCAGGAAATCTAGTATGTTTGGGCTGAGCAAGAGATTCAGGAGAAAAGTGCTCACGTTCAGCGATCCCTACAAATTTCCTCCAAACACGTTCATTCATTAGAGTCTGTACCACCTGTGAGGAAAGTCCCTGAGCCCTTAATTGGGCCGATTCAGCACCCATGCCACTAGTCTTAGTTTTGCCGGGTTAGAGTGTCGCCACTGGTTCTGGGTCAAAAGGTCCCTCTGGATTGGCAGGACCGACATCTGTATAATGAAAGGAAACCAAGGCCTCGGCCATCAGGGAGCCACCAACACTATGTGGACCTTCCCTGCTCTGATTTTCAATAGGACATTCATTAATAATGGGATTGGTGGAAAAATGTACACCATCGGAAAGGCCCAGCAGATCGAAAATGCATCCTGTGCTAGTGCTCCTGCGTAACTGTATCTCCTCACAAACAGGAAAAGCTGAGCATTTTGTGGGGTCACCATCAAATCGACCATGGGCATGCCCCACTTCCTAAAAACTGTCCTGAGGTACCTCGGCTGGAGTGACTACTCGCTGTGTTCAGGGAAATATCTGCTCAGCTGATCTGCCAGTTGATTCTGACTTCTGCTGCGGTAAGGTCCTGAAGATGCTCCTCTGCCCAGGCAAAGATGTCTGCCGACAGGTGAAGAAGCGTTAGACTCCTTGTGCCACCTGGTGGGCAAGGTAAGCTACTGCGATCTTGTTGTCTAGTAGCATCTTGACCCGTGCTCCCAGAAGATCTTCCTGAAAAGCCTGTAGAGCAAGAAAGGCTGCCTTGAGTTCCAAATAGTTTAATTGTTTATATAATGGGTTCCAACAGTCTTGTATTTGTTTTCCCTGACAATTGGCCCCCCAACCCCAGAGGCTGGTGTCCCAGGTGACGATAGTCCAGTCCACTGAATTGAGGGGTACCCCCCCCCAGGATAGGTTCTCTGGCACGGTTCACCGTGGGATGTATAGCTTCTGGTTCTTCGATGCCCCATCTCATTGGCTCAAGAAGGTTACCTGGGATGCCCTCATGTGCCACCTGGCCCATGGGACTACCGGAATTGTGGAGGTAAACATCCCAATCAGGACCATGCAGTCTTCGGCTGAGAGAAAGGTAGACCTCATTGTGCTTAGGGTACACTGGCACAGTTGATAAATCTTCCTGTCTGGGAGATACACCCAATACACCCATCCCTAAGAAATAGAGAAAATTACCCCCAAATACTCCATTGTTTGGGAGGGATGGAGTTGGCTCTTTTGTCTGTTTATTATCCAACCAAAACCGTTTAGGGTCAGAAGAACCCTGTCTCGATGCTCTCTGAGTTGTTGAGCAGAGTCTCCCAGAATGATGCTATCATCTAAGTAATGGTATATTTTTATTCTTTCCAGGCCAATTAGAGAAATGATTGAGAGGAGAATCTTAGAGAATACCCTTGGTGCGGTACAGATGCAGAAAGGGAGACATGTGAATTGATAATGATGGTCGCATACTGCGAACCTCAAAAATCTCTGATGTTGCTTCCTTATAGGGACATGAAGGTACGTGTCCGAAAGGTCCACCAAAATGAGCCAGACATTTTCCTGGACCACCTTCATTATGGTTTGAAGGGATTCCATTTTGAACCGCCTGTTGAGGATGTAATTGTTCAGTCTTCTTAAATCCAACACAGGCCTCAAGGTCCCTGAAGATTTTGGCACCAGGAAGATTGGAGAATAGAAACCTCCCCCCCTCTTCTGCCGGTACATGCTTGATAGCCCCTTTGAAGAAGAGTTCCTCTATATAGGTCTGCAAGGACTGTCTCTTCTCAGAACACTCTGGCCACTGAGTTCTCACAAAGGAATTTGGAGGGTGGTGTAAGAACTCTATATGGAATAGCCATTTTTTTATAGTGTCCAGGATCCAGTGATCGGTAACCTTCGCCGCCCAAACCCTCCAATAGGAGCTTAGCCTCAGTCCCACCTGACAAGCCTGGGCGGGCACATCCTCCTAAGCACATTTTACTTGTCTTGGCTGCCTGTGCTGCCTTGTATTTGATGACCTGGAAAAAGGAACTTTGAGCCCCTCTCCATTGAGGTCTCTCCCATCCTGGCCTGTACCAATTTACCTTCTGGAAGCATTTGTAGGTTGACTGACTGGGTTGTCCAAGTGGTTTCTCTCGGCCAGGTTGAGGGAGAAGAGCAGACTTACCCCCGTGACTCTCTTAATTGCATCATCCAAGGTCTTTCCAAACAGTAGTTTGCCATTGTATGGTATGTTGCACAAGACCTGTTGGGAAGTTCAGTCTGCCATCCAAAGATGGAGCCACAGGGCCCTCCTTGCTGTAACTGCACTGGCCATGGATCTGGCTAACAGCTTTACTAAATCTACCGATGCCTCTGCAAGGAAATCCATTGAGATGTTCGGCTCCTCCAATGCTGTAACAATCTTTGAGGATTCTACCCCTGTGTTTAAAGCAGTCTCAATTTTGGCAAGCCATGTCTTCAAGGCCCTTGACAAGGCCGTCAGGAAAACGGCTGGGCAAAGGGCTGACCCAGCCACAGAATAAATCCTTTTAATATCTGCATCCACCCGGTGATCCATTGGATCCCTGAAAGTAACCGAGTTCTCTAATGGTAAGGACACATTCTGGGCCAAATGCTGCAAGGCGGCATCCACATTCAGTGGGGTCTCCCAAAGGCTAGCCTGTGAAGAAGGCATGGGGTACAGTTTTGAGAGTCTGTTTTGTCAATTCAGTTTTTTATCCAGTTTCTCCCATTCATCCTCGATTAATTCCTTAATCTCCAGAAATACTGGGAAGGTAGGTCCCTCCTTTTTCAGGTTAGGAAAAAACCTGTGGATCTTTTGTGGCGGGAGTGACTCTGAATCCCAATCCAGTGCTTCCTAATTGCTTGCACAAAGGGGCCTACCAGATCATAATCAAAGGTCCCAGCTCCAGCATCCTCTGGATCAGATGATAACTCTGATACGCTCTCTTCAGGTGAGGCGCAAAATGTCTTGGGCTGTGTAAGCCTATGGGAAGAGGGTCTCGTTGGAATTGCCATGTCCTGGAGGCTCTCCTATACTGCCTTGCGGATATAGTCTTGCATCTCCTTGCATCATCCTCTTTATCTGCTGCCACTTCTCCAAGGCAACCCTTGCAGATAAGCTTTCCAAGCAAGGCTGGGATTTTCTAGGACCAGCATAGACCCTGTGGAGGATGTTGCGCTTGGGTCTGTCCAGGGGTAGATGTCTGGACACCCAGTTCATGTGGGTCAGGAGAGAACGAGAGCCTCTGTACAGATGGCAGGAATCATGGCGCCTGCGGTGACACAGAATGTTGGTGGGACTTATGCTTTGATGAGCGTCTGCGCTTTGGGTTTCGGCTCCTGCAAAACAGCCAAGACAGACAACCGTGAGCAAACGGTTAGCACTCTTTTCACCATTGTCCCACACCGCCCCCTCGTACCTTTCTTTAGATCTTTGTGCCTCTGACCTGTGCAGTGTGCTCATCTAATAAAACAAGAATCACTGCATGAGACAGGGAGCACAGAGATAACACGCTCTTCCCACCCCGTTTTTCTCTTTTTTTTCTTTTTTTTTTTTAAATTTTATTTCATGTCCCCTTTAAGCAGCTTACAGTGAGGGAAGGCAGTAGGGTGCAACGGGCAGCTTGCTAAGTCCGCAGGCAGGTACTAATCAGTCAAAGACTAAAAAAAAAGAAAGAAAATTACTTACACTACAGCCTCTCTGATAAGAAAAAGGAGGAAGAGAGAGCCTGTCTTACCTGGAAGCAGAGAGACAGGAAGCACGGCCGCTCAGGCCATCTGACTCTCGGCCTTTTGTTTACTCAGTTGCCAGGTGATGGGAGAGGAACCGCCCTCCAAACAGGATAAAGAAGAGAGAGACAGTATGGGAGAAAAACAATGAGTGCAGCCACAGCTTCCTTGAGAAGCACTGAAGGTCGGTAAATAATGTGCTATCTAAGTAGCAATGCCCGCGACCCAGGCACAAGGGTACCCTGGCTTTATGGGGGATTTATCGCCCATACACAGGGTCATCCAAACCAGGAGAGACAGAGAACCTGGGGGGAGGTGCGGTAGGGGAGATACTGCTCACCAACATCAATCCGATCTGGAAACCTTTGGCAGGTGGCCTGGAGTGACCAACAATGAAGAACACCGGGGATTAGGAGGGTGGGGCTTTTATTCTATCTAATGGAGGTGGTCCTGGGGTTACCTATGGAGGATTAACCCCTGGTGTGCTGACATGAGGTTAGCCAGGAAAAGAAGATTCCCAAGTTTCTGAAACTGATGGCCAAGACCATACTGCGGTTTAACAGGACAGGTTCCACTCAGAACAGGCCTTGCCATGGTCGACCAAAGAAGTTGAGTGCATGTGCTCAGCATCATATCCAGAGGTTGTCTTTGGGAAATAGATGTATGAGTGCTGCCAGCATTGCAGCAGAGGTTGAAGGGGTGGGGGGTCAGCCTGTCAGTGTTCAGACCATACACTACACACTGCGTCAAATTGGTCTGCATGGCTGTCATCCCAGAAGGAAGCCTCTTCTAAAGATGATGCACAAGAAAACCTGCAGTTTGTTGAAGACAAGCAGACTAAGGACATGGCTTACTGGAACCATGTCCTGTGAAACCAAGATAAACTTAGTTGGTTCAGATGGTGTCAAGCCTGTGAGGAGTACAGGTGAGGAGTACAAAGACAAGTGTGTCTTGCCTAAAGTCAAGCATGGTGGTGGGAGTGTCAAAGTCTGGGGCTGTATGAGTGCTGCTGACAATGGGGAGCTACAGTTCATTGAGGAAACCATGAAAACCATGAATGCCAACATATACTGTGACATACTGAAGCAGTGCACGATCCCCTCCCTTCGAAGACTGGGCTGCAGGGCAGTATTCCAACATGATAATGACCCCAAACACACCTCCAAGACGACCACTGCCTTGCTAAAGCAGCTGGGGGTAAAGGTGATGGACTGGCCAAGCATGTCTCCAGACCTAAACCCTATTGAGCATCTGTAGTGCATCCTCAAACATAAGATGGAGAAGTGCAAGGTCGCTAACATCCACCAGCTCCGTGATGTCATCACAGAGGAGTGGAAGAGGACTCCAGTGGCAACCTGTGAAGCTCTGGTGAACTCCATGCCCAAGAGGGTTAAGGCAGTGCTGGAAAATAATGGTGGCCACACAAAATATTGACACTTTGGCCCCAATTTGGACAGTTTTACTTAGGGGTGTACTCACTTTTGTTGCCAGCAGTTTAGACTTTTGTGAGATACTGTATATACAAAATGCTCAAAGCAAAAACATGAAGTTAGAATATATATGTCCCAAGTAAATGAAATATTAAAACAATATACAGTGTATATATATACAGTGGGGACAGAAAGTATTCAGACCCCCTTCAATTTTTCACTCTTTGTTATATTGCAGCCATTTGCTAAAATCATTTAAGTTCATTTTTTTTCTCATTAATGTACACACAGCACCCTATATTGACAGAAAAACACAGATTTGTTGACATTTTTGCAGCTTTATTAAAAAAGAAAAACTGAAATATCACATGGTCCTAAGTATTCAGACCGTTTGCTCAGTATTTAGTAGAAGCACCCTTTTGATCTAGTACAGCCATGAGTCTTTTTTGGGAAAGATGCAACAAGTTTTTCACACCTGGATTTGGGGATCCTCTGCCATTCCTCCTTGCAGATCCTCTCCAGTTCTGTCAGGTTGGATGGTAAACGTTGGTGGACATTTTTAGGTCTCTCCAGAGATGCTCAATTGGGTTTAAGTCAGGGCTCTGGCTGGGCCATTCAAGAACAGTCACGGAGTTGTTTTGAAGCCACTCCTTCGTTATTTTAGCTGTGTGCTTAGGGTCATTGTCTTGTTGGAAGGTAAACCTTCAGCCCAGTCTGAGGTCCTGAGCACTCTGGAGAAGGTTTTCGTCCAGGATATCCCTGTACTTGGCCGCATTCATCTTTCCCTCAATTGCAACCAGTCGTCCTGTCCCTGCAGCTGAAAAACACCCCCACAGCATGATGCTGCCACCACTATGCTTCAATGTTGGGACTGTATTGGACAGGTGATGAGCAGTGCCTGGTTTTCTCCACACATACCGCTTAGAATTAAGGCCAAAAAGTTCTATCTTGGTCTCTTTAGACCAGAGAGTCTTATTTCTCACCATCTTGGGAGTCCTTCAGGTCTTTTTTTAGCAAACTCCATGCGGGCTTTCATGTGTCTTGCACTGAGGAGAGACTTCCGTTGCGCCACTCTGCCATAAAGCCCTGACTGGTGGAGGGCTGCAGTGATGGTTGACTTTCTACAACTTTCTCCCATCTCCCGACTGCATCTCTGGAGCTAAGCCACAGTGATCTTTGGGTTCTTTTTCACCTCTCTCACCAAGGCTCCTCTCCCCTGATAGCTCAGTTTGGCCGGACGGCCAGCTCTAGGAAGGGTTCTGGTCCCAAATGTCTTCCAACTAAGGATTATGGAGGCAACTGTACTCTTAGGAACCTTAAGTGCAACAGAATTTTTTTGTAACCTTGGCCAGATCTGTGCCTTGCCACAATTCTGTCTCTGAGCTCTTCAGGCAGTTCCTTTGACCTCATGATTCTCATTTGCTCTGACATGCACTGTGAGCTGTAAGGTCTTATATAGACAGGTGTGAGGCTTTTCTAATCAAGTCCAATCAGTATAATCAAACACAGCTGGACTCAAATGAAGGTGTAGCACCATCTCAAGGATGATCAGAAGAAATGGACAGCACCTGAGTTAAATATATGAGTGTCACAGCAAAGGGTCTGAATACTTAGGACCATGTGATATTTCAGTTTTTCTTTTTTAATAAATCTGAAAAAATGTTAACAATTCTGTGTTTTTCTGTCAATATGGGGTGCTGTGTGTACATTAATGAGGAAAAAAAATGAACTTAAATGATTTTAGCAAATGGCTGCAATATAACAAAGAGTGAAAAATATACTTTCCATCCCCACTGTGTGTATATATATATATATATATATATATATATATATATATAGTCAAGAGTACCTAACATTTGCCAAGTAGATATAACAAGTAGCACTGAATATAAAGGCGTAGAAAGGGAAATGGCGTTGTACTTACTGAAAAAGACTATGTGTATTTGACTATTAATGGTATATTCACCCCAAAGTAAACATATCTGTGTGAACCTAAAATCAAAAAGGTATACAAACTGTGTATCAGTAGTAAAACCAAGTACTGCCTAACATATGAGAAAAGTGACCTGTGCATTAATTTACAAGAAGTAGAAAAATGTAAACATGTGTATAAAAAACAATCAATAAATAAATAGCATCAGCTGATGTGAATAATATCTGTCAAACAACAATAGTATATATTGTAGACATATGAGCTAAATAAGCTACTATGGTGATATCCAATAAATATCTATAAATAATAATAAAATGTATAATTAACTAAGTGTCCATAAGCCAGTGCCCCCCAAAAAATCTTCTAAAGATTTTATATATATATAAAAATCAAAAATCAGTGTCCATATAAAAAGTGACAAGGGCTTCCTTCAATAAGAAAAAAATGTTCCAAAGATGAGCAAAGACGTGCTGACAGAAGTGACTGTGCTCCCCTTTTGTGCTTTCACTCACCAGAGCTCTTCACCCCTGCAGGGGTACAAACGTGTAGAGATAATGTGAATCCAAACCTAGAGTTGCGATATCCCCCTGGTTCCCGGCTCCCGGGCAGGAGGGTCATCCACGGACGGAGGGGAAGGAGACTCCAATGCCCCCCTCTGCAGCGCATGTGTGTGTGATCAAAAACAGGAAAAAACAATCCACATAGCGTAATTCCGTATTGCTGTGTTTATTAGAAGTGTATTCAAAAAGGTTATTTAAATTAAAAAGAGAGGAGAGAGCCAGCTTGCTCTCAAACTCTCCAAGCGTGATAGGGAAGCTGCGCTCTCCGCACTCCAACACTTTTTGATTTTAGGTATATGTTCACACAGATATGTTTACTTTGGGGTGAATATACCATTAATAGTCATATACACATAGTCTTTTTCAGTAAGTACAGCACCATTTCCCTTTCTACGCCTTTATATTCTGATTGGGTTCCACTTAGGGTGGACTTTATTATAGGGAGGCAGCAGTCACACTTATCCTAAGCGCTGATTCCTCTGATAAATCAACAAGTAGCACTGAACCTATTTAAAATGATTTTTTTTTTTACTAGCAAACAGGTTTATATCCTCCTGTTTTCTGTTTCCCTGCCGGTGCTCGTGGCTTTTCATCTTTTCAGTGTGCCACCATAGGAAGCCACTCCCCTCTGTGGCACACCTGTGGGCTAGATCTCGAGGCATGCTGCCTGCGTCCATAGACACAGACAGTGAGGCTTGGCCCCCACCCCTTGCTTTCTCCTCACAGGCTTTGATTGACAGCAGTGGGAAACAATGGCTCCCGCTGATTTCTCAGAGCCAGTGAGGGGTGAGAGAGGGACAGCAACTCTGCTGCTCTTGGGCACAGCACTGGATCGTAATCAGGCTCAGGTAAGGTAGGCCATGCATAATTAATTTTTTTCGTTCAACCAGCGAGTTGTTCCTCAAGGTAAAATTGAAAAGATTTGAAATATTATAATCTGCAGTACATAATATCATCAAAGAGTCCAAAGAAATTTCCGTGCGCAAGGGACAAGGCTAAAATGCAATATTGGATGCCTGTGATTTTCGGCCCTCAGGCGGCATTGCCCTAAAAACATGCATGGTTCTGTGATGCGCATCACTGTGTCTAAACATAGTTTGCCATGCCATCCAAAAATGCAAATTAAAGCTCTATCATGCAAAAGAAGTAGCCATATCTGAACGTGATCTAGAAACACTGCCATCTTATCTGGGCCAAAGCTCATTTAAAATGGTCTGTTGCGAAGTTAAATACCTTTCTGTGATCAGACAAATCAAAATGTGATAATCTTTTTGGCAACCATGGGTACCATGTCCTCCAGACTAAAGAGAAGAATGACCTTCTGGCTTGTTACCAGTGCTCATTTCGAAAGCCTGAAACTCTGATGGTATGGGGGCGCATTAGTGCGTATGGAATGGGCAGCTGGGACATCTGGAAAAGCACAACCAATGCTGAAAGATATATCTAGGTTTTAGAGCAGCAAATGCTCCCATCCAGAGAACGCCTTTTTTAAAGGGAGGGAAAATGACCCTATTTTTTTCTTAAAATGGTACATTTTCTCAGTTTAAACATTTGATCAGTTTTCTATTTTCTATTGTGAGTAAAATATGGGTTTATGAAATTTGCAGTTCATTGCATTCTGTTTTTATGTAGATTTTACACAGTGTCTCACCTTTTTTGGAATTGGGGTTGTATATAAATTCGGGAAAAATTTGCTTCATAATTATAGAAAGAGCACAATGCAACAATAGGTCAGGGCTCTGTGCTGGACGGTTGGGTCCTGTCACCAAAATCATCAAACAATGTCTATATGAAACCTGTTTTGTGCACAAGGGCAGAAAACAGAAAATTAAAGAACAAAAAATGGCTTTGCACAAGCTGTTGCTACAAAGTTAGAAGCACACAATTGTGTAAAAATGGCTCTTCACTAGAAAAAGCTGAAATCAATGATTTGGGTGTTCACATACATTTGCCGATATAGTTTATATACATGGGCCTGTTCTATTGAATGATATGACAAATCTATATTTACTGTGCTTCCTCTGCAGTAGTTAGCCGCAGATGTTCAGAGCTACACCAAAAACAGTGCAGTCCCTAAGCAGAGATGGGCAAATCGATAAACATTTCAGCAAGCCAAAACAAATTAAGCAGACTGATGAAAGGAGATGCTTGCTAGATTTGTCAAGATGTATTCAAGTATGCATATGGCAGATCATGTAAAATCAGCATGCATATACTGTATGAGTTCAAAGTATGATTGTTCTGGAAAGTCTCAGATCTGTCTGATTAGCAGTAAACCAAGAACAAACACTCTGCACTCTCAAGTCACTGGTTGTAGACTACAGTTCTAAGCTGTAAAATCTAAGGTTAATTAAAAAAAAGATGTCCTTATGAAGTGAACACAAAAGACTCATTTCTAGACTGCTTATACAAGAAGAACAATGGGGCTCATACATAAAAATTGAGAGCTTAAATATGATGGTGGCCATAGCAACCAAACATTTGCTGACATGTATTTTCTAATCTGTGCAAAACCATGACAGTTTGAATCTGAGTAGTAGCCTACAATTTTAATTGTCCCTAGATTTTATATAGAAGACCTACTATTAATGAAGATAAATTACTGTTAGTATTATTTAACTATGAGTGGCAATGCCACGTCTGTTGAGGATTGGCATACTTAGGTACTAATTTTAAAGCACACCTATAAATAGAAATAACAGATATAAAAAAGAAGTTGTTGATTTTTAAAATTTCTCATAACAGTTAATTATTAAAGAAAAGCACAATAGTTTAAAAGTTCAGTCCTGAACTTTCAGGACTCACAGTTAAGACCTACCCCCAGCACAGCAACCATTGGTGCCATTTCTACAATGGCCCAGGCCTGGTATGTGGGAATGCCCGGCTAATAGAGATAATGGTGTACTAAGCAAGACAAGCTCCTATTCAAATACTAGTGATCTCCAAGCACCAGTCCTTACACCTTACCATAGGAGTCTCCAATGTGCAGATTTAGGACCCTGTCCACACTTTTCTGGTCTATTGCAGTTTTTTACTGCATTTGTGTTAACATGTGGTATTTCACATGTTAACATAAAGTTGCAATGAAAAGAAACTAAACTAATTGTGAAAAACTGCAAAGAGCTAACGTTTTTTGGCAAAATAGACCTACAAGTTCTCATATGCCAAGGAGCACTTTCCCTGCACTCCTAGCAATGGTCCTTATTTTATGTATGTTGCATGGCACATACTCTGTGCAGTATACATCCCGACTTATTCTTGACATACGCATGTGTTATATCAATGGCAAAGCAATGGCTGAAGAGGAGCACCTCAAGACCTGGGAGAAGCAGCAGAGGTGACAGCAGCAATGGGTGGACCTGTCACCGCTGGAAATGGGGCACAATAAAAGATAAGTGTGCAATAATGTCATAATGGCCAGAATCCACCCACCCTATGTAGAACATAGTTTTGCTTCAAGGAAAACACTCATTTAAAATGGCTGCCAACATATGGCAAGGGACATCAAACATGCATTTTTTTTTTTTTTTAATGCAGCGCACCACAATTTATGGCATGTCATCCACTGTAGTTCTAGGCGGGGGTACTATCCTAAATAAATTGTACTATAAAGTGCTACATGTTATGGCAAAGCATAAGTGTAAGCCAATCTTATACTGACTCTTCTAAAAGTCAATTCTAAAAAATGCCCCTAGTGCATTCAAAAATATAATGCAAGGCCTCAAAAACCTATTGAGAGGCACCCTATATCACTTTGTGGAAAGTGAACTATGCATAATGCCAATAAGCACTACAGCAATGAATTTCTTTGCAAGTTATACCTAGGGATAAGTAAATGCTTTTTAAAACAATATATTAGTCCCTATTTTACCCTCAGGGAATCCCAATTAGTTTTTATAAACTTTCTCCTTCTCGTCTTCCCTTAGAATGTTATTATGCTTTTTTATGTTTGTATGTAAACTTTTTAATATTGCATTCTTTCATTTGTGTTTGTAGTGCCAAATGGAAAAAATGCTTTGTACCAGAAATATAATTCTAGTGTCTTTATAAAAGGAACAATTCACAGAATAACATTTGTAGTTAGTCCTACTGTATTTTTTTTTTTAACCCTAAAATGTGTTGCTAAATCTTTAGTTAACCCTTATTATTTGTATTACCTCCTTCATTCCTTACTCTTAGCTGAAATTCATATTCATATTTTAAACTTGTGTTAGTTTTTGTAGCACCGAATAAAGAGGTCGGGGAAGGAGAGAACACTTTGGTGTTCACGTTTTGGTTGCCAGAGTACCATGTCCAAACACTGACCATAACACTTATGCCCTTTACACACGGTCAGATTTTCCAACGGAAAAAGTGCGATATGATTGTGTTGTCGGAAATTCCGATCGTGTGTGGGCTCCATCGGACTTTTTCCGTCGGAATTTCCGACACACAAAGTTTGAGAGCAGGCTAAAAAATTTTCCGACAACAAAATCCAATCGGTTAAATTCCGATCGTGTGTACACAAATCCAACTCACAAAGTGCCACGCATGCTCAGAATAAATTAAGAGACGAAAGCTATTGGCTACTGCCCCGTTTATAGTCCTGACGTACGTGTTTTACGTCACCACGTTCAGAACGATCGGATTTTCCGACAACTTTGTGCGACCGTGTGTATGCAAGTTTGAGCCAATATCTGTCGGAAAAAATCCATGGATTTTGTTGTCGGAATGTCCGATCAATGTCTGACTGTGTGTTTAGGGCATAATGCCTAAATAAAAACATAAACAGCCATCCACACCAGCACACAATATGCTGATTTAGACAGCCAGGGTTATCCAGTATAGTCTTCACTTCTGTGGGATAGAGAAACGGGGGGTCATTTACTATAGTGCAGCGGCACTAATTAGCACTAAAACGGTATTCACTATAGTGCTGGTATAAAAATACTCCCAAAATCTAATTTACTATAGTTCCCTGAAACCAAATAGCGCCCAAACCCTTATGCCCTGTACACACGGTCGGATTTTCCGACGGAAAATGTGTGATAGGACCTTGTTGTCGGAAATTCCGACCGTGTGTAGGCTCCATCACACATTTTCCATCGGATTTTCCGACACACAAAGTTTGAGAGCAGGCTATAAAATTTTCCGACAACAAAATCCGTTGTTGGAAATTCCGATCGTGTGTACACAAATCTGACGGACAAAGTGCCACGCATGCTCAGAATAAATAAAGAGATGAAAGCTATTACCCACTGCCCCGTTTATAGTCCTGACGTAGGTGTTTTACGTCACCGCGTTTAGAACGATCGGATTTTCCGACAACTTTGTGTGACCGTGTGTATGCAAGACAAGTTTGAGCCAACATCCGTCGGAAAAAATCCTAGGATTTTGTTGTCGGAATGTCCGCACAAAGTCCGACCGTGTGTACGTGGGCATAACTCTGCTAAAACCTAGAGTAGTGCACATGGAAATCATGTTTACAGCATGATATAATTGCCTAAATGGTACTGAAATATGCGGTATATTATTTAAAGATAATCTGCTTTTAAACTGTGTGAAAAAGTGATTTCTACACTGAAATATCTTTAAAAGTCTGAGAAGAGATAAATTCCTCGTTTTTGTACAACTAGGTGCCAACACAACTGAGCATGCTCAGACCTGCAAATAGCTCTCATTTTAGCTCCAATGTCTTTTTAACAGGGCGCTATAGTAAATACCAGAATGAACGCTGTGTTAAAGAGCATTTTTTGGGAGTGAAAATCGGCGCTATTATAGTCTTATAGTATATAAGTTTTAGCCATTGATTCTAATGGTACAATTGTATCTTCCCCAAATAAATCTTTTTAATGTTGAGATGAAATTTATCTTTCTCTGAAATAAATTTTCCTTAGCAACATTGTTGCTTCTACTTCAACTATTTTGTTTTTAACCACTTTGCGCCTGCGCTATAGCCGAAAGACGGACGCTAACTGCCGGGTGGCCGTCCCTGGACGTCCAGCTGTTTACTTCCGCGATGAGCGCTCCTGCGCATCGGGGAAATTCTGTGCTGGCCGTGTCACTTGGACACAGCCAGTCACAGATCGCCGTAAATGGCGAATTACAGCGGCTGTTTACAGCGTGATCGCAGCTTCCAATGGGAGATGATCTCAAATGTAAACATATGAGATCATCTCTCATTGCCGGCTCTCCCTCCTCACACAGAGACCGCGTGTGAGGAGGGAGAGAGACCTGTGCTTCAGATTGTGAAATTGTGAGTTTACAAAAACACATATACAGTGCCCACAGTACCTATCAGTCCCATCTGCCAGTGCCATCTGCCAATGCCATCTTACAGTCCCATCTGCCAGTGCCATCTGCCAGTGCCATCTGCCATCAGTGCCACCTGCCATCAGTTCCACCCTCCATCAGTGCCACCTGCCATCATTTCCACCTGTCATCAGTTCCACCTGTCAGTGCCATCTGTCAGTGCAACCTGTCAGTACCATCTGTCATCATTGCCACCTGTCAGTGCCACGTGCCATCTGTTATCAGTGTCACCAGTGCCACATATCAGTGTGAAATTTAGACAATACATTAGCAAACATTAAATACATATCATGTAAAATTAAAGGATAAAAAATTACCTTCATATAGTCTTTCTGCAGGAGATGAATAATAGCAGAACAGGTCTCTGGGATTGCGATCCCCAGAGCCTGGGGGGAGATGCCTGTCGAGAACTTCGAGTCCTGAAGACTTCTCCCAGTCGCCAAGTAACGTAAGGTGACCAGATTTTTAAAATGAAATCCAGGGACATATTTTTTTTTAAACTAGTAATGGCAGCAATCGGCGACTCTTGCCCATCTCCGCCGCCGCCTCACAGCCTGTCAAGACTTACTCTCCAGGCCCCGGCTTCTACTGGTTGGGGAGCAGAGGAAGATCGCTCCACCAGGGAAGGCAAGGAGATAAACAGGCAGGCTGCGGGCCAGGACTTGAGCCAAGGCAGAAGAACATGTCAGCTGAGCTTAATGGGCATGTGCCAAAAACTGAAGAAATAGTCCCTCCGCTCCGACCAGCACATGATCATCAGAAAGGGGCACAGATAATGGAAAAAAATAAACCACTGTAAGCTAGTAAGTGCGGCAGAGGAGGGGGGGTGCAATTCAGATTTTTTTTTTTATTCTGCATGGGCTGTGTTTGAAATTGCCGCAGCCCCTGTTCAAATCCAATCCAGGGACAAAACCGGGGACAGACTTGGTCCGGGGACAGTGTCCTCAATCCGGGGACTGTCCCCGGAAACCGGGGATGTCTGGTCACCCTAAAGTAACGTAACGTGGCAACTAGCCTCTGCTCCGCAGTGATGGCTTGCCTCATGCAGGTATCCTGCCTGCAGATATAAGGGGTCAGCATAGCCAGCAGACGTTGAAAAACAGGGTCCGTCATCCTGAGATAATTCCTGAAATCCTCAGGATTATTCTCATGGATCTCACGGAGCAAAGGCATGTGTGAGAATTGGTCACGCTGGCGCAGCCAATTCTCCGTCCATGAACTCCTCCTCGTCCTGTTCATGGACTGGACTCAGGTCAAAGTATTAACCCCAACACAAGTCCCCATGCAGCACGAACTCGAGAACGAGTACGTCCACACACCATGGCTTCAAAACGGTCGGCTGGTCAAACAAACAAACTTAGAACAAACGCACTGAAGAACAGCAAGGCCTATGAAGAGCGACCTGAAGACCAGGAACGAGCGGACCAGAACGGCCTGCTAGGCAGGTTACGAACTGACCAACACGCACTGAAAACCAGATACAAACCTCACAAGCACAAACTGAACCACAGAAAACGATCGAAATAAGCTGAAGTGTGAAAAGCGCGAATCATCTCTAACCAAACTTCTACTAACACGAGATAAACACGAGATTAGCAGAAGGAGCCCAAAGGGTGGCATAATGGGGCTTGAACTTCCTCTTTCTAGTCCCATCGTACGTGCTGTACGTCACCGCGTTCAAAATCATCAGACTTTTGGAGTGATCGTGTGTGTCCAAGTCTATCCATTAGTAAGTCCGGCACACCTACTCTACAAAGTCCCTTGGAAAGATCGCCGGACCAAGTATGCCGTAAAGTCGTGTGTATGCGGCCTCAGTCTGAAGACCCCATTACTCACTCTATCTCAGTGCTTTACAAGATGTTGCACTCTGCGGAGTCCCAAGGTAAACCAACATACATACAAGAATGGGAGAGGGATCTACAGCATACATTTACAGAGACTCAATTGAGCCATCTATACCTTCTCACTCACAAGAGCTCGGTGGATACTAAGATGCAAGAAAATAGCTTTAAGCTGCTGACCCGATGGTATAGGGTCCCAGCAACCTTCGCTAGGATATATCCGACAGCTTCTGCTGCCTGCTGGAGGGGCTGTGGGCTCCGAGGCACCTTCCTGCATACTTGGTGGGAGGGCCCAAGGCTTTGGCCCTTCTGGCAGGATATCAGGGCCCAGATAAAAATTATTTTAGATGTAGACCTACAGGATTCACCATTGGAGTTCTTGCTGCACGTGTCATCCACTCCTCTCGGCCTCTACTGTAAGTCAATTCTCCCACACCTATTAAATGCTGCCCGGCGTCTGATTCCCATATATTGGAAATCAACCCAAGTTCCGGGCGACCCGAATGGGTGCGTTTGCTCAACTCCATTATGGATAGGTATGGATAGGTATGATAAATGTTACGCTATATGAGCCACATGGATACATTATACGTCTAACATGTCTAAAACGCCACCTAATACGGCCCCCAGGCAGGCTGATTAGAGGTTGATGGTATATAATTTTTTCTTTTTCCCCCTTTTTTTTTTCTTTTTTGAGGATGAGACCTGTGAGCTATGAACCCCTAGGTCCTTTATCATAGTTACAGATGTACGCTTACTGCAGTTGTGTTGATTGATCGTTATACTTATTGTTTATGGGTATGCCCATTCCCCCCTCTGTTTCTCCCCCCCCTGCCTTTTCACCCTGGGTTATCATGGATGCAGCACGTGTATCGTTGTATCCTATATGTAAGAACGTTATTTTGCTCTGCTACAACGGTTAAAGTACCCACATACCACTCTGTTGTTGAGGTATAACTTGATGAAGTCATATGAAGCTAGCTACTGATTGTACCAGCTGTCTTTATGCCCTAGTATCCCAATGCTCCCCCCCTCCTGTCCACCTATATGCCCCTCTGGGAACTCATTGTGTTTTTCCTTGTTGGTTTTTGACATGCTCAATGTATGTTATCTTGAAAATGTAAAATAAGGATTATACAAAAAAAATGGATAGATGTCATATGACGCCCTCCCAAAACAAGAGCCGTGCCGTCTGGCCGTCATATGACGGTCAGCGGGCTGCAAGCAGTTAAAATGAGTCACAATTTTTTGTGCTTTTTATTATTTCCAAATAATCATAATTTGAGGCCAAAAAATGTGATATGTGTACCAACATCAGAAATCAAAATGTAATTCCCAAAAATTTGAGGGTAACATCACTATTCTACACTCACCCACAAAGAACCAACCACATATCAAATAATAAATCAAGAAGAATAACTCTTAATTAATGTAATTCCATCACCTGTATGTCCAAAGAAATGCAGTATTTATGTGTATTTATGTGTAGGAGGTTTTCACATGCGGCAGCTCTGTGGCTTAGAGATTAGAACTTCCAACCCGATAGGTGTTCTATCCGGTTAAGGTCAGAACTCTGTCAGAACTCTGTGCAGGCCAGTCAAGTTTCTCCACCCCAAACTCGCTCATCCATTTTTTATGGACCTCGCTTTGTGCACTGGTGTGCAGTCATGTTGGAACAGGAAGGGGCCATCCCCAAACTGTTCCCATAAAGTTGGGAGCATGAAATTGTACAAAATATCTTGGTATGCTGATGCCTTAAGAGTTCCCTTCACTGGAACTAGGGGGCCAAGCCCAACCCCTGAAAAACAACCCCACACCATAATCCTGGGGTTGCTGGTTCAATTACCTAACATCCTAATGCTTGTGTTGAAGTTTATATGTTCTCCCTGTGTGGGTTTCTCAACACAATTCAAAGACATGCTGGTATTTTATTTGTCTCCTGTCGAAATAGTCTCTAATGTAAGAAAGTTAGTTTTGGACTTTCTTGGTCTTTTGGACGTAGATTGTTTTTTGGACTTAGATTATTTTTTGGAAAAAGGGGGATGGGTTTTCTGTGTGACGTCAATGGATGGTCATGCCCCATGGCTGTGTAAGAGAGGCCAGACAGCGGGTGACAACACAACAGAGGAAGATGGTGGCGAGGACGAACATGGTGGCGAGGAAGAACACTGCAGCATGAGAAGTAGGCGTGGCGGGAGAGACGGCGACAGAAGATGGCGGCAAGAGATACAGCACCTTATACCTAAAAAAGCAGTGAAATGTGACAAAAGACAATAGCCGGTTTTTGACAATTCCTTTATTAAAAATGACCTCTTCTTTCCCGCGATTCTTCCTCCATCTTCCTCCGGTCTTCCTTCGATTTTCTCCTTCTTCCTTCAGCTGCTTCTTCCCCCGCTTCTTCCTCCATCTCCCTCTGCTTCTTCCTCTGGTCCTCTCCATCTTCCTCCGGCTTCTTCTTCTTTCCTCTTCGTCCTCCGGTCTTTCTCCTCTGCCGCTCCCGCCACCGACCCGCTGAACATGAAAACAAGACCCTCCTATGGCACTGCGGCCAGCCAATCTGTCCACTTCCGTAGCGCACATTTCATATATAACTATGGGGCATGGCCGCCGGATGATGTCAGCAGGAGACCCCGTCCTCTTGTGACATCACTGACCCATCATGCCCCGGGCGGTGAAGTCACAAGGGGCAGGGTCTCGGAGTGACATCATGCGCCTCATGGCAGCATCGGAGAAGGTTCGTTTTTCGAATGTTCAGCAGGAATGGCGGCGGGGGTGAAAGACCGGAGGACAAAACGGGGGAAGAAGAAGCCGGAGGGAGATTTAGATGACCGGAGGAAGATAGAGGAAGAAGCAGGGGAAGAAGCAGCTGGAGGAAGAAAAGAGAAAACCAAAGGAACACCGGAAGGAAGATGGAGGAAGAAGCGGGGGAAAGAAGAAGACATCTTTAATAAAGGAATTGTCAAAAACCAGCTATTATCTTTTGTCAAATTTCACTGCTTTTTTAGGTAAATGAGTAAGGGTTCAATGTACCCCATACCCATTCACATAGGGGGGCAGGATCTGGGGGCCCCCTTGTTCAAGGGGTCTTCCAGATTCCGATAAGCCCCCTGCCTGCTGACCCCCACAACCCCCAGGCAAGGGTTGTGGGGATGAGGCCCTTGTCCCCATCAACATGCCCCAAAGCCCCCCCCCCCATGTTGAGGGCATGTGGTCTGGTAGGTTGTGTGCTCAGTTAAGGGTCTGGTATGGATTTTGGGGGCCTTACACCATTTTTTTATTTTGGCATGGAGTTCCCCTAATATCCATACTAGACTCGAAGGACCTGGTATGGACTGGTGGGGGGAACCTACTCCGTTTCTTTCTTTGATTTTTACTCTATCTTGCAGGGAACCGGAAATTCATTACAGCCACGAGCAATTTTGAATCAAATTTTTTCATTTAGGCTACTTTCACACTGGGGCGGGCGGACGCCGGCGGTAAAGTGGTTAAACTGCTGTTTTAGCGGCACTATTCACTAGCGGGGCGGTTTTAACCCCCGCAAGCGGGCGAAAAAGTGTTAAAACTGCCTGAAAGTGCCGCTGCAGGGGAGGGGGGGGGGCGCTTTAGGAGCGGTGAATACACCGCTCCGATATCGCTGAAAAGATGCAGCTAGCAGGACTTTTTTCCCGTCCTGCAAGCGCACCGCTCGGCTTTCACACTGGAAACATAGGAGAGGCTCTTTACAGGCGCTATTTTTAGCGATGTATCACGTGTGAAAGTAGCTTTAGAACTGTCATTTTGCACGATATTTAAAGGAATTTTTAATTTTTATTGTTTTACTTTAAGCATTATTAAAATCACTGCTCCTGAAAAAACGGCTGTTTTAAAAACATTTTTCCAATTGATACATGTCCCCCGGGGCAGGACCCAGGTCCGCATACACTTTTTATGGCAAAGAACATATTCTACATATTTCTGGTAAAAAAAAATCGCAATAAGCGTATATTGATTGGTTAGCGCAAAAGTTATAGCGTATACAATATAGGGGATAGATTTAGAATTTTTTTTTTTTTACTAGTAATGTCGTGACTGCTACATTGCAGTGGACAGATCGGACACTTTTAACACTATTTTGGGACCATTGACATTTATACAGTGATCAGAGCTAAAAATAGCTACTGATTACTGTATAAATATCACTGGCAGGGAAGGGGTTAAACACTAGGGGGCAATTAAGGGGTTAAGTGTGTTCCCTCACTGTGTTCTAACTGTGGGGGGGGGGGGGGGGCTCACTACAACATGACAGAGATCACTGCTCCCGATAACAGGGAGCAGTAGATCTCTGTCATGTTGCTAGGCAGAACAGGGAAATGGCTTGTTTACATAAGCATCTCCCCATTCTGCCTCTCCTCACCACAATCGCAGGCCGCCGGCAAACATGGCGCGTGGTGCCCGCTCGCCAGCTAGGTGGGATTTCAAAGGGACGTACGGGTATGCCCTTTTGCCTGCCCGTGCCATTCTGCCAGCGTAAATCGGTGCGCGCCAGTCGGCATGTGGTTAAAAGGAGTATGCTAGAAATAATTTTAAGTGATTGAACAAACATGTTATACTTACCTGCTCAGTGCAAGGGTTTTGCACAGAGCAGCCTCCATCTTCTTCTTCTGGGGTGCCCTGGCAGCGCTCCTGGCTTCTCCTCTTCATCGGGAGACCCCACGGATAGCCGCTTTCCATGGGGGCAGTCACGCTGCTGCATTCATTGACACAGACAGGGGGACTCGGCCCCGCCCCCCGCTCCTGTGTCACTGGATTTGATTAACAGTAGCGGGAGCCAATGGCTCCTGCTGCTATCAATCTATCCAATGAAGATGGAGACAGCGGCTGGAGTCGCTGGGCTCGTGCACATCACTGGAACAGATGGGCACAGGTAAGAAAAAGGGGGGCTCTGGGGGCAGCTGCAGCACAAAAGGTTTTTCACCATAATGCATAGAATGCATTAAGGTGAAAAACCTAGAGACTTTACAACCCCTTTAAATTCTGTGTGGAAATGAATATATGATTTTACGATTTTACATTAGATACACTTTAAAAGCTATAATCGTATAGATGTAACTTTAGCCTCACCTTTCAAAAATACTGCCACGTCTTCCAGTTGTGGTACATTATCTTCTCTGTATCCGCAGTATTTGGTTAATAGAGGCAGGTTCTTTAAATATTCTCTGCAGGCATGAGTTGGATACAACTGTGTGAGTTCTTTAAACACTGTACCCCAAGTTTTTATCTCTTCCTCTGTGTACTCCACTCTTGGAATTGGCTGCCCACTAAATAAAAGCAACAAGAATCTATTAACCATGTCAAAACCAGGCCAATTCTGACATTTCTCACATACATGTTAAAATCTGCATTTTTTTTGCTAGAAAATTAAAACCTCCAAACATTACATTTTTTTAAAGCAGAGAACCCAGGGTATAAAATAATGGTTGTTGCAATTTTTAATGTTGCACTATATTTTTTTTTTAGTAAAATATAAAAAATGAGGTTATGCCGAGTATATAGAAACCTAATGTGTCACGCTTTAAAACTGTGCAAGCCCATGGAATGCCGACAAACGAAGCTACTTAAAAATCTCTATGCCTTTACAGGTAACCATTTAGAGTTACACAGAAGGTCTGGTGCCAGAATTATTGCTCACTCTGGTGTTTTTGGTGATACTTCATATGTGTTGGACCGTTACCGTTTATATATGCTTGCGGGACCTACATAAGCGTTGCACTTGCAAGTGAGCACGGGAGAACAGGGGAGCTTTACAAGCCAGTAACAACTTGTAAGCAACAAACCGTAAGTGATGAAATCCTCATCGGTTAGGGTTTTTTATGCCACAGAGAGGGGCGAGTATGGGTGCACTTTCCTTCTCTCACTGTATACTGGAGACAGGTGGCAATAGTCCCAGGCTTGGGAATGGCGGCTGGTGGCAGCGGGAGCGGGGCCCCCTTCCATGCCCTGTACAAGTGATAAGCAGCATGGATCACTTCTACAGTAAAGTCCATCACTGGCTGAAATTTTGAAATCAGGATCATGGCTACAGTTACTGCCAAGATCCCAATATAACTATGTCTACCTCAGGATGTACAGCTATGTCCTAAGGGCGTGAATTGGTTAATATTGGCATTAATTTAATATAATCAGAACTACATATTTATGGAAACTTCAGCCACAAGGTATTTTCATGTGTAAATTCAATAACCAGTGCCTTAAATAAAAAAGTATACCTTGTCTTGCAATCAAATGATTCAGCAGAACGAGGGTGCGTAACCTCTCGCACCTTAGCCAACGATATAAAATATAACCTTCATTGAGATTACTATATCCTTGAGGGTAGGGACTGATGTGAATGTACAATGTATATGTAAAGTGCTGCATAAATTGACAGCACTATATAAGTAACTGAAATAAATAAAATAAAATACATAAAATATATATGTGACTGTGTGCATTACATTCACTTTAAGGGAGTTTAATGAGTTCTATTGGGATGCAAGAGAACAAGCAGTGGTCACCTAAACAATTAGGGGCAGTAAAAGAAAAAAGGAGGGACTAACACCACCTCCTTCACCAAAACATTGGGGCCAATGGTTTTCCCACTGGTTATAGGACAGTATGACTTAATATGTAGTATGAATTAGAACTGTAAATGGTCATGAGATATTGTCTGTAACCCCCCTTTTCATGATTTTGGTTGCAAGTCAATACTCATCACCTCCTAGTTGTGTCTATTAAAGATCAATGTTTTGGTGAAGGAGGTGGTGTTAGTCCCTTCTTTTTTCTTTTGCTACCCTTAATTGTTTAGGTGACCATTGCTTGTTCTCTTGCATCCCTACAGAACCCATTAACCTCTCTTTAAGTGAATGTAATGCACACAGTCACATATAGGGATGGGCTTCATGTTCGGGTCGAACATGAGTTTGACTCGAACATTGGCTGTTCGCCAGTTCACCGAACAGCGAACAATTTGGGGTGTTCGCGGCAAATTCGAAAGTCGCAGAACACCCTTTAAAAGTCTATGGGAGAAATCAAAAGTGCTAATTTTAAAGGCTTATATGCATGGTATTGTCATAAAATGTGTTTGGGGACCTGGGTCCTGCCCCAGGGGACATGTATCAATGCAAAAAAATGTTTTAAAAACGGCCGTTTTTTCGGGAGCAGTGATTTTAATAATGCTTAAAGTGAAACAATAAAAGTGTAATATCCCTTTAAATTTCGTACCTGGGGGGTGTCTATAGTATGCCTATAAAGGGGCGCATGTTTCCCGTGTTTAGAACAGTCTGACAGCAAAATGACATTTCAAAAGAAAAAAAGTCATTTAAAACTACTCGCGGCTATTAATGAATTGTTGGTCCGACAATACACATAAAAGTTAATTGATGAAAACGGCATGGGATTTCCCCACAGGGGAACCCTGAAGCAAAATTTTAAAAAAATGCGTGGGGGTCCCCCTAAATTCCACACCAGGCCCTTCAGGTCTGGTATGCATATTAAGGGGAACCCCGCGCCAAAATTTTTTTAAAAATGGTGTGGGGTCCCCTTAAATTCCATACCAGGCCCTTCAGGTCTGGTATGGATATTAAGGGGAACCCTGCGCCAAATGAAAAAAAAATGGCGTGGGTCCCCCCAAAAATCCATACCAGACCCTTATCCGAGCACGCAACCTGGCAGGACGCAGGAAAAGAGGCAGGGGATGAGAGAGCGCCCTCCCCCTCCTGAACTGTACCAGGCCACATGCCCTCAACATTGGGAGGGTGCTTTAAGGTAGCCCCCCAAAGCACCTTGTCCCCATGTTGATGGGGAGAAGGGCCTCATCCCCACAACCGTTGCCCAGTGGTTGTGGGGGTCTGCGAACGGGGGGCTTATCAGAATCTATAAGCCCCCTTTAACAAGGGGACCCCCAGATCCTGCCCCCCGTGTGAATTGGTAATTGGGTACAAATGTTCCCCATACCATTTTACAAAAAAAGTGTCAAAAAGGTTAAAAAACACAAGAGACGGTTTTTGACAAGTCCTTTATTAATTTCTTCTTCTTTCATCTTCCTTTGGTGTTCTTCTTCTTCCTCCATCTTTTTCTTCATCTTCTTCTTCTCTATCTTCTTCATCCTCCGCTCTTCTCGTCCCACATCATCCTCCAGGCCCCTTCTCTGCTCCGTCCACACGATCCCCCTCAGTGGGAGTCTTCCACCGTGTGACGCTTTGGTTCTTCTGACATTTTTTATAGAACTGAGGGCGGGGCCACCCAGTGACCCCGCCCTCCTCTGACACACGGGGAACTTCCCTGTGGCTTTCCACGTGTTGCCAGAGGGGGGTGGGGTCACCCAGGCACTCATCATTTAAGTTCATTTTTTTTCTCATTAATGTACACACAACACCCCATATTGACAGAAAAACATAGAATTGTTGACATTTTTGCAAATTTATTAAAAAAGAAAAACTGAAATATCACATGGTCCTAAGTATTCAGACCCTTTGCTCAGTATTTACTAGAAGCACCCTTTTGATCTAATACAGCCATGAGTCTTTTTGGGAAAGATGCAACTAGTTTTTCACACCTGGATTTGGGGATCCTCTGCCATTCCTCCTTGCAGATCCTCTCCAGTTCTGTCAGGTTTGATGGTAGACATTGGTGAACAGCCATTTTTAGGTCTCTCCAGAGATACTCAATTGAGTTTAAGTCAGGGCTCTGGCTGGGCCATTCAAGAACAGTCACAGAGTTGTTGTGAAGCCACTCCTTCGTTGTTTTAGCTGTGTGCTTAGGGTCATTGTCTTGTTGGAAGGTAAACCTTCGGCCCAGTCTGAGGTCCTGAGCACTCTAGAGAAGGTTTTCATCCAGGATATCCCTGTACTTGGCCGCATTCATCTTTCCCTCTATTGCAACCAGTCGTCCTGTCCCTGCAGCTGAAAAACACCCCCACAGCATGATGCTGCCACCACCATGCTTCACTGTTGGGACTGTATTGGAGAGGTGATGAGCAGTGCCTGGTTTTCTCCACACATACCACTTAGAATTAAGGCCAAAAAGTTCTATCTTGGTCTCATCAGATAAAAGAATCTTATTTCTCACCATCTTGCAGTCCTACAGGTGTTTTTTAGCAAACTCCATGCAGGCTTTCATGTGTCTTGCACTGAGGAGAGGCTTCCATCGAGCCACTCTGCCATGAAGCCCCGACTGGTGGAGGGCTGCAGTGATGGTTGACTTTCTACAACTTTCTCCCATCTCCTGACTGCATCTCTGGAGCTCAGCCACAGTGATCTTTGGGTTCTTCTTTACCTCTCTCACTAAGGCTCTTCTCCCCCAATAGCTCAGTTTGGCCGGAAGGCCACCTCTAGGAAGGGTTCTGGTTGTCCCAAGCGTTTTCCATTTAAGGATTATGGGGGCCACTGTGCTCTTAGGAACCTTAAGTGCAGCAGAATTTTTTTTGTAACCTTGGCCAGATTTGTGCCTTGCCACAATTCTGTCTCTGAGCTCTTCAGGCAGTTCCTTTGACCTCATGATTCTCATTTGCTCTGACATGCACTGTGAGCTGTAAGGTCTTATATAGACAGGTGTGTGGCTTTCGTAATCAAGTCCAATCAGTATAATCAAACACAGCTGGACTCAAATGAAAGTGTAGAACCATCTCAAGGATGATCAGAAGAAATGGACAGCACCTGAGTTAAATATATGAGTGTCACAGCAAAGGGTCTGAATACTTAGGACCATGTGATATTTCAGGTTTTCTTTTTTAATAAATCTGCAAAAATGTCAACAATTCTGTGTTTTTCTGTCAATATTGGATGCTGTGTATACATTAATGAGGAAAAAATGAACTTGAAATGATTTTAGCAAATAGCTGCAATATAACAAAGAGTGAAAAATTTAAGGGGGTCTGAATACTTTCCGTCCCCACTGTATATTTAATATAGTAATCGCAATAAAGGTTATATTTTATACCATTGGCTAAGGTCCATAGGGTTACGCACCCTCATTCTGCTGAATCTTTTTCATGTGCAAGACACACCTGTCAAATATCCCTTCCCTATCTGTTCCATTGACAATGGTCTCTGTTATAGAAAGTGAGAGTGAATTTTCCACCAGGGACACAGACAGCAATAAAAATTTGACAGAAGTTCTAACCCTTCCATTGCTCCGTCCTACACTAATAAAAATGTTTTGGCTGTAGGTCCACTTGTAACTTATCGAGACCATGCAGAAAATCTGTCAAACTTACTATTTATAGTTCATAGCAACATCCACAAAATATTTTCTTCTTTGCCGGTAAACATTGTCCTTAAATCCCTTCAGAAAATAAAGGACAAAACAGAGAAAAGGAAACATTAGCAAAAAAAATAAAAATTTAAACCAATCTGATTAAAAGAAAGACTGTGTAAACAAACCATTACAGATCACAGGGACCTAGAAGAAAATAGTCAGATGAAAATATTTCCCTTGCAGTGCCAAACTGGATACAAAAGGTCAGATGAGGTCTTCAGTAGCATTCTTCTAGGCCCCAGCTTACTAACAACCTAAAGACTCTTTGAGCTTTAAAATCTTTTTAATGTCTTGCCCACAAAGAAGTTATTATTTAAATAAACAATTCTAATGGACAGATTTGACAGCAGTAAGCTATCCTAGCGACAAGGAGAATAAACACATCCTATGCCGATACAAGAAAAATCTTTAACATTTATCTAAATAGCTAAATGTCACCACGTTCTTTCTAAAAGTAAAACAAAACCTTTATTAGCAGACTGCTTGTTTGGAGGAACAATACAATGCTAGAATCTGACACCATACTAGGAAGATGATTCATTAAAAATGGAGTTTCAAAAAAAATGAGCAGAAAGGGGAAACTGTTGCTCATATTCAACCATTTTTTCTGAAAGCACTAAAAAAAAATTCTTATTGGTCACATTTGTGCATTTTTTTCCAGTTTTCATTAATCAGATCCTATTTTTTGTTGTTTTTTTTTTATAGCTGCTTACATTGATCAGTAATTTAATTCTAAGAAATACATAATATGTCCTTGTGAAAAATATACAATACAACGCAAAGCTGTCACATTATTTTCTTATTTCATTTCTACAGAATAACTGCAAATGTATCACTGTGGCATTGTAAGGTTTTGTGATTTTCACAAATTACTTTTCATAGTTTCACCATCTAGGCCTTAAACGATCTTTTTCTGTTTAAGTTGCACGTCATGTCAAATGGACTGAACTCTAAGGCCCCCCATAAGGCCCTCTTCATACTGAGGTGTTCCATTGTAGTGTGTTACAGTACACTGGTTAACCCATAGGTGTTGAGCCAGCCTTAAACTCTAAGGCTACATTCACACTGAGCCTTTTTAGGCGTTTTTTAAGCATTTTTTTTCAGGCGTTTTGGGGTGTTTTTTTAGCAGATTTGCAAATATTATGCCGTAGGAGTTTTTTCAGGCTCTTTTTTATTTAGGCACTTTTTCTGTGGCCAATAGAATTATGTGTAAGGTGTGATGCTAGAAAAGGGGAGTTGAGCTGTTTTTTTGAGCTGAAAACGCCTGAAAAAACACTTGAAAAACTGCTAATTTCTTACTGTTCATGCATTTTCCATTGAAGTCTATGGGGACAAAAAATGCCTAAATCTGCCTGAAAAGTAGCTCATGTACTTTTTTGAGTGACAGGCTATTTGCAGGTGACAAAACGATCAAATGTGAACAGGGGTCATTGAAATGTAAGGGATTTTGCTTGTTGAGTGTTTCTGAGCATCAAGCTTCGAGCTGAAAAATGCTGAAGTGTGAATGGGGTCTAAGAAAGTAGAGGATTTGAGTGTTGCTGAATATAAAGCATTAGTTGTAAGGGCTTTAGGGGGCATGTTGGACCACTGGAGATAGACTGCTATTCTCTCAGAAACATCTATTTTCACCCTCTTACCCAGGAAGGAATGTCTAAGGTGCTTTGGAGAGCTTTTAAAAAGAAGTAAAAAAGATGAACAGAAAGGGAAACTGTTACTTATAGCCATTTTTTTATTAAAGCATTCAAAATAAATTCTTATAGGTCACGGTTGTGTACCATTTCTTTTTTTCCAGTTTTTATTAATCAGGTCCTATTTTTTGTTGTAGCTGCCTACACTGATCAGCAATTGAAAAGGAATATATAATATGTCCTTGTGAAAAAATTCACATTATGTCCATGTTTTTTTTACATTTCTACAGAATAACTGCAAATATATCATTGTGGCATTGTAAGGTTTTATGGCATTTTTACAAATGAGTTTTCAGAGTTTTATCATCTAGGCCTTGAGCGATCTTTTTCTGTTGAGTTGCACATCATGTAAAATGGATTGAATTCTAGGGCCCCCTTCATACTGAGGTGTTCCATTGTAGTGTTTTACAGTACACTGGTTAATCCATAGGTGTTGAGCCAGCCTTAAACTGTAATGCCGCGTACACACGACAACAAAATCCATGTTTTTTTTCCAACGGATGTTGGCTCAAACTTGTCTTGAATACACACGGTCACACAAATGTTTTCGGAAATTCCGATCGGCAAGAAAGCTGACGTACAACACGTACAACGGGACTAGAAAAAGGAAGTTCAATAGCCAGTGCGCCACCCTTTGGGCTCCTTCTGCTAATCTCGTGTTAGTAGAAGTTTGGTGAGAGACGATTCGCACTTTTCAGCCTCATGCTTTTCAGATTGTTACTGCTCTTCAGTTTGTGCTTGTGGGTTCGTATCTGGTTTTCAGTGCATGTAGTCAGTTCATATTTGTTTCTCAGTGCGTATTTTATAGTACGTATTTGATTTTCAGTGCGTTCTTTTCAGCTCGTTTCTTATTTTCATCTTGCTCTTCTCAGGCCTTTCTGATTTTCAGTGCGTTCTGTTAGTTCGTTCTGACCAGCTGACCGTTTTCTAGCCACGTTGCAAGTACTCGTCGTAGAGTTCGTGCCATGCAGGGGCTTTGTTTTGGGGTTCTTATTTTGACCCAAGCCCAGTCCATGAACAGGGCGGGGGGAGTTCATGGACGAAGAATTGGTTGCTCCAGCGTGACCAATTCTCTCATATGCCTTTGTTGCTAGTGATCCGTGAGACTAATCCTGATGATTTCAGGAATTATCTCTGGGTGACGGACCCCGTTTTTCACTGTTTGTTGGCTTTGCTGTCCCTTTATATTATGAAGCAGGACACCTGCATGCGGATATCACTCCCGAGCAGAGGCTCGTCGCCACGTTGCGGTACTTGGTGACAGGAAGAAGTCTGCAGGACATCAAGTTCTTGACAGGCATCTCCCCCCAGGCTCTGGGGATCATTATTCCAAAGACCTGTTCTGCCATCATTCAGGTCCTATAGAAGGACTATATTAAGGTAAGATTTCTCCTTTAACATCACATTCTATGTATTTAATGTTTGCTAATGTATTGTATTTCTTTAATCATTCCCTTATTACCATGATTGGAATATGTTGTGAATGTCCCCTTTGTTCTCATGCATGCTGGAAGTTTTTAAACTTCCTTTTTTGTCCTTCATGCATATTTGTCTTCACTAACCTCCCCAGCATGCTATCCTGGGCCCATACACACCTAGCCTTTTCACTTAACAATGTATTTTGTCAGCTCCATAGTAGTGCTTTACCCTAAACACCCCCTAAAATATGTACAAATTGTATTTTTGTCCTTAACTTTGGCCAGCCCCTCCTTACTTACACTATTGGCAGCCCACTGGACAGGTAAGAAGTGTCATAATACAAAAATATAAATGCACACTGTACAAATTGAAGCACTTTTTTACATTCTGAAATTACCTATCAAGATAATAAGAGAACAAAACTTTAAACATTACCATTTGAAAGTATTCAGACAGGCCCTTTCACTACATGCTTTGGTGAATTCATACAGAAATATGACCACAAAAGAGGTAGGTATAGTGTGTATGGGTTTGGCAAAGTCAGCAGATAGAGGATTGGTACCGATTGACTTAGCGGTTGGGGGGGAGGGTTCAAAATGGTTTTGGGAATCCAATAAAAAGCCTCTTGCACTCTGCCTGAATTTAAACACATTATGTATGCATTCAGCTCTCAATGAAGTGGAGAGGGTTACCTGTCCAAAACATCTCCCCCCCTCTAAATTTTTTACAATGGGCCACCAGAGAGGGTGAGGAATCTGATAAGTGGACTTTATATATTTGTCTTTAAATACTCCTTCAAATAAATGTTATACCGATGATGGCCAAGAATGTTTGTGTCTAATCTGCTTGCAATGTTTATGTGCAAAATTTCAAATTTTTATTTTCTTGTTTGACTCCACAGTTTCCTTCAACGCCACAGGAATGGCAGACTGTGGCATCCCAATTTGCCCAGCGGTGGGACTTTCCCAACTGCAGAGGGGCAATTGATGGGAAACACGTCCACATAGTCCCACCCCCCAACTCGGGGTCATACTATTACAACTATAAGGGGCTTAATAGTATTGTGATGTTGGCGGTGGTGTCAGCGACATATGAGTTTCTCTATGTGGACGTGGGGAAGAATGGCCGGATGTCGGATGGTGGAGTCATTGCCCAGACCGAGTTCTACAGATGGCTCCAGAATGGTGGCTTGGGATTGCCACCTTCTGAAGATAACGTGGAAGGACTCCCGTTTGTCTTTGTCGCTGATGAAGCGTTTGGGCTGGGTGATCACCTGATGCGGCTGTTCCCGATGGGGACCCTCACCCCGGACCAGAGTGTTTTTAACTACCAGCTGGCCAGAGCCAGAAGAGTGGTGGAGAACGCTTTCAGGATAATGGCCAGCCGGTTCCGCCTATTCCTTATGGTAATCAACATGGCGGAATATAAACTTAACCATATAATCCTTGCATGCTGCATTCTCCACAACTATTTAAGGAGAAATTCAATGAACTATGTGGCCTCAGTTGGGCCACATAGTCAGAAGAAACCCTGACGGGGCTTGAAGCTAGCCGTCCTGGCTTGCCCCCCCAAAGCGCCCGCGAGGTCCATATCAAATATATGGAGTACTTTGCGGGTAGGGGGGCCATTGATATGCCCGAAAATGTTTAATAAACATTTTTAAATACTTTTTTTAGTTAAACTGAAATAAGATTTCCTTTGATTAACTGCTTGTGTTTCTTTCAGTGTCTCCTAGGTTATCCAATGGGCTTTTCTTTTTGGCCATTTTCTTCAATAGTGCAAACATAATTTATTTGATACATGAGGTGACAATCTCTTCTTCAGCGAACTATTATGTTGTGGGTCTGCTACACACACACCTTGTTTTTGTTGTTAATGTATGTAATGCATTACTGATATAAATATTCATCATTTTTAGCACCATGAATTCATTTTTGTGAGTCACGAAAATGGCCTGATTGTGACAAATTAAAAAGCACCGTGGGAATTATTTACTCAATGAAAATCCACTTTGAACTCCAAGTGCACTGCAAAAGTGCACTTGAAACTGCACTTGAAACTGCACTGAAAGTGCACTAAAAGTGCACTTGTAGTGCAAAGTGGATTTTCCTTTAGTAACCCCCATTGTCAATGTAAACACCAACTTAGTCCAAAAACTGCTATTGAGCATTGAAAGAAGAAGTCACACATTGTTGAGTAGAAAACTTTTTACTCTCTTTACACTCACATGTGCGTTAGAAAAGGGTTTCACTGGTGACAAGGGAGCTAGAGAGCAGGAGGTCGAAGAGAGCGGATTGGTTGGTATTTTGGGACTAGCCCCCTTTTTCATTGCATGATGCAACTTATCTGGCATTTACCTTCCACCATCCTCATGATGATTGGAGCCTTTAAATCAATATCCAGTGATAGTCCATTGCTGATTGATTGATGTGGATCCAGAACCTGTTGTCTCCATTGTCTCCATTAGATGTGTTCAACCTAACAAGCTTTGCAGACTTGGGTGGTATAAGCCCCACCAAGTCAATAATATCTGGTAAGCCTTTTTTTGTGGTGCAGTCACCATACTAGCACATTTTTTTGAAATTTCACTTTCTCTCAGTTTGATTCACATCTCACTATGTATGAATTTTTGTCCTTTTGATGTTTAATACCGTATTTATAATATTCATTTTTGCACATTGACTTTTTGCAATTCTAGCGCTGCAGGTTCACAGCGCAGTATTATTCCTTTCACTTTGGAATTTCCGACTACAAGCTCCCATCAAACTTTTGTTGTTGGAGATTCCGACCGTCTGTACGCGGCATAAGACTATATTTACATTGAGCTTTTATAGGCATTATTTCAAGCATTTTTTCAAGTGTTTTTTTTTTAGCAGATTTGCAGATATTAGGTGTTTTTTCAGGCGTTTTTCATTTAGGCGTTTTTGCTGTGACCAATAGAAACCTATGTGAGGTGTGGAGTGATGCTAGAAAAGGGGAGCTATTTTTCTGAGCTAAAAACACCTGAAAAAAACACTTGAAAAAACGCTAACTTCTCGCTGTTCAGGTGTTTTCCATTGAAGTCTATGGGGAACAAAAAAGCTCAAATCTGCCTGAAAAGTAGCTCATGCACTTTTTTGAGCGACAAGCATTTTGCTACAGGTGACAAAATGCTCAAATGTGAACAGGGGCCGTTGAAATGAATGGGATTTTGCCTGTTGAGCAATTCTGAGCTTCGAGCTGAAAAAGTGTGAACTGGGTCTAAGAGAGTAGGAAATTTGGGGGGGCGCATGCACGGCTTTCCAAGGTGGCGGACGTGTGACTCGTGAGCTCCGGTCCCGTCCCGAGATCCGCAGCCCCTGGCAAGCTACACTAGCCACCGATGGACTCAGGGGTAAGCTTCAAGACCTCCTCAAGCCCCCCCCCCCCGGCACTACATGGCCAAAATTGGGGATCAACGGTTGTTTTATCGTACCCCACAGCTCCCGCGGCCCTCCTCCACTATGGATTGCTTCCTCACTAGGCCGCAATCCCCGGTCTCAATTTCACAAGGGAATCCGGGGGACTATGTCAGCACGCTGATGGCGGAGGCCCCTTCTCAGCAGACCCACCCTCCTCAGACATCCCCCACTCCTCAGCTAACACTGACTCCTGAGTTGATAGATCTCAAGCTCCAGGCCTTGGCCCAACAAGTAACCAGGGACATAGCCCAGGAGATGGTAAAGATCTCCAGAGAGCTTAGGGGGGAAATAGATGCCCTTGGAGAACGCACAGCAACACTGGAGACAAAATTTGATGAGACTCTGCAGTATATACAGGCCCTTGAAGAGGAGAATGCAGAGGCGTAACTAGAAACTTCAGGGCCCGGGTGCAAGAAACCATAAAGGGCCCCCCTGATCACCAGCCGGGGCGCATCCATGGTGGCGGAACGCCAAAGCTTGGTCGCAAGTGCGACCTTTGGGACCCTGGTAGTACGGCCACTGGTGTCAGTATTTTTTATTTTAGTTATTTTATTTGTTACCATTTTATTTATTTATTTATTTTTTCACAATTTTTTTTTTCACATTTTCAGGAGCCCGTTGGGGGTGGGGGGCTTGGGTGAGATATCATATGTAGATATTCGCCAGCACACCAAGGATCGTCAATTTCATCCAAACGTTTTTTTATCCAAGAAAGATCACATCACAAAACGATGTAGTGCAACGTTTCGGAGCCACGCAGGACCCCTTTGTCAGGCATGTGATAAGACAAAGGGATCCTGCGTGGCTCCGAAACGTTGCACTACATCGTTTTGTGATGTGATCTTTCTTGAATAAAACAAAAGTTTGAATGAAATTGATGATCCTTGGTGTGCTGGCCAATATCTACATATCGTACAGATTCCAGTATCTAGCTGGCGATCGCTATAGTATCCAGTACCTTAGGAGCTCATTCCAGGAATGTGGGCGATGGGAATATGGACTGAAAGGCTGCAGGAGGAATATGAAGGGGATTAGTTCCTCTATATGCCACCCCTCCTATCCAGGTGTGCAGGGGGCTGCACGAGAAACCTGGAGCATGCAATTGTGACCCCTGCAACTCCTGTACACACGTCCCTGCTGGTGGGATGGGATGAGTGACAGTGTAGGGGGGGTGAGTGACAGTGCTGGGGGGATAGGATGAGTGGGATTGCTGGGGGGGATGGGATGAGTGGCAGTGCTGGGGGGGGGGGGGGACTGAGTGGCAATAGTGGGGAGGTGGGATCAGTGTCAGTGCTGGGGGGAGGGATGAGTGGCAGTGGTGGGGGGGGGATGGGATGAGTGTCAGTGGTGGGGAGGGATCAGTGTCAGTGCTGGGGGGGGAGGGATCAGTGTCAGTGCTGGGGGGGAGGGAGGAGTGGCAGTGCTGGGGGGGGACTGAGTGGCAATAGTGGGGGGGTGGGATCAGTGTCAGTGCTGGGGGGAGGGTTAAGTGGCAGTGGTGGGGGGGATGGGATGAGTGTCAGTGGTGGGGAGGGATCAGTGGCAGTTCTGGGGGGGGAGGGATGAGTGGCAGTAGTGGGGGATTGGGGTGAGTGTCAGTGGGGGAGAGGGATCAGTGTCAGTGCTGTGGTGGAGGGATGAGTGGCAGTGCTGCAGGGATGCGATGAGTGGCAGTGTTGGGGGGGAATGGGTGGCAATAGTGGGGGGGATCAGTGTCAGTGCTGGGGGGGTGAGTGGCAGTGGTGGGGGGTGTGATGAGTGTCAGTGGGGGGGATCAGTGTCAGTGCTGGGGGGGGAGGGATGAGTGGCAGTGGGGGGGATCAGTGTCAGTGCTGGGGGGGAGGGATGAGTGGCAGTGGTGGGGGGTGTGATGAGTGTCAGTGGGGGGTGGGGAAATCAGTGTCAGTGCTGGTGGGATGGGATGAGTGACAGTGTAGGGGGGGTGAGTGACAGTGCTGGGGGGATAGGATGAGTGGAATTGCTGGGGGGATGGGATGAGTGGCAGTGCTAGGGGGATGGGATGAGTGGCAGTGCTGGGGGGATGGGATGAGTGGCAGTGCTGGGGGGGGAATGAGTGGCAATAGTGGGGGGTGGGATTAGTGTCAGTGCTGGGGGGACGGATGAGTGGCAGTGGTGGGGGGATGGGATGAGTGTCAGTGGGGGGAGGGATCAGTGTCAGTGCTGGGGGGGGTGAGTGGCAGTGGTGGGGGATTGGGATGAGTGTCAGTGGGGGGGGAGAGATCAGTGTCAGTGCTGTGGGGGAGGGATGAGTGGCAGTGGTGAGGGGAGTGATGAGTGTCAGTGGGGGGGATCAGTGTCAGTGCTGGGGGGGGATGAGTGGCAGTGGTGGGGGGTGTGATAAATGTCAGTGGGGGGGGTCAGTGTCAGTGCTGGGGAGGAGGGATGAGTGGCAGTGGTGGGGGGTGGGATGAGTGTCAGTGGGGGGGGGGAAATCAGTGTCAGTGGGGGGGGATGAGTGTCAGTGCTGGGGGGATGGGATGAGTGTCAGTGCTGGGGGGGAGGAATGAGTGGCAATAGTGGGGGGAAGGATCAATGTCAGTGCTGGGGGGGAGGGATGAGGGGCAGTGGTGGGGGGGTGATGAATGTCAGTGCTGGGGAGGAGGGATGAGTGGCAGTGGTGGGGGGTGGGATGAGTGTCAGTGGGGGGGGTCAGTGTCAGTGCTGGGGAGAGGGATGAGTGGCAGTGAGGGGGATCAGTGTCAGTGCTGGGAGGGAGGGATGAGTGGCAGTGGGGGGGTCAGTGTCAGTGCTGGGGGGAGGGATGAGTGTCAGTGAGGGGGATCAGTGTCAGTGCTGGGGGAGAGGGATGAGTGGCAGTGGGGGGGATCAGTGTCAGTGCTGGGGGGAGGAGGAGTGTCAGTGGGGGGGAGGGATGAGTGTCAGTGGGGGGGATCAGTGTCAGTGCTGGGGAGGGAGGGATGAGTGTCAGTGGGGGGTGTCAGTGCTGGGGGGGAGGAGTGTCAGTGGGGGGGGTCAGTGCTGGGGGGGAGGGATGAGTGTCAGTGGGGGGGGATCAGTGTCAGTGCTGGGGGGGAGGGATGAGTGTCAGTGGGGGGGATCAGTGTCAGTGCTGGGGGGAGGAGGAGCGTCAGTGGGGGGGTCAGTGCTGGGGGGGAGGGATGAGTGTCAGTGGGGGGATCAGTGTCAGTGCTGGGGGGGAGGGATGAGTGTATGTGGGGGGATCAGTGTCAGTGCTGGGGGGGAGGAGGAGTGTCAGTGGGGGTCAGTGCTGGGGGGAGGGATGAGTGGCAGTGGTGGGGGGTGTGATAAGTGGCAGTGGGGGGGTCAGTGTCAGTGCTGGGGGGAGGGATGAGTGTCAGTGGGGGGATCAGTGTCAGTGCTGGGGGGAGGGATGAGTGTCAGTGGGGGGGGTTCAGTGTCAGTGCTGGGGGGGAGGAAGAGTGTCAGTGGGGGCTGTCAGTGCTGGGGGGAGGGATGAGTGGAAGTGGGGGGGGATCAGTGTCAGTGCTGGGGGGAGGGATGAGTGGTGGGGGGTGGGATGAGTGTCAGTGCAGGGGGTGGGATGAGTGTCAGTGTGGGGGGATAAGTGTCAGTGGGGGGGATAGAATCAGCGGTGGTGGTGGTGGGGACTGGGTTCATTGGCAGCGCTGGGTGCAAGGATCAGAGACACTTACTTGCTGTCAGTGTCCACTCAGTTTTCCTGCATTGCTCCGTGTCTCTACTAGTGGCCGCGACCTCCTGCAGCTCCTCCCCCATCACTGTACTGGGTCAGCGGGCACTCTTCTAGATTCAGTTCCCCAACTGCACACCCCATCATCAACCTGCGGCTGCAAATGGAATGGACAGACCCGGCGGAGAGAGTGTGGGCGGTCCGCTGTGCTGTGCAGTAAGTGTCCCTGCTCTGACCTGAGCGTAACTAGAGGAATCAGCGGGCCCCCCCACAATGGCGGAGTACTAGGGCCCAGTCGCAAGTGCGACTGCTGCGACTTTGGTAGTTCCGCCACTGGGAGAATGTTCTTCTCAAAAACTCTGTATCTCAGTTTACAGATACTGCAAGAGGACCTTGAGAACAAAGGCGCCAAATCTTAGGATCCGCAGAGTCCCTGAAAAGATTGCTGACAACAACATACAAACCTACCTTCTCTTTTCAATACCCTGGCACCTGAAATAGTGGACATTGATTGGCGTATGGACCGTGCTCATAGGTCCTTGGCCCCTGAACCCCCTGCGGGTGCCAGGCCTCGTGATATAGTGGTGCGTTTCCACTTTTATGAAAGCAAAGAGGCCCTGACAAGAGCTACTCGTAACAGATCCATCATTGAATACAAGGGAGACAAACTCCAACTGTTCAGTGACTTATCCCCCATCACTTTGGTCAAACGTCGCTCTCTACGGCCCATCACCACCCATCTCCAACAGCATAAAGTCCCTTATTACTGGGGCTTTCCTTTCCGCCTAAATGTCACCATGGAAGGGGTCCAACACACCCTACATGAGCCCATGGAAGAAGATGCCTTTCTTAAGCACCTTGGATTGCCCCCACTCCCCGCAGAGACCGACCAGACCTCTCCTGCCACCCCGCGGCACCTGGCGGCTCCAGCCAGGATTTGGACCCCAGTGAGAGGTAGAGGTTTGAGGGCCTATTCTACTCCTCAACGCTCTCAACGTTCCAGACCACGAACTTGATGAATTGCAGAGTCTCCGCTGGATTTTCTTTTTTCCCTCTCCCGTGGGAACACGACCCCTCAGTCGATCCCATATGGGAGACAGTTTTGCCTCATCGTTGGGCTTTCTACAAGGTTCCTATACATTGCCTTTTCCGTTGCCTGTG
Organism: Lithobates clamitans; assembly: GCA_037952925.1. Classification (NCBI taxonomy): domain Eukaryota; kingdom Metazoa; phylum Chordata; class Amphibia; order Anura; family Ranidae; genus Lithobates; species Lithobates clamitans. The sequence goes on from JBBGZY010000248.1 coordinate 1,139,781, forward strand.
TTAACATTGTTTGTATCCTGTACTGTTGCCTACTGGGAGCCCTTTCCCTCCACAACTACTTGCAGCGCGGAAGCTTTGAGGGGGTCCCGAAGTGTTAGCAGCATTCTCGGATCATCGGGGCGGGATGTCACGCTCCTCCCCCCATGTTGGAGACTGCCTTGCTCCCCTACAGGTCCTCAGGCTGCGGCCGAGGCCCCCTGACAGGCTTTTGCCTCTCAGGGTTATTCCTGATGTTTTTTCTTTTTGGGCCCAAAGGGCCTGTTTGTTGTTATGCTACACGTTCCAAATTGGTTCCTTTTTTATTTTTTTGTATGAACCGATTCACAACATTTTTCTCCAGAGGTTTTTTTTTTCTTACTAATTTTTTATTATTATTTTTATTTTATAATAAATGATTTTATACCGTAATTATCTGTGTCCTTATGCTTATTTTTATTTTTTTTCTTGTCAGTATTAACATCATCAGCCTTATTGTTGGTTATCCTCTCTACAATAAGTTTCATGGCAGATTGTGGTTTGCTAACAGCTTATTCTGGTATCTTTACACTGTTGGGCTTGCGCCCATTGTTTTGAATGTTTTGTGGCCTAAATGCTTTGACCTAACATGGCTTTAAAACTAATGTCATACAATGTGAAAGGCCTGAATTCTATTAAGAAAAGGTGTCTGGCATTGTGGGAGTTCAGGATCTCCGGTGCGGATGTGATCCTGGTTCAGGAGACGCACTTCCGAGCCGGAGGATCCCTGAAATCTGCCTCTAAATACTTCCCGCTGTCCTTTTTGGTGTCTGACACATCTGGAAAGGTGGGAGTAGCTGTTCTGGTAAGACGCTCTTGCCCTCTCCAGATCAAGTCAACCCATTTAGACCCCCAGATTCGTTATATAGTTTTGCAGGGCACCTATCTATCTAACCCTATAACGATTATGAATATATATGCCACTAATACTGGTCAGGTTAAATTTCTTACTGATGCTTTTGATAGCTTACAAAAATTTTCCCAACCCTTTACTATAATAGGTGGCGACTTTAATGCTGTCCTTTCTCCCACCCGAGATATGAAATCTCTGTTCCTCGCCCCGTCATCCTCCGCTACACACTCCTTGGCCACCTCCTTTAGACAACTAATCCGGACTCATCACATGTTTGATACCTGGCGGATCAAACATCCCACTGGTAGACAATACTCGTTCTACTCCCCGCCTCATAAGATGTTCTCTAGACTAGACTACTTCCTTGTTTCTGCCCCCCTGCTTTCGCACACAGTGTCAGGCGAATGGGGACCCATTACCTGGTCGGATCACGCTGCCTTATCTCTAGATCTTAGCCTTTCCACTGCGTTTCCCAGCAAATGCCATTGGAGACTCAATGAATCCCTACTAACACATCCCGAATCGAAGAACACATTATCCAAAGCTTTATCTGAGTATTTTCAATTAAACACAGGTTCCGTGGCCAGCCTGCCCACCCTTTGGGAGGTCCATAAGGCATTCTTTCGAGGACAGTGTATTTCTGTTGGTTCACAAAGGAAGAAAGACAAAGCCCACTTGAAATCATCTTTGCTGTTCCAACTTTCAGCTGCTGAAAAATCTTTGCTCCGCGCTCCCACGGAGGGCCGGCTGCGTGCGGTAACCTTTTTACGCCTCCGAATAAAATCCTTAGACATATCAACAGTAGACAAGTCGCTCCTTTGGGCTAAACAAAAGTTCTATGAGTTTTCAAATAAACCACACAGGATGTTGGTTTCTAGACTTAACCCAAGACCCTTTCTTCCCTTTCCTGACGGGACTCCCACTTACTACCCACAGACTATGACTCAGGTGTTTGGTAGGTTCTACGACAAACTTTATAACTGTCTCACTCCCAACCACCATCACCCATTTGAAATGTCAGCTTTTGACGAGTTTATGTCCGGCTTGCGACTTCCCAAGTTAACAGATTCAGACGTACAGCCATTAAACGCCCCTATCACGGAAGAGGAACTAACTGACACTGTCAAGTCCTTGCCAAATCATAAAGCCCCTGGTCCTGATGGTCTTCCATATTCTTACTATAAGTCTTTCCTTCCTATTCTGTCAACACACCTGATATCCCTATATAATTTCCTACTCCAGGGAAAACTTCCTCACCAACAATTTCTCCACTCATTTATCATAGTCATACCGAAACCTGATAAGGAACCTGCACTCCCGGACAATTATAGGCCAATAGCACTCCTGAATTCAGATTATAAGCTATTCACGAAAATTTTGGCCAACCACCTTTCGCAATTTTTGACTAAACTAATTGACAGAGACCAGGTGGGTTTTGCCACCAGACATGCAGGAGATAACACTCGCCGAACCATTGATCTTATTGATATGCTGAACAGAGTCCGCCGTCCCGCCCTCATATTAAGCTTCGATGCCCAAAAGGCATTTGATAGATTAAGCTGGCCCTATATGTTTGCAACTCTCACTAGATTTGGCATTCGAGGTCCCTTTCTTCAAGCCCTGAAATCCCTTTATTCCAACCCCACATCGCAGGTCCAACTGGCTTCTTTCACATCTCGTTCGTTCCCCATGTCAACGGAACTAGACAACGTTGTCCGCTATCCCCCCTTTTCTTCATCTTATGTCTGGAGCCTAGCGGAGGCTATCAGATCCCACCCTGACATAAGAGGGGTTCTCATGCGTCAAAGGGAGTACAAACTATCCCTATTTGCTGATGATGTACTCTTACCCTAACTAATCCTCATATCTCCCTACCATCCCTCCAGGCCTTACTGTCCCAATTTGGCTCCCTCTCTGGATACAAGGTTAATACATCAAAAACTGAAGCCCTGCCTCTTCACAAATCTCCATATGACCTCCTAATGCTTAAAAAATAGTACCCATACCGTTGGTGCACAACATCTCTCAAATATCTAGGGGTTAAACTTACGCCTACATACTCGTCCCTTTATTCGACCAACTACCTCCCCCTGTTTAGAAGTATAAACGCCATGCGGACTAGTTGGAATCTCCTCCCGATATCCTGGATAGGTAGAATTAACGTGCTAAAGATGTCCGTTATGCCAAAAATGCTATATTTCTTCGAAACACTCCCGGTTCCCATCCCAATGGCACAGTTAAAATTACTTAAAAGGCAGTTTCTTAGCTTTATATGGAGAGGAGGAGCCCATAGAGTGGCCAGCTTGGTGGTCTTCTCCCCTAGAAGTCAGGGGGGTATGGGGGCCCCGGACATTTATAAATACTACTTAGCCTCCCACCTCTGAGCAGTAGTGGCCTGGTCCAGTCTGAGACCCCCAAGCCGATGGGCGGAGATTGGGATGGGATCTCTTTTTCCGACCTATCCATTCTCCTTAGTCTGGTCCCCTGAGTTCATTTTGGACCTCAGGTTACAGAGTCTCTGCCTGAGTCCCAAGCTATTCTCACTCAAGATATGGCGTTCTTGCCTCCCCAAGTTCTCTCTCTCTTCCATATGTCCCCCCCTCTCTAATGTACTTTTTAATCCTTTAATCCCTGATAGCCTCTCACATCCCCATATGTTCCCCTGGGCTAGGGAAGGTATGTTTCAACTCCGACACTTTGTCAACCTAGTCTCCCGCAAACTCCGATCCTTCAAAGACCTACAATCTAATAGCCAAATCCCATACCAATTGCTATACTCATACCTCCAAATCACTCACTACCTTTCGAAACTTTCCCCCACACTTATCCTCGCCAAGCCAACGTCCTTTGAACTTTTATGCTCTCAGGGTCCATACCAAACACGACTCATTTCTAATATATACCAAATTCTCCAGGAAAATGCCCCTCTCTCAAGAGCTCCCCACTCCTACATGAACAAATGGGCGCAACTTACCCAGCAACAAATTTCTGACACACACAGTGGGCTAAAATCTGGTCCTCAACCTCTAAGATTTCTCGGTGTGTAGCACAGAAGGAGACAGCATATAAAGTCTTATATTTTTGGTATAGGACCCTGGAGGTTATACATCGTTATGATCCCTCTCTCTCTCCTCTATGTTGGAGATGTGGGAAGGTTAGGGGGAATCAATACCACATCTTTTGGCAATGTGAATTGATTGTTCCTTTTTGGTCCAAGGTGCTAACAGTGCTCCAGCAAATATTTGATGCCCATTTCCCTATGGGCCCAGTACACTTCCTTTTAGGTCTCCCATTCCCAGACCTGGGGAAGGCCTTGAACAAGCTCGCCTCCTTTATCTTGCTAGTGGCAAAAAGAGCAATACCTGCCTGCTGGTTGTCTACAAATCCCCCAACCCAAAATCAGCTTTTGCAAAGTATTAGGGACATACGCAAAATGGAGCACTTGATGGCTATGGTGAAAGACACGTCAGATAGGTTTGATAGAATTTGGGCTCCCCGGGATAGTTCGTCCTTTGGCTCACCTCTTTAGTTATTTGAGACCCCTTGGTGGACCAGGTATCGAGCGGTTCTGGACTTCCCATATGGACCTTACTTTTATATAATACCTGGCACCTACTCCATTTTGTCCTTGCTCTAAATATTTACTTTGTACAACCATGTGATTTTTCTGACAATGCCTTATTTTATGTTTTGTTTTTTCTTCTGATTATTACCGTATTTGTTATAATCTTTGATTCCTTTGTTTACGGGTTTTTTCACCTCTGCATGTACAATCTTCATGGTATAGTGTATTCACTCTGTTGGATATATGCTTGTTTTCTTTGAGATTTTTTTCAATAAAAATACAATTTATAGAGAGAGTAGGACATTTGAGTGTTGCTGATCAGAAAGCATTAGCTGTAAGGGCTTAGAGGGCACATTGGACCACTGGAGATAGACTGCTATTCTCTCTGAAACCTCTATCTTCACCCTCGTACTCAGGAAGGAAAGTTTTGGGTGCTTTGGAGTGCTATTAACTGGGAAATCAAAATGTAAGGCTTTTAAAACTGTAACTTTTCATGCTCTCTAACTTTTCCTAATGTTTAAAACCAGAAGCTACAATTGGGCTTTTAAATCAGCGTGTGGCCAGTAATTTGGTATACTAGAAACAATAACTGTTGAGCTATATGAATATACAGGCAACACCCACTGAATGTTCCCTGTTGTCAAACACAGAAAGCCAGGGAAGCTGTCTAGTACAGAGAGCTGGAGTCCTACCGCCTGCACATGTGATATTTGAATAGAATCACTTATGAGGAAATAACAAAAAATAATAATGATGGTAAATTGAGGGGACTTGCAGATATCCTGTAAAGTATTTACAGTTGACTGATTGATTTCACTCGTCTTTTTACAACCAACTGTTTCTTGTTATTAAACAACATTATTATTTTTAAAGCAACCCACTGACAGCCCTAAAACGCTATCATCCAATTTGTATGCTTCAACTGGATCTTAGGACAAGTGGCCTTTTGGTTACCATCAATCGTGGAGAATGGCCTGGCTCAACAACATTCTGGTGAGGGATGTACAGCTGGACTGGGAATTTTAGTACATTTATTTCAGTTTTTTGTTCTCCATACAGAATAAACTAATAGATTACAAATCACAATACATAATATAGTTGTGTATATCTACAGTATCTCACAAAATTGAGTACATCCCTCACATTTTTGTAAATATGCCTAAGAGGGTTAAGGCAGTGCTGGAAAATAATGGTGGCCACACAAAATATTGACACTTTGTGCTCAGTTTGGACATTTTCAAGTAGGGGTGTACTCACTTTTGTTGCCAGCAGCTTAGACTTTAATGGCTGCGTGTTGAGGTATTTTGAGGGGGCAGCAAATTTACACTGTTATACAAGCGGTACACTCACTACTTTACATTGTAGCAAAGTGTAATTTCTTTAGTGTTGTCACATGAAAAGATATAATAAAATATTTACAAAAAAGTGAGGGGTGTACTCATTTTTGTGAGATACTGTATGTCAGGATTGAAATTGGCTCTCTCAAATAAGCCAATCTGTGAATCACAAGATTAGGGTTTTTTTATACATATGGATTTTTAAATATACACTACATCTACTATCTCTATGCATAGACAAAAATATGAAGAGATTAACGTAGGCTATAACTATACCTAGACTCTCAAATTCTGAAGCCTGTGAATTGTGATTGCAGCTTTAACATACACATATCCCTATGGTCTGTTGGGATAAACAAAAACCTTTTGGACAGTCAGTTCATTTTCTAACCTCCATCCAACCTGCTTAGTTGGCCATGTCTTAATTTTAAAGGCACAGTGGTGTAGTGGTAGCACTCTCGCCTAGCAGTAAAAAGGGTCGCTGGTTCGAATCCCAACCAGGACACTACCTGCCTGGAGTTTGCATGTTCTCCCTGTGCCTGCGTGGGTTTCCTCCGGGTACTCCGGTTTCCTCCCACACTCCAAAGACATGCTGGTAGGTTAATTGGATCCTGTCTAAATTGTCCCTAGTATGTATGAATGTGAGTTAGGGACCTTAGATTGTAAGCTCCTTGAGGGTAGGGACTGATGTGAATGTACAATGTATATGTAAAGCGCTGCGTAAATTGACAGCGCTATATAAGTACCTGAAATAAAATAAATAAAAGGCAGAATTAAAGGCACAAATTAATCTCTATGTTCATGAATGTATCCTGAAATATAAATTTTTTTAATTACATGCACTTTAAGCAGTGCTGGGTCAAAGTCCTCTTTAATTCAAGGTAAGGATGCCAAAGTGTCCCCCCCCCCCCTTCTCTTTTTTGTTTTGTTTTTGTAAGTTTCAAAAACTAACATAAAGTCATACAAATTTACATACACATTTTAAAAGAAATCAGCAAAAAAGAACTAAGGGAAGAAGGTAATGCAGTTGATAAAACTAATTAGGGTTTACTCAGGGTTAAAATGGGCCTAAAATGTTGTCTCAGGACTAAGTGGTCAGAAATGCAACTCCAATGTATGTATTTTATTTGTGGATTTAGCTGTTTGGCAAGGAGAACAGACTGGACGCACACCACCATGGAGCTATAGCATATAAAATCCTTTATTGTCACTATGCCAGACAAGCAGAACATGATCAAACGTTGACGCGTCTCACTCGGACATCTCGTGCTTAATCATAATAAAATTTTGCTGTTTGCCTGGAGTTCATTGAACATATATTCAAGCAGAGACAAAGATCCAAGGTCATGCAGATGTACTTGAGGCACATGTTGATAACCATGCTTTAAATTTCGCCATATCAATTGCACCAGCATGGAGAACTCTGACAAACTGCATTAAATATGCTATAACACACCAACTATATTCTAATAATACAAAGTTTATTTCTCCACCACACAGGAAATTTCTCTAAAAGCAGAACTTTGAGTAAAAACAGTTCCAGCTCATCCTTTACATTTTTATGTCTGTTCAGATTAGGATGTCAAGTGATTTAACTGCATTATAAACCATGAAATATCACGGCAAATTTCAGAAAAGTCTGTTTTTGTTATTTAAGAGTATTGCGCATATACACTGCAATTTTTCAGTGCTGTAAAAGATCCACATACAGGGGCTTAAAACCAGCCATAAAACACACTCGCAATAAGTAGCAATGCTGTAAATGTCGGTGTTCTGCATACATTTCTTGTTATATTCCGAATACAAATGAGCTTTTCATTATTCGACAAAAGATGGGAGATATCAATCTTAATTTGAACCCCTTTTATTTTCCAGATGTTACACGCAGCAAAAAATATCAGTTGGAAATGAAATTGCCACTTTGAGTCTGAAATTAAATTCGATAAGCCTTCACTCTTCAAACTGCTGACACATTTGAAGAAGCACACATCACACAAACCAGTAGCACAGCTTTCAGTTTTGTATATGCTTGAAAAATCCTTGGCTGCACTGTTTGAAGTAAAATTGCACACTGAGTAATTTTTTTACAGGTAAATGCCAACACAAATTTCACCAGCATCATTTCTGGGCCTTTTCAATCATCTTCGGCTGGTTTCCCCATTAGTCAAATCCTAATTGTACGGACTCCTATGTTTTTTAAATATAAATTGTTTGAATTCCTTTTCTTTGACCAGCTCTCCCACCCACTTTTTTTCTAGTATTGTGTGGCCTGCATGTAAATATAGCCACATATGTTCATACCTGACAGTTAGGAAAGCCATTAGTTATGGGATTTCACAATAGAAAAACTAGGATATTTTACAAGGGACCAGAATCTTACATTAAAGTCATTTCACGATTTTAATAAAGGAACATTTAAAATAAGGTTTTAGATAGCAAGTTTTCATTGCTATGTCCCCGACTCATCCTCTATATTTGTCCTGGTGACCATTATCACCTAAACAGGAAGTGATGGGAAATCCAAAATTTCACATCTGTCACCAGAACAATGTTCCAACGGGGACACCAGTTTTGGTGATCACTGTTTAGGAGGAAAATTCCCTCACTTTGTAGAGTTTCTCTTATGCTCTCTGATGCTCTTAGCCAGGATGTAACATAAAGCAAAAAAAAAAAAAAAAACACTTCCCTGTTCTATCCAAAACTGAAAATAAAGTTTTGGGTTACCTATACAATTTAAATAACATTTCCAGATAACAACGGAAAGGAGGAGGGGGAGAGGAGCGAGGCTTTGGGCGGCCACATCGCTGGACTGTGGAACAGGTGAGTGTCTGTTTATTAAAAGTCAGCAGCTACACTTTTTGTAGGTGCTGACTTTTAATAAACTGAAAAACGTGTGGAACTCCGCTTTATGTAGCCCATACAGTAGATGAGTCATTTTTTTTCATTCAACCAGCGGGTTAAATGAAAAAACTGACTTGATTTCCCCATCCACACACTCAATGTGGATAAAGAAATCCTCCCCACTGAGTTTTTGTATTCTGACAGATGGGAGGCAGCATTTGAGGCTACAGCCTGCAGTGCTAATCGAGTGGGGAAAATCCAACTGGATGGTTGTATAGAAGTCTGCCAGTAAACTGACTTGTAGTCAACCTCCCTGCTCATACATGGTTTGAAATTCATCCATTCCTCGCTAAACCGGTTACATTTTGATCCATATATAGCCAGCTTAACACTGATTTCAGTGAAATGCCCTGAATCCACAAGTACACAACCATCCATAAAGGGTCAGCAGGGGGGAAGTAAAAGTGTACTTCTTAAGAGCCCATTCACACAGGGGCAACTTTGGATCTGACTTCAAGTCACCCCAAGTCGCCCCTAATCGCCTCAAGTCGCGCTACATGAAAAAATCAATGTAAGTGAATAGATCCGTCTTAATGCACACTACTGTAGTCGCTCCCACTTCAGAAAAGGTTCCTGTACTACTTCAATCCGACTAGAAGTCAACTTGTACCCATTGATTTCAATGGAAGTTGCCTCCAAGTATGATCACTCTTCATACTGATGCAACTTTACAGGAAGCAGAAAGGAAACTAGAAAGTAATTTACTCCACTAAACAGCCAGCCAGGTCCTTCTCACACACAGCTGATAAGCTCTGATTGGCCACTTGTAAAGTTCCCTGTCCTGGAGGCGACTTCAAGTTGTGTTGTAAGTTGCCCCAAGTCGTGCTGTGATTCATACTCAAGTCATGTCCAAGTTGCCTCCCAAAGTCGCGCTGGAAGTCGTGTTGCCCCTGTGTGAATTGGCTCTTAAGCACCACCAATCATATTTAGACTTTTCAGGAATGTTTGAATTAATTAGTGGCTGTGGGAAACATCTCACTACTGCCTCTTTTATTTTAACAATTTCAGAGACATCAAGGAACTTAGAATATGCATTTGACAGTCGAATGCTTTTTCAAAGGATGAAAAGCCAAGTTGACTGCCAAAATATCAGGTTGGAAATAGACAGCTGTTGGTGCACATGGGAATGCATAACTACACTGCTAAACAGAATCTTGAACCAGCGCTGATGGTGGTGCTTCTGTGCAAACTGAACTGATCTTCTGTGTCACTTGTACCTGCACAAGTCTTTTCAAGGAGGAGATTGGCATGCCTGGATTAGCCCTGGGAGCTAATCTCTTTGCACATACAAGAACCCCAGATAGGGCATAAGGTGGTCTTGCAACATAAGATCGAAATGGCATTTTTCTCTATAGGGCATGTTTTTCCTCTCTGGATTGCAGAGATTAATTACACAGCAAAGGGATTTGTGAGTTACAAAGCATGATTGCTAACACTGATACTTCATGTTTACAAGCTATCTATGTCCAGCAATTACATATTAAAGCGGATCTTGCCCCAAACAATCATAAAGAAGGTTATTCCACCATCTCATTATAGGGCATAGGATTTCATTTCCTCCTACTTCCTAAGGTTTGACCCAGCCACCCCTTGACCATGTCACACAAGACATCATCTGAGTTTAAAAAAAAAATCTATTTGCCAGAAATCTTGAGAGATCTTGTAGTATAGACAAAATGAAGGCATTAGTTGAGACCCCCTTCCCAGGATGCATCTGTGAGGCCCTCTGTGAGTGTGCCTCTAGAGACTAGGAAGTGCAATGTAATTAAAAGTATAGGTAACAGCCAAACACCCTTTTTTCACCACTGAGGTAAAACTAAGATGATATGATATGAGCATGCAGAGCTGCATGCAACTTTGATTTTTTTTTCTGTTGATGGGACCACTTCCCCCCTTCAGCCCAGGAAGGATTTACCCCCTTAATGACTAGGCCATTTTTTGCGATACGCCACTGCGTTGCTTTAACTGACAATTGCAAAGTCGTGCAACGTTGTACCCAAACAAAATTGATGTCCTTTTTTTTTCCCACAAATAGAGCTTCTTTTTTATTTTGTATGCTATAAATAAAAAAAGTCACAAATTTGAAAAAAAAACTATTTTTTTTTTACTTTCTGCTATAATACATATCTTAAAAGATATTTAAAAAATGTATTCATCAGTTTAGGCCAATATGTATTCTACTACATATTTTTGGTAAAAGAAAAATCGCAATAAGCATATATTGTTTGGTTTGCGTAAAAGTTATAGCGTTTACAAAATAGGGGATAGATTTATGGACTTTTATTATTTTTTTATGTTTTTACTGGTAACGCCGGTGATCTGTGATTTTTAGTGGAACTGCGACCTTGCAGCAGACAAATCTGACCACAAGTGACACTTTTTGGGGACCAGTGACATTATTACAGTGATCAGTGCTCAAAAAAAAGCAGGGAAGGGGTTAACACTGGGGGGGCGATCTAAGGGCTAACTGTGTTCCCTGGGTGTGTTCTAACTGTGTAGTGGCTGGGCTCACTGGGACAACACAGATCGCTGTTCCTGATCACTAGGAACAGCAGATCTCCATGTTGTCCCTTGTCAGAATGGGGGTTTGCCTTGTTTACATAGGCAGATCCCTGCTCTGCCTCTCTGTGCAGCTATCGCGGGTGGCCGGGCGCGACCACAGTATCTATTGCAAGAAACAACTTACAGGTACGTCATTTTGCGCAAGAGCCGCCCTGCTGCACAGTATATAGTCTGTTTGGACTGTGACATTTGTGAAATATGTTATATTTATAAGCAGTATTTATTATTTTATAGCATGCTTTTAAAGTGATATTAAAGGCTTAAAAAAAAAAAAAAAACATGTCATACACACTTGCTTTTATGCAGTGGTTTTGCACAGAGCAGCCCGCGTCCTCTTCTTCTCGGGTCCCTCGTCGGCGCTCTTCTCCCCTCCCTCCTGCCGCGTCCCCCCAGAGCAAGTGGCTTGCAATAGGGGCACCCAAGCAGGGGCCTCAGGTAAGCATTGGGGGGGGCTGCTGCACCCAGAAGGTTTTTTACCTTCATGCATAGAAAGGTATAAAACCTTGAGCCTTTAGAACCACTTTAATTGTGTGTGTGATAAATGTTATGCTTTAATCCTTATTACTTGGTTTATAGGTTATGAGATAGAAGTATGCACACACATGGCTCTTTGATTAAAGATGAATGGATCTGTGGTATGTAGTGGCCTATTCAAGGCCATATATTTATTTGTTAGATGTCTGTATTTATCTATAGTACTGATACTTGTTTTCAATCTCTCACTGGTCAAACTAGTTACATTTGGTTACATGTTTTTATCCATAAATTGCTAAACAAAATCAAGGCCAGTAGCCGAAGTGTAAAAATTGCTCTGACCCATAAGGTGTTTACAGGCGTGAGAGCTAAAGTGGTTAAAATACACCTGTTCTGAAACTGTAATTACAGAACATAGTATATGTATAATTACTATATGTATATAATTTGCTCAGGGTAGCACCACTTATGGTGTCATCATGCATGTTAATTGTAATTTTTTTCTCAGTGTAACGTTCTTGTCATCTTGTACCTTTTTAATATCCTAACATATTGTGATCCATGATTTCCCCAAAATTGCTATATTTAGAGAGAATTATTGCATACCGGTAGGGGGATGCAACAGTGTTTTGTAATGTTACATAGTTTGTTACAATGTGGAGGCTTTCTTTCACTTTTGTCTTTAACTAGTGATACAGCAAAAGCTGAATGAAGCTCATAGTGCGCTCAAGTCTTAGCCTTTATTGCACATCCCCTACACTTGAGAACCACAAATGTGCATTCCTTTGAAAAAAAAAATGTTTGTATCACTCACCGGATGGTCAGCATCCAATTCAGAGCCGTACATTAAAACCCTGTGGGAACACTTGTCAAGTTCTGAGATCTTTCTTGGGAACCAGGGCACTCCATCAAGTTCTACTAAAAAAAAAGGTTCAAGTTTAAAAAAGGAGTAAGAAAGTAAATGTTATCACGTGTGGTACATGGAGTGAGTGGAAAAAGAGTAGTATGGGTAGGCAATGGGTAAGTAATTATGGTACTTTTATATGCATAGTTAGGTATTTCCATTATACAGCAGCAGACTGGAAAAGACAAGGTCCAACAATAAAGGCAGTTGTAAGGTCTACCAAAGAATGAAAAACTTTACCATGTCTTGCACAACATATTTTGAGCATACTGATTTATTGAGAGGATGTATGTCTTCCATAGTTTCTGTGAAGGTGTTTGTTCCAACTATCTCATACTTTCCAAAGATGACTGTGGAAAGTATGCAATAATACAGCAGATTCAGGTTATCTGATCTATATCTTTAGGTTAGCTTGTGTAAATTAGGCACATGGATTCTGCCCCTATTTCTGTATCTATTGCAAAAAAACACAAAGGTTTCTGGGAAAGGATGTGATCTCCCAGCTGCCTCCTTGCTGGCAGGCCTATAACCCTACTACCCCTGTGCCCCATGTGCAGATAAGGAAAATATGTTATAAACAATATTCTTGCCTTCATCTTCTCTCCATTTTCTCTCTGCTGGATTCACACAAATAATGTTTGGCTGAAGTTTTAGCAGATGAATGAGTTCCTGGTATTTCTTCTTAGTGCATTCAAATTCAACATAGATCTCTGCCTCAGAGCTGCCTTTTTTGGATTTTCTTGATTCAATATGACTGATACTCACATATTTTTCCTGAAAAAAGATATAGCAAATTACTTCATAATGTACTACTACTGGACCCAATGCCTGCTAAATACAGCTTCCTTCTGTCATCAGGCACCTCATAAGTCATATAGAAATATGTTTTGTAAGTTATATGCCATTATGTACCAATTACTATCTATAGTAATAGATAGCCCATACTTATCTATAAGTAAAAATTATAGTCCTATGCAGATACAAATTTCACCCAATAGATTACTACATCATCTTCAGTATGTCAAATTTTTGAATATTTACAGGAACCCCTTCCAGACATCCCCAAAGCATATACCCATAGCAGAATGATATACATTATAATCCACTGGGGGGGGGGGGGCATGTTCAGTTGTCGCTCCAGTGTGTATTTTGGGGTGAATGCTGCAATTCGACATGCATTTACATTTTACATGTACAATATACAATTTTTTTTTTCACACATGTGATCTTTTAAATGGTTACATATATATAGATCCCCCCATGTCAATGAGTACCCCTACCAATTCACCAAAAAGTTTTAAAAAGTAATAAAAGCACAGAGACCATTTTTGACAACTCCTTCATTAAAAAAAAAACAAAAAAAAAAACAGTATCCCCCAATGTGAATACATCGTCAATCACAACACCCGCCGCACTACCAGACCCAAAAAAGGAAAAAAATTGCTCCCCAATCCAGTAAGGCCAACCGCCAAATGCCTGGCTTGCTGTTTAACAGTTCTTATATAGGTAAGGGTGGGGCCACCTGGCAACGTCATCTGGATGAAAGTGTAAAGGTGCGCTGATTCTATGTCAATGGTGGGAAAACCCACAGTGATATATAATCACAATAATGTTTCCCAATGTGAACACAATGGGTAAATTGGAAACAGGTGTGTGGTCTGGATTGACCTGTAACACATGTGTGGATATACATGACATATATAAAGACTGTATGTGCATAATCAAAAACACAATGTGTATATGATCTGAAAAGGAAAAGCTTACAAGATAGTAAATATATCAACAATCTCTCTCAGATTCCAAAAAGTCTATGTGAAAACAAATCAAATTCAGCAGAGTTAATGGGCTGAATTGGAAACACATCCGATTAACTTGTGAGTCCCAAACCAAACAGATGCTGATCCCAAGGAGGGTGGACACTTTAGTATGAAGACACCACCATGCTCAAAATTAATAAAAAATTGGCTGCTTACCAGACCCACATAGGTCACAAGCGTGTGTGCTGATCCACAGCTTAGGTATGCATTCCTCTGTCTCCCAAATCTCAGAGATTCACAATGGACAACAGCTCCCAGCAGACCCGAATGGATGAGTAAGCATGGACGCTCATCTGTGGCTGATAAAATGGATTCCTCTATACCTTCCTCGAAGGACTCCTCGATTAAAAGCTCATGATGGATAATAAAAAATTGGAGGGAGACTAATAGTGCATTATCTTTTGATAAAAAATCTATTTATTTTAAAAAGCACTTAAAAAATGTTACAGCAAAAAATTGTGGCACAGACACCTGCAGTGCAGACCGCGCTCTCTGACGTTACAACCGATGGCTCCTTCCGATGCGTTTCCCTTAAGGAGGCGTCAACTGGGATTGGAGATGGGAAATCTTCCAATTTTTCATTATCCATCATGAAAAGTTAATCTGTTAATCAAGGTTTTGGGGTGGCGGGGCAGAGGCCACCCCACCCATGTTGAGGGCATGATGCCAAGTATGGTTCAGGAGGGGGGGCGCTCGCTCAACCTCCCCTTTCCTGGCCTGCCAGGCTGCATGCTCGGATAAGGGTCTGCTATGGATTTTGGGGAGGACCCGACACCTTTTTAAGAAAAAAATTGGCCTGGTATGCACTGGGAGGACCCCACGCCATTTTTGTTTTCACTTTTTAATTGCCAGCAATGTTTTTTTTTTTATTCAGCTGTCAGAGGGGAAGCCCATTGACAGCTGATGACTCATCAGATGTTAAGGACTCCACGGTCAGGTTCCTGGCCCATTTCTTAACTACCAGCTATTTACTGTGCCCTGATTGGGCAAAGCTTTGCCAATCAGGGCTCAGAATGCACTGTGCAGCACACAGTGCACTGCAGGGCATTCGGTGGCACGAACACCCGGCGAGCGCCCTGCAAATTCGGGTGTCCGCCAAACGGGCGAACAGGTGATGTTCAGGCAGAACTTTTGCTCGTTCCGAATCGTTTGCCCAACTCTAGTGGTAAAGTTTCACTTTTCAAAAAGTACCCAATCACATGCAAGGAAAATAAAATGATTGGATGATGGAAGTCAACAGCGCTTCACCATATTCACTAAGGTCTGCTGTAAGTTTCCTTGCAAAGTAAAGCGTCTATTAACCTTTTATAAATCAACCCCTATGTGGCTCTGTCTGAGCTCTCCTAAAATACAGTGCTTATGGTATGGTAGACCATGTGGCCCTGCACGGCTCAAAAACATTGCACTTGATCCTTTGTGATGTGATCTTTCTGCAATAAAAGTTTTGGATGATATCTGATGATCCACGGTGTGCTGGCTGTGTGTTTTTTTATGACAAGCCCAGTTTCCAGCTGGTAGTTGCTACAGCACCTGCTACTAATGAGCCTGTGTCCAGGAACGTGTGTAGTGGGAATATGGACAATACCTCTCCCAGGATGCAGCTTGAGCAAGCCTGAACACTGCCACATACCCTATTTCCCCGAAAATAAGACCTAGCGTGATTGTCAGTGATGGCTGCAATATAAGCCCTACCCCCCAAATAAGCCCTACCCTGTTTCCCCGAAAATAAGCCCTACCCTGAAAATAAGACCTACAAGGACTTTAACTAGGGCTTATTTGGGGGGTAGGTCTTATATTGCAGCCATCACCGACAATCATGCTAGGTCTTATTTTCGGGGAAACAGGGTAGGTAGAAGCAAGATATCATCAATCCTGTGTAAGTTCTCAAACCATCCAACACAAAGGTTGCACTGGGTTTACCTCCTGGCTCTGATGAAGTAATAGAGTAGGGGTTTGGGGGCCTCTGTCACATTGCCCTGAATGAGCAAAGTGACTGTGGGGGAGATTTACTAAAACTGGAGTACTCTGAATCTGGTGCAGCTGTGCATAGTAGCCAATCAGCTTCTAATTACAGCTTGTTCGATTAAGCTTTGACAATAAAATACGGAAGCTGATTGGTTTCTATGCAGAGCTGCACCAGTTTTAGTAAATCAACCCCAAAGTCTCTTTAAATCATAGCATTCAATGTTTCTATGAAATTACTGTCTGAGTAATTAAATAAGCATTTACAATAAAGAAGGTAAAACCCTGGCTGTCATGACATCTGAAACGTATTGCACTAAAGATATAGCAGTGGATTAAACAAAATATTAATAAATTAAAGAATACTGTAAATTTTCAAAATGAACTTCTATGATGTTTTTTTCCTTTGCAACATTACTATCAGATTGTAAAATAAGATAGTTGTTTCCATTGCTCCAGCCTACCAGGAGCGACCCCCTGCTATACTATCTATCGTTGTTTGTCTTTATTTGGACCCCTTACTGTCCTCCTCTCATTAGTATTGGCTCGGTGTTCAGCTCAAGAGGTGAGAGGTCATTTGTGTGAAGAGATGTGCTCTACTTCTAAGAGTACATTTTCAGCTTGAATATCTGTAAGATGTTATTCTCAGCATGGGAAGGAACTCACCAACAACTGCTACATCAGATTTTAGCACTGGTGTTGATCACTGCAGTAGACTTCTATGGTTATTGTACTTTCTTTAGCAGCTGTTATACTAGCTTGTATAAAACAACATATTCTACAAGTTTGTAGTGAAGTCTCCCCCTACTGGTAAGTCAATGTACAGTACTAACTACAGAAGCAACTCATATCATACAACCAATATGCACTATACAGGCATACCCCATTTTTAAGTACACAGTGGGGTTTATTTACTAAAGCTGGAAAGTGCAAAATCAGGCTCACATCTGCATAGAAACCAATGAGCTTCCAGGTTTTATTACCAAGGCTTAATTGAACAAGCTGGGGTTAGAAGCTGATTGGTTTCTATGCAGAAGTGAGCCTGATTTTGCACTTTCCAGCTTTAGTAAATAAACCCCATTGTGTACTTAAAAGAGGGGTATGCCTGTAAATGATTTGCGCTATGTTTAAGTAAATACCAGGGACTTAAACCTGAAGATCCAAAACTGACTGTAGCAATTCACTATATGTGTTTTCTGAGCTTTAAATGCCACTATATGCTTTGAAATCACTAAACAACATTGCATTGGTTAAAGGCAATTGTAAAAGCTTTTAGAGATACACTATCTTACCATAAGTATTGGGACACCTGCCTTCACACACTCATGAACTTTAACAGCATCCCAGTCCAAGTGCGCAGGGTTCAATATTGAGTTGCCCCCCCCCCCCCCTTGCCACTATAACAGCTTCAACTCTTCTGGGAAGGCTGTCCACAAGGTTTAGGAGTGTGTCTATGGGAATGTTTGACCATTCTTTCAGAAGTGCATTTGTGAGGTCAGGCACTGATGTTGGATGAGAAGGTCTGGCTCACAGTCTCTGCTCTAATTCATTCCAAAGGTGTTCTATCGGGTTGAGGTCAGGACTCTGTGCAGACCAGTCAAGTTCCTCCACCCCAAACTCCCTCATACATGCTTTGTGCACTGGTCCAAATAATTTGGTGGAGGGGGGATTATGGTGTGGGGTTGTTTTTCAGGGGTTGGCATTGGCCCCTTAGCTCCAGTGAAGGGAACTCTTAAGGCGTCAGCATACCAAGACATTTTGGACAGTTTCCTTGCTGTTTCAACATGACTGCACCTGGTGCACAAAGCAAAGTCTATAAAGACATGGATGAGTGAGTTTGGGGTGGAGACCCGATCACAACCCGATCGAACACCTTAGGGATGGATTAAAGCAGAGACTGCGAGCCAGGCCTTCTCATCCACATCAGTGCCTGACCTCACAAATATTGTTCTGGAAGAATGGTCAAACATTCCCATAGACACCCTCCTAAACCTTGTGGACAGCCTTCCCAGAAGAGCTGCAAAGGGGGGGGGGCAACTCAATAATGAACCCAAGGACTAGGACTGGGACGCCACTAAAGTTCATGTGCGTGTAAAGGCAGGTGTCCCAATACTTTTGGTAATATAGTGTATATACTGTATGTGAATGTGACCCATTTACAATAGAACTCTGGCCCAACTGGAAAATATGCAATTAAAGTTCACATATACAAACTGCTGAAGGAGTTTTAATTCTGTTGACCAGCCTGACCAGAAATACAAACTCATGCCAACACTACCTAGATGGATGGGTGGCATCACTGTCTGTTATTGCAGCTCTGCAGCTTTTTTGTTAGCTCCCAAGCTCCTTCCTGCTTACTGAACTCTGACTGAGCATCCCCCTAAAATAAAAAAAACCTTATTGGGTTTCCCTTAATTATACTATACCTGTAACGATACCTACACATCCTGCCCGCTCTACAGTGTAGGAAACATTTTACAAGATGACAGCACTTTACAATGCAAGACAGCTCACATGGAGCCAAGGAAATTAGATATGTTCTTTGCTTTAATGGATCCTTGGAGTCTTTGAAAAATTACAAATTAAAAACTACAATTATCTCAAGATTATAAAAGGGCTGAGCTTCAGTGCCTTTGCAAGTTTCAAATGGTAATTACATGTTCTGTATTAATATCTCCTCTTTGAGCAAATACTGTTGGTCAATAATAATCCTTTCTACCAGTAAAGAGATTATAAAGCTGAACTCTAAGCAGATAGATATGAAAGACACAGCTCGGTATTAATTAATGCTGCATTACATTTATTTTTATGTTAAAAACAAGCAGTGTGTGGGGGCGTGGCCTGGACGGCAATGTGAGCGGACGCACTTAGGCAGAGCTCCGTCAGTGATCCATCCTGTATGCAATATCCTGCACACCCGTAACCGCCTGAACCGCTACACACCGCGGGGAAAAACCCCAGCCACCTTGGGCAAGTATGTCCCCACCGAAAAGAAACAACGCGGCGTCCTCCTCCCTAGACAGATACCGCCGAGTGGACCGAGGCCTGGAGGGACAAGATGGCGCCTCGGCGGAGTCTCCCGACGCGCAGCAAGCCGAACACGAGGCGGCTGACACCACCAGGGTCCTGGAGGCGATCTCGGTCTGTCAAGCCACACTAACCTCCAAAATTGAGGAAGTAAAAGTGGACATCTCACTGATACGGCAGGACATGACAAAGATCCGGGAGCGGGTCACAGAGACTGAGACCAGGATAAGCCGCGCGGAGGACATAATTCATCCCCTGCAACACAGCCAGGAAGACATGCAACGCCAGCTTCAGCAACTCGCCCAGAAACAGGACGACCTCGAGAACCGGGCCCGCAGATCTAATATAAGATTTATTGGTCTGCCGGAGGGTTCGGAGGGCCCCGACCCAGCCACCTTTTTGGAGAAACTCCTTATCAAAGCTTATGGCAGAGAGGCCTTCTCCACTGCATTTGTTGTGGAGCGCGCCCACCGCATGCCCGCTCGCCGCCCCCCTGAGGGTGCACCGCCTCGTACCTTCATTGCAAAGCTAATGAACTTCAGGGACCGAGATGCTATCCTGCGCCTGGCAAGAACCAAGGGGAACATTCCATTCCAATCGGGTCATGTGATGGCCTTCCCAGACTTCTCAGCAGAGATCCAAAAGCAGCGGGCCCGCTTCGGAGAGATAAAACGGCGCCTAAGGGTTCAGAACCTGAAATATGCAATGCTATTCCCAGCCCGACTTCGGGTGGTGGGTGAGAACCGAGCCCATTTTTTTGATGACCCGGCCCAGGCAGTTGCCTGGCTGGACCAACGTGAGGCGGAAAGAAACCGTCCCCCCAGCTAGAACTGCAATTTCTCGGCTCTACTATCTGTAAGTTGATTTATTTACATGTTTCTCCCTGTGAACAATGACTGCCTTATTATATTCACAAGGGATGGTACCCCGCACATCTGTAGAAATCAGCGCTCACACACCCAGAAAGCTTTGCCTTACCACGTTCTGCTTCTGTGAGCTTGGGCCACGCCGGGACAGAACTGTACTGGTTTTGTTTCTCCTCCCCCCCCCCTTTTTTTTCTACACACGGACCCAACTGGCAAACTTTATCCCATCTATCAGCCCACAACCAGCCCTGAAAGGTTCCCTTCGCTATCTAGTGAAGCTGGAGAGGAGGTCACGTACCACCCCGCGACACTGTCTTTTTACTGTGTTTCCCTTTATTTCTAATTTTATTTCTAATTTTTATTTTTTACTCTTGAGGTGTGCCATACATGTCTAATACTAATCACGGCGGAGTGGTCGGTTGGGAATACTTTCTTGCTGACCACTGCTGAGTAATGCCGTTTGCTATTTACATTGCCGTAGTTAAACCAGCGTTTGTTCGCCTCCATTGGTGGCACGCGTTCTGCTGATTGTGTAGGCGGAGGTGCCCCCAGTGGACAAAGGTCAAGTTGGTGCGACACACTTTTGCCTTCATGAGTGTACAGTTACTTTTTCACGGTCGCACAAGTTTTGGGACTAATGCCCCTACCAAGTTTGGGAGGTGGAGGGCAGGGAGGGGGGATGGGAAATTTTGTTTGATGTTAAGAATGTATGGCTACTGTTATATGGCACAATTGGAAGCACTGATGGACGTCCTGGAGGTAGTAAACTGCATGGCTGGGGGACCTCCGGGTCGTGGACAGATATGTCCTGGGCATTCCTCAGTGACATGCGTCTCTATAAATTTTGATGAGCTAAAATGTCTAATACAAAGTTTTTAACATGGAACGTTAGGGGGATTAGAGACAAAATCAAACGATCTGCGATTTTCGGCTGCCTAAAATCCTATCGTGCTGATATTATAGTCTTGACTGAGACGCATGTCACTGGCCAGCTTCAAAATGCTCTAAGACGCCCATGGATAGGATGGTCATATCACACCACACACACCCCATACTCACGGGGGGTCTCTGTTCTGATTGCCAAGACCACCCCGTTCAATTGTATATCAGTAAAGACTGATCCCCTGGGCAGATTTATATTCCTACACTGCACCATATCGGGTACACAATACCTTATATTGGCCTTCTACATACCCCCACCATACACATCCGCCCTGATTAATGAAGGCCTCTTATACATGACAAAACACCCCCTATTACCGACAATTTGGCTCGGGGACTTTAACATGGTGCTGGACCCATCCATAGATAGGCTGCAACCGAACCGTGACGCTCAATCCACCAACACCACCAGACTTGGACGCACACTTACGGAATTCTCCCTGACAGACACATGGAGACACCAACACCCGGGTGAGAGAACATACTCGTGCTTCTCTGCACCGCACTCCTCCATGTCACGCATAGACATGATAATCACCTCAAACACTCTGCTCCCTCTCTTGACGAGTGCAGGCTATCACACAAGGTCCCTCTCAGATCATTCCCCATGTTGGGCCTCCCTTACATTATCCCCGCCGACTGGGCCTAGAATATGGCGCCTCCATCCCTTTTGGCTGTCGGCTCTGGAGGACCAGGAGGATATACCTGGTGAATGGCAGTATTTCTTCCACACCAATAATAACACTACCTCCGTGGGAATGATATGGGAGGCATTCAAACTACACGCTAGGTCCTTACTGACATCACGCATAAACAGGTTGAAAGCCAATTCAAGTAAGTTAATCCGTGAGGCAGCCGTAAAACTAGACGAGATCACACAAGACTTCAACACGGACCCCACACCAGACAAAGCCTCAGTACTAAAGCTCCACACTCGTATACTAGATCAAATGCACTTTGAAAAAGCCAAACAAAAACTCTTTTTCACTAAACAAAGAATATTTGAACAGGGTGAAAGGGCGGGAAAACTGTTGGCCTATTTGGCCAAGCAGGACACTAGGCCCCCAGTGGTTGTTTCCCTAAGGACCGCGGGAGACTTGTTGCTCACCGACCCCAAATCGGTAGCGGATACATTCAGAACATACTATGCAGACCTTTATTCATCCAAAGTGCAGGTCACCACGGGGGAAACTAGAGTATTCTTACGAGATGTTCCATTCCCCAGGGTCTCGGACTCACAACGTGAGGCCCTTGAGGCCCCGCTCACTGTTGACGAGATCACGATGGCCGTGGCATCCCTGGCGCCTGCCAAGGCCCCCGGGATGGATGGACTACCATTAGATTTCTATGCCGCTTATTCTGAGGTACTGGTGCCCGAGCTATTGAAAATATACAACCACATATTCGACTCTGAATCACTCCCCAACTCCCTTAGACAGGCGGTGATTATAGTGCTTCCCAAACCGGGCAAAGACCCATTACAACCTGAATCTTATCGCCCAATTTCATTACTCCAGGCTGACATCAAGATCTTGGCAAAGATCCTAGCTATACGCCTAAACCAAATTATCCTCGCCCTAATTCACCCAGACCAGACGGGATTCATGCCTGGGAAAAACACGGCAATGAATCTGCGTCGTCTATATATGAATATCTCGGCGGCTCATGAAGTGATCGGAGATAGGGTAGTGGTATCACTCGACGCCGCCAAGGCGTTCGATTCCGTGGAGTGGGAATACCTGTGGGAGTGCCTGAGGGGGTACGGTTTCGGACCTAACTTCATAAAGTGGGTTAAGCTACTTTATTACTTGCCTGAGGCTAGAGTGTCAGTGAATGGGTGCACATCAGACCCGTTTCCCCTTGAAAGAGGGACTAGGCAGGGTTGCCCACTCTCCCCCCTCCTTTACGCCCTGGCGGTGGAGCCCCTCGCCATATCCCTTAGAAATAACCCAGGGGTCCGGGGCTTAGAGATGGGTAATGTGCTGGAAAAGGTGAGTCTGTACGCAGACGACATGCTCCTGTATTTGGAGGACTCGGGCCCTTCATTACAGACGGCTCTCAACACAATTGAAAACTTTGGAAAACACTCGGGCTTACGCATAAACTGGTCGAAATCACAAATTCTCCCACTAGACATATCATCACCCACTAGACTTTCAGCTAACCTCCCCTTGCAGAGAGTAACATATATTCAGTACCTGGGAATAAAAATAACTAGAGATCCCACGGAATTCCTAGACAACAACATAGAACCACTGTTCTTATACCTCAAAACGCATATTCAGGTATGGGCACGGCTCCCACTGGGTATCATGGGTAGGATCAACCTTATTAAAATGATCATAATGCCAAAATTTCTGTATATCTTTTGGAACTCACCAGTACTTATTCCCCTAAAAATTTTTAAAACAATAGACAAAATCATTAACTCCTTTGTATGGGGCTCAGGAAGACACAAACTAGCCTGGAACACTCTTAAGAATCCTACCACATCAGGAGGAACAGCCCTACCAGACTTCCAGACATATTATATAGCTGCACAACTATCACACTTCTACCATATTTATCACACAGACAGTGACAAATACCAAACCCTGGTCTGCAATAAACCAACCAAGGCCGCCCATACCCCCTTGCAGGTCTTGTTCAGGAGTAGACGGTGCGGGAGGGGTAGGCCCGACCAAGTGCCTCTCTTGAAACAGCACCAACGTATATGGGAAATAGCATTAAAAATGACCGGGGCAGACTTCTTCCACTCCCACACCCCATTGTGGCACAACCCGCAGCTAAAAGAGCTGATGTCGATCCCTGGGGTGGTGGAGTGGGCAGCGAAGGGTATAACCTTTTTACACCAAGTAATCTCCCCGTCAGGGGTAAAAAGCTTTAGAACCTTGAGTACTGAATTTCAATTACCTCCACGTATGCTATTTAAATATAGACAACTCGCACATGCCCTACAAACCCAATTCTCAAGCGGGTATCCAAATACACAAATGCTGTCCCTGGTGGATGTTATAACAAGTGAGGAACCATCGAAACTAATATCTACACTGTATCTAGCCCTCCGTGCACGCTCGGTAGCGGACATAATTAACACAGCAAAAAATAGATGGGAAGGAGATATAGGCCCGATAGAAGATGAGGATTGGGATGAAGTCCTAGAAAATGTTAAAAAGACCTCCCCCAGACTCCCGGAACGAATGACACAGCTGTACATAATACACAAATCCTACCTCACGCCAGCCAGGCTAGCCAAATTCTCTCAAAACCAAGATACTCATTGTCCGAGATGTATGAGTCCAGTAAGCTCTTTCTTCCATCTTATATGGTCCTGTCCAGCCATTCAAACTTATTGGAACCAAATCATCACATTCCTGCATGACGACATGGGCTCCCCTGTTCAAGTGGAACCTAGGGTATGCATTCTGGGATTGCTTCCAGACGTTACCATAGACAAATTTTCCGCGACTTTTATCTATGAATCTCTATTCTGCGCCAGAAAATTAGTGGCAAAACATTGGATGAGGGCCTCCCCTCCCACTTTCCGGGATTGGATTAAAATGGTGAACCTATCCCTACCCCATAAAAAGGTTATATATAAACACAGGGGATGCCCAGCTAAGTTTAATAGGATATGGGATAAATGGATTGACAACACCAACACATGTGAGGCATAGATTGCTGTATAGATAAGAGGCCCGCTGCCGTGAACTGCCCAGTGACCAGTGTGGAGTTTTGTGATGTCATGGAATGGAGTGATGGGGTCGGATTCCGTCCTGTCAGCATGGATTAATAGCCATTACAGTAGCGCCAGTGTTCTCAAGTTAGGTTTAGTTTATTTTACGTTAACTTGACTCTCATTACCGAAATTTGTACATGCATGTGAATACTACTTAATCATTCTTGTGATACGCACAATGTACAATATGCTTGTATGTTATTTACCTGTACAATGTTCTAAATAAACTTATGTTTATAATAAAAAAAAAAAAACAAGCAGTGTAAGTATCTGAATATGACTTAGCATAAGCCTCCTGCAGTGCCATACAATACAGTAGCACTCAGGCTGTGTGAGAGAGAAGAAACACCAGGAGCCAATCAGCTGTGCTGCGGTGCAAGAAACATGCTGATAGGTGGAGAAAGCAGAGTGATAGAGAGATGAGCTCATCAGTCTGTTGCTTCTCCTTTCACTGTCCAGCTATAGGTTGGGAAAGGGGCATGACCTGTAAGTGTTACTTAAAGTGATTGTAAATACACACTGTTTAATTTACATTGTTCCTTCTATTTCTGTATGTGGATTTACATTAACCACCAGTGTAAGGGCAATTCTGCACTTACCACCAATATAAAGGGAAATGTACACTGATTACCAATGTAATGAAGAATTTACACTGACAACCAATGTAATGGGTGATTTTACATTAACAACCAATAAAGGGGAATTTCTACACTGGTCACCAATGTAAGGAGGGATTTACACTCACCACCAATTTAAAGGGGGCTTCTACATGGACCACTAATTTAAGGAAGGATTTGAAACTGACCACAAATGCAAGTTTAGATTTTTTTTTACTGATTACCAATATAAAGTAGAGTTTCTACACTGGCCACCAATGTAATGGGGATTTACACTGACCACTTATGTAAGGGGGACCTTCACACTAGCCACTAGTGTGAATGAAAGGATTGTACACCAAGCCTCAATGTAATGAGAAGATTTACACTGACCACCAATGTAACTGAGACATTTAGCCTGCATTCACATTTGTGTGTGTCAGGAACGCATGCAAAATCGCTTTCCTGGCACCACAGAAACATGCTGCCCTTTAGCAGATACACAGCAGTTCCATTATTTTTTAATGACACCCTCACGCATCTGCTGAGATGTGCGTATTCACATGCACCAAAGTTCAGGGTGCTATGGCACCATGTTATTTTGAAAAAGGGTTCCACCTTCAATTTGATTACCTTGGCACAACAGGCTGGTTTTAGGCTTAATGACCACAGTTGTAGGTAAGATCTGCAAGCATGCCCCTTTACCTCCCCAGTGGGCAGCATTCAGCAGAAGTGATTGGTGGATATGACCTCAGGGGGGGCATGATATACATAAGAATGCTGCCTCTATTTACATATCAATGCCGCTGGTCTGCGGCTATTTACATATTAATGCCGTCACTATTTACATAACAATGCAGGTTATTTACATGTAAACACAGGGTTTGCAACAGAACTTTGCAATAGTAACAGAACTTCACACTGAGATATCAGGACACAACACAGGACTAAAACTTCAAGGGACAAGGGACTTTAAACTGGGATAGTTGGCAAGTATGAGGCAGCTGCTAAGGGCCCAAAACAATGATAGGGCCCAGGGCAGCTGCCCCTTTTGCTCTGCCTTAAAGACGGCCCTGGTCACATGATCCAAATCCTCCCCTGTCTGCAGGGAAACATAAGCAGGAGGGGTTTCTAGTCCTCTGCTGCTGGTCACATGTTCCAAATAAAAAAGACCCTTGTGGGTAACCCCCTACTTTGGGGAGGTGACCTTGGATCCAGGAGCTCGGGTGCGGAAGGGACCCTCTTCACGACATACAGGGGTATCCTGACCAGAGGTACGGGAGCAGGAGGACAGCAGGAGGAGAACACTGCCGGGCAAATCTCCAGGGAAGAAGACGGCAGGTGGGTTGGTGAGTGTAACAGTCGGGGAAGACTGAAAGGCAGCCTGAGAGGACTGGGTGAGAGCAGCCTGAGATGGATGCAGAGTCAGTCTGGGAGGACTGTGGATGTTTATCCAAGAGGGCTGGAGAAATAGGAAGCTGCAGCCAGGTGGGCTGGCAGTGCCTGAAGAGGTGGTGGTGGGATAAGTAGCCACAGAAGGACAGCTGGGCACTAGGACTTTGCTACACAAACAAGGGGCCCGTGGTCCCTGCCTGTAAAGGGCATTTGCTACCAAATTAACAATGCCAGCTGGTCCTAAGAGTTGTAGTGCTTTAACCACTTCAGCCCCGGAAGGTTTTACCCCCTTCATGACGGGGCCATTTTTTGCGATACGGCACTGCATTACTTTAACTGATAATTGTGCGTTCCTGCGACGCTGTACCCAAATAAAATCGATGTCCTTTTTTCCCACAAATAGAGCTTTTTTTGGCGGTATTTTATCACCTCTGCGGTTTTTATTGTTTGTGCTATAAGCAAAATATGAGTGACAAGTAAAAAATCTATTTTCTTCATCAATTTAGGCCAATATGTATTCTGCTACATATTTTTGGTAAAACAAAAATCCCAATAAGCGTATATTAATTGGTTTGCACAAAAGTTATCGCGTCTACGAACTATGGGATATTTTTATGGCATTTTTATTTTTTAATTTTTTTTACTAGTAATGGCAGTGATTATCGATTTTTAGCAAGGCTGCGACATTGCGGCAGACAAATTGGACGCCTAACTGACACTTTTTTGGGGACCGGTGACATTATTACAGTGATCAGTGCTAAAAATATGCACTGTTATGCCCCGTACACACGGTCAGACTTTCCGTCTAAAAATTTGCGATCGGAGCGCGTTGTCAGAAATTCCGACCGTGTGTAGACTCCATCTGACTTTTTCCATCGGAATTTCTGACACACAAAGTTTGAGATCTGGATCTAAAATTTTCCGACAACAAAATCCGATCGCGTAAATTCCGATCGTGTGTAGACAATTCCGACGCACAAAATGCCACGCATGCTCAGAATAAATTAAGAGACGGAAGCTATTGGCTACCGGCTATTGAACTTCCTCCTTATAGTCCCGTCGTACGTGTTGTATGTCACCGCGTTCTTGACGATCAGAATTTCCGACAACTTTGTGCGACCGTGTTTATGCAAGACAAGTTTGAGCCAACATCCGTCGGAAAAAATCTGATGGATTTTGTTGTCGGAATCTTCGATCGTGTGTACGGGGCATAACTGTACTAATGACACCGGCAGGGAAGGGGTGATCAAAGGGTTAAGTGTGTCCCTAGGAGGTGCTTTCTAAGTGTCAGTTCACACTGAGGCAGCACAACTTGCAGCGCGACTGCCTCAGGCGACCTGGACACGACAGGAGCGGCGACTTGCAAAACGACTTCTGTATAGAAGTCAATGCAAGTCGCCTCAAGTCGCCCCCAAAGTCGTACAGGAACCTTTTTCTAGGTTGGAGTGACTTGCGTCGCTCCGATTAGAACAGTTCCATTGTACAGAACGGGACGCTACTTGTCAGGCGGCTAAGTCGCCTGACAAGTCGTCCCAGTGTGAACCGGCACTAACTGAGTGGGGGATGGACTGACTGGGTGAACACAGAGATCCGTGTTCCTGCTTAGCAGGAACACAAGATCACTGTGTTCTCCCCTGTTAGAACGGCGATCTGCCTTATTTACATAGGCAGATCGCTGTTCTGCCTCTCTGGGGAACGATGGGGGGGTCCCGCTGATTGGCTCCCCCTCTGGCCAATCTGCGAGCGCCCCCGCTTGCACAAAATGACGTACAGGTGCATTGTTTCATGCTGCCCTGCCACCAGTGGCGTATCTAAGGTATGGCAGATATGGCAAGTGCCATGGGCGCTATATGAAGTGGCTGGGCAGCAAGCCACTTACCATAGGGTGACCAGACGTACAGTCCCCGAACTGAGGACACTGTCTGTCCCTGGCCAGAATTTGACCTTGGATTTGCGTCAGCCGCATTTACTGCACAAAATGTAAAGCTCAATACATTTGTCACCACCGTAATAACAGATCCAGCCATGTGTGTTTCCAGTGGGTAGTGCATCCACCTCTTGGTATAAGCACTGTGGGATCTTCTTTTCTCTTTTCTATGCTTATTGAAGTGGTGGGCTCCCACCAGACGTTTCTATTGGGATTATTAATCGGAGCAGTTATTTTAGAGCTGCCTATTTTATTCTCATTAGTATTAAACCAGTATCCCTGTGTGTATTTTTTTCTTGTTTCATTTGGTGTGTGTAAAAGATGTGCAGTGGTTTCCTTAATGTGGTACTGAACCCCAAAACAAAAAAGAAATATATCAG
This sequence comes from Lithobates clamitans, assembly GCA_037952925.1. Lineage (NCBI taxonomy): Eukaryota > Metazoa > Chordata > Amphibia > Anura > Ranidae > Lithobates > Lithobates clamitans. Next base: position 1,169,043 of record JBBGZY010000248.1, read on the forward strand.
TTTACCAATTCTTAAAGATGAAATAAAGTTCCACTTTAACTCATCGTGAGCAGGCAGACATTGATTGCAGAAAAGACTACAGAAAATGTGTTTTCTGCAATAAACAACACCTACCTACCTGATCACAGCAATCCCTGGAATGTAAGATGAGCTGCACAAACCTACATCGGCTGGCCTGATTCTATGTGCTGGGATGACCAGCTCCCACGCATGCGCAGTAGTGATGTGATTCCAAACTGGCCACTGAAGAGGCCCAAAAACTGACACAGAGGAGATTATTCCAGCACCAGAGGGACCGTTGGAAATGTGAGTATCTCTGCCTCCATCCTAGGATAGATATGGATCAGTGTGCCAATGCCATAGACCTGTCATCAATACACACAAAGTGTCACCCCGGGATACAACTCCCATGGTGCACCATTGTCTCAGGCTGCAGCCTCTGTCTATGCATCAGTGACCTCAATAAATTTGCGCAAGAAGATATCCTGTTGCCATAGGGATGCTGTGCAAGGCATGTTTCTGCAGACAGCCGGGGAGAGAAAGAGGACTCTGTCGGATGCCATGTTGGTTGTGGCAAAAGGGAAAAAAAGGGAGGAGAGCTTCCGGTGGAGAGGTCACAGCCGGTGTGAGTGCACGACAACAGTGTCCATGCTGTGGTAGGAGGAGGTGTCAGAGGCAGGCTGGTGGGCATGGATGGCTCTACTTAAAGGGGAACTCCAGGGAAATGTAAACAAACATATCCAGTGCTATGTTTAATCCAACTGGTGCTGTTTTGTTTTGTTAAGGTTATCTGAAAGATGGGCTTCAAATGTTTTGACAGGGGCGCAGTTTCAGTGCTTGCCATAGGTGCCATTTTCATTAGATATGCCTCTGCCTGCCACAGTATATCAAGTGTTGTGCTGGAGGAAGCTGAGGAGTGCAAATACAGTAGCTGTACAGAAATAGTTGTTCCTGAAATGTCTACTAAAGTCAAGTGGGCATCCCATGTTACCCTTCTCCCTATCCAAGTTAAACCCCCTAATAAAAATACAAAACAAAGAACTGGACTGTTCTTTGCCTCGAGTGTGCTGTAAAACTGTGGTGTACCTGGCTGTGCAGGGTGGGGAATCCCTTTACACTTGCATCTCCTTAGGGGATGTGCTACCTGTGTATGTTAATGTGGAAGGTTAGTAGTCTGTTTTCTTTTTTTATTGTGAAAAACACCTGGTGATCCTACCAATTCCCCTTATTTGCTTTTGCAACTTGACCACACTAAACATGTAAGCAGCTCCATGCTGGCATGGTCAGTTTGCATTGCGTATGAAAGTCTCCTTTTTGGAGATACAGGACACTGTGCCGGCACATAGTGTGCCTGTATCTCCTGTAGTCAGCATGGCAACCACGTCCCCCTACCACTGCAGCCAGATAGGAATCTTACTTCCTCACTGTGTGATGTAATGTTCTCCCTGCTCTCTTGCTATAGACATGCCTCCCGCTATGAGAGAAAAGAAGCAAGGGAGCCAGTGTGGTCACACCAATTAAAGCATTAACATTGAGTAAATAGCTTTTTCTTTTTTTTTCTTTTTTTTAGGCGAAAACAACTATAGTCTCCAAAATGCTATTTTCTATATGCTTTCAGAGGCCTGTGTTCACAAATATATTAAGGCTTCTTTGGTTGGTGACAGGTTACAGATATCCTGTGTGACAAGATATTCTGTTCTGACTGAAAACTCATTTACGTTAATGTTAGATCCAACCACACAGTCCACATTAAGCTGTAAGTGCTCTGAATTAATGGCACTGTATGAAAAGGGTCACACTGAGGCAATGCTTTTAATTAGACAGCCACAAATACGGCTCTTCTAACATTTAAGGGCATTTTTCAATTTTTGTTCAGCTCTCCTAAAAAATGCACTGTTATCCTTCTTCTAAATGATAGGCCTCAGGCAAGAGAAACACTGAGAGGTGTCGGAAAATCCATAGTCTTTACCATAAACAGGTCTAAACCTTGTATACAATGCTGTACAAAAGCAGTTATCTAAACACATTAAATATATTTATTTCTACTACAGGTACATATAAGTGGATGTTACCCCAGATAAATTGTAAAAATATAATTACAGTATGAAGTACTTTGAGGCAACAAAAAAATTACAGTAAATGTTCATTACAGTAAATGTTCATGAAGACCACAGTGATAAAGCGACTCTGTCACTAAAATCAAAGCATGATGATGATATCCCTGTAAAGAAGATAGTAAATACTCAGGGCTGGTGCAAGGATTTTTGACACACTAGGTGAAACCTCATTTTGCCGCCCCCCCTCTTGGCTCCACCCCATTTGCCCTGCCCATGTATACCCCACCTTTTTAATGAAGCGCCCATCAAATGCAGCCCACCAGCGCCCATCAAATGCAGCCTCACCAGCGCACATCAAATGCAGCCTCACCAGTTTCCATCAATGCAGCCTCACCAGTTTCCATCAATGCAGCCTCACCAGTGCCCATCAAATGCAGCCTCACCAGCACCAATCTAATGCAGCCTCACCAGCGCCCATCAATGCAGCCTACCAGCGCCCATCAAATGCAGCCTACCAGCGCCCATCAAATGCAGCCTCACCAGCGCCCATCAATGCAGCCTATCAGTGCCCATCAATGCAGCCTCCCCAGCGCCCATCAATGCAGCCTCACCAGCACCCATCAAATGCTGCCTCACCAGTGCCCATTAAATGCATCGTCACCAGCACCCATCAAATGCAGCCTACCAGTGCCCATCAATGAATGTTTGCTTGCTTCCATACATTCGGGAGTTGGGACACAGACACAGTCCTCCGCCGCCACTGCGCCTCTGACACTATGTGCGAACAGAGCGGCGTCTGCCTGCTGATGCTGAGACTTAGTTGCTTGCTTCAGAGAGAAGAGAGTAGGAACACCAGTGGCCGGGCGCCCTAGGCAGCAGGGCGCCCTAGGCGGCTGCCTAGTTTGCCTAGTGGTAGCACCGGCCCTGTAAATACTTGTCTCCACACACCACTGTAAGGAAGAGAGATTGCCACCTGAAGACTTTGCTTAAAGTGACACTTCTGGGAGTATCAAACTGTCTACCCCCACAGCCCTCAGTGGTTCTTCCTACCAACCCCTGTGACATTAATGTATCCCGTAGTGAGGAAGGGTACACAGGAGGAACCACTAAGCACAAGGGGAAACAAGGAGATACACATCTGAATAATAATTTCAGTAACCGACTCAAAATATGGAATCCAGGAAATCTGCATGATAGCTAAACAACTAGCAGTTTTAGTAGGAGCAATTAGCAATAGTAGACATCTCAAGTCTCCCGGAAGGTGCGGGAGACTCCCGCATTTCTGTGGCGGCTCCCGCACACCCACAAGCGCCTCCCGATCTCCCGGGAATGATCAGTAAGGCAGGGATCAGCTGTGATCACCGATCTCCTTTGTATAGATTTTTAGCTGACAGCCGCTTCTCCTTCTCTCCCTCCTGCGGCTGTCAGCTAAAAAGCTATACAGGGAGATCGGTGATCATAGCTGTCCCTCCAGCCGCATCGATCATCCCCAGCTGCTCTGTGTGCTCCTCCCGGGCCCCCTCCATGTCCTTCTCCGCCCCCGTTCTCCTCTGGCCCCCTCCATGTCCTTCTCCACCCCCGTTCTCCTCCGGCCCCCTCCATGTCCTTCTCTGCACCCCCCTTGTTCTCCTCCGGCCCCCCTCGTGCCCCGCAGCCAGCTCCCCTCCTCTCCTCTCCCGCTGGCTGCGGGGGGAATTAGTTCATGGACACAGCGAGCGAGATCGCTCCTGTGTCCTGTGATAAATGAGCAGAGCAGAACTGTGTTTACTCTGCTCAGTTTATGAATGGACAGGAGCCTCTGTCTCCTGTTCCTTCATCTTTAGATCTTTAGTGCCGAGAAAGGGACTGGGGAATGTGTGTCCTCAGTCCCTTTGTCTGTCTCAAAGGGGAGATGTCAGGGGTCTGACATCTCACCAAAGCCCCCCAAAAAATATAAAAAAATAAAATTCTAAAAGAATTCTAAAAAAATGAAAAAGTGTAAAAAAATAAAATAAAAAAACTACGGACACCACTCTCTCCTGCCCTACCAACACTGTCCACTGCCCCAACCCCCCCCTCCCAAAAAAAAAAAAGCATTGTGAAAAATAATTAAAAACAAATTGAATTGTAAAAAAAAATCAATTATTAAAAATAAAAAAAATTTACTGACACCGTCCACATACCACTTACCCCCTTCCCCAGAAGTACTGTAAAAAAATATTGAAAAAGTGATTTAAATAATATTTTGCCGTGGGGGTGGGGACCCCCGAAGCGCCACCTCCCTGAAATGAGTTTTCCACCTCCCTGAAATGAGTTTCTGCAGGTTGGGATGTCTGGCAATAGTCGCCTTTATGTTTCCTCAGATTAGGGTTCTCTTAAGGCTGAACTAAGCTCCAACTATCCTTACCTCAGTGATCTGACGTCCGTAAGCTGACTTGCTATTGCTGATATCCTTGCTCAGTCTTTTGCCCCAAGGTACCCCACCAGCCTCACCTCAAAATATCAGTTAAGCCATTCTCTTTGCTCCTCCTCTTGGTGTCTAGCTCCCTTGCCCCTTCCTCCAATGCTCGTGTCCAGGATTTCACTAAAGCCTCTCCTATCCACTGGAATGTCCCACCCCAATCTGTCCAGCTATCTCCTACTCAGGCTTCTTTTAGGCGATCCCTCAAAACTCACCTCTTCAGGAAAGCCTATCCCGCCTCTAGCTAACAACAGAATTTTATTTTCTCTAATAACTCAACCCCACACAGTTAACCACTTCAGGTCCATCCTATAGCTGTTTTACTGCTACAGGGTGGCACCTGTGAGCCACGTTATGTATATATACGTGAGTTAAAGTAACGCATTTCCATATCGCAAAAAATGGTCTGGTCATGAAGGGGGGTAAATCTTCCGTAGGTCAAGTGGTTAATGCCCTTTGTATCACTTGTGTCTTTCTTTAAATTGTAAGCTTTGATGAGCAGGCCCTTACTAACCCTCCTGTATTGAACTGTATTGTAACTGTACTGTCTCCCTTTATTTTGTAAAGCGCTGGGCAAACTGCTCGTACTATATAAATCCTGTATATTAATGTCTCTTCTGTAATAAGAAAACTTCCTGTTCCCAGATTTTTGACACAAGTTCCGCTTTAAGTGAAATACATGACACAACCACTAACAACAAATTGTACATAATTGCCAGTTTTGAGTTGGACTCCTATAATAAATCCAGACCCATCTTCTAGATATCATCCCATAGCATGTGTTGCACTAAATATCTGTAAGGTTATTATGAGCCATAAGCTACAGCTTCATTCTTTTTCTTATTGTTCTGTAACACAGCAGGCAGGGAAACATTCTTTCACATTCTAATATTCATCTGTCACTGTGTCCACTTACTGTAAAGTGTTCCAATAGTTGCTGGTAAACTACAATAATAGACCCTAATAACAGCATATATTTCTAAATAAAATACCTTTCAGAAAGGAGAAAATGCATAACTAGCAATTTCCTATAATAAAAGGTGTTTATTGCATGACTGAGCTTTAACTTTTTTTTTTTCTCCAAATGAAATCAATAAAAATAGATTTAAAAACTTACCTTAAAAATTTTTAAATCTTGTAATAAACCTCCGACTTCGTTTTTCAAAGTGAGGACAACTGCTGTCTTTTCTATTTCAACAGCTGGTTCAGTTTTGCTACATTTGTTCTCATCAATTTTCACAGCATTCAATTTGTCTCGCTGCAAAACATAATAATAATAATAATCCATTGATTGAAGGGTGGCAGTACCATTGAATCAAAAAGTAAATGGTTACATAACACAGAGCCGTGACAGATGCATTACTCTGATCATAATACAAGTTCACTTTTAATCTTGCCATCTTATAACAGATAATCAATCATAACCTTCAGCCTGATGCAGCATATATTTCTTTGTCAACACTTATTCACCTTAGCCTTATATTTGATAAAAAAAAAAATTGTGTTTTCTGAAAACTTAAGCCTCGTACACACGATCGGATTTTCCACCGGGAATTGTGTGATGACAAACTGTTGGCGGAAAATCCGACTGTTTGTACGCTCCATCGGACAATTGTTGGATTTTCCGCAGACAAATATTGGATGGCAGGCTTATAAATTTTCCACTGACAAATGTCTGTTGTCTGATTTTCCAAGCGTGTGTGCACAAGTCCGTCACACAAAAGTCCAAAGTACAAACACATATGCTCGAAATCAAGGACGAGCCAGAAGCAGTCGGTCTTGTAAACTAGCGTTCGTAATGGAGAATTAACATTTGTGACGTGGCAAATTATGAAATCTCGAAATACAGCGCACATTCTCTTCTTCGTTAATGGAATAATAACGAAGCTGTTTTGCTGGTGATGCTGATGGAGTTTGCCAAACGTATTTTCAAAGGCTTTTATTTTCTAGTGATAACAAGAATAATATTATTATGCTTGTTTTTTTGGGGGTTTTTTTGGGCAAGTTACCACAACGTCATTATCCCAAAGTTTTTAAGATCAAAGATACAACTATGTTGGTGTCCCTTGTTAATTTTCCATTTTTTTTATATTTTTTTAAATGTAGCTGCCTACTCCCAAACTATCATTTGAAGTAAAACACATAGCCAAGTATTATTCTACACAATTTTTTTATTGTGCATTAAAAAAAGAAAACAAATAAAATTAGACATGCTATCTGCCAATAGAACTTAACCAAAAAGTGCATTCTATGCATCCAAAAATATAGAAAATATACCAAATCAAATCATTATTCAACCAAAAAATAAAATAAAAGCCTCATGCATGTGTCCTGCTTCTTAATATTTGGGGGTCAACAATGCCAAGAGTTTGTGAAAGCAGGGGTCCATCGTCCGGAGATAATTCCGAAAATCATCCATATTATTCTCCTGGAGCTCCCGCAGCAAAGGCATATGACGTAATTGGTCACGATTAATAAAGCAACCAATTTTTGGTCCAAAAAATCCTCCTCCTGGACAATAACTCCAAGGCCAATAATAAATAACACGTTATCTCCTCCTATTCCACAACATGTCTGGTTGATGAACGGCCGTTCAGAAACAAACTGAAAAGCACGAAATGAAAAGCAAGAAAGGAAAAGCTCAAAATGAAAAGCGCAAATCAACACTCACCAAACTACTAACATGAAATTAGCTGAAGGAGCCCAAAGGGTGGCGCCTGACAATTGAACTTCCTCTTTATCGGCACGTAGTACGTCTAATACGTCACTACGTTCGTGTATGTTGCCCGACAATTGTGTACCGTTGGTATGCAGGACAAAATCCAGGCACACTCCCTTCGGATAAAATTCCGACGCTTTGTCTGTGGAAAATCTGATCGTGTGTACGAGGCTTAAGTGTCAAGACACAATCTGATTATTTGACATACTGATTGCATCTAAGATAGTTTTCATGCTTAAAGTGTATCTAAAGTATAAAAGCTAAATATGCATATATGCTTCAAGTTTCAATTCTCAGTTGATTCGCCCTGTTTGTTTAAAATTCTGTGTACATAGTCCCCACAAATACCTTAGAAGTTTTACAGAGATCACCATCAGCATCCATTTCCTTTATGTCTGTGTCTACAATCCATTATGCTCTCTCAATATCTCCCTTTGTAGTCATACATTCAGATGCGCTGAGAACAAGTCATAACAAGTGATTTGTCTCAGTGAAAGAACACATCCCTGGCTAGCCATTAGACTATCATGTTCCTCATGTCCCTCCCACCTGGCTACTGGATGGTGCAGAACTTTAGCCGTGTTGCTAATGTCAGTTGCTTGGCTTATGTTCTATAATCAGGTCTTAGGATGTAATCAAGCAACTGATGATTAAACTGCATAGCTAAAGTCCACACCAGGGGTAATCTACACCAGAGGTAGGGGGTGGCGCCCTTTTAAAAAAACAAAATAACAACTAGCAAGCCCCCAATAAAACAACGGCATGAAGAATACATGCTGTGTCACAGTAGTATGCTCTGCTCCCCTTCACAGCACATTACATCACTGCCACTGTAGTATTCTCTGTCCCCCTTCACATCACCCCCCAACAGTAGTGTCCCTTGCCCCCCCCCCCACAGTAGTGTCCTCTGCCCCCCCCCCACATAGTAGTATCCTCTCCCCCCCACACACGCACAATAGTGTCCTCTGCTCCCCCCCCCCCCACACACACACACACACACACACAATAGTGTCCTCTGCTCCCCCCCACACACACACACACAATAGTGTCCTCTGCTCACACACACACACACACACACACACAATAGTGTCCTCTGCTCACACACACACACACACACACAATAGTGTCCTCTGCTCCCCCCACACAGTAGTGTCCTCTGCCCTATCAGCCCTTTCACATCACCCCCCCCCCCACTCAAACACACAGCAGTGTATAGGTAGCACTCTCCTACACTACAATGGGTGTAGAGCAGAGTGGAGAGCGGCAGGCAGAACAGTACAGGACAGAGGGTAGGAGTGGGAGTTGCCAGAGTTAAAGGGATTTTAAAAACAAAAAACAAACAAACATGTCATACTTACCTCCACTGTGCAGTTTGTTTTGCACAAAGTGGCCCCGTTCCTCCTCTACTGGGGTCCCTCAGAGGCGCTCCTGATTCCTCCCTGCATCGAGTGTCCACGTGGGGCACGCTCCCGAGTCCTGTATCTGTGTCCATTCACAGAGTGGAGGACTCGGCCCCGCCCCCCAGCGTCGTGTCATTGGATTTGATTGACAGCAGCAGGAGCCAGTGGCTGCGCTGCTATCAATCTATCCAAACAGGACATGAGACACCAGCTAGAGCTGGTATGCTCGTCCCCGGCCGAAGACTGACAGTGTTCAGGTAAGTAAAACTAGGGGCCTGGGGGGGCTGCAGCATGAGAGAAGGTTTTTCACCTTAATGCATACAATGCATTAGGGGTGAAAAACCATGAGGGTTTACAACCCCTTTAACTTTTCACATTAAGAAGCTGCTGATTGGTTGCTAGGACTGCGCAGCATCCTAGTAACCAAACACCTGCTCGTTAACTTGAAAGGTGGACTGAGGCAGCTCCTGTTCCAGCCTTCCATCCAGAACTGTGCTGCCCTGCTCTCCACTCTGCAGTGAAGATGAGAGCAGTGGAGGCTAAGGGGAAGGATTGGCAAAGCAGGAACATGTTCGTGATCTACTTGTTGGCTTCCTGTCTCTGCCCGGAAGGGTAGCTCAAGATCGAGGGGGTTGCTGGCCCCCTGGTCTACACCATGCAATGTCCAGCTTTCTCCCTGAAATATACATAACTAAAGGTTGGGGATGTGTTCTTCCACTTTTGCATCATCTTCAGTTATGAAGAGCCAAAAGCATCAGTTTTAGCTACAAGGATATGCACACATATATGTATAAGAAAAATACTTGAACAATACTAATACAACATTATATCAGTAATTATTGGTCTTGATCAATATTTAAAGTGATTGCAAAGCCTAGAGTTTTTTTTATTAAAATAACAAACATGTCATACTTAACTGCTCCGTGCAATGGTTTTGCACAGAGCAGCCCTGATGCCCCTCTTCCAAGATCCCTTGTCAGTGCTCCAGGCTCCTCTTCTCTCTGTGCCCCGGTATCAAGCCTCTTGCTATGGGGGCACATGCGCAGGCTCGCTCCTGAGCCACGCTACCTGTGTTCATTGACACAGACAGTGTGGCTCGGTCCTGCCCCCCCCCCCCACTCCCTCCTCACACCATTTTATTGACAGCCAGCAGTAGGACCCAATCGCTCCTGCTGAAGCCCAAGTCCCTGTGAGAAGAGGAAGAGAGGGGAGAGAGGAGTGCAAATTGGTTCTCTGACAGACTTAGGTAAGTATTTAGGTAAATAAGTAAATAAATATATAAAAATAATACAACACAATATAATGGCATATATAGCATAATCTTCCAAAAAAGGTCCATATAGTTATATAGCCATAAAGTCCAATAAGTCCATAAGAAAGTCCATCAAAATTCTGTATGTAGGGCCCAAAAAACACATATAGCAAGCAGCTCTACCAGAGAGATAATATATAATCCCAGGAACACATGGGAGCACCAACTAAGTGCAGTATTGTAAGTAAGCTTTAATAAACAGCCAAATGGAATGGAATGAGCCTGTCAGTAGATAAGGAATGTAACAGGGATCAATCAGCCTGGGAAGACACTTCCATTGCAGCCGGTGTGGTGGAGAGGAGCCATGGAACCACTCATCAGCCAGAGCAGGAAGTCTCACAGTTTTCTTTATCAAAACACAATGTAGCACTATAGAGGCCTGTTATAGTCTTGCCTGGTACACCAGTAGTAAATCATACCTCCCAACTTTTTGAGATGGGAATGAGGGACACCTATTAGCAAAAGTATGAAGGTATAGGACACACACCCTGTCACGCCCCCTTAAAAGAGAGTTATTAAAAAAAAATTTTAGTCAAACCTAAAAAGTGCTTTTTTTACCACTACTATTCCTTTATCTTGGCATTTAAAATTTACAATGCAGCCATTTAGAAATTGGATGAAAGGTTTAGCAGTGGAAAACACTTTTTGATAGATAAATAGTGCATTTTATATACAACAATATAGAATCTGTCAGGAAGGGCTTGCCAGAAGACGAGATGGTTCCTGCAGGCAAACTTCTGTTCCCTAAACCTGTCTTAGAAAAGGTGCGCTAGCGCGCGCTAACGTGCGTTCACATATGTGTATAATGTGCGAAGTGCATCCAGTGACAGATGAGGGCGCCAAATGGGCTATTTAAACTGGGTCAGTATCCAGGATGAGTGTTGTCTTGTCTACAGCATTCCCTTGATTGTCTTGTTCCCTGTTTTCTGCATCTGATTCCAGTTACCTAACCGGCTTGCTTTGACTACTTCTGCTTTCCACCTGCACCGACCCCGGCTTGTACCTTGACCATTCTCCAGTCTCCACATCTGTATCTTATCTGATCACACTGTGTATGACCCGGCTTGTCTGACTCTGCTTATGTTTCCAGTCCAAACTGAGCTATGTAGCTGCAAACATCTGTCCATCTATCATTGGAACCTGTTCTTCTGCTGACTACGTCCAAGTACCAGCTTTTTCCAGTCCTCGGGACATCCGCTGTCATCTAGCATACCAATCAACCGGAAGCCCAGCAGCTAGCACGACTACTGGCACTCGTGCGACTCTGCACACCTGCGCCACCTGTCTGCTCTATCAGAGGCCACGAGTCAGAGGTGTTAGAGAGGCCTTCCTCTGCATATCAGGACACATCCGTTCCTGAGGATGATCCGAGGATGGGCAAAACGCATTAGGCGGAGTTTCCGGCTCTGGTTCCAGTGACATCACATCCAGCCCGTGGAGTGCATGTCATTACTGCACTTCCAGGTTCTGTATTGGTATACCTGCTTATTTTTAATCGAGGTACCCGCTCCTACTTCTGGCTGATCTTGCTGCGGCGAAGTAACCCGGAAGTTCGGCCCCCCTCCTCCTTCCCCCGCCACTGGGCCATTCACAAAGTGCTGTGTGCTTCGCACATGAGCAGTAGGGAACTGGCTGTGAGGCAGATTGAAAAATCGGCTGGGGTGAAGACACCGCTGGATTTATGGACAGGTAAGTACCCTAATATTAAAAGTCAGCAGCTACAGTATTTGTATCTGCTGACTTTTACCTTTTTCTGAAGGAGCCTGGAGCTCCTCTTTAAAGCGGAGCTTCAGCCCCCCACCCACCAAAAAATTAAAAGTCAGCAGCTACAAATACTGTAGCTGCTGACTTTTAATATTAGGACACTTATCTGTCCAGGCAGGGACCCCGCAATGTCGGCACCCCAGTCAATTTTTCAATTGGTTCTCGGATGCTGCCGCTACCATCCCTTGTATGGGAAACTGGCAGTGAGGCCTTGTGGTTTCACCACCGGTTCCCTACTGCTCATGCGCAAAGTGTGCTGAATGATCCTGCGGAAGGAGGAGGGGGGCCAAACTTCAGGGGGACCTTGCCACTGCGAGGTCTCCCGATAGTGGGGATGGGTATTTGTTAAAAACAGGTACCCGCTCCCCCCCCTCCACCCCCCCGAAAGCTGCCAAATGTGGCAGTGGGGGGGGGGCAAGCAAGCGGAATTTCCTTTTTTGTGTGGAGCTCCGCTTTAAGTACACATGTGTTCGCAGGAAGGGAGAGCAAAGTAATCTGAGAGATTACCTCATCTACATACAGCTGCTACTTCAATATCCAGTCAGCAAGCTGGAGTTGTATCCTTCAGTAAGTTTTAGTGTTATTGCACAGGAGATGTAGGGTCAGACTACAAAGTCTACCGGGGATTTAACAGAATAATGAATGATTTATCATGTAAAGCTCTTCCTCTGTACTTATTTTAACTGCATGAATAGCCGAATTGCATTGCAACATTGCCTAGAGTTTAGCTTTCAGTAGCTCCAAGGTTAAAATGATTGTCTTCTTTTTGCTTAGATTGGTGTTTGGCATGCACTACAGGCCCAGTTTGGGGAACAAGGTCCGTGCTGGAGCCAATCACCCATCCCTCAGATGATAGAGAGTTTTGAGGGATCAAGACGATTAATAGCTGAACTCTATCAACATATCTTCAGAAATAGCAGGGAAGGGCCAAACAAACTTAGATGTAGAGGGAAGTGGGAAAGAGACCTGGGGATAATATCGGATGCCCAGTGGAGGGAGGTGTTGAAGGGGGGCCATCAGGTCTCAGTCTCGCCAGCTCAGAAATTTTCGCATCTAATGTTATTGCATAGGGCATACTATACCCCCCAAAAACTGTTTAAATGGGGGAGAAGAGTAGATCCCAAGTGTCCTAGATGCCAAATGAACGGAGACTTGTTACATATGATATGGAAATGTCCTAAACTATCCCGCTACTGGACAGAAGTGATTGAGGATATAAATAGGTTTTTTAATGTGGGTCTTAAACTAGATCCAAAGCTATGTATTCTAGGGGTGGGGGGGAACTTGGGTAATGGGAGAGATGAAATAAAAGCAGTGCGGAGATGCCTATATCAGGCAAGAAAGGGAATAACCAAGAGATGGCAAGCTGAGAAACCCCCTTCGGTAGTTGACTGGCGTAGAGAAGTGTCGGAAACAATAGGGAAAGAAAGGACAGTGTTTGTAAGGGCAGGAAACCTAAGAGAATTTAAAAAAATCTGGAATCCCTGGCTGATGAAGGTGGCCCACCCTACGGAGTAAACAGAGTAAGAAGAAGATAGGGAGGATGTTGTTCTTAAGATAGGAGTAGTAGTAATATGTTTGTTGTTATATATAAGGAAAAGAGTTTGGTACAAGGTATATATATTGGTGCAATGGGGGGGGGGGAGTAGAAATGTACCTTTTATAGTGTGAACTTATACACCACATCGGGTATTAAGAGGTTTTATTACTATTTGGAAATTTGTATATTGAGTAATGTGATGTACTGTGTTTAATCATGAATAAAAATTATCAAATTTAAAAAAAAAGATTGGTGTTTTTCAAATGCCACCTCAATGGTTCTAAAAAGTCTTGGTGCAAAGGAAAGCAGCAAACCTTTAGTTGTTTATTTAGTGGTCAGGTCAAAAGATGCAAGTTCAATATACATGGTATATGTGTCAATGCCTAAACAAATCCATGGTATTGAAGAAAAGCAGTGACAGGTAACACTCTGACTTACTAAAGGCAGAGTGCAGAAGCAAAAAGCTCTGCTAACTTTCATCATCCAATCAAGTGCGAGCAAAAATGCAGTTTTCTTAATTTCCCTTGCACGTGATTGGGTACTTTTTGCAAATCGAAGCTTTACCTCATTTACTAAGCTCTGGAGCATCTGCATTTGCAGAGTGCAACTGCACTTTGCAAAGTGCACAGTCTATTTGCTTTTAGTAAATCAACCCCTCTATTTGGAACATCGTTCATGATGAATATCATTTAGGTTAAGCCAGAACACAATTTTTTGCCATTGGTTCACAAATGTAAGATTATTACATCTTTCTTTGCAAAAGATGATAGTCTTATTATCAATTTTTATCCTTTTATTAAATAACCCCTGTGATAATTTCAGCAACCGATTCCTTAGATCAAATACTCAGGGGTTGATTTACTAAAGGCAAATCCACTCTGCACTGTAAGCGCACTTGATAGCGCATTTGGAAGTGCAGTCGCTGTAAATCTGAAAGGTAGAACTGAAAGGAGGGGAAGATCTGCTGATTTTATCATCCAATCATGTACGAGCAAAAATGCTGTTTTTTAATTTCCTTGCATGCCCCCCTTAGATCTGCAACGACTGCACTTCCAAGTGCACTTGTAGTGCAACGTGGATTTGCCTTTAGTAAATAAATCCCCCCCCCCCCCCCCGTTTCCCATTTGTTCAAGTATTAAAGGCTTGCTCACATGAGTGATGTGTTTGGACCTTGCAAACACAGCTCTTCAATGGTATTTGTATACCTTTCCCCACATGTTTAGCAGGCTGTAAATATCTCTAGGAATGAGGACCACTATCATTCACACCATGCAGGTAAGCACACAGACATCATTGTGCAGAGCAATTAATCATCTGTTAGTAGGATTGCCTTTTCTCTGTTTATGACAGACCTATTCAGAGAACCTGTCAAATATGTGTCAAAACATGCTTACAAGTACTGAATAGTGAGCTACGTCTGCAAGATGTTATTTATCATCCATTTATTCAAACTCCAACAAGTTCCGTTTGCTAAACCTTAAGGTAAAAGCATAGCTATTGCAGCACTACCCCAGTTGGAGTTTCTGGTATTTGATGGGTTCTCCTTCCATTTCTAGTGGTGACCATCCTGTAACTGAACCTGACATTACACAGACACACTAATTGCTACATTTTGACTTTATTAAAGCAGGGATAAGAAAAGTGTTGGTTAAACAGGTTTGATAGTAGTAAACAGTTACAGGTAACCAGTAGACAGGCAACAGTTTAATACAGCAGAAAAGTTCAATAATACAATAAATTGGAGAGGCCTTTACCAGCCAAGGTGGAGAAAAATGCTGCAAGCAATAATAAACAATAACTTAACCAAATGTCCCAAAAATAGAATAAGAGGGGGGGGGGGGGGGTACCTGATTATGGTGGGATCCAACTACCACTTGCAAATCGCTGTAGTGCTACCCTTATAAGATGGGTCCTTTGTTCTTTGCCTTAACCTTCTCAAGAATCTCAGCCCCTCTGGCACACCAGGTTGAGTGTACAAACATACAATATCACAGGAAATCACTGAAAATATTACTTAGTACCCAATAGTAGTGCTTTATCAAAGAAAACACCAAATTAGATAGTAAAGGCAAACTTATTATATTATCACCCAATTTGGTTGGTAACTAGGCAAGATTAAAATGGATTAACAACAGTAAACACAATTTAACATATAAAGTAATTAAGAGGTAAGAGGTAAAAGGGGGGAGTTTGGGACTTTAGATGAGGCAAGTGACAAACAACTTGGTAAAAAATATCTTGACATGTTTATTGTCTTGAACAAATAGCATAGCGCAGTGCAGTTGGTACATACATGTGCAATAGTAATTTCATATATATATATATATATATATATATATATATATATATATATATTGTATATGTGTATATATATATATATATATATATATATACCATAAATATGTTGTAATTCATATATACATAAATAGCAGCACATTGCAGTTACCAATATGTAAGATATTTGTACTCCGTATCATGGGGGTTAATAGAAAAAGCAAGAAATACATGGTATGGTCTATGTGAAAGATAAGTCGTATATTAAAAACATTGCTGCATTATACAGTGCTCGGCGCATTTCGTGGATATGTTCAACTTCCTCAGGAGTGGATGCATAAACATGTCTGCAAAACACATAAATACAAATATAATCTAGTATTTGACTCAAACATCAGAAGGAGGATAAATGAGGGAGGAAAAAGGTATCCAGTCCTAAATACTTATACAGGGCTAAGGTTCAAAAACATGCATTACTGCAAAATGAGGGCCGCTATGGTTGTCTGTCCCGGGAGCTAAGGTTGTGTAGACCTGCTTGCAGATCGGGCGCACACAAGATGTCCCCAGAAAAATTAAGATCTCCATGTTGTACTTAGTGGTGGTAAGAAGTAATAACTCCAAAAATACCGGTATCTATAAAGTGGATAAATATGAATAACTATCATAAATGGATAGTGCTAGTATGGGTAAGTATGGACCAGTGTCCATGAAAAAATATGAGAGAAACAAAAAAGTAAAAGAAACAAAAAAATGTGCATCTAGAGATAAGGCAATAAAGCAAGCAATAAACCATGACCAATTATAGGGAAGGGATGAAACTAACGTGCAGAGTGTTGCATGATCCGCATGCGGGTTTATACTACCTCAGCTCCCGAGACAGACAATCCCAGCGGCCCTCATCTCGCAGTACTGCATGTTTTTAAACCTTAGCCCTATGTAAGTATTTAGGACTGGATACCTTTTTCCTCCCTCATTCATCCTCCTTCTGATGTTTGAGTCAAATACTAGATTATATTGGTATTTATGTCTTTTGCAGACATGTTTATGCATCCGCTCCTGAGGAAATGGAACATGTCCACGAAACACGTCAAGCACTGTAGGATGCAGCCATGTTTTTAATATACGTCTTATCTTTCACTTAGACCATACCATGTATTTCTTGCTATTTCTACTAACCCCATGATACGGGGTACAAATATCTTACATATTGGTAACTGCAATGTGCTGCTAAGTCATTTATGTAAATATATGAATTACAACATATTTATGGTATGTACCGGTATATATATGAAATTACTAATACACATGTATGTGCCAACTGCAATGTGCTATACTGTTTGTTCATGACAATAAACGTGTCAAGATATTTTTTACCAAGTTGTTTGTCACTTGCCCCATCTAAAGACCCAAACTCTTCCCTTTTACTTCCAGGGATGGAGGCACCTGAATACATGTGCTTCATTTAAAGTCCCAATTACCCTTTTACCTCAAATAAACAGAAGCAAGACCACCTCAAGTGTAGTAGTGAGCTGTAGTAAAGTTTAATTTACCCAGTGCTGGAACTATACTGCCAGAGCGTATTTATAGCGGCAATGCTAGTCCTAGACCAACTAGGTAGGCACTGTTCAAAAGAAAGGGAGGATGGTAGCAGAAGGAGCAGGAGAACAAAGGAGGCTTGCAGAATAATTATTATGGGAGGGGTAGTCATTTGAGATGTTCTTCTGCTGGCTACTGTTGGGGCCCTTCAAGAGCGTTTGTTCACTTAACCATAGTCCCAGTTAACCTGCATGCAGTATAGGTATAGTATACATACGGTATGGTCTTGGCACAGGTGCAAGGTAGATGACGTTCAGATGCAGTAAACGCTTGGTATAATACAGTATGGGGTTGGTATAGATGCAGTCTAGGTTTGGAGTAAGTGCAGTATAGAGTGCAGTATGGGTGCGGTATGGATTGGGTGCACTTGGTGTCCTGCTCCCAGTGACTCAGTCCCTACTAGTAGTATCAGCAATGGGTAAATAACCCTGTGACCAGCCCCCAGGACCTCTCTCATAGAATGGGGGCCCCCTCAGTCTTTCCCCAAAAGCCTCCGGTGATCAATGGTGGGAAGCAAAGGGTGAATGGATGCTCCAGTCTCCCTGATGCAGCTGTGCAGGTGCTGCTATGTGGGCAATACTGCGCACTTGAAGGTGGAGAACTTCAAGTGTAGGCATTTATAATTCACATGGGTATCCACATGAGTCTGCTGTGCACTATTATAAAAATATATCCAAAATATAAAGAAGCCTGTACTGTGTACACAAGAAGAGAAAACACACAGAGAATGGTTGCAAGAAAGTTCTCTTGTCTATATTACCTTACAATGACTAATACAGTTAAGAGATAAGGTCAAATTACGTGTCATGTGCCTGAAACAATACAGCTCTTTGCTTTAGTATACTCTCAAGGTCAATACTGGCTATATGCCTAGAAACACAAAATGTTATCTTCAGTTTTCTCATGAGAACGCAGCTTAAGAAAGGAAACCCTACATGTATAACTAAAGGAAATGGAGTCTCTAAAGTCTCTAAACTCTGAGCGAGGACCACTTGCTCAGTAGTATGACCTCCAAATCTCTAATAACTGACAATGAACTAGATGGGATGGTCTCTTTTAAGAAAAGTTTCACCGGGGTAGTAGTGTACCAATAAATTGCAATTAAAGCTTAGCACAAAGGAAGGTTGCCAAAGGCGACTCACCACTCTGTTGACGTATTTAGGGCTATATTTGCATTAATCAACACTGTCCCAGGCACTAATAGGCTCCCAGAGAGCCTTTGCTGAATAGAAATATGTCTGTCACAAAAAAGAGAATCATTTGTCCTACTGCGGTTGCGCTGATAACAAATAAATCCTTTTCTGTGTGTGCCAGTTGAACTCTAAAATTTGAAGGAGCTAAAGGTGATTCACTATGTGGTGTACACTCCTTCGTTAGTCACTAGTATAATTGCCAAACTTCTGGTGCTGAAATTTACAGTTTCGGCTCTCATACAGAACATACAGTGAGGAATAGTGGGTTTATCACACTCCTCCTCGCTCATTCACCAAACATTTTGTATTCTTTTCACAGAATACAGGGCATTCTGTGATTGGACAAGGGAAGATGGTGACATTCATCCAACCCTCCCTTATTCAATCACAGAACTCCTTATATTCTGTGTATATATAGCAAGCGACCCACAGTCCTTCCTTGTAAGAGAGCTGAAACTGTACGGAATGTCAGTGCCGGAAGTTTGGTGCTTACATCAGTGATTGGATGAATGAAATTAAGAGTTTTATATAAGGCAGCAGCATCCTCCTAAGTGGGACACCCATGATTAGAAGTGATTTATTTTTACAAAGCTAATATTGAAAAAAAAAAAAAATCCTGGCGTTCAACTTTAAAGACACCACACTGCATACCTAAAAATGCAAGTGCTATTGTCTCATATTTAGATTCATTAATTAGAATACTATGAAGTAGATACAGCTGAACTGAGGTCCTCTAAATTGCTTCAGAATGAAGATCTCATACGCAGCGTATTATCACAGCTTTAAAACGCCAAATAGGCCATGATTATAGTTTTTGAGTTCCAGATAAGCACACTTAAAGATATCTGTTTCCCAGCTATTTATCAACTTAATGTGGCCCCTATTGTGTGAAATAACACCTTGTGTGGAATGAATTCTAACTATGCCACTCATAAACATTCTTTACGCCAAACAATCAATGTCATTTCTACGCTTTGTTCCAATAATTACATGCCATGAAACTGATACTCTTATGTCAATAACTGCCATTATGTTTCTACAATCCTCATAATCCAGCATGAACAATTAGTAAATTCTGTTATAGCAGTAGGAGACAGGGTTTTCTGTGTTCATTCAAATGTGATGGCTTTGTTTGAGCACTAACAAATAAAAGAAACCTAATGCAGATAATGTACCAGAACACTTTCAAGAAAATAATGATGTATCAGTGATTTAAAATGAATTTTCTCCATAAATACAGCATTGCTATAAGAGAACAGTCATGGGTTGGCATATGCAAGAATCTAACAATTCAGTCTTAAAGAAGTACTAAAAAAAAATTGTGACACGGGGTATATTGACCACAAAGAGGGCACACTGAAAACGAGTGTTATGAGACAAAAACACCAACAGTTATGAGGCACTCACCACTGATCGCCAACATTTAAGAGGGCATACACCATTGACCACCAACATTGATCACCAAGGGGCACTCTTCCCTGAACAACAACATAAGGGGGCAGTAAATCCTAACCAATAAAATATGCAACCTGTTCTGTGCTCTACATAGCCCTAAGCCCTGTATTCTGACTGATGCACTGCATATGCTATATATCTTAAACTAAGACTATTTTGGGGGTGTATGTACTGCGCTGTCCTCAAAAAATGCAAATGCAAGTTATATAGTAAAAAAAACTGTGTTTGTTAAAATACCTACAAAAAATTATATCTGTCTCAAAAACAACATGGTCTTTTTCAAAGCTCTCTGAATGCCAATCAAAGCCCCCATCACTAAATAAAATGGTAAGCTAACAGTTCTGTAAGTTGCATTTACTTCACTTCAAAAATTATACAGCATGTCGCTTCCTTGGTGCTCTAAAGCATCTACAAAGCCTCCATAGAAGTCTATGACAAAGCTAGCGTGAAGTACCTGCAGCTTTTGAGAGGCTTTTATTCAGCTTTAGGCTTGGTCCACACTGGTGCAAACATAGACATTGCATGTGATTCGCACCGCATTGCTGTGCAGATCACATGCGATGTCTGTGCAATGCAAATTCAGCCATACAAACTATATGGCTGAAATCGCATCGCATTTGCACCAAAATGGTGCAGGACCCTTTTTTTAGTCCTCACTGGAATCGGATTGCATGGGTTTTCACATCCATGCAATCAAATTCTTGTACCATATGACTGTTCGCACTGCGAACCAATCTGGGAGTGTCATTAACTTTCTATTGACACCCACAGCGGTTTGCAGAGGGCAGTGTTAACTGCCTGTGAGTAACATGCGATGCGGGAACCCGCACTGGAATTGCACTGGTTCCCGCATCGCATATGTGTGAACCCAGCCTTAGCTTCGCTTTGTTTTGGATGTATTGCAGGTATGAGATATCCCAGAGAGCACTGGAAAACCAAGCCTTTTCCATCCAGATTTAAAGCAAATAGAGCCAGTGATGTACATTTAATTTCAAATTATGTGTACTACTGAGGAATATAATATATTGGAAATAAATGCAGTATTTATATATATTAACCACTTACAGACCAGAAGATTTGCCTGCTTAATGACCAGGCCATTTTTTGCAATACGGCACTGCGTCGTTTAAACTGACAATTGCGCGGTCGCTCGACACTGTCCCCAAACAAAATTGATGTCCTTTTTTTCCCCACAAATAGAGCTTTCTTTTGGTGGTATTTGATCACCTCTGTGGTTTTTATTTTTTGCGCTATAAACAAAAAAAGAGCGACAATTTTGAATAGAAAACAATATTTTTTACTTTTTGCTGTAATAAATATCCCCAAAAATGTTTTTAAAAATCAAATTTCTTCATCAGTTATAGGGCTCTTTCACACGGGGCAGATCAGTCATGATCCACCCCGTGAACACCCGCTTGCTCAGCGGGGATCGCTCCGCCAATCCCCGCTGAGCAGGAAGATGACAGATCCATCGCTGCACGCTGTGCAGCGGCGGACCTGTCAGAGCGCCGCTCTCCCCTATGGGGGGATCGGATGATGACGGACCGTAGTGTCCGTCGTCACCCGATCCGATCCGAAAACGGATGGAAAAGTAGGTTTTTCCTCCGTTACACTTTTCGGATCGGAGCGGGTCGGATGTCAGCGGACATGTCACCGCTGACATCCGACGCTCCATAGGGATGAATGTATGTCCGTTTTTCATCCGAAAACGGAAGGATGAAAAACGGACATACGGATTGTCCATGTGAAAGAGGCCTTAGCCAATATATATTCTTCTACATATTTTTGGTAAAAAAAAATCGCAATAAGCGTATATTGATTGGTTTGCGCAAAAGTTATAGCGTCTACAAACTATGGGATAGATTTATGGCATTTTTATAAATTTTTATTAATGGCGGTGATCAGCGATTTTTAGCGGTACTGCGATATTGCGGCGGACAGATCAGACACTTTTGACACATTTTTGGGACCACTGACATTTATACAGCGATCAGTGCTATAAAAATAGTGATTACTGTATAAATGTCAGTGGCAGGGAAGGAGTTAACATTAGGGGGCGATCAAGGGGTTAAATGTGTTCCCTTGTTTGTGTTTCTAACTGTAGGGGGATGGAACGGACTAGAGGAGGAGACATATGGTGGTCCCTAGCTAGTAAGAGCAGACGATCTGTCTCTCCTCTCCTCACCGGCCACGTGCATCGGCTACCCCACCGTAAAGCGGGCACGAGCGTCTCCAGCGGTGCGTGTGCGCCTGCTATAGGCATTTAAAGGGCCGACGTACAGCTACAACGGTTCGCGGGATCATGCCGACCTGCCGCAGTATAATGACGACGGCTGGTCGGCAAGGCTATTCTGTCTGTGTGTTCTGTCTCAGTTTTCACTGGATAACAGGTTATGCTTTTAGAAGCAACGTAACATATATTTCTAGCTCATCTAACACTATATGGATAAAGGTTTATGAATACCTGACCATAATACCTAGATGAGCTTTTTAGGCATCCAATTCCAAATCATAGTCCTGTTGCCGCTAACCCTCCTACAAGCCTCCGCCCTGCCCCCCCCCCCCTTTTCCAAGTTTGTGGCTATAACAGCCTCTATTCTTCTAGGAAGGCTTTTCATGAGATTTTAGAGTGTTTCTGATATTGTACGACAACAACTGGATATCAGGAACACGTCATCAGCAGTCACTTCTGGTTCTTGTGTATATATTCTGGGAGTGTCTGGTGCAGACGTCACATCTGGTGTGCAGCTTGGAACAGCAGGATGGTGCGGACCAGAGTAGAGCAGACATCACATCTGGCGTGCAACATGGGAACACTATAGCAGAAAGAGTGGGGACCTGAGAGAGAGCACTGAGCGGCAGAGGATCAGCAGAGCTGGGGGGCCGGAGCAGGAGAAACTAGCAACGTCAGACTGGTTGCGCAGTATGAGAGCAGTATAGTGGGAGATGAGCGGGACCAGAAAGGGACCAGAGAGAGAGGAGGAGCAGCAAACCAGAGGATCAGCAGAGCTGGAGGTTACTACTGAACGGGGGATCAACAGAGCTAGAAGTTACCACTGAATGGCAGATCAGCAGAGCTGATGGTTACTAATGAGCTGGGGGTACTGCTGAGCAGGTGATCTGCTGAACAAGGGTACTAATAAGCTAGGGATCTGCTAAACAAGGGTAACAATGAGCTGGGGATCTGCTGACTGGAAGTACTACTGAGCTGGGGTTCTACTGGGCAAACAAATAGAAAATCAATGCGCACACAGGGCATTTGCCAAGCTTCATTAAGGCTGCGTTTTTACCGCAATTTGGCCACGCTTTTGCAGCGTTTTTGCCGCAATTTTGTTCAGGTCACCAATGTAAAAAGCAGAAAAATGCCTGTAATCTGCTCCAAAGAAGCTCATGTTCTTTTTTGAGCTTATGGCGTTTTTCAGGCATTTTGCTTCAGGTGACAAAATACTCAGATGTGAACGGGTGTCATTGAAATGAATGGGATTTGGCTTGTTGAGCATATTTCAGGTTTTTTTTCCCATGTTTGGAACAGTACCGCAACAAAATGACATTTCTAAAGGAAAAAATGTAAAATTGCTCACGGCTGTAATGTATTGCCAGATACCAGCAATATACATAAAAATATAATTGAAAAAAATAGCATGGGTTCCCCCCCCCCCAGTCCATACCAGGCTCTTTGGTCTGGTATGAATATTAAGGGGAACCCATGCCATTTTCTGCCAAAGGGCTCCCCTTAACCACTTCAATACACTATATTATATATTGCACACTATCAATGTGAGCCTATCAACGAAGTCTTTGGACAGGCGCACTCTTTGATCCGTTACAAACCCTCCAGCAGTACTGAATGTGTGTTCAGAAAACACGCTGGATGCAGGACAGGCCAGTAGCTCAACTGTATATTGAGCAAGTTCTGGCCAGTGGTCCAACCTCAAGACCCAGTAACTCAGTGGATGCTCTGTTGGACAGGTCTTCAAGTCTGCTCTTGCCCCTAGATATTCCTGCACCATATAATGCCGACACTGGCGATGGTTGCTGGAACCTATCAGACCTTGGCGCTGAGGACTGAAAAATTGGTTAAAGGCATCAGGTCAGCCGGCCACCTTCTCCACCGCTCTTCCTCTGACCGAATGGGCTTTAGGCAGTGGTGGTGGTGCCACAACACTGTAACCCCTCACAGTTACGCTTGGTGAGGGCAGGAACAGGCCCTGCTGTGAAATATTTGATCAAAAATTATAATTACATGCCCCTGTTAAACAGGGGCAGAAAAATTGGGCCTTAGGCAGTGGTGGTGGTGCCACAACACTGTAACACTTCACAGTTACGCTTGTTGGGCGTAGGAACTGGCCCTGCTGTGAAATATTTGATCAAAAATTGTAATTACATGCCCCTGTTAAACAAGGGCAGAAAAATTGTGCCTTAGGCAGTGGTGGTGCCCTAAACCAAAAATATTGTTGGTCAGCTACCATCATCAAGATTGAGGAGGAATAGGATAGTCACTCAGCATAGGCAGTCTTAAAGGGATCCCACATCCATAGAAAAATCAATCAGTTACATCAGCATCAGGTGCTTGATAGCTGCTGCTGATCCAAGAGTGATTCATTTTTATGAATGTGAGCCTATCAACGGAGTCTGTGGACAGGCGCACTATATGATCCATTACAAACCCTCCAACAGCACTGAATGTGCGTTCAGAAAGAACGCTGGATGAAGGATAGGCCAGTAGCTCAATTGCAAATTGAGCAAGTTCTGGCCAGTGGTCCATCCTCAAGACCCAGTGACCCAGTGGATGGTCTGTTGGAAAGGTCTCCAAGTCTGCTCTTGCCCCAAGATATTCCTGCACCATGTAATGCAGATGTTGGCGATGGTTGCTTGAACATATCAGACCTTGGCGCTGAGGACTAAAAAATTGTCTAGGGCATCTAAGGCATCGGTCAGCCAGCCACTTTCTCCACCGCTCTTCCTCTGACTGACCGAAGCCTCAGCAACACATTGTCCAGCACCAGGAAATTGTAACCTCCCAGGGTCTGGAAACGCATTGCACAAACTTTTCTTCATGGCCTCCTGAAGATATTTCATCCTCTGCACCCTCTGCGAAGGCAGGATGAATTCTGCAACCTTACCCTTGTAACGTGGATCAAGAAAGGTTGCCAGCCAGTAATGATCCCTCTCCTTTGTTCCACAAATCCTATGGTCCTTTCGCAGGCTTTGCAGAATCAGGGAGGCCATACAGCGTAAGTTTGCAGACACATTCGATTGTGAGTCCTCTGGGTCACTGAGGATGACGTTGTCAGAAACTACTTCCTCCCAACCACGTACAACTCCTTGGGTTTCTGGGGACTGAAAACCATCCCTTGAAGACTGCTGCTGAGTGTTATCCACTACATCCATGCTGACACAATCCTCCTCCTCCTCTTCTTCCTGTGTGTTTGGCGGGCCCACAGGAATGCTATCTGGATAAATGGGGCCTTGAGAGGTAAATAAGTCCTCCTCTTCCTCCCGCTGTTCTGCCTCAAGTGCTCTGTCCATTATTCCACAAAGCATGTGCTCCAACAGGAAGACAAGAGGAACAGTATCACTGATGCATGCTTGTCGCTGCTCACCATCCTCGTGGCCTCCTCAAATGGTGACAGGACAGTGCATGCATCCTTGATCAGTAACCACTGGCGTGGCAAAAAAAATCCAAGCTCCCCTGACCCTGTCCTAGTGCCATACCCACACAGGTACTCATTGATGGCCCTCAGCTGCGTGTGCAGCCGCTGCAGCATTGCCAACGTTGAGTTCCACCTGGTGGGCATGTCACAAATGAGGCAGTTGGTGGGCAGGTTGAATTCCCTTTGAATGTCAGCCATCCGAGCACTGGCATTGTATGACCGGTGGAGATGACCACAGACTTTTCTGGCCAGCCTCAGGAGATCCTGTAAGCCTAGGTAGCTGCTCAAGAACCGCTGCACCACCAAATTCAGGACGTGTGCCAAACATGGGACATGGGTCAAGTGTCCCTGTCGGAGGGTGGAGAGGAGGTTGGTGCCATTGTCGCATACAACCATTCCTGGCTGAAGCTGGCATGGCGTCAACCACCTCTGAGCCTGCCCCTGCAGAGCTGACAGAATCTCTGCTCCAGTTTGGCTCCTGTCCCCTAAGTAGACTAACTCAAGCACCACATGGCATCTTTTTGCCTGAGTGCTTGCGTAGGCCCTTGACCACTTATGGAGCACCGCTGGTTCAGAGGAGAAATCAGAAGATGAGGCCATAGGGGAAGAAGAGGAGGGAGTGGAGGAGAGAGCTGTGGCAGAATGACCACTAGCATTTTGGAGGCGTGGTGGCGGAACAAGCTCCAACAATACTGAACCCTGTCCTGCATCCTTCCCAGCTGCCAGCAGCCTTACCCAGTGCGCCGTGAAGGAAAGGTAACATCCCTGCCCATGTGTGCTGGACCATGAGTCAGCGGTAATATACACCTTACTGTCCGACGAGGCCAAAACATTGCCTTCCACATGCCTGTAGAGAGCCGGAATGGCCTTCCGTGAAGAGAAATGGCGTTTTGGAACCTGCCCCAGAGGTACAGCACATTCCACAAATTCACGGAAGGGGGCAGAGTCTACCAGCTGAAAAGGCAGCAATTGCAGTGCTAGCAATTTGGCCAAGCTAGCATTCAGATGCTGAGCATGTGGATGGCTGGGACCAAATTTCTTTTTCTGGTTTAGCAACTGGGGTAGGGAAATTTGCCTGCTAAAATCAAATGGAGGTGTACTGATAGCATATTGGCTGCAAGTACTTGGGACACCTATTGCTATACCTTCATTCCTCTCAGTGCAGGTTTTTGAGAGGACTGGAGGTATAGTGGGGATGGAGATCCCAGATGAGGAGCAAGCAGAGTGCTGTTGCCAATGGACTGCATGGGAGGTCGTCATATGTCTGGTCAAGCATGTGGTGCTAAAGCGGCTGCTGTTCTGGCCATGTTTTATCCACTTCAGACATAGGTTGCAAACAGCAACGGTGCGATCTGCTGCACACATGTCAAAAAAGGCCCACACCAAGGAACTTTTCAAAATCAGTGGGGAGTCAGCAGCACCCTGCACCTGCAGAGCTCTGGGGTGTGATTCAGTAGTGTGACTGCCCCTAAGCTGCCCCCAAAAGGACATCCTGCCTCGCTGTAGTTGTGACTCCTCCTCCCCCTCTCTTCTATCAGGCACCCAAGTAGAGTCAGTGACCTCATCATCCCCTCCCTCCTTGTCAATGGAGCAAACTTGGCAGTATGCTGCGGTTGAGGGAACATGACTGCCAGTTTCTAGTCCTTCTTGGGCACCCCCTCTCTCTAGGCTCACGTTACTCCCTTCCTCAACCTGGGAACCAACATCGGAGCCTTCTAATCGCTGCGCATCCTCCATCAGCATGTACCCAACACTGTGGTCAAACAGTTCGGGGGACTCCTCCGTGCATGATGGTGGGGCTACGGAAGGAGTGACTGTGGACAAGGAGCCGATGGAATAGGCCACTTTGGCAGCTGCGTTGGAAGGCAAACTACTCTGAGCCTGGGTGACAGAGGATGAGGAGGATGAGGGCGGCTTTGTTATCCACTCCACCAACTCTTCTGCATGTTCTGGCTCAATAACACGGCCAGCAGCAGGAAAAAAGGACAAGCGTGCCCCACAGCCACCTGTAGAGGATGCACCATGTCCGCAACCAGCATTGTTGACTGTAGACACAGAGCCTGTCCTTCCGGACATGATGTATATTTTGTTTGGCAACACCACACTGCACTGTATTGTGTACTGTGTACACCACCAGAAAAGTAATAGCAACTGCACTACGGTTGCACTGTTTTGTGTGCTGTGTACACCACCAGAAAAGTAGGAGCAACTGCACTATGGTTCCACTGTTTTGTGTGCTGTGTACACCACCAGAAAAGTAGGAACAAGTGTACTACAGTTGCACTGTTTTGTGTGCTGTGTACACTACCAGAAAAGTAGGAGCAACTGCACTATAGTTCCACTGTTTTGTGTGCTGTGTACACCACCAGAAAAGTAGGAGCAACTGCACTACGGTTGCACTGTTTTGTGTGCTGTGTACACCACCAGAAAAGTAGGGGCAACTGCACTACGTTTGCACTGTTTTGTGTGCTGTGTACACCACCAGAAAAGCAGGAGCAACTGCACTACAGTTGCACTGTTTTGTGTGCTGTGTACACCACCAGAAAAGTAGGAACAAGTGTACTACAGTTGCACTGTTTTGTGTGCTGTGTACACTACCAGAAAAGTAGGAGCAACTGCACTACAGCTGCACTGTATTGTGTGCTGTGTACACCACCAGAAAAGTAGTAGAGACAGAACACCACGGAATGCACTGTAGATATACGCTACACTGGATGCAGAGCAGAGTGTGTGTGTGTATATATATATATATATATATATATATATATATATATATATATATAACCCTCATATGTTTGTAAATATTTTATTCTATCTTTTAATATGACAACACTGAAGAAATCACACTTTGCTACAGTGTAAAGTAGTGAGTGTATAGCTTGTATAACAGTGTAAATTTGCTGTCACCTCAAAATAACTCAAAACACAGCCATTAATGTCTAAACCGCTGGCAACAAAAGTGAGTACACTCATAAATGAAAATGTCCAAATTTGGTCCAAAGTGTCAATATTTTGTGTGGCCACCATTATTTTCCAGCACTGCCTTAACGCTCTTGGGCATGTAGTTCACCAGAGCTTCACAGGTTGCCACTGGAGTCCTCTTCCTCTCCTCAATGACAACATCACGGAGCTGGTGGATGTTAGAGACCTTGCACTCCTCCACCCCCTGTTTGAGGATGCCCCACAGATGATCAATAGGGTTTAGGTCTGGAGACATACTTGGCCAGTCCATCACCTTTACCCTCAGCTTCTTTAGCAAGGCAGTGGTCATCTTGGAGGTGTGTTTGGGGTCGTTATCATGTTGGAATATTGCCCTGCTGCCCAGTCTCCGAAGGGAGGGGATCATGCTCTGCTTCAGTATGTCACAGTACATGTTGGCATTCATGGTTCCCTCAATGAACTGTAGCTCCCCAGTGCCAGTAGCACTCATGCAGCCCCAGACCATGACACTCCCACCACCATGCTTGACTGTAGGCAAGACACACTTGTCTTTGTACTTCTCACCCGGTTGCCGCAACACATGCTTGACACCATCTGTACCAAATAAGTTTATCTTGGTCTCATCAGACCATGGGACATGGTTCCAGTAATCCATATCCTTAGTACGCTTGTCTTCAGCAAACTGTTTGCAGGCTTTCTTGTGCATCATCTTTAGAAGAGGCTTCCTTCTGGGACGACAGCCATGCAGACCAATTTTATGCAGTGTGCGGCGCATGGTCTGAGCACTGACAGGCTGGCCCCCCACCCCTTCACTCTCTGCAGCAATGCTGGCAGCACTCATACATCTATTTCCCAAAGACAACCTCTGGATATGACGCTGAGCATGTGCACTCAACTTCTTTGGTCGACCATGGCAAGGCCTGTTCTGAGTGGAATCTGTCCTGTTAAACCGCTGTATGGTCTTAGCCACCGTGCTGCAGCTCAGTTTCAGGGTCTTGGCAATCTTCTTAAAGCCTAGGCCATCTCTATGTAGAGCAACAATTGTTTTTTTCAGATCCTTAGAGAGTTCTTTGCCATGAGGTGCCATGTTGAACTTCCAGTAACCAGTATGAGAGAGTGAGAGCGATAACATCAAATTTAACACACCTGCTCCCCATTCACACCTGAGACCTTGTAACACTAACGAGTCACATGACACCGGGGAGGGAAAATGGCTAATTGGGCCCAATTTGGACATTTTCACTTCGGAGTGTACGCACTTTTGTTGCCAGTGGTTTAGACATTAATGGCTGTGTGTTGAGTTATTTGGAGGGGACAGCAAATGTACACTGTTATACAAGCTGTACACTCACTACTTTACATTGTAGCAAAGTCATTTTTTCAGTGTTGTCACATGAAAAGATATGATAAAATATTTACATAAATGTGAGGGGTGCACTAACGGTTGTGAGATACTGTATAAACTGATCAAAAAAATTAAAGGGACACTTTTTATTTGGCCTGCATACTCTCGCCTCATGTGGCGAGAGTATGCAGCCAGTTCCTGGAGGATAAAAGATTGATACCATTGAATGGCACCCATGCTTGCCTGACCTAAATCCAATAGAACATCTCTGGGACATTATGTTTCGGTCCAACCGACGCTGCCAGGTTGCACCTCAGTCTGTTCAGGAGCTCAGTGATGCCCTGGTCCAGATCTGGGAGGAAATACCCCAGGACACCACCCTTCATCTCATTAGGAGCATACCCAACGTTGTCAGGCATGCATAAAAGCACAAAGAGGACATACAAACTACTTAGTACCATTTTGCGGTGAAATTTCAGCAAAATGGACTAGCCTGCTGCATAATTTTTTCACTTTGTTTTTTGAGGTGTCTTTGAATTCAGCCCTCTGTACAGTGGCGGCTGGTGAAGTTTTAGGATATGGGGTTGCCAGGCCCCGCCCTTCCTTTTTGACCCCTTCCACTTTTCATAAGCCCCACCCCCTATAGAATCCACCCACTCCATCCCCTGTATTCCACTTGCTTCCACCCATAGTGTCAGGACTTGTATACAGCTCAGCATCACAGGACAGAGCATACAGCCCCAGAATCACAGGACAGAGTATACAGCTCAGCATCACAGATATGGTATGTAGATCAGCATCACAGATAGGGTATATAGATCAGCACCACAGATAGTATATAGATCAGCATCACAGATAGTATATAGATCAGCACCACAGGTAGTATATAGATCATCACCACAGGTAGTATATAGATCATCACCACAGATAGTATATAGCAACCCCCCCCCATGGGTGGCTTGGGGCTGCCAGCACCCCCCCGGCTCGCGGCATATATATATATATATATATATATATATATATATATACACAGAGTACCTCACAAAAGTGAGTACACCCCTCACATTTTTGTAAATATTTTATGATATCTTTTCATGTGACAACCCTGAAGACAACACTGAAGAAATAACACTTTGCTACAATGTTAAGTAATGAGTGTACAGCTTGTATAACAGTGTACATTTGCTGTCCCCTCAAAATAACTCAACACACAGGCATTAATGTCTAAACCGCTGACAACAAAAGTGGGTACACCCTAAGTGAAAATGT